>CM060981.1:109610151-110810151 GCA_030765065.1 Deroplatys truncata
GGTTTCGTATCAGCACCTCCTCTGCTCCACCGATGGTTTGTGACTACTTCTAGCAATTATCGATCAATCATGAGCTTGAATTTAACCAGAGATTGACAGAAATACTAATGTGTCTCCAATTACGCTATAACATACTATAGTTATGTTATACCAAGGAGAAAACGGAAACACAGTATTCTCCGCAGAAACCTAAAGTAGGTTGACGGTATATGAACTTGTTTTCTTAAGATGCATTAACGAACAACACATATAAAGTGACTATCAATAGTTGTGTCCTCCAGTACTATGACTTATGCATAAAGGAATCAACAGCTGATTAGCCCTTCTCGAACATCCCACCGATTTGCAATACTGCTTCTTCGTTCCAAGCATCGCGCAACGATGTAGTCCAACCCAGGGCCACGGGTGCGTCACTAGTACTCTTTGAAAACCGCTACATCGCAATGCGCCTTAATAGTCTTGCCTGGTATACCTAGATGTGCTTTAGATTTAGTAAAGAAAATAACTTTTTACATTAAAGACATTTTGTAAAATGTTTCATTCCGAAAGAAGCCAAAGTATTAGAAAAGAACTAGTATAACCCACAAAATAATACTTCTGGATAAATTCGCCTTTAGCAACAATTTCTTGCAATATGTAAAACCAATAAATACTATACCTACTTTCAAAGTACAAAAAATCTACTCCTCAACGTGCATAACGTAAACATTTCCTTTTACTACTATTTTTGATCAATATGTTTAAAAAAACATGCCCCGATGGTTCATGTAGTGCTAAATACACCTCGCAGTTCGGCATGAAGACATTTTAACATTTCAGGTGTCTAGCATAGGCCTTATTAATTTGTAGCTTTCATTCCTCATACTCTTCTGGCTTTGTTTCGCATACTTTGGATCTGAGGGATTTGACTCAGGCAATGTTGATGGCCACGGCCAGAGTCCGCCAGGACTGTCCATCGTTTGGGATATCCTAATTGCTGCAATGTAGTGGTGTGGCACATCAAATGTTGGAACCAATGTTGAAGTAACTGATCAAGTGGAATATTTTCTAGCAGGTTTTTAGAGACAGTGTGGTCTCTATAAATTCCATATAACGCTGATCATTAAGCCTAAGAGGTATAAAATAATTCCAATAAGGTGGTATCCCAAAATACCACACTACAAATTAACTCAATGTTAGCTTTGGATGTGATGTGATGAACGTAATAAGGATTAGGAGACGCCCAGTAATACACACTGTGAGTGTTGGTGTTTAAGCAGTTTGCAAAGTAACATTTATCGCTCCAAAAGACCAGTATGGTAAAGTGAGGAGCTTGCAAAAAGCAGCGATCATTCTTTGGCATTTGGTTACCACACAAACAAAATCATCTCAATAGAATTTCTGATATATTGACATTCTGGTCACCCCTAAGGCCTAGTGGAGCTCTTTTTTTTGCCATTAATAACATTAGAAGTTTGCATATAGGGCATTATATATTATAATTGTTATTATTGTTATATATTGTATTGTAATTTAAGCTCAACTTATCGTGTGAAAGAATGCGTTCAAATTATTGAAGTGTATTCTGCAAAACGATAGCATTGTGGAGGATGGATGTATTCCCAACGGAATGGGCTTTGAATTATGTCCACCAGCTTTCAATTGCACTATTTTCGATTAAACATATTTAAGGCTATATGTAATAACAGAAGTATATTCTGTTTGGAAATTCCGTCTGGAAACGTCAACTGTATTACGAAAATTTTCTCTATGGATTAAAATGGTGTCTTTGCATTCGTCACTGCAGGACATCCCAGTCATTGCCGATTTGTTTGACAGCAACTGTAATGCCGCTACAAACACCGCTCTACGAAAGCGAGCGAGAAATGAGGAACATTAACATAAGGAGGCCCATTAAAACGTTGGCATTGATTATGACAAGCTCAAACGCTGATGAACACGTGGCGAACGATCTTCCTGTTGTCATGTTTTTGAAGCCTGGCGTAATCCGCCGACAAGTAGTAGTGCCCCTTTGAAAATCAATAGGCTCCCCATTCAGCATCATTGTAAGCGGGACTTCTTTAAGTAGAAAGTGCGGCGCTGGTGGACCGTCGTGTATTTTTGCTGGCGTGGTCAGTTAATAAAGCACAACATAGTATAGGTTCCTTTAACAAGAGTGTCCTATCTTTGAACTTAAATAAAACATGTTCTATAAATGATAGAGGTTTATTTCTTTTTTTATTTTGGAACATAATTAATGTCATTACGTGTGGAAGAGAACCTCAGTTAAGTGACCGCCGCGACTTCTTTGGGTTGCGCATATACGGTTGACCCAATTTTCAATGACAGAAGGACGTAAATTAGGTCCAACTTCACGAATAACACGCGTGATGTTATTCGTAAGATCATTTACTGTTTCTGGCTTGTTGACATAAACTAGAGATTTAACATAACCCCATAAGAGGTAATCCAACGGCGTTAAATCACATGACCTCGGGGCCAGTTAACATCACCACCACGGGAAATGATGAAATGATCGTTCAAAAGATCGATTGTTTGGAGAGAAGCATGACATGTGGCATCATCTTGCTTGAACCAGATGTTTCTGAGATCCATATTATCCAATTGAGGCCAAAAATAGTCCCTTATAAGAGCCCGGTATCTTTCTCAATTGACAGTTAGAGCTTCTCCATCTTCATCTTGGAAAAAATATGGACCCCTGATTCCACCATACCAAATCCACACCACACAGTAACCTTTTGATGATGAAGTGGTCATTCTTGAATCTGCATTGGAAATTTTGTTTGTTAACACAACCATCCATTCAAAACTGGGCTTCGTCGCTGAAGATGATTTTTCGACAAAAATCCGGACCAGCTTCCGATTGCTCCATAGCCCAGTCAGCGAATACACGACGTAACCTATGGTCGTTGGGCTTTAGTTCTTGAGTTAGACCATTCTATAAGCGTGAAATGTCAAGTTCAGATGCAGAATTCGCCAAGTTGTGGTCGGCGAAAGCCCCAATTCTTGCGCTCGACGAGCAATTGATTTGTTTCTGTTCTCGCGTACACTCTCACGAATGGCGCCTATGTTTTCGTTGGAACGCTTACGTCGACTACGTACAGGCGTTCTTTGATTGCTGACAGAACCACTTCCTTCAAATTTATTGATCAAACGCGGAATCGTTCTCTCGCAGGTACGATTATGCACACCGTAAACTTCACGCAATACACGGAAGGTTTGGCGAACAGATGATCCATTTTGATAATAATTTTTCACAATTTCTACGCGTTGCTGAATGCTGTTTGCTATTTGTTAATAACAACTGTAACCGCATGAATGAAATGACTGCTGTAACGCAATAACAGCGGCAGCTAACATGCTAAAGATAGGACACTCTTGTTGATAGACCCTATACAATGCATAAAAACGCATTCTTCCCAAACACCGCTTAAAAATTCATGTATCTTTGGATTTGGATGTGTTAAATATTACTGAAGGATTTCCTTCACAAATACGTATGAACTATAAGGCATGTACAAAGCTTTTCATGGGGAAGGACTTGAGGGGATGCCTTTTTATGACCTTTCAAATCGATGTTTTGAAACCATTTAAAAGCTCTTTATTCAACAGAAACATAAACACCCCTGAATTTCCTAAACGTGACTAATGTTGAAACGCCGTAACCTATGCTCCTTTATATCTCGTTATTTATGTCTGTAAGCAGTTACAGAAGCCACGTTAGGCTATTGCTGTCGTAACGGCTTTGCTTGAACATACATCTTAGCTGTTCATTGTTAAAGAATTATAACGCTAAAGACAACATTTATTGAAACACATGCAAAGGCTGCCTTGTATAGATAGAAGCTATAAAATGAGAAGTCTACAGTAAAAGCTCCAGGGGATATTTTTATGGATTTCACAGCATGTTTTATGAAGGAGGATCCATTAAACTGAATTAGATAGCGTTTTATTCAGCACGTTTCAATATACAACCTATTGATCACTGTTACGAAGGATTAGAGTTTTCCACACCCGCTTTTTGAAATATCATTTCACCGAAACCTACTTTTGAATGTAGGGTTATTCACCGCAGTGAAATATACATGGTGTATTGATGCTCTTGTGCCGATGTTTTGCCTTTCGACCTCTAAAACTCCCAAACAAGTCTTCTCGTATACATGTAGCTAGCTACTGGTCTGATAAATATACGGAACAACGGAGAGGAAGTAATATAATTTGTATTGCGTAAACTGTAACAATCAATTTTCTGATAATATTATAATTGGTTTTCAATACAGGAAATTATTAATCGTTGTTTGAATTAACGCATATCTCTGTCTATCATTTAGATATAAATATATGCCATCCATTGCTAACTGTAATTTTTGCAGAACTGCATAGATTAAAATATAATTCCTCATTATTATCACACCGATCTTGATATTTCACTTGGCAGTAATTTCTTAGCTAGGGACTCTACTTTTCAACATAACCTGAAAAGAGATGAAGCAACAGCAGCTTAGTCTTAAAAGATCTGTAAGAGATAAACGTATAAACTAGAAAATATAATTGTGGAGGATAGGAATTAAAACATGTAATGAATTTCAGAAACCAAAAGACAATTTCACATACTTTACGTAAGACAGAGCCTGCGTCAAAAAATATACTTTAGATACATGCTGTAGTGATAGTAATTCACTGCAGTTCATGCTGTGAAGTGAAATTTAGGACAACTTAAATCCTTTATGGAAGATCTCAAAAAGATGCATAAGTAGAGAAGGTTGCAGATAGAATACTATTTAAGTATTCACAGAGTGATGCCTCATAATAAACGCATAACACGAAGAAAAATAACTGAAGTAAGCTATTAAGCTTCAACTCTATTTTAGTACCTTACTTCTTGGAAATGAACTTACTAAATAGCCGGCGACTCCTGTGCTTCAGCAGCAACAGCAGCAAGAGTTGGCAACCCGCAATGGGTTTAATCGCTTGCAAAAAGGATGTGGTTGTAGGGCGACGGGTGACAGTGAGGTTGAGGGAGTGAAAGTAACTAGCAAGTTTGCTCCTCGACGGGTGCTGGTCAGGATGCAACGGCCCTTCTGCACCGCTGGTGTAATGTGTTTTCCAAAACATTCATTTATTGGGGGTGCTGTTGTGAGTTTTGTGTCCAAGCAACTCTCGGATGGATTGTAGAGGAGCTCAACTTTAACTGCTGTTTGGATTTTCTCCTGTTTTACGGGGTGTACTCACAGACCATGTGGGGAACCCGGTGTTGTTTCAAGCGGCGTTGTTTGGGGTTGTAATCCAAGAGACTAAATGAGGGCATTGCAATAGAATGGCAATCTCTCGTAGAATTTTGCAGTCCGGTGAATATTTAATCTTCCTCGTATGGAAGAGATGAGGTTTCGTGAAGTAGTCTCACGAGAAAGGAACGGGATACCGAACAGTTAGCCCGGAGACTCAGATTCTGTAGTCTCTGTAGGTTCAACCGACTGGAGTCTGCAGCCATGCCCCAGATTTTGCAGGCGTATGGTAGAAGAGGGATAATCAAGGCTCTGAAAAGGCGTAGCTTTAAAACAACAGGCTTCTCGACCTGGGGTACAGTGAGGCAGTTGCCCCAATGGTCCGAAGCAACAGGTCCCGGATTTGTTGCGAAAAGATGGTCGTTATTTAACTTGACGCCTAGTTAGATAATGGCATTTGTCCACTAAATCCTTCGGCGGAGATAGGTAAATGTGGACTATTTCGCTGGAGTTGGCGCTTCGCTAAGAGAATGGTGTGGCCGGGTTAATCCGTTAATGTCATTGTAAGGAGTTGAAGGCTCTGAAACGCTTCTGTCTGTGCAGAATAATAGCACGTCATGAGCATTCTCGGCTATGTTGACGCGCTGCTGTGTAGGTAAGCGAGCCATGGAAACGCTGAAAAGCGATGGTGATAAACAGAGCCTTCGGGGACTCCGTCTCGTACTGGCCTGAGTGTAGAGGTCATCCCTGCGACTGAGATTACAAAAATTCTATGCTTGAGATAGCTATGTAGTAGGTTATTATGTGAGTGTAGCTCCAGTTGAAAGATTTTATGCAGGATACCCGCATGCCACGTCGACATGAAGGTCTTGATGTCCAGAGACAACGCCGCAGTGAACCCCTGTCCTGGAATCCTGGAAACTTAGAGCAGTAGCCTCCACCACGCGCAGCAGCTGCTGGGGCGTCACATTCCCAGGGCAAAACCCAAACTGATGGGTGGGGGTGGCTTATATGCAACAGCCATGTAGAAGCTGAGCCTTTTGAAGAGACATCTCAAAAAATGTATTATTTGCCTCGCCAGATAGAAAAGAAAAGCGTGGTAATTGCAAGTGGGGCATTGTATTTGACGGATATTCAAGCAAAAATATTTCATGGGGACGAGCTGGCAAACACTAGCCTCTCGAAGACGAGGCTGATGAAACGGTAGTTGGAGAGATTCAACGGTAGTATTAATAGTTTCAAGATGCAGGCCACTCACGTGGAAAGTAGCGCACAGGGTGAAGCACATGTTGAACATCTTGGTCAGAAAGAGAACGTTTCTAGAGTGAGAGCTGTGTAAACTGCTATAGTGGCTTCATTCTAGCCAGCTCAGTCAAGGTTACACACGGTAATCCCCATTCTCACTCTATATATTTGTCTGCATCTACAGCTTCCCCACTAGGCCCTCTGTCCCTCATAGCTTGAGCCCAGTTACAACAAAGCTCTACTGCCACAACATTACTACTGCTACTGCAAGAGGGAACTGCGTGACGTGAAGGGACGGTTGAAAAGGGGGAAAATGCCCTTGAGTGAACTGACACAAATTCAAACACTATAGTTTACAGAAAATACTATAAAATACTTAGTCGTCCATACGGGAATTAGGAAGTACGCTATATGACTGACAAGATGAATCAGAGAAAAACTTTTGTGAAGAATTTCCAGTGTTTTCCGTCATTCTGTCAAAGGTTGGGGCATTGTTTCTACAGTTCTCCTTTTAAACAATTCAGCAATAAACAACCCATCCTATTACATTAAAATGAGAGAGCCGTAAAATAGCATTAGTCGTTTACTTTAAATACTGAAAGCGAGAGATCTGAATGTTTATTATTACACCACCACTCCTGTTAAAAGAACAAACGCTGCTTAGCAATGAAATAATCCACACATTATGAGATATCCAATGATGTAGTACATACGTTCATGTAATGTTGGTCGGATTTGAATATAGCCGAATTTTGCTTCACTAAGATGAGACAAAAGATGTTCGTTTAATGCTTGCCCGAAGTCCACTTTTTTCCGTTTCCCTGTACGTTTTTCATTTTGCTTCAACATATAATACATAATTACAAACACAAATGCACATGCCTTAGAAGGGACTCGAACCCGCAATCCGCTGTGCCATGACAGATAGACTGCACTGTCCTTGTTTCCCTCTGCTATCACATTTTTCAGTATATTACGACTGGAGTTCACTAGGAAGTGATTCTAGAAAGTATTCATCTATCATTTTAATAATCTAGCAGCCACGAGAATTTTTTCATTTGTAATATTATGTAAAAATAAATGACAATAATGCAGAATCTGTACACTGGTGTTTTAAAACATGCATCCTTTTAGATTTACAATCCTTTGAAATTGAATAACTTTTTAAGTTTTAATCTGCGGTATTTCCAAAATTAACTTTCATGCACTTCGTAGAGTATTTATAGCGATTTTATACCGCTTAAACCTTTTTCAACAATAGCTTTGATCAAACGGAGGAAAATAGCTGCTAACAGCAATAATAATGCAATATTTCCCTTAATGTGTCGGTTTATATGTCATAAGAAATTTATAGCTCGGTCAGTTTAAATGAGATGTAAATAAAATGTTTAGGTGTTTTACGAAAATTATCGGCATGTTAAATGCATGTAGTTCAATTTTGTAAACAGTCAACAAAATATTCTTATAAAACCATTGATTATTTTCCTATAAGTGCAATAGAATGCAATTATATGTTCTTTTTCTCCATTTGATATATGAAAATTGTCTCTGCACTAGTTATGTTGCCAGAACATTTAAGTGGCTGGCGAATAATTTGCTGTTTCTCACAAATAGCCTTTTCTGCAGGGCCTTGCTTATCAAAACTCTGAAACAGAAGCACGCTCGTTCATTCAAAGGGAGTTAGCGTCCAACATGCCCCTTCATGTGAATGTCAGCCAATGTAGAAGATCTTAGATTCCACGCTCAAAGTGTGTGCGCTGTGGATTGCGTTGAATAAGGCGCCCATGGTACTGTCTGGGATCCCTGTCTCATGTTCCAACAGGGCATGACACAAGTACTCAGCTTTTAGATAACCAAGTTGTAAATCTCTTACACAATTAACATTATAATAACTGCGTAGTTTTGCGTTGGAGAAAATTTAAATCATACATTCAAAAATGTGTATTAGTTCCTAAAATAGGAAGGAAAGATAGTATGTTAATATCTGCAAACGAAACTACAATAACAGCTTCTATTGACAGTACTCCAGGAAATAAGTAATCATTGGAAGCAACAAATAGTGTAGCAGACAAGCTGTTTTATCTTGATTGTAATACATCGTTTTAAGAGGAAGGGAATATTCAACCAAAAATAGAACGTTTTAATCCATTACGTGGCACGTTAAGCAGAACGCTTAAAAGCAATACAAGACAGTGTACAGTAAATAATACTTAAAAAAAGCCACAACTATATGTTTTATAGTAGTTCGGAGTTGGACGTTAAAGAAGAGAGGTGTAAGCGACCGAACAAACAAGATTACATGTCAGAAATCTTCATGATAGTGACTAGATGAGACATAATAACAAGCGAAATAATAACTGAGTATGTAGGTTACAAACAATGGAATAAGTATCTTTAAAATGAACACTTTACGTATTAGAATACGTACGTTGAATATCAACAGAGGGGTAGGCAATAAGGATGTGGAGTTAGAGACCACAAGGTGGAAGGGACATAGAACTGCCAACTAAAAGTTATACTGAACATTCTGGATTCACAACGGCTAATAAGTTCAATGTCGGCAACGAATAGGAAGAAGAGTGTATTTATTCATGATATAATTGTGTTAACTTACACAATGAGTATTTGTTCACTCATTGTGCTTACTTCTATCTTCAACTAAATCTGTACGGCTATGCTGAAGCTTTTTGGCTAAGAATAAATTCGCAGATTCAACGTTTCAAACAATATTGTAATAGGTTCTAAAATTTCAGGAGGTTTCTCAGATACCGTACCCGTACATGCAGTAAACAGTTAAGGTCTAACCATCTTGGTGGTTGAATGTATACTGCTCTGAGGAGATCAGGGAATAGTTTCACAAAGCGCCCTCGGCTACGGCACGCCGAGGGTTAGTACGCCTGAGCAACCAAGGTTTATAACCAAAGCTGATATTAGCAGGGATGTTTCCTAGTAGTACTGCAGAATATTCTGCTTTGCTAGAAGAAATGTTCTAGCTTTGTACTCATAAAGACAAACTTCATGAAAGGCCAAGGCACAAACAAGAGCAAGTTGACAAGATGTAATTATCAATGTACATCCAAGGCACCAGGGTGCACCATAAAGGATGAAATATCAACTGATTATTCACAAAAAGATATGAAATTAAATTTAAGCAAACGATAATTGTAATCCCACCTTATTATGTAATGTTCCAAGAAACTATTTCAATATTGGTGTTCGTGAATAATATAAAATGCACAGTATCCATTGTCTCAACAATGTATTTATGTGGCACGTTATTATTGATTCTTAATGAGCGAATTGCGTCATTATCTTTACGTTTACTAAAAAAATTAGGTTATTGAGCAACTGATTTTTTTAACTAATTCGGGCTGATCAATGACTACAAACCTACTTATAATGATGCTACACTTCTTACAGGCCGTTATTGTACGGTAACAAATAAAATAGCCACGAAGTTACGTCTACCAATCAGCGCCCTAACAGTGTTCCGTCTCACTACATCTATCTCCCTCCCATATGTTTACAACAGAATCGTTCTATTATTATGTTTTATTATATATATACATATATATAATTAAATATACTTTTTGGTGTAGGAGCTAGGTTTAAAATATTCACACAACAATGGTAACTGTTTATTGTAGATAAACTTCTTATATCTTTAACGACTTTGTAAATTTAAATGAAGTTTGCAATTTCTTTAACATTTAGCAACCTTAAGGTTAACCAGTTTCAAGTACAAAAATTCTTGTGTTTTCTCTTTCACTTTTCGTTACGCTGTTAGCCTGTTTTTGCAATAATTCCTGATTGCTTACAAGTATTTTATATTCTTACGCTGTAAGTGCAATATTAATACAAAATCACGTACTAAAAACGTTTCTCCAGCAAATTTAAGGAATTTGGCACCACGGGCGAAAGAGTAAAATTTGAATTTCTTACCGAAAACACAATATAGAACTTTTAAATGGCCGAAACGTTCCCCTTGGCAAAAGTACGCCAAAATCTCACCCAGATCAAAAGCAGAACTAGGTACTCTTGTGGTCTGGCGACATGGTGACAGGTAAAGTTATATTCTAAGTTCCCATAGAATGGACAAAAGTTAAAGAACTTATGCCCTGTTCGTCTATGCAGGGAATAACATATGTAAGCTCTGCATTTAACCCAGGAAATCACATACAAAGAAGCACGTTAATAATATGGGTATTAATTAATGTAAGCATTATATTTATTGGCAATTTTTTTCATAACTGATCGCTTTAAGGGAAAATAGAAAATATTAGTATTTGTGACAACAAAAATGGTCACAAATTAAAAGCGCATGGAAAGGGGATTGACATTTTAAGGAAATACGCATTATTTAACAGTTGTATGACTCTTTGTTCACATAGCAGCAGCAGTTCAAAAGAAAGACTTATGCTGCAATTGATAAAAATTCGCTTTCGTTCACAGGTTTACATTTATTCAGTTAAAAAGCTGCAACACAATTAAACTTTATGTTCGAGTAGAGTCATTTTTTCAACAGTAAAAATGAATTTGAAATTGTGTTAACTGCCTTTCGAGTGACGAAGCAATGAACAAAAGGTAACAATTAAATTCTGACACTGTTTATTACTATTTAAAACTTACTGCGTATTTTAACTAACATATCAGAACATTAGTGTAGTATTTGCTGAGAATTTTTACTTCCTCAGATGCTAGTTAGATACCTAAGGGAAAATTATATTTAGTTCCGCACAAAAATTCCAAATCAAGATTTCAATGAAATGGAGGGAATCTTACTTCCCTGAATGCAAAGAAGTGTTCTTTTTTTAATAAAAGCGTTCATTTTTGTGACAGAACACAATGTTCGTCTGCGAACATCGTAGGTCAAAAACGAAAAGAGGGATAGTAAATGTCATATCTAAATTAGACAACCATTAAACATGCAACGAAATTTCACCTGTTACAAACAAGCTTTATATTTGCCCAATAGTATATGTATTATTAAGTGATCGCTTAAAATTTGGAGAATATTGCTTTTCATTTAGTTTCCCGGAGTTCGTTATCACGATTTAAAATTTCATTCTTTCATTTTGTTCTAATATTGACATTTGTGTACTATTTCCGAATGTTATGCACAATTAAGCACATACAGCTGAAATAATTTCTGAAAAGAAATGTATCATGAATAACATACCATTATATAATCCTTTGTTACACGAATGTTATACATAAACTACGTGTGTGAATTTGTAACAAAAGACCGTGTGATCGTTCCTCTTATTTTTCTTTACTTTACTAAGAACCTTCATCTCGTTACAATACATAACCCTTTTTAGCTTATCTGCGTATTTTGCTGAAACACAGCATTAAGCATAAAACAACAGTGCAACCTGTTTTCTTCTGTTTAATTTGCTTTTGTACTGGAGTAGCTGATCGAAAAGGAGTATGTTCTGCTCATGTTCTACCCCTGTAAGATGAAGACAAACATTTCCCTTTCCACCTTCCTTGCTTTCTTGGGAACACTACAAGTGCAAATAGAGGAAACGTTTTCCCCGTCTGGAAATAACCTAGCTGTTCTAACCTCGCAGATGCAACTTAGTGAATTATAGTTTCTTGGAGCAAAGATCACCCAGCATCGTAACTATCATGACGGCAGGAAACCCTCGATATTTTGTAAACACCTGCGAGATGGAACATGCAATTAATTTCGGTACCTCTGCTAGGGGAAATTCTTAGTAATAATATGGGGTCAGCTGTTCTCATTCAATCTTGCTTCGGTTAATTATCGTAATGAATATCTCATAGAAACATCTGCACAATACAGTATATTAGGAGTATAACAACATATAATTCTATATACTTAGCGAACTGTAATGCAAAAATCACTTTGGTTAAACAGACACGGGTGTGTCAAAAGTTATCCTCTTTCACTGCTTTCTTCAGGTTTTCCTCAGCCCTCATAACTGCAAATGCCTGAGGAGACCTAAAATTAAGACTGGAATGTATTCATTCGAAATTTTCTTCGTCAATGCTCATTTAATTTCACGTATCATCAGTGTCGTGATGCCGTAAGATGCCACGACGGGCATTAAGCGCAGTCTGGCAAACTTACGCATATATAAAATACGATAGTTAGACCGATGGAGTTTAGCACCACACTTAGACCATCTCAATAGGCCTATTGTGCCTTACGTGACCCCTGGGAGGAAGGGTATGACAAGAATATATCATATCAGATTTGGACGACAGTGTAAGCTATCAACTCGGGGTCCCTAACGATTCCTGAGTGACACCAATCCTGATGCCAATGCGAGCCTAGTGGTGCAAGCCGGGGATTCCTGTGAAATAGCACCCCCATAGGAAGGGCACTAGCAGGCCAACCAAGCGCCAGGAGGAAATCGTTTGCACACAGCAAACTTCACCGTCTTCTCAAAAACACAATTGCCGTCGTCTGTTCGTCACTCTGAATCATATGCAGGTGAAAAATGTAAAAGAAGTGACGGGGCAGAAAGTGAGATCAGAAACTCGTCATAGAAGAGGAGCGACCCCAGCATTCACGTACCGACTTGAGAAAACCCGAAGGTCAGTGTGTCGGAAAGCAATTCCTACCCGTGACCTCCAGAGAGTGTGCCTCATACGTTACTGCGGTGCCATCTCACTTGGTGCCGCGCGTTTAGTACACTTTTGCTTGTATTTTAGTGACACTGTTTCCCATCCACCTTTCTCAAGACATTTTACTTTTCCTGCCCTTTACGCACTATTCCACACATTTTGCCCACGTTTAGTGCAAATAATTTTTATTATTATATAAAACAGTAACAAACTCCAATGGTTATGTTAAGACTTAAAAATAAATTCAATGGCACTTTGAGGAAGCTACAGTTTAGGTCGTAAATTATAACTACATTTTCATGATTATATCCATTACAGGGAAATACAACTTGAGGATCCGTTTCACTGCTAATGCTTATTAAAATTACTGTAAATTATGGTATTTGTTGAACTTTCTAACCGTTAAATATTTTAAGCATGATATATAATCGTTCATTTATTCCAAATCCTAAAGATGAACTGGAATAAAATTACATTCTCTTTTTCGTTATAGCTCATCTGCTTATGACATACTAATTTAACAAAAGGCTTTCCAAGAAATATGCGTTGATTCATCACCAGTGACTGTCTAAAGACTAATTAGAAATAAACACATATTGACTGTCTAAGCATTAAGAACAGGGCGAAAGGAAATATAGTTTAACTATTATTGGACTATACGCCGTGACGTCGCAAGTAACAAACTATCCCCAACCACTCATAGAGTCTGCTAGCGTTTTCAGAATATTATATTGACGTATGATTTGAGTGTAGATAACTGGAAGCCAGCTGCTTGGTAATACATATAACTGTTAAGCTATTAACCTCAATAGCTAGCGTGCCTTAACGTTGTTATATGCCAAAAATCTACTGGGATAAGAGCGCTGAATATGCGCATGCTTAAATGCAATTTACCGTTGTCCTTTTTGGGGATTGTACCTAGACCCGTGAACACAGAAAATCAACGCTGAAAAATACGTTATCTAAGCCAAAAACTCAAATTTTGAATGATATGTTTGAAAAAAAACTCCTTGTTTAAGAATGCTATAAAGAGCGAATTTGCAGAATTTTAAACTAAACATTACTGGATTGTAGTTATAATATAGATTTGAAAAGATCATTGTTCCTGAAACACCTTGTTTCAGTTTGCACTCTGACTTTAAGTTCATCTAATTTTGAGATTATGTCTCTTAACATTCATGCTCTTTTCGTTTGTATTGTCGCGGTAACTTTCGTGTTATCTTATTTGCTGAGCGCCTGTTATTGTTTTACTATTTTTAATTTTGAGTTCTTTGTCCTCCGGCTAGCTATTATTACCCAGTCGAGCAAATCTCTTGAACAGGGTGTGTAAACGGAAAGGAGTTGTTACTAAAACATAACACTCATAAAAGAATTTGTTTGTACACTTTTATTTCCGTCACACTTTATTCATTTCACATAATCACTCTTCATACACACCCGACTGAAACTGTTGTATTTTCTAATGTAACTATTATCATTTATTTGCCGCACATTATTAATTCGCGTATTTCACATCTTTTAACTAACTTTACGACGCGAGAGGTTCTGTAGAACTGCGCGACGTGTAATCCGTGAATGATTCTGTTGAACTGTGCGATGTGTAACCTGTGAATGATTCTGTTGAACTGCGCGACGTGTAACGCAGTGTTTTGCGTTAATTATCTTTACCCCCTTAAACATTTATTTTTGTCCTGAATTTAATTCTCCTTTCTTATGACATATATACATAGTTAACCTCTTAATTCCAATACTTTGTTCTGCAGTTTAGCCTGACTTATCCTAAATCTACTTTTCATCATCTTGGTCTCTTGTTTCATGTTTTTCCTCAATGTTGTATGGTTTCAGCATTTCAATATGGAACTTTCCAATGACTTTTCGGTTTGCTGGGTTACATAATTCATATGTGTTTGTTCCATATACTTCAAAAACTTCATATGGTCCATGATATTTTATAAACATTCGCCAATAAAGTTTATTTGCTTTATCAGACAATTTCTTAGTTTTAACCAAAACTAAATCTCCTATTTTTATCTTCCATTCCTTTCTTTTCTTCATGTTTCCTTTTTCTTTTTACGGCTATTTTCTTCATCCTTTCGAATGCTTATCGGAACATCTCTTCCTCTGTTTGTGGTATCGAGTGTTTATCTGGAATGGCTTCTGAATTCTCTTACATATTGTATTTATATTCTTTCCTAATTTAAGTTCACATGTTTTGTATCCTGTCACATTGTTTACTGTTTCGTTGAGTAGATTCTGAACGAAATTCACGTATCCATACCATTGGGTTTGTTTTGGATGACACAACATCCTTAGGTAATTCGAAATTTCCTTAATTTCCCTCTCCACTGGGTTGGAGTTCGGTCTGTATCTTGACGAAAAATATTGTTTAATGTCATTTTCTTTCAGTTCCTCCATAATTTTTTTTCCTGTGAAGGACGAAGCATTATCGCTCAATACGGATTGGATTGGTCCTTCTTCTATCACATATGACTTAAGTAGCCTATTCAAACATGCTAAACTTGTAGGTTTTCTCAAAGGGTAAATACTTACATACTTGCTGAATATATCATAACAGACAAATATATATTTGTTTCCAAATTGACTTGGAGGCATAACACCATGAATGTCAATACATTACGCACCTCGGCTTATCACTTATAACCGAATTAGTCTCAAATTCATATGCTGTATTTATTTGCTTTGCCTTCTGACATAGGTTGCAGCACGAGATAAATGTCCGAACCTTCTGACGTAATTTGTGGCAGTAATTTGTAACACAATAATGTAAATGCCAGAGTGATTGTAGTGTAAATAAGCATTATTGTATGACATTGATTTGAGATGTTTGTTAATTATAAGCATTGTTAGGAAATAAGTTTACACGGCCTCACTGAAGCTGACAATAAGAGCGGGTAACAATGAGCGAGGGGGTGAGTTGTTTATCAATTATTACAGACAAGCAAATGACGTCAGATTGGCGCGCTTTTCTTAGAAATGGCGGGAATTTCTTCCTTAGAGCATATGTATTCGTAATTTTGATTGGATATAAAAATAGACGCTAATGTTGGCGCGTTTTATTAACCAATAGCAGTTCGATTATAATCTTTAGGCATATCGGGGTGTGGGAGTATAAAAAGCCAAAGCCAGAGGCAAGTATTGCCCAGTTCAACAAAATCATCCACGCGTTACATGTCGCCAGTCCAACAGAAACATTTGTGCATTACACGTCGCTCAGTCCAGAAGAAGCATCCGCGTGTAATACGTCGATCAGTTCAACATAAGTATTCGTGAGTTATACGTCGCGTAGTTCAACGGAAGCATACATAAAGTACACGTTACGCAATTCTACAGAATCTCTCGCGTCGTAAAGCTAGTTATAAATGTGAAATGCGCGAATTAATAAAGTGCGGCAAATAAATGATTATAATAACATTAGAAAACATAACAGTTTCAGTCTGGCGTGTATCGAAAGATAATGTGAAATGAATGAAGTGTGACGGTAATAAAAGTATAAAAACAAATTCTTTTATCATTGTTATCTTTCAGTAACAAATCCTTTCCGTTTACACACCCTGTTCAAGAGATGTGCTCGACCGAGAAACAATAGCTAGCCGGAGGACAATGAACCCAACATTCAAAGTAGTAAAACAGTAACAGGCGCTAAGAAATAAGATAACACGAAGTGACCGCGACAAATTGGCTCCCATACGTGGTGCAGATAAACATGAAGCATCTTCCAACTACTAACAAATATTCGACTTCAAATTTGGATATATATAAATTTTCTAAAATCATAGACGTTGTCCGGTCCGTCCCTGAGTGTGCTAACCTTTCGTGAAAATTCTTAATTAGTTCCTTTTCCATGCTTTTTGGAACCATTACCTTCCAACTAGGCATTTCTTTTCCATGCTTCTTGTATAATGTTCCATTTCGAATTGCTAAATTTCTTTCTTTGCCTCTTCAATTAATGGTGCATTTCCTTTAAGTTCAAATAATTTTGCCTGCTCATTTTGAATTACCCTCATATTTTTCAATTTTTTTATCATAATTGTTTCTTCAGTATTATTAGTGGACATTGTTTTCTTAATTCTTCCACTTCCCAACAACATTTAATTTCTCAGAATTCTTTTTGTTTCCTTTTAGGATACACAAAAAATTTACAATTTTCTAACCTTTGTGAGATATCTGATGATGTTGCTTTATTGTCCAGCTTCCTGCCCCTCTCTCCTAGATGTATATGTCGCCTCTGCGTCGTATTACGATAGATCTGCGTCGTCTCGCTGTCTTGGTGTCGAATTCCACTGCTGTCATCTGTTCACGTAGTTATGATGTCCTCTCATCCGCGTCGTCGGTCGTTCTGGTGGATGTTTCTGGGATCTGCGTCTTGTAGTTAATTTCAGTGCTCCATTCGCTCCACGTCTTGGTTATTATGTCCCTTCCTGGTTAAATCGCCCCACGTTGGGCACCAATTTGTCGCGGTAACTTTCGTGTTATCTTATTTTCTGAGCGCCTGTTATTGTTTTACTATTTTTAATTTTGAGTTCTTTGTCCTCCGGCTAGCTATTATTACCCAGTCGAGCAAATCTCTTGAACAGGGTGTGTAAACGGAAAGGAGTTGTTACTAAAATATAACACTCATAAAAGAATTTGTTTTTACACTTTTATTGCCGTCACACTTTATTCATTTCACATAATTACTCTTGATACACACCCGACTGAAACTGTTGTATTTTCGAATGTAACTATTATCATTTATTTGCCGCACATTATTAATTCGCGTATTTCACATCTTTTAACTAACTTTACGACGCGAGAGATTCTGTAGAACTGCGCGACGTGTAATCCGTGAATGATTCTGTAACTTTGCAATGTAATTTTACAATCAGAGCTAGAGGATACAAATAGGTTAGATGTAAAAGAACAGTTATCTGTAAATACACAGGTAGACATAGAAAGAGATAGCTGCAGTATGCAATGTCAATCACCTTTACATGTACTAATGCAGGGTATACCAATAGAAAGAAATACTATCCCTCAGACATCTAGCCAACAAGAGCAAGAAAACTTATCTCAACAAAATATTATGTGGTTTCTAAAAGCAATGACCGAAAAGATAACTGAAACAAATACAAAGCTGAAAAATGACTTTAGTAATAAGATAACTGAAAGTATAAAAGAAACGAGAGTAGGGTTATGTAATAAGAAAAAATGAAACCAATAATAAATTAACTGAACAAAGTAATAAGATAAATGAAACCAATACAGAGTTAAAAAAGAATTACGTAATAAATTAACTGAAACCAGTGAAGAGTTGAATATTAAGCTGAATGAAACTGACACAGGGATAAACAAAGTACAAGAAACTAGTCAGTAAACTGAAGAAATAGAAAACACAAATGTAGATATTGCGCAAATACAAATGGATGTAACAGTACCAAAGGTAAATGTAAATGTAACTAGTTCTGTAAATGCTAATAAAATGCATGACAATATTGCAAGTGCAGAAAGAAGTGTATCATCTTTGTTAACTAACAACACAAGAGACGCTACTGCTTTTTCCATAGCATCAGCCTCTCAAACACACAGCAATAATGATGACACACATGTGCATGTACCAAATCAGATGTCAAACTCTTATTCTGTGCTTAATGAATTACCATTGTCTTATTTCAATGCTTCCTCAAGTCTAGTACAATTTATTAATTATCTAGTAGAATATTTTAAATTGAAAAATGTGCCTGAAGCATTAAAAATAATACTTGTTAGTAAATGCTTGGATAACATTACCTTTGAATGGTTACATATGCTAGCAGACAATGAAATGAATTTTGAAAAGTTTAGACCTTTATTCATAAATAAGTTTTAGAACACCACTGTGCAGCATAAGATTAGGGCAAATCTAATAGATCTGTGGCGAAAGAACAAAAAAAAAAAAAAAAAAGAAAATATGCAGCTTATGTGTGGCACAAAAATAAAAAAAATAAAGCATGTAGGTTATGTGTGGCACAAAAAGAAAAAGAAAATAATTGTAAACAGTCTGTGGAACAAAAAGAAAGAGAAAATAAAGTATGTAGAAGTGTGACACAAGAGAAAAATAAAATAAATGTATCTGATTTGTGGCACAAGAGAAAAAGAAAAAGAAAATAAATTATCTGGAACATACAAGGGGAAATCAATGTTATTTAAAAAAAATAAAAAGAAATGAAATAATAAAAAATCCATTGTTAGTAAAAATATCTAAATAGCAACTGCAATTGTATTGTAAAAGGTATAAATTGTTAGAAATTGTAGGAAATATAAAAATGATTAAGAAATAAATTTTGAAAAATAAGTAACAAGTGTTAATATCACTAATTAAGTGTTAAATCTACATCAAATAAAATGCTTAGTAGTGGCTGTGATAGTGAGTAAACAAACTTCACTCAGGTCACTGAATACCAGGTCATTGACCGTAAAAAGTGTCTAACATGTAGCAGAACAAAATAAATACGAAGTATTCTGCTATATACGAGTGTAGTGAAAAACCAGTGAGTGTTAAATAAAAGTGACAGTGAAAAATAGGAAGTGCAACAATAAAACGTTTATGTTTCTTTCTTTCAGGAGACTTTCAGAAAATATTTAACAATTTAAAAGAACAAAACAAAAAGAATTTTTTTAAAATATTTCTAAACGGGGCAATTTGAGGCAGTATTATTAACACTTAAATAATTTCAGTCTAATTATATAATATGGAAATTCAATAACAACCCGCCTTGAAGCAATATGTGTATGTATAATTTGTAAAATGTATGTAACAGTCATTGCATATGCGAATATTATTGTATCCATATGTAATAATGCTATGTTAATATATTATGTAATTTAATAATGTAGGAGCTTTGAGAATAATAAGTTAAACGTTACTAACAATGAGGTAACAATGAGGTAACCTTGAGGCAATAATGAGTTTGAGAGTTTAAATGTTATTTGTGATTCTTGGAAGCATTAATGTAATTTTATAAAACATAGCTAATCAACAACCAGAAAAAAACTTTAGTTAAATGCAGGTATTGTATTGAAGTAAAAATAGTCAATCAGAGACTTGAAATACAGAAATTTACAAGTTTAGACGGTTGAAATCTAGTCAGTTGCCTGCGGACAGTGTTTGTAACTGGATGCGAGATGCGTCCTCGAGAAATTATTTACGTATTTGTGTGAGACGAAAAATATTATAGTTGTTATAAAGTGCAAGTATTAAATAAAAGAATCTCATAAATCTCGATATCAGTGAAGTGCTATTTAACTTGTGTCAAGGATTAATAAAAAGGAGTGAATTAAAACTTAAAATCTGTGTAAGCCTACATTCTTGTCGCATCACGCCCTGCCAAGACTTCCATGTCTCTAAAAATAATACTGACGCAGCCGAGGCAAACATAAATATTTAATACTTAAAGAAACAATTAAATTAAAAAGCTAATTTTTTTAAACTTGGGGCAAAGGCCACCTAAAATACATTTGGGGCGAAGGCTACCGTAAACTGAGTACTATACGTGCGGTTGCAACTACTACAAGTTCGGCTTCCCAACAGTTGAAATATAGCACAACTCCTATAACAAACTACAATAAAATAACTATTTCTTCAATTTTAGCTTAAAAGAGGCCAATATTTATAAGGGTGCTTCATACAGCCAGAGTCGCTCAAATGTAAAGGCACCTGTCAGTCCGTAATGTTAAGAGAGAACATGTTTGTCATTCCGAGCTGCATGAAACATTCATTTCAGAGCCAATGGTGCTTAGAGAACAAAAGGCTACTTTCAAGGCTTTATACAGGATTTTAAATAGTCATGTTTAAGCACACATATAGCTTGTTTTAAATACATCTTTCCCTTGTATGGTAAATTTATAAATAGAAGTTACTTTATAAACCTTTTATACCTTTTAAGTTAGAAACACTTTGTTATCTGTTCGTCAATTACACATATGGGTCCATCACATGGAGAAGGTATAAACTGAGGTACCAAAATGTCTACGGCTGTAGACACAAACATCTTAATAAACAAGGGCTAGCGAAAGAGTCGTTAACGAAATAATTACGAGTGTGTGGTTATGATTTGCGACTGATTCGATTGACCACATGCACTGATATTTTGTGTGGTTTAATCTGATATAGCTAAATGTTGTGCTCAAATTTGGTGAAACACTTAATAAAGGTGTACTTAAACCTTGCTACAGATAGCTTTCATCATATTAGCTGGTTCTATTTACTTTTCTTGATGTTGCATACCGGAATACTGTACGCTCGTAAGTTTTAAGAATGGTTCACAGCATGAGAAATACAGCTTCCTACGCTTTTAACCACCTTATCGGATTCCGAAAGTGTGTCTGTGCTTCGGATTCTACCATGTAAATACACCGAGCGGGATCACTTAGGCGGTTACGTCTGCGTCCCGCATTTGAGAGGCTCCAGGATCGTTTCCTGGCGAACGCCCACTCTAGCTATGGTTTTTGTTTGGTGGTTTCCACGGTTGGACAGGTGAATGCTGCGGTGCTTCATCTTCTAACACAACTCCCCTTCCTCTAACTTCCTGTACCCATCATCTTCCTTGTTATCAGTTTCAGGGTTGTAGGACCAGGCGACAGTATTCGGTGGGCTGCGGCTCGGCGGTGTCTTGAGCTCTATAAAGATTTCTTCCCTGGCGTCCATGCAGTACCGCTCAGTTAGGTCTCTCCTCAGAGTGGAGTTCCGCTCCGAGAGACTCTGGAGGCTGGTGGCTTGTGGGCAGGAAGTTTGCGGCGTTGGATGCGTTCTATCTGGAAGGCTATGGAACCCGCCCATGCTTGCGCCAGTCGGCATTCGGATTTTACCGCTCTTCGGGTCTCTCCCTCTCATCCTTCCCTCCAAGGGGTCACGTTGGAAGTACAAAGGTTCGACTGGCCTGCTGCGTGTTGTGCTCTGCCCCGTTTCCGGGTCCCCCTCCGTGATAATACCTTCACCTTTACCACCATGTCAGTATGGCAAGAACGAGTTAAGAAAGGTGCCATCCATCAACTGTGAACCCTGGGGAAAGATGTCAGAGTTATGCATATGCCTTGTCCGCCAAAACTCAACAGCAGTCTGTCAAGAAAGCTTTAATACGGTTATACACACCTATGCCACCTACTAACCTACACATACTCTGAGCATCTCCGTAATGTTTAGGGCAGACCATAGGCAAATTCCCTCTGCACTACCTCTCTGCAACACCCAGCAGCTCTGGTCATAAGCAACCAGATCAGATAGAATCAACAGTCTTCTTCGATCCGCGCCGCTGGTCATATTGAACTTCCTCGACAGAGAATTCTGCTATTCTGAGCAAAGGACTACCCTTGTTAGGGCAAACCATACCCCTCGAGGTTAGTTGCAGAGCTCGCCCTATCACCACTCCTGCGCTTTGGGCCGCTCCGCCCATAATCACGTCCTCCACGGTCAGTGTCTCCAAGCTGACCAGAATGTCAGCTTCACTCAGTACAGCCTCAAGAACTGCCGTCAGTATTACGCCATCTGTAAAGGTTTCGGCATTATATAGGCCAGACACAATGCCCATTCTTTCCAGGATTATAGCAGTAACGGCAGAGTCCCTTTTCATTTCAGAGTACGCCTTTATCTATCAGGCCAACCACACACTTCGATCACTCCGATTGCACAAAAGCATCTCCAGAGACACACCAGATGTTAGATTGTATGCGGAGTTCTGCCAAAATTCTCTCCTTTATATTGGTGGCATTAAAACTTTTCCATGATTTGTTATTGTTATACGTTACCAGACCAATGAGTTATTTCTCTAAACACATGTGCTTTGTGTAATCCCGTATACCAATATGGAATGGGGTGTAAGTGAAAACAGAATTGCAGTGATTGCTCTTTATAGTGTGGTAAGAAACCATATGAGACTTTCAAGTTGTGAAAACAATTAAGAATCCATTAACTTGTTTTACCGAATTAACATATTCATTAAATCTTTCTCGACTAAACATCTTACAGATTATGGCAGGCCACGTATCATCAGGACTTCAAGAGTGATAAAATAAGTAATGCAATGAATACGCCGAAATCTCCACTCCGTAAGCAAATCATGGCCCGGGAGCTAAATGTATCCGCCAGATCCACTTCTTGGATTATCAGAGAAGACCTTCGTATGAGAACTTATTGACGTTCAGTGGTGCATTTCTTACTCTCGATGCTAAAGAGGATCAGGATCAAATACGAACGATCAAAGGGGCTCTCATTGTGGCATGCTTACAATGGTCATGAACATAACCTCTTCTCAGATGAGATAAACTTCACAGTGGAGGAGAAACACAATAAACAAAGTAATAAAACATGTGCACGGAGCTCCGAGGAAGCTAAAATGTTAGTCCTCGGGGTCACAAAGGGCGCAATACAACATCAGTAACGGTTTGGAGTGGAGTGTGGAGTGAAGTGTGTCACGGGAACAACATCTCTCCAGTTCTGCAAACAATGAATAAAGTAGGAGCCAAGCAGTATACACAGGACGTATTAGAAAACTTTGCGAGGATCTTGAACACATCACTCTTCAATGGCATGCACTGGGTCTTTCAACAAGACTCTGCTTCAGTTCGAAAGTCTAGAACCATCCAAGCATGTCTATGAGACAAGTGTTCTAGAATTCATTGCAGCAGAAGGTTCGCCCATCTGATAGCCCAGACCTAAAACTACTGGGCTATAGAATTTGGGATATCTTGCAAAGTAAATCCTGCAGAACCTCACTCCAGTTGGGATCAGCTAAAGCGAGATTTCATAAAAGCAGCACGGGAAATATCTTAGATATCATGCGCACTGCAATAGAAGTTTGGCCTAACAGATTAAGGTGCTGAGTGAAGGCTAACTTTGAATGACTTTTATGAAGTGAAAACTGTACAGTAGTCTCCGAATAAAATAATATATACTATAGGTTTTTTACCTTTTATTTTAAGGCTAATCGCACCTTAATTAAAGGGCAGAACTTATGGCGAGACCTAGTTCAGGCACAGATCCTCCACATCAAAGCCAAGTTCACCACACACAAAACAATAGTTACACACTTCGAAACATCTAACGGCGGAAAATTCAAAGAATTACAGGGCACTATCACAGATGCATCCACAGTTATTCCACTTGTATTAACTTAACAAGATTTGTCCACATTACTGAAGACGTTCACGTTGATCATTCGCAGACTCGTCATGGAGAAAGTTGCAGCCCATCAGACGATGATCGAAACACTTCACCAGAAATCTGTTCCCCCAAAAAATACAAAACGCATTTGGACGACACCGACGAATCACCAAAGAAATGACTGTACATAATCAGATACAAAGTTCATCTCAAGCGTCTAAAGAATTAACATTCGATAAAGATCATCAGTTCCACCTGGTCCCAGAGTAGTCTCTAGTTCCAAAGGTTGCGGATTCAAACCGGGCGGAGGGCGATAGATCTTTTTCGGGTGTAAAGTTCCCTAGCATGGCTTCCTTCGAAAGGGAAGAAAAGCTGGTGGCTTCGTATCGTAGATTTAAGGCACGTAAAAGAACCTCAAGCCTGTTAAGGTTTCTGAACGAAATTTCCGGTGTTTCACACCAACATAGAATGGGACGATGAGAACCGTAGTACTTAAAGAGTGTCCATAAATAAAACTAAATTTAATTGAACTCCCAGAATTCACCGCGGTGGCAGCCCGGGCCAACTGTCAAGCTGTCTTCCGATACCAGTTTCACCATCCAATCAAATTTCCAGGATCTGCGATGGCTTTAAGCGGTACCAGCACATGGATGCATTTGAATTCCTTTCACTTTCCCTACCCTTTACTCCAGCTACATCTCTCTGTCCCTGTCGCCATTTCTTTTTGCTCCTCTATGTTGTCCATCCTTATTTGTTGAAGAAATAAACGCAAAAATAAAGAGTAAAAATGGAATCAAAAGTTTGCTGACGTAGTTCTTCAGCATTGTCACGGGAGTGCTTAAATATTTTTAAGTTGATCACAGACATAAATACGTCAAGGTTTTAAATCAGGTGGTCTTGGGGATCAAGAAAAACCCTACCGTTACGAATCCATTTTTAGCTATCGTCTCATAGGTGAACAAACACATGATAAAGGTCGTATATGTGCAACTTGGTGTAATATGTGTAAAAATCACTGAATTATTATAGTTTAAATTCTACAATCCAGTGTATTTAACTGTTTTGTTTATGGATAATTTATTATTCACCGTGTATTATATTCATCTATAATTTTAACATGAGAAATTAAAATGGTAACGCTGTTTGACTGAGTTAGGGAACCCCGGCCAAACGAAAAGGGAAGCCCTAACGAGTGCCGTAGGGGAAAGCAAAATGGAAACCAGAACTCTCAAAAATATACTACTATTGATAAGTTTGTTTTGTAGGAACTTTAATGATAAAAATAAACAAACATTAATAACCAGAACCGTAAACCAACCATAAAAGAATACCTGTAAAACAAAGATGGCTTAAATAGTAACCCAACCATAACCAATTGAGCAAAGCAGTAAAGCAAGTTTTAAATACAGCAAAAATTAAGTCAAACAAAATTCCACAAACAAAATCAATTTAGAAACTTTATAAAACAAAGCCACTATAAACATCAGATCAAAATATTTAATTATGTTTAGCTAGTCAAAGACTAGCTAAGAATGTTGAACAAGACCGAAACAGACTTTAATGAAATTCAGGAAACCGAGAGCTTCAAAGTCCAGCTAAGCTAGATGTAGATAGCTTTACAACCCAACCGTTTTCAGTTACAAAGTTCAGCATAAATGGGTTCAGCATAACTGGGTTTTAACTGCAATTACTGCTCTCATAATTTACACAACAGAATATCTGTAATTTTGAATTAACTATGCATTTTCAAAGTGCCCAAAATATGTGAGGCCCTACTCACAAATTTCTACTTAAATTGCTTCTTGCCCTCCATTTATCAAACTATGCAATTTCAGACGACAAATGCCAAAAGCTTTTCTCACAAATTTCACACTACTGATGCTTTTTACCTTCATGAATCAAAATATGCATTTTCAAATTGCACAACTGTGTAAAGCTCTTATCACAAATTTTAAACTAACTATACACTGAAAATCACGTACTGAAAATATAACTCAACTGGAAAAGAAACAAAACACACTAAACCTATGAACAACTCCAAGAGCCAGTCACTTTACGAACTCTTATTTTCAAACACACATAGCGTTTTCCGCCCCAAAATTCACTCACCATTACCAGGACATAAAACTGATAATAAAGCCTACCTTTACATAAGGTCGATCCACCGAAAATCACAAAGACGTTCCTTAAACATTCATTACAAAAACTTCCACAATCCGCCTCAGTAGTTGCCGGGCAGAGAGCTATCCCTGCAATGCGGACAGAAATCCACCACTCAACGCGTACGGCCCAAGCAC
The DNA here is from genome assembly GCA_030765065.1 of Deroplatys truncata. NCBI lineage: Eukaryota > Metazoa > Arthropoda > Insecta > Mantodea > Mantidae > Deroplatys > Deroplatys truncata. The sequence goes on from CM060981.1 coordinate 109,636,650, forward strand.
ATGCCACGTCAGCAACCCACAGAGGAAAGAAAAGAGAGGACCAAAGAGAGCGTTAAGCAAAGGGGACAAGCAACGTAAAGTGACTGGCTGGATGTATAATACAGATACAAAACATAAAAAGAACACATAACAGCACAATAGCCCCCCCCAATCTGCGAGCTTGCGAGAAGAAAAAAAAATAACCATTTATAGGAACTCGAGGAAAGGGAACAATAAGTAGCCAAAAGGGGAAACAACTAGGAAAACAGAAGGAACATGCTACACTGTAAGTAGACGAAGAAGGTAACTCCACACATACAGTCCGCAAACTTCAGTAGCTGACACTGAACACACAAGGAGAAGACCATAATTGAGGCAAGCAAACCCCAACAGTATATATCCCACGACGTAGCAACCGGGCAGCCATCCAAGGTGATGAAAAACTTAAGTATATAACTCCCAGGAACAGTCACAGGCGAAAATTTGCATCATAATTTTGGCAGCAATATTAAGCGGACAAGCCGCTAACCAGGAGTATAGATTTTTCTTTACTAATAACGTCGACACTGCAGACGGATGACGCTAAGGCAGAAACTGAAGCGGGCCAGAACATGTATAAAGTTGTCAGGATCCGGAAGAGGAGGCACAGGCTTCAGTATTTTAAACCACCAAATAGCGTCCGACGGTGAAATTCCCACGTAGGACCACCCGGTGGCACACACCACCAGAACAGAAGAAACTTGCAGAGCGGTCACCACATCGCAACACAGAAGCTCCAGAACGTATCCACACAGAGTAGCACGAGGAAGGAAAAAGGGATGGTAGCCGAGAAGGATAATAACCTGAAACATAATAAAACAAAGCAGCAGAGGGGGCTCACAAAGCAAAATATAAACTTACTTATACAAACTAAATCATCGTCAATCAATTATAATTTTATAGACATATAAATATTGAAGTTCACAATAAACCATGTGCATTTTTAAATTAGTCAAGTATAGCATTACAATTATAGAACAAGAATTAAACATGGTATGCAATGAAACAGCTATGAGACATAATGCACTATATAACAACTATGTACAACAAAATAATAATTCACTTGCCCCGACCCCACACAAACTATAACTGGGGAGAGGCAGGTGAAAAGGGCATACCGGCAAGGCATCACCGGTGTGGAAGCATGAAAATTTTCCCAATAAGAACAATTTAATTAAGCTGACACCCACTGAAATTAAGTGACCTTACAAATATATATATATATAATTATAATTTAAAATATTACCCCCAAAAATTAAATAAAAAAACAAAGGATATTAAATTCGAGCCAAATTTATAGGAACACAAAAGGTCACTCAAAATAACAGGATCAACAGCAAAGGTAGGCTCTGCGCAACAGCTAAATATCCCAGCAAGGGCGAATGGAAATGAGGCAAAACTTTCAGAATTAGGTAACCATACATGTTACCATATTTATCTTGCACACTGACTTGAAAAGGAAATCATAAATTCCTCCAAAATATTCAGGAACTCGCAAGTGACTGACTCTTGAATAGCCCTAGCACACGGGCATAACCATACATTTTACGGGCAAACTGTAAAAGTTGGCAAGTATGCAATAGTGATATTCTCATGTGTCAAAGATCTGAAGACAAATCACTGGAGTTCTATATGCTAACATCCGAAAAGATACCATTACTGTAGGAGGAAAGGAAAGTATAATTGGGAGCTTTCATGAATATGGAAGGGATAAGAAAGGATGATTGGGAGAGGAATGGGACAGGATTTATCCCGGTTAAGGGAATGGGACAAATCAAGAGCTCGCATGGGGCAGGATCGCTAATTCCTGAAAGTGAGTCACCCATCATCAGGACAAAGCCAAGTGACTCACTTGCTACCCCGAGTTATACAATTTAAGCTGAGACAGGTGAGCGCGGCGCCTGCAGGAAGAAGACAATTCTTGCAAAAGAACAGACACCCCCTTATAAATTCTGAGAATCTTAAACGGGCCAAGATAGCGAGGAGCTAACTTCGCGGCAAACGCATCTGCTTTCGAGGACTGAGGATAGTTACGGCACATAACAACATCTCCCACTTTGAATGGGGAGGGACGACGGGACGCATCGTATCGCTGCTTTCTCATAGAGTGGCCTCTACGCAGATTATTCAAGGCAGCCTTCCAATTAGTACGAATGGTATGCGGAGAATTGTCAGCCGGTAATAAATCATTTAACGCCCGCAAATTAGCCAAAGGAGACGCAGGTTGGTAGGCAAATAACAATGAAAATGGCGTCGTCTTATGAACCTCATGTCTCGCAGAATTGAAAGCAAACTGAAGTTGCTTCAAGTATTTATCCCAACAATTGTGCTGCTGGTGATGATAAGCAATTAAAGCGGACTTAAGGTTACGGTTGACCCGTTCCGCTAATGAGGGGTTAGGGTAATAAGGGGTAGTAGTAAAATGCTTAATACCCCAATCAAAACAAAAGGAACGAAAGAGACGCGACTTAAATTGCGAACCGTTGTCAGAGACCAGATATTGAGGAGCACCAAAAGATCCAAATATTGTTCCAAGTTCCCGAATAGCGAGGCGAGCAGTAGCCGCACTCAGAGGTGAAATCCATACGAACTTTGAGAAAGCATCAGTAAGCACCAATGCAAAAATATTTCCCTGAATAGAACGAGGGAACGGTCCGATAAAATCTACAAATAGTTTTTCCATGGGCGCGGAGGGAACCTCCGAAGCCAAATATCCCCAATTTGTAGCCTGCGCGGGTTTGGACAATGCGCAAATGCGGCAAGACTTAACATGCTTTCTTACATCGAAATCCATGCCCCGCCACATAAACTGTTCACGAATTCGATTTCTGGTTTTGGCAATGCCTAAATGACCCCCGAAAGGAGAATCGTGAAAATAACTGAGAATCATGGGAATAGCTGCCTTCGGAACTATGACTTTATAACGCCGATCAAAACTAGCTCTTCCCATCAAAACACCCTCATGAATCTTATAATCCTGCAGTGAAACTCCTGATTTAATTTGCTCAATAATTGAGGCCAACCCAGAATCGGTAAGTTGAAGTTCAGGTATACTGACAAACATTTCAGGAAATGCCGAAAATGAGAAGCTCTCAATCTGAGTATCCGCAGGAGCATCCAAAGTCTCGAAATAAACACACTCCTCAGTAGGTTCGGAAAATACCCGGGTAAGAGCATCCGCAATACAATTTTCTGAACCTCTGATAAAGGAAGGAGTAAACTTAAAGGCACCTATCCGGACACCCCAACGCGCAAGACGACCTGTCTTCCTTGGGACAGCTAACGCCCACGTTAAAGCCTGGTTATCGCACTCTAAAAAGAAATGCACATGTTCTAAGTACACCCTATACTTCTCCAATCCAAAAAGCACCGCTAAGGTTTCTAATTCATATGTAGAAAATTTACGTTCTTCAGGAGATAAAGTACGCGAACTATAATAAATGGGACGACGACCTTCAGGAAATTCCTGCAACAAAACAGCCGTTAGCGCGCTAGCACTAGCATCCGTCTGTAAAATAAAGGGCATAGCAAAATCTGGAAAAGCCAAGACAGGAGGGTTTGAAATAGCCTCTTTTAGATCAACAAATGCCGCTTCCTGCTCCTCGGCCCACGCAAAAGTAACCCCTTTCCTACGTAAGCAATTAAGAGGTTCCGCCCGAGTAGAAAAATTTGAAATAAATTTAGAGAAGAAGTTAACCATTCCCAAAAATCGAGCCACCTCACGCTTATTCTTGGGTGCCGGAAAATTTCTAATAGCCTTAGTGCGATCTGGGTCTATGGTAATACCAGAAGGGGAAACCATATGGCCCAAAAATGATATTTGAGAGGTAGCAAAATGAACTTTAGACTGCTTAACTGATAACCCAGCGCTCTGTAGGCGACGAAAGACCTCACGTAAATGAACAAGATGTGAGTCAAAATCCTCGGAATATACTACAAGATCATCTAAGTAATGGTACAAATATTTAAATTTTATGTCCGAAAACAAATTATCCAGCAAACGAGTGAGGACTTGCGCGCCCGTAGCCAAACCAAATGGGTCCTATTGAATTCATAAAGGCGCCAGGGGGTAGCGAAAGCTGTTAGATGCTTGGAATGTTCAGCCAAAGGAATCTGATGATAAGCATTGTTCAAATCCAGGGTTGTAAAAACGCGAGCCTTCGAAAAATGATGAGCAGCTGTATGCAAATCGGGCAAAGGGGTACTTTCAATAAGGATTCTTTTGTTCAAGAGACGATAATCTATGACCGGTCTAAAATCCTGATCTCCCTTCGGTACTAGAAATATGGGGCTGCTGTAATTTGAAGTAGATGGTCTAATAACCCCTTGGTCAAGCATCTTCTGTATTTTCTGTTTTAATATAGCCATCTTCGGTGGTGTGAGCTTATATGGAGATAACTTGACCGGAGTAGAATCAGTTAACTGAATTTCATATTGAGTCAAATGAGTGACCCCTAAAACATCTGTAAACAATGAATCAAATTCCCCAACTAAATGCTCTATTTGCTTTGCCTGTTCAGGGGACAAATGAGACAGAGAAGAAGTTGCGCAATTTTGGGTTACCAAATTAATATCTCCCAAAGTTAAAGGGGGCCGAGATGGTTTAAAATCCCTCACAAAGTCCAACTTTATCCGGGGAGCAAAATGAAAATCGATCTGCCTAGTGGAAAAATCAATAGCCATCCCAGTCCTTGACATAAAATCGGCACCTAGGACACATGCATAAGGAAGCTTGGGAACGACAAAAAAACTATGTTTCCACGTAAAACGTGGGAAACGTATAGTACATGATACCTTTTGAGTAACTTGAAAGGCCTGACCATTGACCATCAAACAAACCAACTGACACGTGGTTGCACGCGACATAATACATGGTAAATTTAACCTAAGCCAATCAAGCTGAATCAAAGAGACAGAACTTCCGGAATCTAATAACGCCAATAAAGGCAACTTCTCAAGAGAAACTTGAACTAAGGGTTTACCCGAAAACGGATAACCACAAATACGCCGAGACAAACAAATGGTCGACTTAACCTTCTGGCGTCATAAAGGTCGAAACTGTCGCCCCTGATTAGAAACACGAAGAAAACCCCGATTCACGGTCCTCCTATTGGGACAATTTCGTCGAACATGGCCTTCCTGACCACACTGAAAGCATTTAATAGTGGCCCGACGACCAGAAACCGGAACAATGGCCGAGGAAGGAGCTGATACAGTGGTATTAGGAGTTGCTAATGAGCCCGGAGGCTCTGACAGACGCAGCCTATCAACAAGCATAACTTCATTGAGTTTAGGTACCAATGCTTCCAACTGCTGCAAATTTGACGGCCGAGGTCCTAAAACCAAAGCCGACCTGACGACTGGATTGAGTCCTGATAAAATGACATCACAAATTTCCGCTTCCGTATCAGGGAGCACCAACACTAAAGCAATTTCCTTAACCCGAACCATATATTCTGTAAACGGTTCCGTTAGACCCTGAGGACGAAAATATACGTCTTGCATTATCCTCGTGCATTCCCTACGTGGAATGAACATGTCTAATAGGGCCAAATGAAAGCGAGTCACAGGCTCGGCCAAACCAGCACACCGCATTAAGAGGTCCAAAACTATCCCAGACACCTTGACAGATAATAATTCTATCACTTGAGCCGTGGGTACCAAATAACGCTTAGCCATTAGCGTCAATCGAACAAGAAAATAGAGAAACTTTAAGCCGATGGTACATCAACAATGTCGTTTAACTGAAAGCCCTCCACGAATTGTTGGAGGGGATGAGCGAGTCTAAGTGGCCGAAACGCAGATACCGCAATCGCAGGCTGAACCACATCCGACAATCCTTGATTATACAAGGGAGACGCCCCAGTGTCATTCTGTGTAGTCCCAAAATCTTCCTCCACCTTATGGGCTAATTCCTTAAACTGATCCTTTAACTTTTGCAACGCTATACAAGACTGCAAAGTAGGGAATCTCTGTAAGACATAATCTAAATAGAACAAGTAATGCCGAATTCTAACTTGCCACCGGAGCAACTGTGCCTTAGAGGGAGAATCCTCGCGCCCAAAATCCATTAAATTATCCTGAATCTCTGCTAAGGCCAACGCGCAAGTGGACTCACACTTAGTCACTATCACGTGATCAATAGAAACAGTAATTATTGGAGCATCCTTAATTTGTCGAAAAACATCCAGCATAATAGCCACTTCAGTTGTCATAGAACATTGACCTCCACGTACAACCAACTCTACCCACAATTCACCTTTCCGTAATCTGTCCACATTACTAACCGATACCGCCATCTTGATACTACGGATATGGTACAAGTAAGAAAATGAGATCCGGAGAATACAGAGCAAACAACAAACCCAAAAATATCCCTAACCAACACAGACAAATCAATTAACCACGCTCTGCTACCAGTAATTTGCAATGGTAACGCTGTTTGACTGAGTTAGGGAACCCCGGCCAAACGAAAAGGGAAGCCCTAACGAGTGCCGTAGGGGAAAGCAAAATGGAAACCAGAACTCTCAAAAATATACTACTATTGATAAGTTTGTTTTGTAGGAACTTTAATGATAAAAATAAACAAACATTAATAACCAGAACCGTAAACCAACCATAAAAGAATACCTGTAAAACAAAGATGGCTTAAATAGTAACCCAACCATAACCAATTGAGCAAAGCAGTAAAGCAAGTTTTAAATACAGCAAAAATTAAGTCAAACAAAATTCCACAAACAAAATCAATTTAGAAACTTTATAAAACAAAGCCACTATAAACATCAGATCAAAATATTTAATTATGTTTAGCTAGTCAAAGACTAGCTAAGAATGTTGAACAAGACCGAAACAGACTTTAATGAAATTCAGGAAACCGAGAGCTTCAAAGTCCAGCTAAGCTAGATGTAGATAGCTTTACAACCCAACCGTTTTCAGTTACAAAGTTCAGCATAAATGGGTTCAGCATAACTGGGTTTTAACTGCAATTACTGCTCTCATAATTTACACAACAGAATATCTGTAATTTTGAATTAACTATGCATTTTCAAAGTGCCCAAAATATGTGAGGCCCTACTCACAAATTTCTACTTAAATTGCTTCTTGCCCTCCATTTATCAAACTATGCAATTTCAGACGACAAATGCCAAAAGCTTTTCTCACAAATTTCACACTACTGATGCTTTTTACCTTCATGAATCAAAATATGCATTTTCAAATTGCACAACTGTGTAAAGCTCTTATCACAAATTTTAAACTAACTATACACTGAAAATCACGTACTGAAAATATAACTCAACTGGAAAAGAAACAAAACACACTAAACCTATGAACAACTCCAAGAGCCAGTCACTTTACGAACTCTTATTTTCAAACACACATAGCGTTTTCCGCCCCAAAATTCACTCACCATTACCAGGACATAAAACTGATAATAAAGCCTACCTTTACATAAGGTCGTTCCACCGAAAATCACAAAGACGTTCCTTAAAAATTCATTACAAAAACTTCCACAATCCGCCTCAGTAGTTGCCGGGCAGAGAGCTATCCCTGCAATGCGGACAGAAATCCACCACTCAACGCGTACGGCCCAAGCACATGCCACGTCAGCAACCCACAGAGGAAAGAAAAGAGAGGACCAAAGAGAGCGTTAAGCAAAGGGGACAAGCAACGTAAAGTGACTGGCTGGATGTATAATACAGATACAAAACATAAAAAGAACACATAACAGCACAATAATTGCAATTAAGAGGAATCGTAAAGATAAAGTGGATCTGAACTACCAGCATTTGTTTTGCCATACGTTGCACCGTTTTCCAGTTTTGCGTTAACAATTGTTCCAACGATTGAACGTAAATTATCTGAGATTCCCTGGAATAAAGGTGTAGAACAGTAAAGTATACTCATGAAACGTTATATATACGTTAAATTTCACTTGGAAAAGAGAGAACCAAAATAGTAGAAAGAGAAACGGATTTTCCAAAACTCCTAATGCTTATAAAACTGCTGGCTTTTAAAGAAACCTAATTCAAAAGTGTTCGGGAAACTTGGGAAGTTATGCTCGGAAGCTGGGAAGTTGTCACAGTCAACCAAATTTGGAGCAAATAAAAATGCCATTTCTTGTTTTTATTGATCACGGATCTCTCCACAGATAGGGAAAGAGTCAGAAAGAGAGAGAGAGAGCAAAACATGCAATAAAATGTCGCCGGCAGCATTGATAGAATACACATCTCCAAGTACGCTCTTACAAATTGCCTCTAACCAATGTCGAAAATAGAAGTATGGTGAATTCATGACACAAATGTTTCAACTATCGCTTACTTCAGCTTTTCTTTTCCAAAAAGTTCGGTATTAACTCATTTGTTTAAAACATTGTTAAATTAAGCCGTTTCGAAATATTTTAAGACAGTTGTGTATGGATTTCTGGAAGAAATAATTTTTATCGCTCAACCTTAGAAAAGGTAATTAGACAAGACTTATCTTTAATTTCAATTGAATATTCCTCTCAATATCTTTGGCCTACTAGATGTCATAGTAGTAATCTCTTTCTCTTTTAATGAAATATTAAAATCTCCATCATAGAAACATCTAAACATCCGTACATAAAAGCTAATGATGCAAATAAAAAGGGAAGAGGTGTTGGATTGAAATAAAGGTATGCGTTTTGTTAACAACAATTGTATGTCTTCCATTACTATTTTTGTATCATGCGCGCAAACGAAATTGTTCAAGCTCTTCACAACTTGCATTATTGTTACTTTTATGATTATAGATCAATATTCCAGAGTGTTCGTTAAGAAAGTAATAGAAAGTCGGAACTAACCTGAGCAGCTGGCAGAAATTGGCAGATTCAGGTTATGGGACATCTGCTGCTTATCTTCGCATGCTTTCCTCTTAAGAATATACATAAGAAGAAAAAACGTGCTACTCAACACCATCGAATGTCCAATGCGCTTGCCACAGAATTAAAGGTTTGTTTTGTCTAGATTTCATTGTTGTGTTCAGTTATTGAATGTGGATGTTATGCTCACGGATCAAATAGTGAATGTATATATATATATATATATATATATATATTGTCGTAACCTCTTTTATTTTCACATAATTACAGGAGGTAGAGCATGGTACCGAAATCTAAATCACCACATTAAACTAACAAGGTCCGACGGGGCGAGTTGAAAAAGTTCTTAAACCACTTGAAAACTACTTAAGTGTTCATAAAATCATCATGGGTCAGGAAGGAAGGAACTACCTACATTAAGAATTCACATAGTATAAGTTTAGATGGTAATAATATAATATAAATTAAAGATGACACATTTTACCTTCCTGTTTGACGAAGCGCCATACCTAAAAACACGTCTGCACTGTTCACTGGTGACGCTAGAAGAGAGCGTCCTACACGCTAACACAAGATAATACCGGTATTACTCCCTCCCCTATTACGTCACTACAGGTCTGTATTACCTACTTAACATATAACCATACAATGTTGCCACTCCATACATTACAATATTACCGCCTCACATGCCACAATATATACTTTTCTATAAATCTATCACAATTAGACGGTTGTTCTTTCCATAGAATGCTCTGTTAACGCTATGTTCTCGAAATTGGCATGCAGTAAGCATGTTAATTGAACAGAGAAGCTTAAGTTTTCGGGGAACCTTAAAGTAGCAATTACAGCAGGTTCTGATAATTACATTCTTACGAATATGGCAGAGAGATGTACATCAAGTCTACTGTAGCTGGTAACATTCGCTTACGCAAGAAAAGGATAAAACGCATTATGTATGCCTTGTTCCAAACCCTAATTCTCAGGGAATGTTATGAAAAAAAATCTAAACAATGCAAATACAAATTAGAATTTGGTTCAAAGATAGACCACTGCTGTGTCTAAAAATTATAGGACAGTGTAACTAGCGAAAGTCTGTTAAATGTCTAGTTTCTACCGGTGTTTAAGAAATTTTAACTAAAGACACAAAGATAGCAGCATCAACAAAATGTTTTACTAACATAACGGAAAGAAGAAGAAGCGCACTAATTTTGCACTAACCGATAATTTAGAGGCAAGCATTATTCATGCACTGTCATCCTACTCTGCCATCTTGCAACTAGGTACAGTTTTCTATCTACTCCTTGCTACGCTTGCTTGCTGCTTAGGTAACACCCACGATATCTCGTCCTCATCCTTGCGTGAGGAGAGATAGTGCTTTATTTCTCAAGTCTCCCCTCTACATTGAGCAGTACGGTCCGGTGGAGCCTTGTTGGACGTATATAGTTACTGAGATTTATCGTCTAATGCCTACACTGTTACGCCGAATAAAACAATGTTTGCTTTGGAGATTCAAAGGGGATATACCACACGCACACACATATACATATACAGATAGACATAAAACAATATTAAACAAGAATTATAAATTACAATATACTTAATCAAGAAATGTGTTAGTATACTTAACAACCAAGAATTGTACAAAAGCAGATTGTAACTCAGATAAGTAAGGAACAGGCGAGCTAGCTAATTCCAGGTAACAGATAGAGAAAGGAAAGAGACAGAGATCTTGAATCTGCTTCCTGACGCGTCACGGGGACGCGTATGTGAAATATTTTGGAGCAGAATATTCTCATACATGATAAGGTAACTTGGTCTGAGGACCAATTAGAAACGTGATTGGATTTTGAGGCGCGGAGGTAAGCGCCATTAGGCTTAGGTATAAAAAGGGGAAGAAAACCTCAAATTTTTACTCTCTTATAGAATCTCGCCGACACACAGTGTTACTCTCTGGACGACAAACACACGTGTGTGCATTGGATGGGCAGACATGTGCAGTTAGACTGGGCTCCTAATTTATTATAATGGTGGGAATTGTTTTAATGTGAAAAGATAGTCGCCCATAAATGTTTGTTGGATAATAAACTACATTTTTAAGGGAAATGCAGTGTATTTTAATTTTCCTCACCTACTAAAACTCTGAGACACATGAAATTAGCTAGATAGGTAATTGATTAGGAATGGAGAATACAGCAGCCGACGAGCAGCAATAGCTGGAGACAAGAACACTGAAGCAGAGGGCATCAACCAGAGGAACAACGATTTCCCGTATAATATAAACCAAGAGTTGGTGAAGAGCAAACGTACCAATTACATCGCATAATATTTTGTTGAAAAAACTTTAGTAGTGAGAATTATTTTCTTCTAAATATTTTTGAACGCATTTTCGATGTTTTAAAATAATTTTCCGACATTTTTCAGCGTTTAACCTCTTATACGCATCAGCAAATTTTGTTCCTGCTTCAAACATCATTGCGTATTTTCCGACATTTTTGTATGTTTTCGACATTGTTAGAGGTTTTAACTTTGCTTTAATATAAATGGGTCGATCTTTTATGAGTTTCCTACACATTTTCTACTCTTATAATTGATTTTACCCAGTTTAAAGCATGTCTTTGCGCTGACGTAGATCACCTTTTAGGGGAGTGCTCATTATTAAACCCGAAGCGCAGTGATCAAGGAGACGGAAAAACTTGGCAAACAAATAATTGTGAAATAATAAAAGAAACTTATGCTATTTTTATTCTTAAGGTATACATCTTGAATAGTTAGCAGAAGGATGTAACGCTTTTAAAAACATACTACTACTACTACTACTACTACTACTACTACTACTACTACTACTACTACTACTACTACTACTACTACTACTACTACTACTACTACTACTACTACTTCTACTATGAATAATAATAATAGCACACATCAACCTGTAAAGACAAAACGTTTGCAAATACCTCAAGCTATTATTGAAAAAAAAACTCGTAAGAGTTTTTTTTTCAACGTAATGGTTGAAGGAATCTCAATGAAAACCTTCTGAACCGTTCCAAAGTCATAAAATTTTGTCATTTCATTATCAGTTTGAAGCATGCAATTATGGTTAACAACTTAAACCCAACAGCAATAACAACTAGGATGTTGTATCGTAACACTTATACTTTTGACAGCACAGTAAGGAGTTTGAAAGACAGATTTCCAAATCCTACCTCGATCTCTGAACCTTCGTTCCTTGCCGTCAGATAGCGTAAGATAAGTTTTTCTTGACCTACCCAGCAATGAGGAAAAACTGCCTGTTTATGCATAGGTTGCCGCAAGGGAAACCTGCCTACCTGGGCACGTAGGTGCAGGCAGTACAAATCACAGAAATGTAACTTCTAGTGGTGAGAGGCATACTCAAAAGACAGTTTCAGTCTGAGGGATTTACGTTGCAACAAAACCAAGACAAAAATATACATGATCGAGTTTGACAATAAAATATGTAGTTTGTGACAGTATAATTAAGAATAGGTGCCTGAAACTCAAGTTTCTGCTTTTCATATACTTAGACATATTTCAAATACTAATCTTAGAAACCTTAACTAGATTCCTTAAAATGTATCTGACATATTAAATCTGATATAATTTTAATTTAGAAACACTGCTTTCAAATATAGAAACGCCATACAGTGCAAATCAGAACAACACAAATATTTTTGTTCCAATTCCACAGCTGTTGATGCGGAGGCATTCTTTCTGTGATTAATTACCTCTTTGGTAAATAGTATTTCTGAAACGTTGCAAACGAATGCCTTATTGCGATGGTACAGCTGAGAGATAAATGATCCAAGCTAGTCCCAGATAAAGTAATTAATTGATTTCCTCCTACGTGAAGCAACAAAAGCACCGAAGTTTTGAACACCGAGTGCTTGAGCAAGTAATTAGTGAAATTCAAAGTTACCGAATTAGCAAAGGGATTACAAATACCCAATCAACTTTGCTTGTTAAGTTAGACTTTCTTTGTAGGTGGAGTGGAACTTTATATTACACCAAATAATTGTATTCTGTTTGCTGGGAAAATCTACGAAGCTAATTTCAAGCCTTCTTCACATTTGCAAGAGACTAACTAAAATAACTGTTACTAAACTATTTTAAGATTTAGCTTTTACTATTGAGAACCGATTGGGGAGATGTAACGGAATGAATTAATATGGAAACGTGTAAAGTGCAGAAAGGGAGATTAAACGCTAGCGTGTTTAATTTGAATCTATCTTGAAATTATTCTTTCAGTTATAGCTTCTATTTTGTTCTTCTTAACACTGTTATACAACAAACTAATTACACTTCACTTTATTTAGTTATTGGTTTTATTCATATTATATCATGAATCAACGTTATATTTATATTACTTCGTTAATTTTGCATTGCATACCGTGTAATATCCACTGGTTGTATATCACTGTGTGATGCAGAAGAGAACCAGTAACTACAAATTGGCAGTAAAATAGCAATACTAACAAAAAAATAACATATTTCAAAAAGTGCTTCCAGAAATAATATAGTTTGCTAGAGTTAGTAGAAGGATAAGTAGGTACATTAGAAATGCTACTGACTGGCGTTGCAAGCGAAAAAGAAAACACTGCTATTAAACATATATTAGAAATCAAGTGTATAATGAAGAGCCCGAGATAAATATAAAAGAAAAGTTAAAGACTATGGCTATTAGAAGAGAAGGAAGTAATATTCAGTTCAAATTCAAGATGAGAATATGGAGTAGGAAAACAGGTTTAAGTGCTGTATCCGCAAGTAATATCATGAGCTTTTATTAAGATGTCAGATAGAGAGTAGCAATGACAAAGGAAGCTTCTAATAAAAGAATTGCTAAAGCTTGAAAACAAATAGGTAAAACGATTGGTGAAGCGGTTTGTACGAACTCTGGCGTTTGTACAGTCCAATAAGTCTGGAACTTTGCAATGAACTGAGCACTTGCCGCAATAAAGATTTAAAAATTATGAGAAAATAAGAAATGTAGCTGTTTCAAATAGAGAAGATGGCGGACTATAGTATTGAAAATCATCTGGACAAGGTAAACCAATGAATTGGGTCTTTGTGTGAGAAGAACACACTTGGTGAGTAAGTGTTGGAAGCAATTATAGAAGAAATGGTGGTCCGAACAGAAAATTCCAGAGGATATAGAATATCAGAATAAATGTATGATAACGTTTTTCACGCTATCATGTGCAGGCTAAGCCAGTAAGAAAAATCGGATTTGAAACATTTAATTCGGACCGAGACCTTAACCATTTATCTTTGGTATTCGGCTCTGATTTTATTTCCTGTGCTGACGAGATATTACATCTAAAATGGAATCTGATTTGAAAAATTCGACATAAAAACCAGATACAAACCGAGGCTTTCGTGCGATTCTTTGCCTTTCATCTACAGTCATGAGGTAACTAAAGCCGATTTAATATCTGTCATCTGATTCATCAATACATGTAAACCTCCACGGCTCAATTACTCCGCGACTTGGAGTGGTACAAATACATTAATTTTCTTAGAGGTAAAGGTTTATATTCGTAGATAGAAGAGCAACGACAAAACGGAAAAGTGAAAGAGACCAATTTGTTTTCGAGGACCTGTCCTGAGTTAAAAACTATTAATGACTTACACTCTTTATGCCAAATATGTTACACATCCGGCTAACATTAATAAATAAGTACGTTTTCCCTGTGTAACATTAGTATTTAGTAGCATAATGAATATTCCAAACTTTAAGGACAGTATTCAAATATCACACAGGGCGATAAATAATTAATACTCATCGGTTCAATACGGCATATTGTACGAGCACTAAAGGTATCTCCAACATACAGGATGAAGGATAAATACTTTCAGAAAGCAGCTTCGTTCTGATAGTATTACTAAAATTTTGCGTTATTTTTTATACTCCCTATACATACCCAATGTAAAACTATACTAGTAACACACAGAGTTGCAGGTTATCATGAGGCGGAAGGGTAATTTTCAAAATGGAAAGCTTTTTCCAGCTTGCATATAAAGGCACAAAACGGATGTAGGGAACTTCCGCATCCACGCATTTCCAGAGCATGCTCCCCCATCCCTCCAGTACTAATGACTTATTCGTGTCTGTAAAATTGCAACATAGCAGCAGCTTGGATCTCATTTCAACGCGCCTGAATTGGAGGAATATTGCAAACTCTGAGACTGTTCACAGCTCTCAGTTAACTTTCCGAGCCGAAAGCATTTTCATGTGAAACAACATATATACGGAGATATCGCTGTTTTATCACATGTGCTACAACAGAAATCCGAAATCTGTTTCAAAGCTAAATTTTTTTCATAAATGTATTCAGCTGTATTTATTTAGGTAAACTTCTTGGAGAATTTATTGTACCGCTCGCAAACTTATGAATATTACTCCAATCGTTTAATTTTCAACGCTCTACCACCACCACCACCACCACCACCACCACCACCACCACCACCACCACCACCACCACCACCACCACCACCACCACCACCACCACCACCACCACCACCACCACCCCCGCCGCCGCCGCCGCCGCCGCCGCCACCACCACCACCACCACCACCACCACTGGGATGCACCATTCGCTGCATCTGGGATCCTGAGCAGGTTCGGGATTTTTGTAAAACATTCTATCAAATATTTCTCATACAAGACGCAAACCAAAGCACCCATTCTGATTTTGACTAAGTCCTGATTACTGTAATTAGAAAGCAATAGAGAAGATTCTGATTTATCGGCAGATATAAAATCAAAATACTGAAAATCTAGTAGTTTCGTTGCAAATCCAAACGCATTAGTTGACTTGGGAACCTAATTGATATAAAAACCAGTTACACACAAATCTTTATTTAAATGATTTTCGAAACTTTGAAGTTATTTCTTCTATGTAGCCACTTTTGAATCAGACGTGCTTAAACACATTATACTCACATTTAAAAAATAAAAGCAGTTTATGTACGAGGAACTGCATTTGCACTATGTAAATACATTGAGTAGACTTACATCCGACTGCTCATTAGGAGATACCAAAATATCTTTGAACAAAATTTGCCAAAATTCAGAATTCATACATATTGAATGGTTGAGTAGGAGACGTAGTTTCCTTGGAACTATTATCAGTTGCAATCTTTGCACCAGGAGCAATTTTATTAGTTTTGAGCACAATGGTAGCTGTCTAAGGCTATACTTATATAACGTTTCTCTCAGCGACATATAGGAAGAGGACAGCTCTAAACCAATCTTTGTTTCTATAATAGATTTAAAAGCCAGTACATAAAAATTTACCATTTTAAATAAAGTTTTTCTTGCTCTGGGACCAAACTTTCTACTTGTTGCTTGCTTAGGATGGATAACGACAGAAGTGTTTTCCATTTGGCTTAATGGATGGGTTGTGCGACTTCGTTTTGAGTATAAGATGGTTTGAAACACTGCTTCAATATGCAGTTTGCAGAATCCATCCAGAATTAATCTCCAAGTTTAAAACACTTTGGTTTGAAATATGTCAACATATGGATCATAATTGGTTAGGTAAGCTACAAAGGTTTATAAAAGAAGTGTTATAATCTGTGATTTAAATTCGTTATAAAATAAGATGAGTCGGTTGGTTTTTACTCACATAACATATGCGCTTGGATTTTCTTGCTCTGAAGCGCTTTTGGAAGAGACTACTCCTCCATCCTCAGCTGAAAACCAACAAAATCAACTTATTTTTGAGCCACAAAGGCTTTCAGGAAATTACTTCATATATGCTTGACATAGAATTTGTAGCTCCTTATAAGGGTTGAGTTTCCTTGCTACCATGCGTATAGTTTTTTGCGCTGCTGTATCATTCTTGCTGAAACAGTGAAATTATTTTCTACTTCTTCATTTGCAATCAATGACCATGTTGTGAGTCCATGTCATGTATAGATTTCCTAGCTTTGGTGTCAATGAACTGCTTTATATCCTTGTTGGGAGTGGAGAGAAAATGGTATGCTTTGTTCTCGTATTTACAGTTCCTTTACATCCATATATACAAAATTTTCTGAAATTTTTAATTGCTTAAATTGCATAGGACTTTCGAGAAAGATACGTATTCTTCTTGGAATTTCTCCAAAAACGCAACAATTTGTTTTTATAATCAAACGGTATATACTTCCTTGTGCTTTTTTCGATGAATTTGGATATGGTGATAACTGCGTTTCACAATAAACTTTTGTTCCTCATTCTTTTGCTCCTCTTTCTCTGAAACTACATTTCTTATCTAGTGAATTTGTGGACATTCTGTCCCTCTTCGAGTTCCGTTTTACCGACACTGTATGTCGACATTAAAGTGTTCCCCTGGAGCTGATGGATATGATATTAACATTTGAGTTGCTCCTAAAAAAGATGTTCGTTATAAATTTTAGTAATTAAAAGACAAGTTTTGAAATGTCCCTTAACGTATATGATACTAATAAATTAAATTACGTTCAGTGTAATTAGTATTATGAACCAAAATTATACTTAATCAAATAATTGTTCATAATTTCAAAGTAACAAGGGGTTACTCGTCATTTTTGCATCATGAGCTTCATTTTTTCATCACATTGAAACTATATTCAGTGACGCTAGCGCATTGAAATTGAAATCTATATTTTGTGTAATTGCTTTATCAGAATTGCAAATGCGTTTTTCCTCTGCTTGCATCTCACCTAATAAACGGTTCAAAGGAAAATACTAATCAGTATGGATATGGGACTTGCATGATATAAATGCTGAAGTGATGTGATGATTCTTAGATTGTAAACATGTTTAAGATAGAAGTTATTCGAAAGATAATATGACAAAGTTAGAGGTTTTTACACTGTACAAATTATCATAATAGAAGTTATTCAAAGAAATTTCAAGAAGTAGACAAAACTAATGAATAAAAATAACTGATCTCTTAAGAATAAGATAGCTAATTTATAACGCAAAAGAAACAGCTACAAAACCAGAAATGAAATACTAAGTTGGGAAAGTTGGTATAGATGAATCTGTATTTGGGTTGTAAAAAATGAGGTGTATGCTAAAGAAGTAGAAAATAATACATATTTAAATTAAGGTGTAGAAGTGCGTTCTTTTATAGAAATTAATTATTTAATTACAGATTTCAAATTGGGTTGAGTTATAACATTAACGGATAAAGACATACTCTTTTGAATTAATTATTTTATATAAATTCGTAAACACATTATCAATTTGTAGCTAAACAAAACTGCTATTTGTGGCCATTTAGCAGTTTTTACTATGTACCACCTGATTTTCATTTCAATCAATCTACCTGTAAATCAATTCAAAATACCTATATCCCGATGATTTGCCATCCAGGGAATTTGAAAACTAAAGAATGAAAGCGTTAATTCTAAAATATTATAGGATCTGCAGCGGTTAAATATCGCGGATTGCTTACTGATTCGCGGATAATGGGATCGATATGTTAATCTCTGCTCCATATTCATGGGTTCAAATTGCAGCTGCACATTTTTCAATTGAGTAAGGCGTGTAAATCGTGACAGTAAATTTACTGAAGAGCTTTTAAATAATTGTCAAACAGTTCATTATGTATGGGCCTGAAGAAGGTTGCTGATGTTTTCTGTTCTTCTTTTTCACAGGTGGTTCAAGAAGGCGTTATAACGAGAGAATATTTTAAAAGATTCTAAGTAGAGTGTTTATCCACAGTTTGGAATAATAATAGCAACGGTGATGATGTCACATAACTACTAACGATGCAAATTAGGGTGGCATTACTAAAACTAAACCAGATGTAGTAACACCAGTACAAATTGTACTGTGTTATCTTTCTTTACGTTTTTCGTTACTTCTTAGCCCTTTGACCACAGAGGTTGCTTTACACCAAGGTGAATGAAACAATAACAACACAACTGAGGAAGGAATCTAAAGTGCTGAAACCATTGGCTTCCACCCACAGAAGCGGAAACATCCATACAGAAACCTCAAATTTAACACTTTAATTAAACGATATTAGAACCAAGAGTCTTTATCTAAAATATTGGAACACTATCCATGTATGAAGGCGGCCAATTTGTGAATTTTAAAAAAGTACAGTTTGCAAGATATTGATATAATTCTTTTAGCTTGAATCAGTTACACATTTTTAGGGGTTCTAGTAAACTTTTGGTCTTTCTAAATGAAGCAGTTTTCAAATTATGGTATTTTAAACCAAATATGAAAACACTCCTCGCGATAACATTTTAAAGTCTTCACATGTAAGTCAGAGTTTTGTGTGTTGATTAAGTGACTAATGAAATGCACTATGAATAAATTTCACACAAGGCCAAAAGAGAAGTTGTATTTCTGAATTCTGCTTTCTTTTCATATACTCATAACCTTTTTTTAAAAATCGCTGGGAAAATATTTTAGCTTACAACCTCCTTGAAAGCGGCACGCGATTTATAACAGATATTATATAGTAAGTAGCCTTAAATTAGTACTGTGGTGTGTATGTGTGTGCATTGTCGCGTCGGACACATTGCTTTAGCGACGACATTGTTGGGTATAATTATTTCGGCTGGGGTTTTGAAGTTCGTCCGACGTGATATCTCTCCACACCTTCTGGCCAGAGGTGGAGAGAGGAAAGAGAGGGAAGCGAGCGTTACTAGTTTTTTTGTCTGGTAGCGTGGCATCAGTAGCCAGTGAGTCGTAGTGTGTCTCTTGAGGGAGAGTGTTGTGTATGGGAGCGTCTGAAAACTTTAAAACATCGGTTTAAATTTGGAGAAAATAATGCTGACCCATCTAAAAAGGTACTTACATTGTTACGTGACGAACTCAATTTCTACGTGACAAAAGTTGTTGTATTAAACTGTTCCTAAGGAATCATAATTAATAAACGTTACAGAGTGCTCCAATTGTTCTGGTACCGATTTTCACTTATACAAATAAAACTAAGGACAATAATTTAGTAAAATTTGATATTAATATACCTTAGTATAAGAGAAGCGTGGTGCTGCATTAGAGGTGGTGCCACACTCTTTCTAGGCGTTGCATGCGCAGGCACAAGTTTGCTGTTAAATTCTAATCCTACGGATGCATGCTCTTTGTTACAAGCCGCGTTCCTGATCCTGTATTTAGACGTAACTTAGAATAGTTCTTTGCAGAATAAAGCACAATAAACTTCAGCGATCTATGTGGCTGACAGTGCATTCTCATCTTTCTTAAATGTTTGAAACGTAAAGTGTGCCAGTGACAATGTTTACACAGCTTGATTATCTAGAAACTGTCTGCAGTATTTTTATTCAATACTTGACGTAGAAACCCAAAACAAGCATTGGATTGTGTGATAGTAACTATGGTTATATACTTATATACATATTAATAACAATGTAAAATAATAGTAAGAAAAATACTTGTTATGTAAATAGATGTTAAGTATAAGTTTTGTGTATGTGTAGGAGTTTAGCTAGAGCTGTGGTACACTTGTATAAAGCAAACAAACAACATTTGCTTAGAATTAGGGCGCAGGCAAACCGACTTGTAAGGAGATGACACAATAACAGAACCTTGAGTCATTGTGTAGGAGAAGGTGACAAGCTAGCTCAACGTATACTTTTGAAGAGAGGCCACATGTCCGGAAACAGCGAATGATAGCCTGTTAAGTTTTCGAGAATGTTCCAAGCTGAAGGAACGCAGCCAATAAGGTTTTAAGAAGAATATGTTTGAATCTTTAAGTTTAAGAAAGCTAGTTATAGCGTCCCCAAGAGTAAGTCAGTTGGGTGTAAAGTGCGATGATATACAGACCATAAGTGTCAGATCTCCGAAGCAGGAGGTACTAATTACTTCACATAATGTAGCGAGAACGGTAAAATTATCTAAATATAAAATTGCAAGTTATTACAAGGGAAACGAGGTATAGTTTAGGCACGTGTGATAAATAGTACTATTATTAATCGAGCAGTTATAAAAATAATACTTTTATTGCTATGTTACCTAGCTAAGGAATCCTCTACAACTCCAACAAACTCGATTATTACTAAAGTAACTGTGTACCTTCTTACTACAGCAGAAAATGTGTGTGTGTCATTAAAGTGTTGTGTTCCTCTCCTGAATTAACCATGCGTTAATGTTGTTACCTCATGCTTTCCTCCCCGTACCAGACTCTGACAAGTTACACATGCTCTACCATGAACCCAAACAATAGCAGCCGTGGCAATGAGTAAACATAACATCATTGACAATTTAATTAGTAACAGCCTAAACACTAAGATCATCTTCAGGGATGATATATGTATTAATGCTGATATTAATATATCAACATGCAAACCTACTGCGAGTTAGGCTACCAGCAAGAGGAGTATACCGCAATTGTTGCACGCCCATGAAGGAGGGCAATAAAAATGCCAAGAAGAATGGTGCAGAAATAAAAGATGTTAGTGGTTTCACCAAAATGGTCCTTGGATAGACCGACCGTCAAAGTGAGGTTTTCAGAAGCACATGCGTATGGGTTGCGAAACAGGCAAAGTGTCAATAGCAGAACAAAGAACTCAAGACTGTAACAACAAAGAGAGGGTCCATATGGTTATAACTTAACCACAGACAGCGCAATTGTAATAAAACAAATGCGGAGTATTATCAATGTGCAGAATTTGTTTGTAGAAAATGGGCTAGTAAAGCAATGAAACGTTACTTTTGTGCCG
Organism: Deroplatys truncata; assembly: GCA_030765065.1. Taxonomy (NCBI): domain Eukaryota; kingdom Metazoa; phylum Arthropoda; class Insecta; order Mantodea; family Mantidae; genus Deroplatys; species Deroplatys truncata. Next base: position 109,658,191 of record CM060981.1, read on the forward strand.
AATGTTCAAATTCCTCAGAGTAGGTAACAAATTGTAGCCATAATATGAAAAAGATATTAGTTTTTAGATTAAAATGTTAGATCACTTTTCCAAACTCATGGGATATTCTATAGCAGCGGCGGCTAGTAATTTGCAATTTTGGGAGGGCGGCAGGTGATGTTTTCGTACTAAGCACCTTTACACAACAGGTTTTATTCTACAACATACACAAAATATATGTAAATAAAACAACCATATAAGCCCAAATACTCTGCATAAAATTTATCGTTCAGTTTACTGCATGTATTCTTCAGCACGTACAAATCTTATGAATTATTGCAATTCATTAATAAAACAAGCAACAAAACGCATCTACCAGAGCGAGCGTAAATTAAACTGTTAATAATTTTAGTATTATTTCCTTCAGTAACAGGAAGGGTTTTTTTTATTTATATTATACATACTGGTGCGGTAATAAATATCAGTTAAACTTTCAGTGGAGAACACTCGGTTTTTAACAAAACGGCTATTCAGTGCTTTTGTTTTCACAAAATAAATAATTTACAAACCTTAATCACACATTCTTACACATCGATAAGTCTGTCTCTCGTGAACAACTTTCTTCTAAGCTCCTACCCTCTAAAATAATGTTTATTCAGGTGTCAGAGTAAGAACATAAATTCTTAAGAGGGAATGCGTGGAGTTTGTTTGCTGGTTGCCCAACTGTATCTCGTAGCTAAACGTGTATGTGATGCAAGCAATCAAAAACACATATTGGAAAAATGTTCAGGAGTATAAAATGAACTGTAAGAAATTTATTATGCACCTTGCATCTACTTGTTTCAAATGAAATAAACCTCGACTATAACTAAACCCACCTGATTAATATTCCTGTAGGTGAAGTTCATTCTCCTCTTCTTTTGTCAGCAAAATGGTTGAAAACAGAGCCTTCTCAATATAACATATATGGCTATAGCATTAATCTGCCTTTTTGCTATTTGCACTACTCATTACGAATATTTAACTAAATAATTTATTTTCTGTTGCACTGATTTAACTGGTTAAGTTAGATATTTTACACAACACATGCTTCTGAAACCTGCACACAACTAACCTGTACGTGTGTGAACCACAGCACTGTGTGATAGCGCGTGACTGTGGTTATATAACATGCAAACAAAAGTTACCAATATAGAGTGGTATATGGGAAATTATTTACTTTCTGCTCTGAATCGATTTAACTCTACAATCCTATAACTACTTTAATAACCTAATGATTTAATTAAATTTTAAGCCATTTCATATAACAGAGTTAACTTTTAGACAGGAATAAGTACTTATTTTTCATATGGTGGCGGCAGTGAAATTGAATGATTCCACATGGGAAAGACCGCGTGGAAAAGGAGCCAATAGCGAAGCGTCTCGAACTCCGTCAAGCTGTTATTACCTCTCTGCACCCTCGTCATCATTTGAAGCACGTCTCAACCCTCAAAGACACCCCTCTGCATAAACATTTAAAACAAAACAAAATGTATAAAACTAAATCAGGGAATGCAGAAATAAACACTGCAATGATATCCGATGCTATGCTTCCTTACCTGTTTTTATTTTTTATTCAATGGGCATTTGTTTATGTGGAGGGCGCCGGCCTAGAGTCTTCCATCGCCAGCCGTCACTGTCCTGTAATTAAAATTCAAGTGTCAGTATTCAAACATGCATTAGCACGCTCTTTACTTCCTTCTATTACTGATGTTGTTTTCAATTACAGAATACAGGATAATTACAAAGCTGCAGCTATAATGCTAGACATTATGACTTGTCTGACATACTTTGGCGAAATTTGCTACAATAATCGCCCGGGGTAAAATGGCTCTGTAACGTTTAAGTATACAGTGTGTAAGGCACTTTTACTTTTAATATAATCTCTTATTTAATTTCAATTAAGCTTTAAGAAATCTATGAAGGTTGAGAAAGGCAGCCGTGGAAGCCCCAAGAACAAGCAGTTGACCTAAGCCGTCATGGAAGCTCCAAGAACAAGAAGTTGGCCTAAACCACCATGGAAACTACGAGAACAAAAACTTTAACAATGAATATTTTGCATAAAGCCTTTTGGATTTCACAAATGTTCTAGGAATTTCTGGATATCTTTCAAGTATACAGGGTGAATAACCTAAAACTTGCACCGCAAATATTTCGGAAATGAAAAGTGCATTTGATGTGCAGTTTTCACGGCATTAATTGGTAGTCACGGGCTCGTACATTTAGCCTATAAACAGATTTTAATAATACTGAGAAAGTGTAATTTTTGAGCAAACATACATATTTTTTAAATCTAACAATGCCTACTTACATAAACAGAATAAAGATAGGTTAAATTAGAATGTCAGTGGTGTTTGTTGCAAGATTCTAGTGCAAGATGATTACAAGAAATTTTATTGAAACTTTTAAGCGCCGACACTTGTACAACCTGTGGTAGTACAAACTAAACATAGAACAAGTTTTCTTTACATAGAAAACTTTTTATTTTTTATTTTATCAAAAGTGACTCTAAGGATTTTGTTAAAACACTATATGTTTAAGATATTTGCATGACAAATAAAATGCATATTTTGAATTTTCTGGGAATAGTCTCTGAAGTCCTACTCATTAGGAATGACCTTTGTATAACTGGTAATCCGAAAGAGACAGAAAATCCTACACAAAAATTTATATCCCGTTTGAGCACACAATTTATGGCAAATAAAAATGTTGTGGCGTTAAACATTTCGGAGAAACATTTTGTTATTGGTTCAAACGTTCAAGCGATAAGTCGTTATTTATTTTTTCCCATGGCCATGCAAAGAACATGGAATTTCAAAGCCATCACACAACGATCTGCTTTTTAAAAATCTGACTACAGTTTTAGCCTGCTGTAAACGTCTTATGTTGCAACGAAACGTGTACTGAATGTTTATGTCATTAACAAGAATAGATAGAAGGATAAGTTATTTTAAAAATAGTTTTTGTAGGAGTGAGTAGAGAAATTCATGTGAATACTACACATCGCATTTTGTTATCTACCCACTAACAGCACTGATAAAGGCTTTGTTTCAAATATCCATAGCAACAGATATACTGAAATATATATCTTTAAAAAGATATACTGAAGTGGCAAATCAGTTTTTGAATGCTCTTTAACTCTGATGTATTCAAACCTACTCCTATTAGCATCCGCATTTACCCTTGCAACTTTCAACCTTACTTGAATGTACGCACGATATTACGTTGCCTGTTTAATATTTGAGGCAGTATTTTTAACACAAATGATGTCAGTCTAATTATATAATATATAATTAGATAACAGCCCGCCTTAAAGCAATATGTGTTTGTAACTATATATAAAAAGTGTATATTACAGTCATTGTAAATGTTCATATTATTGTATCCATGTTTAATAATGTTATGTGAATGTATTATGTAATTTAATAATGTAGGAGCTGCGAGAATAATAGGTTAAAAGTTGCTAACAATGAGGTAACAATGAGGTAACCTTGAGGCAATAATGAGTAAGAAAGTGTAATAATGCTACTAGTCATTCTTGGAGCAACAAAAATGTAATTTTGAGACAGTTCATAAAATAACCAATCAACAACCAGAAAAAGCTTTAGTTAAATCAAGGTATTCTTTTGGATTAAGAATAGCCAAAAAGAGACTTGAAATACAGAAATTTACAAATTTAGGCGCTGGAAGTCAAGTAAGTTGCTTGAAGATAGTTCTCATAACTGGACGCGTTGGGTGTAGACAATGTTCCTAACCGGATGCGAGATGCGTCCTCGAGAAGTATAATACGTATTTTGTGTGAAAAAAAATAGTTTACGTGTTTAAAAAGTGCAAGTAATTAATTAGAAAAATCTCACAGTTCTCTCTATATCAGAAAAGTGTTATTTAAATCGTATCAAGCATTAATAAAAGGAGTGAAGTAAAATTGTAATCTGTGTAAGCCTACATTCTTAAGTCGCACCACAACCCTGCAAAGAGAAACATGTCTCTAACAATAATACTGACGCAGCCGACGCAAACATAAATATATAATATTTAAAGAAACAGTCAAATTACAAAGTTAATATTTTATAAACATTTTTGGGGCAAAGGCCACCGGAAAGTACATTTGGGGCGAAGGCTACCGGAAAGCGGGTGCTATACGTGTGGTTGCAACGAACTTCAAGTTCGGCTCCCCAACTGTTGAACTACAATACAACTCCTACATCAAATTGGCTTTCCATACTAGAAGCAACAACCTACTTCAAATTGACGCCCAAAGCGTGGTGCAAATAACGTAAAGATACAACTACTTCATATACAAAACCTCTCTTTTAGTCACTACAGGTGGTTTAAGAAATAATGTTTAATATTATCCTTAATTTTTCAGGCAAGATGAATTCCCATAGACACTTTTTCATCGGTCACATTTAATCCTCCTTACTTGAAATCTGCGCGCTCATAACCATAATACTTTATATGCTCTTCTTAAACACTACGAAAAGAGTATGTTTATATTTTCCACGTAATCGGTATTTGTTTTGATGTTTTTAATGTGCTGTATTAGATCCAAAATCATTAGTAGTGTTGCTCTCCAGTACTTTACTGTCCTGCAATCTTCGCTTTGTAATGCAATACAATTGTCCAGATGGTGTTCGACCATTCCTCTGCAGTATTGTGGCAAACTATGCATTTAGGAGGTGCGACGATGTTGATCCGATGCAGGTGTTTGGATAGGCAGTCATATCCTGTTATTAGCCTGAGTTGTGCAACTGCTGTTTTCCGTGGCAGATATGGTATTATTCCTAGATTTCGCAACAGGCATTTCCATTTTTTTATTTTCTGCTCCTGCTCGGAGTCTAGTGTTGTTAGTGCCTTGAATTGCTTCCTTTATGAGACGTTTTACTGAAGTGTACGATTTAGGTTTAGAGGCTGGTAATTATTTTACGAAAGATCCTTTCCACGCCAGGAAATCTGGTTCTTCCTTCGCAAGGGTTCCAGATTGCGAGGGTATTCACTGGAGTGTAACAAGTATACTGTATTTATTTAATTTTGAGACAACATATTATATAAAACCCTTCACTTACATCATAATGGTCTGGATGAATGAAACCCCTGCATGCCAGCAAAAGGAAAACAGGAGACATTTTCCACCTGCTCCAGCACCTGTCTTGGCGTCTGTGAGTGAACCGTCTGCATATACATGAAGCTACTCTTCAGGGGTGCATGTGTGGATAGTTTCTAAAGTTATTGGCTTTAAATAATTTAAATTATATTCAGACTTTTTGTATATTGTTCTATTAAATAAAGTTTGTTCGGGATATATATGAGAGTTTGGGGTGTAAAGTAGATCGCCTCCGCCTGGTTTAGCCAGCAGGTGCACCCTAGATGGTCTACCTATTTGTGGAGATGAATGTTGTAAATAAAAACTCCGGAGTAATAGTCCCACAGTCGGATCTCCGGGTTGGGACATCTAAAATTTACATTACTCAGCTCTACAACTCTCATGTAATCGGTGTATAACTCTGCTTTCACTTGTCACAATCTTCTTCTACATTCCTGAATTTTAGACAATATTTCAGAGTAAGGAAGATATTTTTCCTGTGTAGCTTCTGAAAATTAAAAGCTTTTCTCTGTATTTTATCTTTAAAATATCATAAAAAGTATTTGATGGCAAGCCTTTCTCAAAATTCATCAATCGGGGATTTTCCCCCTTCCCTCAATGGATTTTATTTCATATCCGTATGAATGCACTTTTATATCCCCCAAAGCCTAAAACCCTATATTCCTCTTATACCTAGAAATAAATGTGTAAATGTGTAATGAATACTCATATCAATAATTAAGAAGTAGATCCAAAAATTAAACTCTGACTGAATAGTTTATTAATTAATTATTTCTTTTATTAAACTACATTTAACTAAATTGTTATCTGAAGTTTCTAAATCTGTACGTATACCTTCCTTCTTCCTTAGTTGTTTGGTGTATGCAACGCAACTGATTTCACTGGTGTCCCTCCTCAACGGTTACAGAAACATATTTCCAGCAGCTGTTGTTCTGATTACTACATGAAAGTCACAGCTGCTGATATGTATTGTCAAATATGAGAACTACTTTCGTTTTAGATTACTGACATTACAGTCTTCCCTTGTTTGGGGTTGTAACAGGTTGCACTACAGAGAAATGAGCGAAATTCGATGCTATTATAAACCGCTGAGATTAAACATGACGCAATATGGTAGGAGAAATCGGAAAGACAAAGAGCAGAAATGTACCAAAATGCTCATGCTTCATCTCTTGGTATTAAGCGAAGTACTTGCTAATGAATAAACAAGTAATGTCTGCTACATCGAAATTGTGTATTTAGAAATGCTGGTTGTGCGTTTTATAGGCAGTGCTGAAACAGAAGAAACATCCAGTGTTATACAACCTACATTTTAGCCTTCAAATGAGTTCGACGAGAGGTTAAAATAAATGCAATAATGTAGAAAATTGAAGATTCTTCAAACACGATAAGGAAATCCTAAGGGAATAAATCATAGTGATAAGAAGTCCATCTTTTAAGCGTCTAAAATACATCACAGTATTATTAAACTAGGCATTATTTTTCAACTAAGCATCTGAATATGTCCCTACAATCATAGTATATTCTTCATATGAAACAACCTAATATAGAACAAATATTTTATCCGAAATTTCTCTATAGTTTAATTCTTTGTACCTTCTAAACGCCTTTTAAATTTGTTAGAAGTTGTGTGTGTGTTTGGAAAGTGGAATCAGATTCGAACAATTCAAGAACATGGTCGTGACTTGACGAATCATGGATCTTCTGCTCCTCATGGCGATGTTCTTACTGTTTGAGCTACCATAGCGAGGTGCCCAATCATTAAACCCACTCCTCCTATTCAAGGCTAAGCTTTCAAGGGAATCTCTATTATTACTCAGACACTAAGTCTCGAGGGGACTTATAATGTTGGAAATAGTGCTTTTAATTTCCGGGCTTTATAGTTAACGTGTGCATGGTTTAATGTGTACTAGAATTGCTTTTTAGATTAGGTATGTATAGGTAGCAACTTTGAAAAATCCGTGATTCGTCTCCCGGTCGTATCATTGAATTTTTCAAGCCTGATTCAAGGTTTCAATCATTTTAAATTCTGAAGAAGAAACATGTTTTAAACCTGTTTTTTTCTTTTGCTTTGGAATTTTTTCTTTTCACACTTAGACATTAATTTGTTCAACAGCCAGAAACAAATGCACATTTTAAAGGTAACTAAAATCTAAAATAAATTTTAAAAAAATGTAGGGAAAGTTCCTTCTTTCCTCAATTTTTCAATTTTCCTCAGCGTTGTCTGCTTAATTCACCTAATCCTAGAGCATTTTAATACCCTTAAAATTACTCTACCATAACTATGTAAAGATATAATCGACATATATATATATATATATATATATATATATAATCAATAGAGATTCTCATTTTCCCGTGTTGAAATAAGGCACATGTTTTTAATCCACCACTGAGGAATGAATTAAAGAACTTGAAAACTGTTATTTCCTGGTTGTATCTGTTTATAAAGGTTTATCTGTTTATAAGTTTTTTTACAATGAAGTAGTTTTAACAAATACATGAAATATGAGCACCGAAGCAAATGTGAAATTAAAAGTATTGTGCATAGTGGTAAGATTCAAAGATACAATAAATTAAATTATCTTAAGTTATGATTTATTTATCATTATGTTTTATTAGATTTTTTTATTAATATTATTTTCTTTGTTGTGCGGAGACGCCGTAATATTATTGTTGGCGGCAGCTGTAATGGGTCGTGTTTCGGCGTTGACAAGTCTATATTCCAGTACGCCCTGAAAAAATGATTTTTTAGAAGGAGTTGTATCGTATTTCAACTGTTGGGGAGCCGAACTTGTAGTACTTGCAACCACACGTATAGTACCCGCTTTCCGGTAGCCTTCGCCCCAAATGTACTTTCAGGTGGCCTTTGCTCCAAGTTTAAAAAAATATTAACTTTGTAATTAAACTGTTTCTTTAAATATTTAATACTTATGTTTGCCTCGGCTGCGTCAGTATTTATTTTAGAGACATTGATATCTTGGCAAGGTTGTAATGCGACAAGAATGTGGGCTCACACAGATTATAATCTTACTTCACTCCTTTTATTAATGCTTGACACGATTTAAATAACACTTCACTGATATAGAGAGAGCTGTGAGATGTTTTTATTAAATACTTGCAGTTTTTAATACGTAAACTGTTTTTGTCTCACACGAATACGTATTAAATCTCTCGAGGATGTGTCTCGCGTTCGGTTAGGAACACTGTCTGCAGGCAACTGACTTCTAGATTTGTAAATTTTGCTATATTTCAGTTTCTGATTGGCTAATCCTACTCCAATAGAATACCTTCATTTAACTAAAGCTTTTTCTGGTTGTTGATTGGATATTTTATAAACTGTCACTAAAATTACATTATTGTTACTCCAAGAATCACAAGTAGTATTGTTAAAGTTTCTTACTCATTATTGACTCAAGGTTACCTCATTGTTACCTCATTGTTAGAAACTTTTAACTTATTATTCTCACAGCTCCTACATTATTAAATTACGTAATATATTCACATAGCACTATTAAATATGGATTCAATAATATATGCATATGTAATGACGTTACATACATTTTACAAATTATTACATACATATTGCTTCAAGGCGGGCTTTTATTTAATTTACATATTATATAATTAGACTGAAATTATTTAAGTGTTAGAAATACTGCCTCAGCCCTTAACACTGCTTTGGGTGATGCAAGTATAAGAAATATAAACAATAATTTCAACATTACTTATTTCGCACTGTTACAGACAAGAAATACATTAAAATATACGTCAAAAACTGTCTTTGGACATTTTAGGCAGTACAAAGCAACACTGATTTATTTATGATTCGCAAATATTTCCAATTACTTTCAACCTCCCCTAAAGCAGCTAAACAGGTATGTGTCTTAAAATCCAAGATCTACCATCATTCTCCCCAATTCCATTGCGAACAATCCTTTTCCAAGTTAAGCATTATGACTGTAAGAATTTTATGTGTCTATTAAATGTTAGAATAAATTATTATAGTCCCCTTATTCAGGGTATGCCACTTAAATCAGTCAAACAGGCACAAGTTAGCCGGTCGTCCCAAAAACGTCGTTCCTTCCACTGAGTCCTGCAATGGTTTTACAATTTATTTTATTAACTTTTACACCTTGCTACTCACCTCCAAAAATCATTGTATGCGAAACACTTATTACATAAACATAATTAGTTCCGTCATTAACCCCTGCGGATCGGGTGATGAACTCGAATTAAACAAAATAATTAAAGAGGTACAAACAATCGATCTTAAGTTCACGTCAGTAGTTTCTGGGCTCTTAACTATATAGGAATTATTTTTTGAATTCTTCTATGACAAAGCCTTTATTTATCATCCTGTTTTAAGTTCGACATGAATACTTTTTAAGCTTTCTGCAGCTTCTCTGCAATGTTGCAACAGCTAGTAATTAATTCTGTTTAAACATAAGAACGAAAGCACTTCACAAGAAGTTAAGAGCAGAAAAACGTACGTTATGGCTAAACGAATGAGGGTTTCATATAAGATTTAAACTGGGGATTGCATAAAACGGAACCTAGGAAAACTGACTATCTTGGCATAAGTATATGCATTAATCGACCCCAGTGCATATGTTCTGAAATGTCCAACACATTTTTCTTATCGTATTCATAAATGTGAGCTAATAGCTAAAACCATTTGTGTTTTCCGACATCAGCAGCGGGACTACTACGTTGCTGAGTGCGTAATTACAATCACTGCAGAATGTTTTGGGGTAGATTTATCAAATAAAAGATAATGGGAATGGAAGTGTCCACCGATTGCGTTAATAACGTTCGTGGCGTTAGCAACATGTCGTTTGTCAAGCTGTTACAAGCCATGCGTCTGCCATTATTCAATTCGTATATTATCATCTGGCAGGACTATTCTTTATTGCACTTGTTCACGCAAGCTGTACGCATTTCCTGTTTGCTAAACATGGACACGGAATATGGTATATAAACGTAATTTATCTTATATGGTGCAATGCTCTTTTGACACAGAGTAATCTCGCAAACAAGAAAATTACCCCAAAAGTACCACGGTTGTGACTAGTAATGACTACGAGATAATAGGGAACTGTAACGCAGAATGCATGTTAGTATACCTTAACAATCGTTAAGTTTAACACGTTTTGGGTTTATTGTATGTTTACGCATATGTGCATTTTATATCTTTGAATTTTCATATATAATGTCATTTGTGGGTTATTGGATTTACAGTAAGCCTTAAAATATGCAATTGTGATTAATCCTGTAGATTATTTGTTGTTTTACCGATTCACACAAAGCAAATACCCTGCGTAAATTGTAGTGAGAATTTGGACAACATACTAGAAGACCGAGTCATATAGCGACATTAAATAAGAATAAAAATAATAATAAATAACCAAAATGCACCCAAGAAGATACCATGTTGAAAGCATGAATGAGGAAAGATTACCAAAACTATATTAGAATTTGAAGCATAATAGAAAAAATCTTATGAAGTCAAAGTGGAGATGAAGAGAGAAGTTTTATTAGTACGAAAATAGCGAATCTTGAAAAAAATGTGCAAACTATCGTAATAATTGTGATGAATTCTAGACTGCCTCTGTACCCAAGTGGTCTGCAAGTTGGCCTTTATTTTGTACCTACACTTTTACAATCAATTTAACTATTCTTGTGTCGATCTAGCATCAATGATGAAAAGTTGCATCAAAGTTAAGCAATTACCAAGAGCTTCAAAGCGTTACTTTATAGTAAGACTTTAAACAATTTGATATACAGAGGTATCGTTGAGCATGCTTTCTGAAAAGGATGGCTGGGATTGAGAGGTCTATCCGTTAAGCTGTCATAAGTCGCTTGCAATTTCGGAGTTTCAAATTCTTTATACCATCGGCATTTCCTTTTTCTTTTCATTTGTTTCTTCTTTCTTTGTATTTGTCTTTATTTTTCGTTTTCTTTCTTTTTCTTTTAGGTTCATTCGTCCGCATTAGTTTTAGGTATTTATATTTTATTAACTACAATCTGTAGTCAGCTGAACGTCCTAGGCGCTTGCATAAAGGACAGAGTATCAAATCGCTAAAAAAAAGCAACTAATTGAAGCAAATGTTGAAAATGCGCCGTCTCTGATTAATACAAATTTGCACACGCTTTTGCAAGAAAGTTATTGTGTGCTGCAAGATGGATGATGTAACATGCTTACAAGATTTGCTAATCAGCAGCCGTAATTTTTTGTGTTCTCTAGTTCTTCTGTATAGAACCTTTCCTTTAAATAACTCCATAGGAAGAACTCCAGTTTAGTGCATCAGGAGATCTAGTGGCCAAGCGACGGATCGTAATCGCCCAATCCATTTCTCAGGATATACTCTGTGTAAGTAATTCTATACGATTAGGGACCATTAGTGACAGAATGGGGCCACTCTATCTTACTGGAAGTTACCTTCGAAAAAGTAGGGTTCTATTAGTTCATCATTAGGATCCCATACAGCACGTTGATACTCTATTGCATCTGAAACGCAGCTTATCTTTCCCGGTGAGGGTTGTTTACACTCCAGTAGTACATATCATGTTAATACACAGTTACATTGTTGCAAGAGGGACTTTGAAAGAGGATATACCATACGTATATACATATACACATAGACATATAAATCAATATTAAACAAGAATTGTACATAATAATATAATTCACCAAGAAATATGTTAGAATATTTAACAACCAAGAATTGTACAAAAGTAGATTGTAACTTAGATAAGTAAGGGACGGGCGAGCTAGCTAATTCTAGGTAAAAGATAATTCTAGATAGAGCCCACCTTTCACCAAGCTAATGAGCAAGAAACTGTAAGCAATAAGGTGCAATAGAAAGAGACGGATATAGAAAGGAAAGAGACAGAGCTATTGAATCTGTTTCCGAACGCGTCACTGAGACGCGTATGCGAAATCTTTGGAGCAGAATATTCTCATACATTTTAACGCAGTCTGAGGACCAATTAGAAATGTCGTTACATTTTGAGGCGTGGGGGTGAGCGTCATTAGGCTTAGGTATAAAAGGGGAAAGAAAGACGCTGCGACTCGTTCGCCGGACTCCGAAGTGTGAACATCGTCTCTCCTGCGATGGGAAGGAAGAAGCAGCGCCGCCCGGAAGGGAAACCGAATGAAGGTTCCTCCGCTGCTACCTCAGCTCGCTCCGAGGGACTAACAGACGAACCGCCGACCTCTGCAACTTCTCCGGTTTCTGTCACCGCCGACGAGCCGGCCGCTCTACCGGCGCCTACTGCCTCAGCTGCCGCCGAAATACCAGCCGCTTCGCCGTCTTCAATGATGAAGGCTGCCACCGCCAAAATGCAGGCCGCTCCACCGGCATCCGCCTGCAAGATTGTTACACCAATGCCGGCAGCATCAGGCACCTCTGCCGGCATTTCTGCATCACCACCGGCGGCCAGGCCCTCCTTCGCCTCGGTCGCCTCAACACAGCCAACACCAGCACTCGAGATGACGTCACATCCTCAAGGAGCCAACACAACACAACCACCGCTGACGCAGCCACCTCCACTGACACCCACTGCACCGCCACACCCTTACACAGCGCAACCGAACAGAAGCAGTGTAGTGGTCTGCGGAGTACCCCGGGACCTGCCAACCAGATTTATCCTCGCCGCCGCACGACAACATTTCTCTTCAGCCCAGAAGGCCAGTCGCATCACTTCGTCCCGGGGCCCGACATCTCTCGTCCGACTGGCCATGGCACATACGGCCGACTGCAAAGCAGCCCTGAGGTCGGGCCTGCCCTTGTTAGGGCGGGTTCTCCTAGTCGAGGCTCGCCGAGCAGAAAGCCATCAGCCATGTCGCCGCTGCTGCTCCTATGGCCACTCTGCGCATCTCTGCAGCACACCATCACCTCGCTGCCACTACTGCGGCTCTCCCAGCCTCACATCAGAGTGCCGAGGCCACGATCTACGCCGACGACGCCGGTACTGTGCCACGTGTAATGGATTCGGGCACTACACGGGACAGACACAGTGCCCGAGATACCCTCGACCGCCGGGGGCCACTCCGCCAGCCGCAACAGCACCACCACAGGTAGCCCAAAACAATGGGACACCTCCCCAGCACACGGCAGCACCAACTCCACAGGGACAGCCCACACCGCACCATCGGACATCAGAGCAGCACCTTCAGGAGGCCGTCCAGGACCTCCGTACCGAGGTCCTGGCGATAGGCAGCCGTCTCAGGGACGTCGCTGAAGCAGTCCGCATCACCTCATCTTCCACCGCAGAAGACAACGCAGTAATCCCTCTCCGCCGCCTCGACAGCATCGAAGCCAACATCCAGAATCTCCAGCAACAACTCACAGCATTCGACTCCAGGTTTAGCCAGCTGCACACGCTACTCCAGTCACTCAACGACCGAATCGACACCCAGGAATACTCATCGGGCTCCACATCACGTCAATCATCATCACCTACACCAGACGACTCCGCGCCGCCCTCTCCTCGGAGAGAGCGCATGCGAAGAAACCTCCACTTCTTCGAGAACTATATCAGAAGTAACGAACAGGAATATTACCCCAGACACCGGTCCAGAGTAAGCAGCAACCACCACTAACGAACGGAAGCCACTGTGCTCCCAAGCACGTACGTGCACAGTTTCTGAGATAAATAAAGTTTTCCTTCCTATCCCCCACCCTCCAGTCAGGGCTTCGGCAATGTCTGGAGGCTGGGAACCAGCTTTTACCTGCTCCTGCCTTACCGCAGCAGCAACCCACTACCGATACTAACGGGGGTGCATCAGCGGGACCCCGCTACTTCCATTCGACCCATCCTTACCTTCACCTTGATCCCCCCCCAAAAAAAATAGATCTTCACTCTCTTATAGAATCTCCTCGACACACAGTGATACTCTCTGGACGTGTGTCCATTGGGGTGGGAGGCGTGTGTAGTTAGTTTAGCCTCCTAATTATTATAATGATGGGGATCGTTACAATGGGAAAGGCTAGCTGCCCATAAGATTTATTTGATAATAAACCACATTTTTTAAAGGAAAATCCAGTGTTTTTTAATTTGCCTCACCCACGAAAACCCTGAGACCCGTATCATTAGTTAGATAATTACTAGGAATGGAGAAATCAGCAGTCTCTGAGCAACAATAGCCGGAGATCAGACACTGCAGCAGAGGGCATCAATCCGAGGAACAACATTTTCCTGCTACAAATGATGCATAACGCTTTCCCGCTACAACTTCGTCACTAAAAGTCGCATTCTTATGAATCCCCTCCCGTTTATTCCACATGTCACCTTGAATAATTAAAATAATGAGTTTGAATAACCTGCTTCATACGCTCCTCGAAAAAGATAGCCCTATGCCGTTATCCTCCTTAAGTTTTCCACCTAGGACGTACAAAGGTTTTGAAAACGCTAGAATAGGTAAACTCCTGTTCCGTTCTCATAATCGCTATAGCGTTTGAACTTAATTCCTATAATTTATTAATTATATTGCAATTTATTGCAAATGACTGCACAGATAACACACAAGGCTGAATGGAAATTCAATGTTTAACATGAATGCAGTCTGACTCGTTTTTCCCATCAACCAACTCGTTTATTTATTGACAGTAATAGTAATTGATAACCTCTCGATTGCTCATTTTGCTCCAGAATGACCGATTTAGATAGTGTGATTTAGGAACTAATTAACCACCCTCATATAGAAATGCGTTGAGAATAAAGTACCTTGCATAAGATATCAACTTCTCACACTCATATTAGTGTAGGATAATGAATTCTGCCATTAGAATTATTTGATTTCCGATTTAAAATACATGTAAGTTTTTTCTATTGTTAGATAAAAATGATGGGTATTTCACAAAATATAATAATAGTATACATCATTTATATTTTCATAATCCAGCAGTTCATATAACCTTAATTCTGCAACGAAATAGTTTAACTATAATTAGCGAAAATCACACTTAGCAAATCTTGACCATAATTACAAATAACGAAAATGCATGAAAGTGTGAAAAGCTAATCGAGTTTTGTTGTCTGATAAGTACTTCTACAGTTTTAAATCAGAGCTTCAAGATGGAACATTAACCCCAGCAACGGAAACTAAATGTCACAAAACATGAAAATTAACAAAGAATATTAATCCGCACATACTATGTATTTATATGCGTAAATAACAGAAACAGTGTCAATAAGGAACCAGAATATATTACATTTTTATAATTGTATTTCAGTAACTACTACTGAAAAAACACAGCCTAAATACAATATATATTCTGTTTATTTGTATATTTCGTTTCAGAATTCATCAATAACAACGAGTTTTATTTTCCTTTAATTAAAAACACACACGCACGGTCTAAAATGTATTTGTAAGCAGAATATCGCTTAATCTGCACAACTATTTACCAATATTGTCCAAAACTTTAAACATGTGTTATCTTCATGAGAATAAATATTACCGAATAAGGATAATTTAAAAACATACAAATTGCAATTCAACAATAAACACAATAATAAATTGATAAAACGAAAATGAGTACTTGGGCTTAAAATCAGATATAAAGGAAAAATACAAACGGAACCAACGTGAAATCAGAAGAAAGAATGAGAAAGGGAAAATTTTATAAGGTGGAGAAGGAGCAAACGAAACAAGTATTGTGTTTCTGGTTTTTCTCCGCAAAAATCAGTTGTGAAACATCGCTCGTTCCGTAAAACAGAAGAGAACAGAGTTAACTGTCCCAATTATGCACGACAGTTCTCCAATATATTCCCAATGTATAGGTACCTCTCTGAGAGTATATTGTAAATTATTGTTATTATAATTTAAAAACTATAAACATCTCGAATTATTTTGTAGTTGGTATATGGACATATACCAATAGACATTTCAACATTTAACGTTCATTGGTACGTTCCCTTTTTCTTTGTTTTTTATTTGTTATTATTTTTTTAATTTAACAATGATAATAGTCGTGCTCTGACCCCTAGATGGTACTCTACAGTTCCAGGAAGCTCCAGTTAAGTACTTTCCTAATAAACAAACTTTGTTACTACTGCAAATAAAACGAATTCTAACAATTGTTGGCTATAGTTGGGCTGAGAACAATGATTAGCTTGAAAAACATACTTTTGTAAAGTCTGTAAGAAAACAACCATAACACATCATGCAAGGGAAAAAAGTGTCACAGTAACCATTTGTTTGATTTCACATTACAACTTCAGAAAATACTTGTAATCTTATGTCCTCCATTGCTTGAAGGAGTTCAGAAAAGAAGACGTTACATTTAAAGAAGTTAAAATGAGAGATTTTGTCCAAAATGGTTGCACTTAAAATGTTGAAATTTTGGGTTCCATATTAAACAATTTTCAAAAAAAGGTTTCCCACATAGAAAAGGAAAGATAACAAACAAAAATGAAACCATTAAATTTTAATAAGCAATAGTATTATGTGAATAAGAACCATCACTTCTCCCCTAATAGTACCAGGATATATAACAATATACACAGAAAAAGTTAGCTGTAGTTGATATCTAATGTAGTTTAAATTGAATTATTTATTGGTTTAAACTGAAATGTGAGGCAGTATTTTTAACACTTAAATGATTTCAGTCAAATTATACAATATAAAATATAATAATAACCCGCCTTAAAGCATTGTGTGTATAATATAATATATAAAATTATGTAACAGTCATTGTATTAATGTTTATGTTATTATGTACATGTTCAATAATGTTATGTGAATGTAGTACGTAATTTAATAATGTAGGAGCTGTGAGAATAAGGGTTAAAAGTTGCTAACAATGAGATAACAATGAGGTAATCTTGAGGCAATAATGAGTAAAAAAGTTTAATAATGCTACTAGTCATTATGGAGCAACAATAATGTAACTTTTGAGACAGTTTATAAATAGCCAATCAACAACTAGAAATAAAGCTTAAGTTAAATGAAAATTCTATTGGAGTAGGTTTAGCCAATCAGAAACTGAAATAGGGCAAATTGTACAAATCCAGAAGTCAGTTGCTTGTAGACAGCGCTCCTAACCAGATGCGTTGCTTGTAGACAGTGTTCCTAACCGGACGCGAGATGCGTCCTCGAGAAATTTAATACGTATTTTGTGTGAGACAAAAATAGTTTACGTGTTAAAAAGTGCAAGCAATTAATATAAAAATCTCACAGCTCTCTCTCTATATCAGTGAAGTGTTATTTAAATCGTATCAAGCATTAATAAAAGGAATGAAGTAAAAATTATAATCTGTATAAGCCTACATTCTTCAGTCGCACCACTCCCTACTAAGACATTCATGTCTCTAAAAATAAATACTGACGCAGCCGGGGCAAACACAAATATATAATACTTAAAGAAACAGTCAAATTAAAAGGTTAATACTTTTTAAACATTTGGGGCGAAGGTTACCGGAAACCTTTTACCATACGTGCGGTTGCAACTACTTCAAGTTCGGCTCCCCAACAGTCGAAATATAATACATTTTCTTGAAAAAGGCTTTCCATACGTAGCAGCAACAAACGTTCTTCAAATTGACTCCCAAAGCGTGGGGCAAATAACAACCCCTTTCTCAAATGAGATTCTTTAAATTGGCTTTACAATAAAATCCAGTTTAAGGTTAAGCATTAAAAAATGTAGAGTTCCTTGTAGTTAAAAAAATTAAGCGAGTTTCATTTATGAACGCTCTTTAACTACTATAGTTCTTAGTGTCCCATTCTACGAGACGTGAAGGACGTGAAATTTTCCTCAGAGGCCTCTTTATCAGTCTTGAGGTTCTTTTACGTGCCGTAAATCTACGACACGGGACCACTGGCTTTACTTCGGAAGGAAGCCATGCTAAGGAATTTTACATATGATAACTCCATCGCCCTCCGCCGGGTTGAAACCTGCGACATGGGAACTAGAGGCTAGCATGTACTCGTAAACCACGTGAAATAGCAATAAAGTGTGATTAATAAATTTTGATTCACTCTTTATAAGTATTCAAAATAGTGTTTAAACTTAGCTTATAATTTTCGTAACCCAAAAGTTGTAGTTACCACGAGTTACAATATTGTTTATGGTAAACTTTAATGACATCGTGATAAGTGTATAGGTCTGAATTAGTTTAATTATATTGCAAAAGAGACCGGGAAATTTTGAAGTAGCAATTGCTCAGTTCAAATATTATTATCACATATAAGATTTAAGAGATAACAAAGAAAAGAAAAAATAACAAAATAAATAATTTCTGATTGAACTATAAATTTAGATAGCAAATTCTACTTTTAGCATACAATTTGCACCCAAGAAAACACTCATACTATAAGAAATTCCTGTTTTAGTAAAAGGGTTTAAAAGGATAATTTATTGGAGCATGACTAAGTTGCACGGGGTATACATGTGATGCTTTGCTCTAAGGAGATAATATCTGAGCTAATCACAAAATAATTTATCTCTGTTATAGAAACAAAATAATATGAGTAGAAGAACCTAAAGAACAAACACCAGTCATTGCTTTGATAATTATTACAAAATGGTTGAATTCTCATTTAATTATTTCATTTTAATACGAAAACTTCCTCTTCAACGGATTACCCCCGTCTTTGTAGGACTTACACCCCCAAGGAATTTCAAGCCAATGCTAGCCTGTCGAGGAGCAAGCAATCTCTGGATCATAGCATATCCAGTATGGGTAATTAGCCCAATGTCTGGTATGATGGTAAAGAAGAATTAAATGGAATGTAGTGAAGAAGGGGATGCTAGTAAATTTCGTGGACCAAATATTGCAACCCTGCTTTTGCCTAGTTAACGGGAAAACTGCGAAAAAAACAACTCCGTCAGGTTGATCAGCCCCGGGGTTTGAACTCAGGATCTCCTGAATGCGAGACGCACACGTTACTGCGGAAAAACAAGTATAAATAACTTCTTTCAATTCTTATCCCATAATAGACGTAAATGAGCGTCAGTCCGTTCAAAATGAAGCATAACGTTTGATGATTATACAAATTTTAAACTAATTTAGGACTCAACGATATTGAATTTTAGCCAAAAAATAGATTTGGTTTACTTTGTTTATCTGATTTGTGAAATTCTGCACTAATTAATTTTAGATAAAGAATCCACGAGTTACGATTGCATTTATAGGAAAAGCAATTCATGCACAGAATGACTAAATTTCAAAATGGTGGGAGGTCCAATATTATATAAAGTGTGTAGAAAGTACACACTTGTGTATATGCATACTGATACAGGCTCGCATTCTTACAGCAATATTTCTGTCTAAATTAATTACTTTACTATTAGAGATTCAACATGTTAGTTCAAATCTAGAATTACTCAGATGATACAATGTATAAAACCTAATTTGAAATCTAACATAATATGAATAGAATAGCAGAAGAAACTTTACCTATAACATACCTAGGATAGATTAATTATTTATGAGCGAAAGAAATTAAATTTACGGAACAAGAGATACGGTTTGCAGCTTCCTCAAAATGCTGAAAGGGGCACCCAAATTGTGTAAGAGAGAAAACGGAATGATTTACCTGAGTTTCTTAAAAGCAGGTCTATCAGTGAATTAAGTACTGTTCAACAGGGAGAATATGTCACTGTAGGAATAAGGGTTGCAAGTTTATTTACAACAGTACTACCCAGTGTAATGCTCAGTGCATGCACCTCCCTCTTCTTACTAATGATAGTAGAAAGGATACTTAAATATTAGCATAGAATGAAATCACTGGACGAGCATAATTTCTTGAGGCACTGTTTAATAATGCAAGAAAAATCCAGTACTAGGAGGAATTAGGCTCAAGGAATAAGAGAATCCTACAGGAAATAGGAATGGGTAACTTGTGGGATGAAAGAGAAGGGTTAGTTGAATGTTTCTGGAAAGAAGTGAGGAATAGAGTGGAAGACATACAGAAACAAGAATTTTTTCAAAGTCTGGAAGGAAAGAAAAGTTTGGAACTATATAGATAATTAAAGGTGGACCTGGGAAGGGAGAAATACGTGAATGTAGATAATAGGTTAGCGAGAGAAGGGTGGGACTGGTCTAGACTAAGTGCACAAGGCTAAGGGGAGATAGGAAGGGAGTGAATTTGGATAGATGTCCTCTTTTTGGAGAGGCAGATAATGACTTACATTATATACTTCAATGTGAAGGAACTAAGTAGTGGAGAGATCAGCTTTTACCTAAATAATGGGAGAATGTTAACAAAGATGTATTAAAAGTTAGGATAATGGAAATACAAAAGGAGTGGGATATAAAAAGAATAAAGAGAATATATGAGGAGAGTAAGAGGAAAATGACTTAGAGAAATAAAGCAATATGAATCTGTTATGACCCACCATGCATAAATAACCATGCTGTTAAAATGTATGGTGGACTAGAGAATAAAATAGCAACTGAAAGTAATGTACGAAAAATTTTAAGATTTTTGTACAGCATTATGAAAAATAAATACATACATACATACTAGACGAGAGAACTTGGAGAGAGGAAAGAATTTAGCCAGGTAGGGGAAATCGATATACTAGATACTTTTCTCCAAATGTTTTTTTCAATGTAGTAAAGGGTTAATAAGCTGAACTGTTGGTTTAGGCAGCATTATGCAGTGTTGTCACTAGAATCCTATTCACTCCAGGCACATGATTTTATATACATTCACCATCCCTTGGGTACATGTAAAATTAAGATAATACACAGGACATGAATGACGCTTCTTTGGAATTTATACACAACATTCACTCAATAAGTTCTTCCCTCATGTCTTTCAAATCATCTTTCATCGTATTTCCGTTCTTATTAGACTTTTGCGTTAGTCTAACTTTGAATTTAATTCGGATACTGTTACTTTCTGTGTCATTTAACTATTGTAGAGGTATTATTTCGGACGAAAGATTCCATATAAAGATTTCACCCAAAAATCAAAATATACTTTGTGAGGTTCTATGAAAGCAAACAAATAAACAAAAACATTCAATTAAAGGATGGATGCTGTGTGAGAGTATGTGTGAGCGTAAATCAGAAATAATAAGCTGGATAAGAATCAAACTTCGTATTTAGGCCAAGCAACTTTTAAAGGACACAGGACGCAAACACTAACGGAACTTCCCAAACCCAAAGAGGCTCCGAAGCCCCCTTCACTCTCATTAGAGTTTACAAAAATCAGAGAAATATAGATTTTATTAAAGCATAAAATTTGCATCAATAAACGTTTTTCGAAGATGTTTCCGAAATAGTTGTATATATACATCATCTAGACTAAATTGCACTTTGATGCGTTTGTTAAAGTGGATTCTTCTTTCATATTACATCAGTATTAACAAAACCCCATAAAGAGAGGAAAAAACCTCATATCCACATCTTTCATATAAAAACACACTTTTAGGCAAATGTGTCTCATAAAACGGAAGGAGGGATCGACTTTTAGACTATTGGTAAATATACAAAAAAAAACCTAATAGTTATTATTTGCAATGCGAATTCTTTCATTGTGAACTAATCTGTCTGTCGTTGTATTTATATTATGTGTGATTATGCTAATCCCTACTTAAGAAATATATTGAATAATATAAGCACAAAGTATACCCTTAAAATAGCTTAAAAATGAAATTATTTTACTATAGAACAATAACACAAGGTAATATTCGTCTTAAGAAGGGCAAAAAGTCAGAAGAGGCAACTTGTAGCAGAGGTTTGGAAGGGAAGTTTATGCATTTTAGCAGTTATTTAGTTATAATTAAAATATTAGATCAGCTGATGAGAACTCTGTGATTATGTCTCCCTTGCAGTTAAAAATAGGTGAGAAAACTAACTGTACTGTCGATGGTCGTGATCAACATTACTGAAGGGAAGCCATTATTAATAAGATGTGAATAAATAGGAAATAGAATCAACTGTTTTTCCTGTAGAGTATGAATTTTCCCTACAAGGGTATTAGGTAATTTACTGATATTATGCCTGTTGACAAGCATACATTATAATTAAATTGATATGAATCATTAGGGTGAGCAAACCACCCAATATGCTGTTTTTTGTAATACAAACACCATTACATTAATTTGTATTTTAATTGTAATTGACATTTATATCATTTGGAAAGCGCATTACGGTATTACTTAATAAACTATAATGATAGCTGGAAACATTAATAAGAGACGACTTCCTATGTACTATGAATGCAACTGGGCATTATAAGTCAGGGATATATGATTTACGTCCTTACAGATAACTGTACAAAAAGATTAATTTGTAACTCTAAAAGTCCATTTGAAAAGAAAAGGAGAACCAAAACAAGTGTAATGCACTACAGACAATGGAAACACAAACACTTGGGAGAGAGCTAATAAAATTTATCAAACTGCACTTGCTTCATGTCTATAGCAGGGGATGCAATAGAATCTGGTAAACGGGTCTGTCCGCTGTCCGTTTCAATATATGGAGGCTGGGTTGCTTGTACTTAGCTGATAAGTGACTGAAACACAGCTGCTAGCCAAACCTGTGCTGACATATTGGAGGTGGTTGCAGCATCCATGTATAGGATGTCTAAAAGGGATAATTGGAATTGGATTCTTGATATAGCACTTTGAGGTGTTTCGCTCTTGTCCATACAGCTGCGGCCTCTCAGCAAGATATTAAACAGTGTTTCGCTCTAGCTGACCACAGTGATTGCAGACAAGCAAGGAGGTTAAGTCATGCCTGTGCAGTTTTTCTGCTGTTACAGAAGTGGAAGATGAGTTGTGCTTTTCAAACAAAAGGTGGGAAAAAACGGTCTCTTAGAAAAAACTTGCGGTATACGAATCCGATTCGGACTAATTATGGATGAAGCGCTTGACTGTTATCTCAGTAGTGTGTGAGTTACAGGGATAATGTTTCCAGAGCGGTTCTCCAACTAGATCCCTAGTTCATATTTTGCTTTCATTAGGTGTCTTAAGAAGAGGCAGTTAATCGGAATTACGTTAAGATGGCAGTATAGCGTAGGAAGATTCAATTGTTTCCTTAGTAGTTTATAAGGTGAACCTCTTCAGACGTATGCATCCATGGTTCTTTCCAATATAAGTTGCGGAGGCTTGAAAAAAATTACATTGAGTTTTGTTTATGGACGCTCTTTAACTACTATGCTCCTTACTTAGCGTCGCATTTTAATTGGGCGTGAAAGACCGGTAATTTTGCTCAGAGGCCTGTTTATCAGGATTGAGGTTCTTTTACGTGCCGTAAAATTTTTTTTAAGCAAAGCGAATTTCACATAGCATACGTTTGAAAAAAACGTTCATTTTTCTCAAGAGCTAAACATCGACGCTCCTCTCAATTTCTGGAGACCATTAGCACACGAATGCAACTTTTCTGCGTGTAGAGGTAATAGTTGCAAATGGATTTGTAGTGGTTGATTGTGGCATCAGCTGCCGTGCTGAAGTGAAATTGTTGGTGGTCGCAACCTCCGATGGTTTCCGAAGCAGAATAACCAATTTCTTTGTCACCTCGACTAGTTCCTTCTTTAGAGTAAAGTAAACTTCACTTTATGGTTATAGATGGCAAGGCCTAACATTTACGTTACGATTCTTAGGAATTTAAGTCTCAGGTGAACAAAAGAGTAATCCTGTATAAACTAGATTATTTCAAATTGTATAAAAATAAGAATTCGAATTGATATTTCTGGTAAAATTTAATAACAATATAGTTACGATCTGATCAAAAGAGACAACTAACACATTTACAGTTCAATAGGAGTAGTATTTGCGGTATATCTGGATTTGTACACTGATATACTCTATTTACATCATTAACTTCGAAACTATTGTTTTTATCATATTCGAAACCTGCCTTACAAATCATAAAAATACTTCACTTAATTTAAGTGTATTAGGTACCCACACACACACCGCAAACACCCATACTCGTATTGCATATATATGTGTGTGTATAAAGAATGGAAGTGAAATAGACCTACAGATTGGGGGAGATGGAAGAGTGGATGTAGATGAACAAAAACCTCCAACAGCTTTTTGTAATTAAATGCACCGTTTTCGAGAAAAAATGCTTTTATCCAAAACCATTTATCATCACCTTACTGGATTACTGTTGATTAAAGGTTCTTAATTTATGAGTATTCATAGATTATTGAATATTCCAATAGAATGAACTGTTTTTGCATAAATTAAATTTAAAAAGTCCATAATTCCTTGCCTCTTTAGTTCTGTTAGAACTGTCGACATTGCATCAGCTGCGTTTACTTTCTTCCAATATCGGTGTAGATCGCAGGGAATGTTTACTTAATCGCAGGCAATTGTTTTTATGTCAGCCACAACTTAAGATTAGAGCAGTTAAAGGGGGCATGGATAAAGAATCTGATGTGTTACTCTCACATGACTTTCTCTACTCTTGTATAAACTATTTTTACAAACGCATATTCTCCATATGCTTCATGTTAATCGAGATGTTAATCTTATTGCTAATTTTCTTGTAGGTGCAAGGGTAATTGGTAGGCTTTAAGCGATAGTCAAATGTTTTAAGAACTGGTTGCTATGTAGAGCATTCCATTCTCTTTGTATGTAGAGAACATAAAAAAATGAATAACGAATTCCCATTTGAAAAAAACTATAAGTATTGGAAAAGTTAAGGGAATAACAAGCAATATCTCGAAAATGGTTCACTTTAACAAAAAAAATGTATATGACATAAATTGTGTATTTTAACGCGATCTACATTTTTTGTGTAATAAAATTTTGTCTATCTCTTATGGTTTACCAGTTATGAAAAGTCGTTCACAATGAAGAATACTATTGGAAACATTCCCAGAAAATTCGAGATATTTGTCATGATAATATCTTAAACATATGATATTTTAATCAACATCGTTAGAGCCGCTTTTTAGAAAATTAAAATTTTCGAAAAATGTTCCATGTAAAGGGTAATCTGTGGTGGGGGATTTTCTTGAAAACCTTCGTGCCGCATCTCTGGAAGATACTGAACCTAAATACCAAGTTTGGTGTTTATCCGACTGTTCGTTTCTGAGTTATGCTGTTCACAGTAACACAGACACACACACACACACACACACAGACACACACACACAGACACACACGGACATGTTTCCAAAAATGTTTTATTTTTGGATTCAGAGGGTCTCAAAACATATATTTCCGGTGAAATCTCGGTATCGAATTTTTGGGTGGAATACAATACTTCCCCTACTTACTATACCTAGTAGAGAAAGTAAAAAACAAAGAGAAAAACTTGTTACAGAACAATATACACTATGCCGCGATTTTCAACCTCCGAATATCTGGACATGAACTTAATTTACGGAGAAACGCAGTGCAATTCTCGATCTGCCCAACGGCTCTATGCTGAAAGACTTCCTAACTGGATCGTGCCAAGTGCAGGCACATTTGTGGCCGTTTGCCTGCGGGTCCGTGACACAGGTAGTGTAATTCCGAGTTGTCGCAATCCAGGGCATATATGACAGTTCCTCTAAAGTCTTATTTCCAATTTACATCCTGTAGGCAAGTTCAGATGTTTTAAATTAATACTAATTTTTTCGTATACTTGTAAATGCTAATAAATGCTAGTGATTAAGGTTATGGTAACTTTTTGTTTCTAAAGCTACCAAGTAAATGACGATAGTCCATGACTGTGGAATTCATTAGGCATGAAGAGCAATGTCAATTTTGCTTACCTATATTTTTTTGAAATATTTAGATATCTGTTACACATACTCACGCACACAAATCTTATCAGTAACGTTAGTGTTGCAAATTTCACTCGAGATTTTCTTTCTCTCATAAACTTATTGTTAAATCATATTGTAGAAACCCTTGGCGAAATTGCTTGGAAGAACTATTATTATAAATTATAAACAGTTGCACATAAATTTCATTTAAGTATGTAGCAGTGAAGTGTAAATTCACATTATAAATTATGCTTTCCTAAACGTTTAGCAATTATTAGTACCACATTGTTAAATTCAACACAGAATAACGGTGTTAATAACGTAACAGGTGTTTCCATAAGAGTGCCTAACCTTAGGAATGCTTATTTTCATATCATTGCATTGTCACATAAATACCACTGCAGTATGTAATTGCGGAATAATCAAAATGTACCTTTTAAACTACATACATAGGTATTATGTATACACAAATCTTAAAACTGTTTAATATCAGTAACAATCCCACATGTGTTTGTTACCTTACCATGGCATAAGCCTCTCAAACAGAATAGATCAGATATTCAGTCCTTTAAACATGTCGTAGCCTCTCTATTATAATACTACTCAGAAACTGACGGGGAGGCACTCGCTTGCAAAAGCCACCGGTAAATTAAACAAGAACTTCACATGGCGAGGCTACGACGGGGACGCAGCTAAGTTAAATACCAAAATAATTGCTATTCCAAAACACTACTTGGCTTAAGGGAAGGAAAGGACACTACTCTACCATAAATGAAACTTTCCTAAAATGGATGGCTACTGGATTTAATGTATAAAGAGGGATTACAGTACTTACACTCTCAGCCCAATGTCTGTCGGCGAGGCCATCGTGCCTTAGCACGAAGAAAGCAGTTCTACATCCTTCCTACTCGGAGCTTAACCACTGACTCCTTCTCAAACCACGCTAACCTCAAGCGTCAGTGACGCCATTCCCTCCCTAACACTTAGTTCCCCCTACTCCCAAACCAACTGCCATCTCAAATCTCGGTGCCCAGAGAGTCGTGTATCCTATCATCTTTGCATATGCCACATCTCCCCCTGGCCACCGAGATCGACGCCCTCGTCGACACAAGGCAAACAAAACAGAGATAATAAAAGAACAAACAAAATGACATACATAACAAAAAAATGAAACATGTGTGATGCACCCAAATACAACAGAATAATATACATGTATGCCTGATGCCTTTTGGCCTCTATGAGTCTCGAGACTTTTCGGATAATATTGTTAGAGCACTTATGCTCAAGCACCCCGCACACGCACACACACCACGCTGCCTCTGTTCACACGCACACTACACTGCACCTGAGATTGATGGTCCGATGGATCTGTTTGTGGGTGAGTTTATAATGTGCCCACAACGACGACTTGTCCTGGTTGTAGAATTGTTATTACAGCAGGTCTCTGGCGATGACAACGGGGTGGGCAGTCGCTGGCTTGGACTGCCCCCCAAAATAGTGGCTCCTTATGCCACGGCAGTGTAGTGGCTGCCCGACAGCTTCCCTGTGGTGTTTCTGGAACTTCTGGTGTGCGACGTGGGATGCTCCCTTATCCTCTCGAACTCCGCCACAGCAAAATACTACAAAAAACCACCAAGCAATAAAAAGGGTGCTCCAACAAACAATCACACATAAAAAGAACGGTATGTCATGTACAATCAAATATTTGAAAGGTTGAAAGGTTTGCACTAAAATTCTTTTGACATGGGGCAAAGAAAGAGAAAAAAAATAAGTACAAATTGGCATAAGAACTAAATGTTATAGAGAGTTGCCAT
Organism: Deroplatys truncata; assembly: GCA_030765065.1. Lineage (NCBI taxonomy): Eukaryota > Metazoa > Arthropoda > Insecta > Mantodea > Mantidae > Deroplatys > Deroplatys truncata. The sequence continues at coordinate 109,685,801 of CM060981.1, forward strand.
CCAAAATTTAACTCACAATGCTTCACAATCCAAATAGAACATTAAAACAGACTCAGAATACATTAACATTATATCAAGAACGTTGACTTTTTCATACAATAACATGACAGAAAAAAAACATAACCTTATTTGGGATCCCAATATTAACTCTTAATGACCAGCTGGTATCATTAACAAAAGAAAATAAGTGCACTTACAAGACAATCACACATGACAATGAAATGAACTCATTCACACTGACCATGGCCCAAATTACACACAACACTCACTTAACTAGTTACTCAAAACTACTGTATGTATTGCTGCAAACTACAAAATACATCCACAATACATCTTCAAACTACACCACGTAACATGCTTTCAACTACAATTATCATACTCTTGTCACTAATACAATTTCTCGTCTACATTACTATCTTCCTCATCTCATTATTATCATCTCAATCATAATCATCATCATCATCAGTATTTCAATCAGCATCATTACTTCAGTCATTATCATCTTTATCTCAACTTTCAATTTTCTCTTGGACAGTAATTACTGCGAAAACAAAACATCTTCACCGACGCGTCTCATTCAACATGCTGCAAATTCAAAACATCTAACATAGGCATAACCTTTAAGAAATCACATTAACGTTTCAGGAATGACACAAATAACATGACATTATACTGTTGCATCCACATCCTCCGAATCAAAATTAAGCTGGAAAACAGGTGGTATTAACATTTGCTATATAAGGTGGTACTAAACTTGTTGCATAAACAGGAAAAAAAATTATTCTCATTACAATCACTTCCAGACATTTAATCTCTCGTGTGAATACATCACACACGCTATACTGGGCACGTTACAGCTACACCAATAAGCAAAATCTCTGAAATCATCACATCACATCAACTTTCCAGGTACATGAAGCCCTCCTGAAAAATCAACACATTCATACAACTGTCGGGTTTACACTTTGGCACTTTCACCGAAGCTGACATCATCTCATCTCTTCTCATCTCATTTCTCATATTAGCACCGTCGGGGTTACTCTTACGCACATCCACCGAGGCAAATCTCAACTCATATATCCCACATAACCTCACACTACGCCATCGGGGTTACTCTTTGGCACTTCCACCGAGGCAAATCTCACATATATCACATAACCTCAAATACACATACATACACACACTATTCATGCAACAATTTTCTGCAAATAAAGATCACAGCATCATTAAGAAACCCAAAATCACATCAAGTCAAATCAAATCAAATCAAATCGAATGCAACAAAACAACATCACATCATTACACAAAACAATACTGTCACATAACTTTCCTGAAAAATGAAAGCTCAATTAAGCACATAGTACACATGAAACACATTCCTGCAGCATGACACAACAAAACAAATGATTTGCAGTTCCCAAAACATAATTTAAAATTTAAGTTACACCCACAATAATAATACACTTTTAATTTAGCAGAGACATTCATAGCACATATTATTCCTGAAAAGCAAAGCTTAATTAAGCATCAGTCAGTGAAACAATAAAATTTAGCATACCTATGTGAGTCGTGCAACTCTTTCATTCGTCCAAACTTTAACACTCAGGATGTACACATACTTACAGGTTATATTTTTTTTCTTATTCTTTTTTACCACAAAATTCCAGTGCGATTTTCCAAAATCTGGAAACACACATATAGCTGATTCATCAACATCCACATCGTACTGGTCCATATTAGAAGCACATTAAACCTAATTAGGTGAAGATACTGGCAAGACTGGTAGTAGCTCCTGAAACTTTTGCTTACATGAGTAATTGTGAAATATTTTTCCCCAAAAATATGCATTGCGGAATTAAATAAACCAAACTTGGCAACGGTGAAGCAGAATTATCATCATTATCATTTCCTCAGAGCAGCCATTAGCAGTAGTAGTGAACATTTCAAAATTCTGAAGTAACTCATACGCCGACAACTTGCTGGAATTCTCAAAGTAAGAGGGGTCAATGACCGGGCGACACACAGCTGACTGCATTGTACTCGCCGCGACAGGCGGATTGGGCATCACTGGTAATATCTGAGTAACAACAGGCGTACTAATACTGAACATAGATTCCACTTCACTATGCTCGCTAACTGGAGCAATTGCCATATCAGATTTCTGCGTAGTACGTCGCTTAGGCATGATTGCAGCACAAAAGATAACACAACCAGTAAATAAACAATATGAAAAAGCAATACAGATTCCACCAAACTAAACACATAGCATCACATGAATGTAAGTAGCAATATCAGAACATAGCCAAATAAAACAGTACCAGAAGTATTACAATTAAGCGCCCACGGCGAAATATCAGAAACTTATACCAACATACGGTTTACACAAGCATGACACGCAAACCACTTGGACACAATACCAAGATTTTTAAACAGAATGAACAGATGGAAGAAAAACAAAATGATATCTTCAGTGAGAAACCTCGAACTGGAAGTTAAAAAAAACCACGTCACACCCACTGTGACCACCGATGACATTATCTCAAAAGGAGCAGAATACACACTTGCAATTTGTACGTAACACAAAAAAAATCCTTCTCTTTTTTCTTTAAAACAGATGTATCTGACCTGATATACACACGCAAATAAACGCACCAAACACGTGCTGATGAAGACTGGTTTCACAAGCTAGAATTAGTGCTGAAATGCATGACCACGCGGGAATTACATAACACACGTGCGTACATAAAAGTTACACGAAAAATGTCCCACAAAAGTATAGTAAACAGCTGGAAATCACAATCAATGGAATATAATGTTATAAGCTTCCAGAACCACTGCTAATAAGCACAGAAAACAGTATTTTCACCTACATCGCCAACACGTGACGAGCATATTTTCAAAGTTGCAAATATCTCTCAATCTTTTCATAAAAATATATACTTCAAAACAACCAGCACGAACCACTTAGCACAGCAATATAATTTAATAGAAATAAAGCCAAAATAAGAGGAAAATGGAGTCAGGAGTTTTAGCTTCACGCCGACAGACAATGGGAAAAATGCAAAAATGAACTCAAAATTAAAATTTTGAAACGAGACTTTCAGAAATTAAAGCAACAAAATTTAGAATATGGAAATCAGAAATTACACCATCAGAATCCTTACCCTTAAGCCAGAAACAAATTTAGATTTTTAGCGACCACGTTGAGGACCACAAACCGTTACATTAAGAGGGGGAAAAAAATTTTGTACTTAAAAATCTCACAAAAACCAAACTATGCCCGGCCCTCCACCAGCTGTCGTAGCCTCTCTACTATAATACTACTCATAAACTGACGGGGAGGCACTCGCTTGCAAAAGGCACCGGTAAATTAAACAAGAACTTCACATGGCGAGGCTACGACGGGGACGCAGCTAAGTTAAATACCAAAATAATTGCTATTCCAAAACACTACCTGGCTTAAGGGAAGGAAAGGACACTACTCTACCATAAATGAAACTTTCCTAAAATGGATGGCTAATGGATTTAATGTATAAAGAGGGATTACAGTACTTACACTCTCAGCCCAATGTCTGTCGGCGAGGCCATCGTGCCTTAGCACGAAGAAAGCAGTTCTACATCCTTCCTACTCGGAGCTTAACCACTGACTCCTTCTCAAACCCACGCTAACCTCAAGCGTCAGTGACGCCATTCCCTCCCTAACACTTATTTCCCCCTACTCCCAAACCAACTGCCATCTCAAATCTCGGTGCCCAGAGAGTCGTGTATCCTATCATCTTTGCATATGCCACAATATCAAATAAACTATTTGTAATTACGTGGGAATGTAGAATTCAAAGTAATGTTTACATACGGTGCAGTAAAAAATACTTAACTTTTTTCGGGAATATTTGTGGTGTCTCGCGCACCAGCGACAAAACATATGAATTCGATACATAGCCAACGTTAGTTAAATGGTTTTATAGAGCGTTGGAATAGTTCAAGGCGCCGCCAGTAGAAACACACTCTCAATCAGCAAGTTGCGCCACGTTGCTACATACTCCTACTTTTAAATGCAATTATATAGTTAACGGTGCATTTAATTACAATGAAGTGTTGGAGCTTTTTGTTCATCTACATCCACCCTCTCCCTCCCCAAATCCACAGGACTATTTCACTTCCATCCTGTAGATATGTGTGTGTGTGTGTGTGTGTGAGTGTGTGTGTATGTAGAGTAAACTGTAGCTGTAAATATATATATTTAACCACTGGTTTATTTCTTAAATTTGAATGCTAACTGGAGAGATCCTAATATTGGCGAAAAAAATAATTACAAGAGGTATATGTCATGCTATCACTGTATTTCCTTGTACTGAATAATTATTGTAAATTGAGATTTAATTTCAGATTTTCAGACTCTATTAATGCCCTTGCGAGCATTTAAGCCTGTCGGCCTCCAATAAAATAACGATGCCCCATATGTCTGGAAATATAACGATAACATACCTTGTTTGCTTTGTTACAGACTGACATAATATGCAATGGATTGGAGCAAAGAAGAACATCACATCTTGAGTGATGTAAGAACTCTGGGAGAAGAGGCTACTGAGTTGAACAGACTGGAACCCGAAAGTGCATCTGTCTCATTTGGCTGTTGCAAATTCAAAGAAACATTTTTCGTCAAAAATAAGCCGCATAGTGTTTCCCCCTCGACGATCCGTGGACGCGATCCAATGGTAGACGATACATTTGTGCAAATGAAGGTATAGAATGGTGGATATTTTGTGCACATTCTGTTGATTATTCTTTTCCAGACATATGAAACAACTTGTACGGTATTATATTGTTGCCTAATACAGCTTATTGTGCTATTTACTGCTCCGCGTTTCATTTTTTGTTAGGATTTATAAAATATGTAATGCCTTGGATACAGTGTTCAAGCCGGATGAATTTTTGTGGTTTCTCTTTTTTTATCCTTTAACGTCTTGTTATTGTAACTAAAATGTATATATATATATGTATATCTATCTATATATATGTATATCTATGTATCTATTTATATCTAAATAAAATGAATATCTAAGAATTTAATATCAAAATAAAACATATACTTTACTTTGTAGATGAGCAATGTGTGTTACTTTGAAAGAATTTACGTTTATCGTGGTTATAAATGCGAAAGGTCTTGCCGCAGCTAATGTATAATACCATTATCGTCTATACTACTAAATACAATCCAGCATTTTCTCTGGTCAAATGACATAGCAATTGAACTGAAATACAAGTTAAGCCGATTAGACTATTAAATAGTTTTTTTGGATTTGACAAAGCTTATTATTGGGATTGTAGTATTTTTAAACTGTTTTTATTAACTTGTTCATTGGAGGAAAATGTGCTAATATTAAGAGTGTAGGTATTACTAATCATTTGTCTGTTTTTATTTATGTATTGGCATGAGTATATACAGTGTGTGAATCACGCAACTCCTTTTCGCACATATTCTTATATCTCAGATTATAATTTTGAGTAGCACTGTTTAAGCAAATGAAGCAACTTAGGTGTATTTTTGAGTTCAACGTGGCACAAGTTTGCATGGCATTGAGGAAATTCAGACCATAATAACTAATACTTGAAAGGATGAAGGGAGTAATAGCACTTAATACTTAATAAGGAAGTAAATGAGTGAATAATTGCTGGATGTGAAGATAACGAAGTATGTGGAAATCAATTATAATGTGTGAGGTATACTGGTGACAAGGAGAACCAAGGTGACGTTTCATTAAGTAATTTCAAAGTGTCTTAGATACCTGTATCTTCTTCCAGTTCTGGTGCGCAAGACAAGTAATAGAAATTAACCTAATTTAGAGCAAAATAAAGTATACACTTTACTTTGTAGATGAGCTAATGAAGTTGTCAGGAATAATCCTGGCGTTCTGGAAGCAGCATGCTGCCGGGTGGCATATATTATGATTATAATTTTATTGAAAAGGTGTCATAAATGTGCCTTGAGCTTAGAAATGTGCCTTAGCTATCTATAATGTCATCCCTGAATTCCTCAACACTCCTCAAAACTGAAGATGTCTCTCTTCTGTACCTGCTTTGTTATAAACTTCTCTCTTTTATTAATCCCTTCATACCTACGGACGGAACAGTAACACCAACCCTCGTTACCATCTACACCATATTGTAGAATTACTCCACTAGGCTCAGCGTTTGGCTGGAAGCTGCGAAAATTGGTTTTAAATTTGCTGTAATTAAGGAGTAGGTAAGTACAATAGTGAAGCACATTGACCTAAGTTAAACCACTAAAAGTGTTAATACTCCATGCAATTTCACCAATTATTCAGACCTCAAAAACCTCTCCTTTTGCTTATAATACTGCTTTATTTATACTGATTTACTGCCTAATGCAAGCTGTTCCTGTTTGGAAAGCTTAAAACTGCAATGCCATGGCTGGTATTTTAATCACGAATCTTCAGCTCTACGTGGCGCTGTTCTAAACTCTTGTCACTCATGGCAATATGCCTTATGAGTATTAAATGCTTCTCATATGATTACTATATACCATTTACCTATCAAGTGCTATCTAAATCACTTTCGAAAAATTATATCTTAATGTCGCAATTATCCATTAAAATTCTGGGCTTCATAGTTAACACTGTTTAATATTGCTGTTACACATATGCTCCTGTTTGCTTGTTTTTCGTCCAAATGAGTTAAATTTGGATGGTATACTCCATTATAACTTCTAAACCATGGCATCAACTGTTGTTATATGTAAGCATTCCCGATCCGGGATGAAAACAAAAAGTGAAACGAAAAAAAAAGACAATTGAACAATCTACTGAGTTCACCTTCTGTGTACATATTATCGGTTTCTTTGTTTACACTGATGTTATAATACTTCCTGGTGATTCAGAGGGACGTGTTGGCATTCTTTACTCTGAGAATAACAAGTGACATAGTGTATAAGCACTTAACCTCATATCAGTGAACTGCAAGGCTATACAAACATCTGAAGATGCAGATCCTATGGTGCATAATCCACGAACTTGCTTACTCATTCATGTTGAGCACTGTATTAAACGCCAGCATTCCGTGAAGGATTTAAATAAAAGGCAATGTAGGTAGGATTAAGGTTATAATGGTAAACTACTCTTTAGTTCGTGTATAACACCAGAACATATAACTTCAGTTATAACGTAATTTCTTCTTTCATTTACATACTTTTAAAATAAACAGGTGAACTGAGTTTTATTTTTATTTCTTTTTTTTAAGTTTCCTTGTTTTACCCAGCTTATATTTACTGTGTTTTTATTGTTTTCGTTACCGCTTATTACACAACATAAAAACGCACACAAAAACACTCATGCCCATGGCGGAACTCGAACCCGCGACCCTCAGCTTGGCGGAGCGCCGGAGATATACACTCCAGCGACCACGGCTACGAGGGCCGGTTGGATTTTTTTTGAACACACGTAAAGTTAAAGGTTTTGAACACAACATTGCTGTGAGGCAGTATTTTTAACATTTAAATGATTTCAGTCTAATTACATAATACATAGATTCAATAACAGCCTGCCTTAAAGCAATATGTGTATGTAATAATATATAAAATGTGTATATTACAGTCATTATATATGTTTATATTATTGTATACATGTTTAATAATGGTATGTGGATGTACTAGGTAATTTAATAATGTAGGAGCTGTGAGAATAATAGGTTAAACGTTACTAACAATGAGGTAACCTTGAGGCAAAAATGAATATGAAAGTTTAATAATGCTACTTGTGATTCTTGGAGCAACGATAATGTAATTTTTGAGACAGTTTATGAAATAGCAAATCAACAACTAGAAAAAGCTTTAGTTAAATGAAGGTATTCTATTGGACTAGGATTAGCCAATCAGAAACTGAAATGAAGCAAAATTTACAAATTCAGAAGTCAGTTGCTTGTAGACAGTATTCCTAACCGGACGCGAGTTGCGTCCTCGTTAAATTTAATACGTATTTTGTGTGAGAAAAAAAATGGTTTACGTGTTAAAAAGTGCAAGTAATTAATAAAAAAAATCTCACAGCTCTCTCTTTCTATATCAGTGAAGTGTTATTTAAATCGTGTTAAGCATTAATAAAAAGAGTGAAGTAAAATTATAATCTGTGTAAGCCTACATTCTCCAGTCGCACCACTCCCTACTAAGACATTCATGTCTCTAAAAATAAATACTGGCGCAGCCGAGGCAAAAATAAATATATAGTATTTAAAGAAGCACACAAATTACAAAGTCAATATTTTTAAGTTTTGGGCGCAGGCTACCGGAAACTTTTTACCATACGTGCGGTTGCAACTACTTCAAGTTCGGCTCCCAACAGTCGAAATACAATACAAGTCCTCCTAAAATTCTCCTTCTTCAAATTGGCTCCCAAAGCGTGATACAAACAACGTAATAATAAATCCCTCTTCAAATTGGCGCTCAACGTGGGGCTCGAACAGACAAGAATTGACAAGAATAACTCAAAATAAAAGATCAGCCAAAATCATAGAACTAACAGAATCGAATAAACTAGTACAGAGAACTTCAGAAAATTCCAGAGAATATCAGAGAGATTCAGAAAACTTCAGAGAGCTTCAGAATCAACAACAGCATCCAAGGCAGAAACAATTCTTTCAGGAGTACGGGGCATGCAATCAACAATCCAATAAGAATCTACGAGGAAACACCAGAATAAAAGGGTTACTACCAGCCAGAGAAAAGGTCAGAAAATTCCATACTTTATACGTATATAATTGTCAAAAGTAGTTAATAAAATATACTGTTATTAAGATATTTTTCATGCTGTTAAGAAGCGGTGAATTAAAATTGAGTCGCTCCAAACCAAATATAACAAAATAAAATATACAAAATAAAATGGAAACAGAAAACAATGAATATATGGAAGTAGGAGTGGATAGGTCAGCCATTACTGATTGCAATGTAAATTTACAATCAGAGCTAGAGGAAACAAATAGGTTAGATGTAGAAGAACAGTTATCTGTAAATTCACAGGTAGGCATAGAAAGAGATAGCAGTAATATGCAAGGTCAATCACCTTTACATATGTTAGTGCAGGGAACAACAAAACAAAGAAACCCTCAAACATCTAGCCAACAATAGCAAGAAAATTTATCACAACAAAATATTATATGCATTCTAAAAGCAATACATGAAAATAGTAATAAGTTGACTGAAATGATAACTGAAATGAGACCAGAGTTAAAAAAACTAATAATAAGCTAAAGGAAACTAATAAAGGGTTAAATAATAATCTCAATTAAATTAGCACAGAGTTAAATAAAATGCAAGAAACCAATCAGGAAACTGAAGAATTAAGAACAATGGTAGAAAATACAAATGCAGATCTTGTACAAGTACAAATAGATATAAAAGTACCAAAAGTAAATGCAAATGTAAATAGTTCTGTAAATGCTAATCAAATGAATGACAGTAATAAAAGTGCAGAAAGAAGTGTATCACCTTTGTTAACTACTAATACAAGAGAGGGTAGTTACCTTTTCCATAGCATCAGCCTCTCAAACACATAACAATAATGATGACACACATGTTGAGACAGTATTTTATATCACAACACTGTGAATGCCAGAGTGATTGTAGTGTAAATTAGCATTATTGTATGACAATGATTTGAAATGTTTATTAATTCTAAACATTGTTAGGAAATAAGTTTACACGGCCTCACTGAAAGTGACAATAGAAGCGGGTAACAATGTAGCGAGGGGGTGAGTTGTATATCAATTAGAAGAGACAAAAAATGACGTCAGAGTAGCGCGCTTTTCTTTAGAAATAGAGGAATATTTTCCCTTGAGCATATGTGTTCGTAATTTGGATTCGATATAAAAATAGACGCTAATGTTGGCGCGTTTTATTAACCAATAGCAGCTCGATTATAATGTTTAGGCATATCAGGGTGAGGGAGTATAAATTCCGAGCCAGAGACAGGTAACGCGCAGTTTTACAGAATCATTTACAAGGCAAACGTTGCGCAGTTCTACAGAAACATTCACAAGCTACACGTCGCTCTGTTCAACAGAATCATTCGCGGGTTACATGTCACACAGTTTTACAGAATCATTCACGAGGCAAACGTCGCTCAGTTCAACAGAATCATTCACGGGTTAGACGTGCGCAGTTCTACAGAATCTCTCGCGTCGTAAAGTTAGTTAAAAGATGTGAAATACTCGAATTAATAATGTGCGGCAAATAAGTGATTATAGTTACATTCGAAAATATAACAGTTTCAGTCGGGTGTGTATCAAGAATAAATATGTGAAATTAATAACGTGTGACGGCAATAAAAGTGTAAAATCAAATTATTTTATCAGTGTTGTCTTTTAGTAACAACTCCTTTCCGTTTACACACCCTGTTTAAGAGATTTGCTCGACTGGGTAATAATAGCTAGTCGGAGGACAAAGAACTCAAAATTAAAAATAGTAAAACAATAACGGGCGCTCAGCAAATAAGATAACACGAACGAAACCGCGACAATGTACATGTACCAAATCAGATGTCAAACTATTATTCTGTGCTTAATGAACTCCCATTACCACATTTTATTGCTTCCTCAAGTCCAGTACAATTTATAAATGATCTAGTAGAATATTTTAAATTAAATAATGTGTCTGAAGCATTAAAAATGATATCTGTTAGAAAATGCTTGGATAAAAAACCTTAGAACGGTTGCATATCCTAGCAGACAGTGAAATCAATTGTGAAACATTTAGAGTTTTAATTATGAATAAGTTTTGGAATACAACTGTGCAACATAAGATTAGGGCAAATCTAAAAATCATGTGACATAGGAAGAAAAAGAAAACAAAGTACGTAGGTATGCATGGCACAAGAGAAAAAGAAAAAGAAAATAAAGTAACTGAAACGTAAAAGGGGAAAGCAATGTAATTTAAAAATTTAAAATACTATTTTACAAAATGTAGCTAATTGTCAATATAACCAAAGAGGTTTAGATAAAAAAACGTAATAGAAGAAAATCCATTATTAGTAAGAAAAACATAAAAAAAGTATTAATAGCAATTTTATTTATAGTGTACAAGGTATAAATTGTTAGAAACTGTAGGAAAATAATAAAAATATTAATAAATAAGTTGAAAAGAAAGGGCAACAAAGGTGTTAATATGCCTAATTAAATGTTATACGTATAGCAAATAAAATGCTTAATAATGGCTATGTTAGTGAATAAAGAAACTTCACTCTGGTCACTGAACACCAAATCATTAACCTTACACCAGATCGTTGACCTTAAAGTGTGGAACATGTAGCAGAGTAAAACAAATATGAAGTATTCTGCTATACACGAGTGTATTCGAAAAACCAGTGAGTGCTAAATAAAAGTGACAGTGAAAAATAGGAAGTGTAATAATAAAAAGCTTATGTTTCTTTCAGGAGACTTTCAGAAAATATTTAAAACATTTCAAAGAACAAAACAAAAAGAATATAATGTTTAAATATTTCTAAAAGGGGGCGATTTGAGGCAGTATTTTTAACATTTAAATGATCTCAGTCTAATTATATAATATATAAATTCAATAACAGCCCGCATGAAAGCAATATGTGTATGTAACAATATATAAAAAGTGTATATTACAGTCATTATATATGTTTATATTATTGTATACATGTTTAATAATGGTATGTGGATGTACTAGGTAATTTAATAATGTAGGAGCTGTGAGAATAATAGGTTAAACGTTACTAACAATGAGGTAACCTTGAGGCAATAATGAATATGAAAGTTTAATAATGCTACTTGTGATTCTTGGAGCAACGATAATGTAATTTTTGAGACAGTTTATAAACTAGCCAATCAACAACCAGAAAAAGCTTTAGTTAAATGAAAGTATTCTATTGGATTAGGATTAGCCAATCAGAAACTAAAATGGAGCAAAATTTGCAAATCCAGAAGTCAGTTGCTTGTAAACAGTGTTCCTAACTGGACGCGAGATGCGTCCTCGAGAAATTTAATACGTATTTTGTGTGAGAAAAAAAAAAACGGTTTACGTGTTAAGAAGTGCAGGTAATTAATAAAAAAATCTCAGAGATCTCTCTTTCCATATCAGTGAGATGTTATTTAAATCATGTTAAGCATTAATAAAAGGGGTGAATTAAAATTAAAATCTGTGTAAGCCTACATTCGCACCACCCCCTACTATGACATGCATGTCTCTAAAAATACTGGCGCAGTCGAGACAAACATAAATATATAATATTTAAAGAAGCAGTCAAATTACAAAGTCAATATTTTTAAACTTGGGGCGAAAGCTACAGGAAACTTTTTACCATACGTGCGGTTACAACAGTGGAAATACAATACAACTCCTCCTAAAATTCTCCTTCAAATTGCTCCCAAAGCGTGGTGCAAACTACGTAATGCATCATCTTCAGCTGATAAGCTGCAGTGGCGCTATCATTTAAAAGGCTGCCTCAGATTAGTGAAAAGGGGTTAGTGATAATTAGGGAACGGATTAGTATGTATTAGAAAACTTGAAAATACTTTATTTTTTAATGCAGTTAAAATGAAATATGTGCATAATGCTTCAAAAATGTTTTATTTTAATGTGGTAAAAATGTGCATAAAGCTTCAAAAATATATTGTTTTGGTATTACAAAACTGTAAATACTTATGTTAAAAAATCACTCATCAATCATGGTATGGCAGTGGTAGAATAAAAAAACTCGTTGCATTGAACTACGAAAACTTTCTCTAATTTTTCCATCGCAAGGTGATGTCGGTTGTCTCGGAACAATCTACGGTACCGGAAGGAAGGACCATTCAACGTAACATGAAGATAGTCTTGCTGTTTCATCAAAGGAATCTCATTGGCACACAAATTTTCAATTTCACCAACGTCTACTTGCCCTTGCAAAACCTTGGCAATTTTGGCACATAGTATGAAAATGTTATACGGTGAGGCCAAAATGTTTTACAGCTAAAATATTAAATTTGGTTGCCCCGGCATAAACATTGGGGAGCGTAGCTGCAGAGGCGAACGAGAGGACCAGGAACTTGTTGTACAAATCTAAAGCAAGCGTCGGATATTCATAATAAAATACACTTAAATTGGCATTTAACACATTCACATGGTGTCACTACATTATTCACAACAGATTATAGACAGACATTGCAGGGAGATGTTCCACACACAACCACTCGCCCTGAAGACACACACACAAGACTCACTCTGGCTACTGACGCCATCAGAATAATAAGGCTAGTCCCTCTGCTTGCCTTCAGTCCCCCATACTAGGAGGTGGGGAGGGAAATGCCGCGCCGGACATGAATTTAAACTCCTAATCAACATAATTAGTTCAAGAATGTCATGTTATACAGCAATAATGTATCCGACGCAACAATTCGCACATACACGCTACAATATCCACAATTTTTTTCGAACACACCTTTAAATTTCTGTTTAATAGTTTCAAACTTGGGACTTTTGAGGGAATTAACTTTTTTTTGTCTCAGTGCCATGCGTGCACTTTATTAAATATCTCAGTTAACAAGTTGGTTGATCTTTCTAACTTTTTTTTTAAAGAATGACGCAAAAAGCTCAAATTGGCAGATATGTAAGATTATTGATTTTTTAGTCTTTTGTCGTTGAGTAAGTTCTGAAGAATTTCAATTGATGAATCATATTCTTTATTTAGTTCTTCAATCACTGATTTAAAATGCTCAAGATGATTTCCATAATACACTACTACTTCTAATCATATACCCGAATGAGTAATTGTGGGTCTAGGTGAGGTGGAGGATCTGCAATTTTGGCTCTGAACAAATCAATCCCTTTTGCGCTTTCACAAACACCTAAAGCCATTTGAATTTAATTTGTCCACTTTAGAATACAATGTAAGATTCTGCTCCCATACTTTGTGTAAACCATGTAGTATAGGAATTACGTATAGCATGTGTGGGAAGCCTAAGAAAGGCCTTCGGCCGCCTTTTTCATATACGGAGCAGCTTCCGTAAGTAAGAGTAAAACACTATCAAACTTCACCCCACTCGGTCATAACAACTGCAGAGATTCATTGAATAAGCGAGCCATCGTTGCATGATTCGATGCTGAATTTCTCTACATGCTAATAGAAAACAGCGCTTGGAAAACTATTTCATCATTTTCTACCACACCTACCATATACAACATTTCCCACTTTCTACCGCTGGAGTCTGGTGATTCGTCAATACATAGCCATTTTATTTACTAGGAATGAGACCTAGATACCGTTGATACCTCAATACTCGATGTTATCGATGTATAATACTTTGAGATAAAAATTAATATTTTTTCGATAATTTTAAAACTTCAAAGCTGTGCATTATTGAAAGTTGTTGCGTTTAACTTCATGCTACATAAAGAATGAAAGGAGTCGAGCCTCGCAAGTATCCCCAAAGAGTTGCTGGACTATAGTATTTGATAAACCTTGACTGCGTGTCCTGAGGGTGAATGAATGCAACACTCCATACACACTTGTGTCTATATGAAAATATGCAAAACAATACAGGAAAATGCAGCATTAACTGAGTTGTGAATGAAACTCCTTTAGCTGAAGCACCAATCACGTTTCTGCAATAGCCTGGCTTGATGACTCCCTTTCAGTCATTGTGTTTACTTACTTACTTCGATGACAGAATCTGTGAATCCAACAGAAAATAAATCAGAACTTAAGACGTGAGGTAATGGAGCGTATGGGAATATTTGTTACTTTTTGTTGCTTGAGTTTCATTGGAAATATGTTTTAGTCTATACTTTCAAGATTGCAAAATAAAGAATTCCTAATATTTGTTTTTTATGGGTAGAAAATCCTTTAAACGAAGGTTTACAACACACAATATAGTTACATAAAAATGGAAACAATGAGACTGTTATTATCATTATTCTTGATGCACAATAGGGATATATAACCTACAAAATTATCAAGATAAAAACAGTTGCTGGCAATTGGAGAAACTCAAACAGGAACAATTTTGGAAATAGCATAGAATACAAGGTACATGTCTTTATATACAGAAAACTACTAATAAGAACATAATTTAGTGACAAGCTATCACCTCTAGAGCTTTTTTATAGTATGCCACTATAAGATGCCACTAAATTCAGCAAAATATTTTTGCAAAGGAGAACCAACACTTAATTTTACTTTCGGCATTATATCGCCAATCACTTTTATTAAGATACCGGTACTGTATAAACAATCTGTTTTAAACAACACTGACAGAAGACTGTTGTGTACATTGTCTCAGCCGTCCTTATCATAAATGAGGGATTCCCCTTTCAGATAGCGACGCAGCACGTGCAGTGAAGGTCACTCACTACGCAGTACGTTTACGAATGAAATTCTAGCAAATTTTCTTCTCATAATATGATAATACATGAGCTTTTTAATTAAATTTAAAAATTATAACAAAGCAAAATAACAAACCCCGTGATTCTAGCAAAATTACTTTAAATAATTATTTACATAAAAATATTACAAAAGTACGTAATTTTATGCAAAATATAATTTCATTTTTAAATTGAAGTGTGTTTGTCTTAATTTCAATCTTTTATCTATAAGCAAAAAAGAAACTTTTATTTACATACAAATCCGTTCTCTAGCAATAATAAATTTTCTACCCGGTTCCTCAATTTATATTATGTACCCATTCACATTCCTCCTTCCTGTGTGCCACTTATCATATTTTTAATTGTTCTTCAATGCCAATATATTTATTTAATCAGCAATGGTCATGGCTGATCTAACAGATACCTTAGTCGGCACTGTCATTACTGCATTCACTTTTGCATCATTCTCCTATCTCTGCAGCTACAACGTACTAATGCGAGTCACATGTTGTTGGTGTTGTTAAGGTCATTGTTGCAACAGTGCTTTTGTCCTCAGAATGCGGCGACTACACAGGTGTGTATAATTATATGTTATTCATTATAATACTTATAACGTTTTTATTATGTGTAAAGTAAGAGGAATTTAGTTACGCACTTATTTTTTAGTATTTATATTATAAAATAAAGGGATCTGTTTAATATCGCCGGGACAA
Source organism: Deroplatys truncata (assembly GCA_030765065.1). NCBI lineage: Eukaryota > Metazoa > Arthropoda > Insecta > Mantodea > Mantidae > Deroplatys > Deroplatys truncata. The sequence continues at coordinate 109,701,884 of CM060981.1, forward strand.
AAACGACTTATTTAATATTCGTTAGATTCATAATGTATTCAGACGGAAGCTATGGAGGAGATACTAAAGATGTTACTAGAATATGATGAATCCTACAGTGATGTTGAAAGTAAATAGAGGCTAACTTTTTAAACATCTGCCACACACGATTACAAACGGAAAGTTACGAAAAGAGGTGAGAAGTCTGCAAATTATACATGAGGCAGTATTTTTAACACTTAAATGATATGAGTCTAATTATATAATATAAAATATAATAACAGCCCGCTTTAAAGCAATATGTATGTAATAATATATAAAATGTACGTAACAGTGATTGTATTATGTTTGTAGTATTATGTACATGTATAATAATGTTATGTGAATGTATTACGTAATTTATCAATGTAGGAGCTGTAAGAATAGAAACAAGCTGCTTTTCGTAGCAAACAGAATTAAAATAGAAGCCGAAAGTTGCTAACAATTAGGCAACAATGAAGTAACTTTGAGACAACAATAAATTAGAAAGTTTAATAAAGGCTATTAATAATTCTTGGAATAATCATGTAATATTTAAAACAGTTTAAAAATAGCCAATCAAAAACTAGAAAAAGCTTTAAGTTAAATAAAAGTATTCTATTTGAGTAGACTTAGCCAATCAGAGACTTGAAATAAAGTAAATGTACAAATTCAGGCGGCAGACGCTACAAGACAGCGTTCCCAACCAGCACAGTTTAGATTGCGTACCCGATCGGTAGGATACGTATTCAATGTGAGATAAAAATTAATTGCGGTGAGAATAATATAAAGTTTACGTGTTAAAGGTAATTAACAATAATCTCACAACTCTATAGTATGATACATCAGTGAAGTGTTATTTAAATCGTATGAAGGATTAATAAACAAAGTACAATACAATTATAATTTGTGTAAGCCTTGTTCTTTAGGCACTCCAGCTCTGCTATGAGATACGTGTTCTAAAAAAATACTGACGCAATATATAATATTTAAATAAACATTAAAAATACAAAGTTGATTTTTAAACACGGGGGCGAAGGCCACCGGCCTTGTAGCATACGTGGGGCAACACAAATTCTTCATATAAAACGCTAATTTTAGGGATTTGTGATATAGTTTTCTCCCCCACTTTATTCCTAAATTACTTGCAATACATAAAACATTGACAATTTTGGCAGAGAGATCCATCAGAAAGAATATTCAAATTTGCGAATGATGATACATGGCTCCATTAATATAGAAATGTAGAATGAAATCACAAACCAAGAATCAAACAGTTAAACCAGGGGGAAGTCATGAACTATCTCACATAGTAAGGTTCGTCTGGAATTAAGCCTGCTGGATCCGTATCCTCCTTTCAAGCTGTTCTCCAGGGTTGAATACGAAAACAGGTTCCAAAACGAAACGGAGGACTTAAAGCAGCGTTGATGTAATTACGCGTAACTGAAGGTTTAAAAGTATGAGTTATTTTCTCAAGCTATAAACGATGTAATTGTGAGAGGAAAATATAAACTCTAAACATTTAGTATGCCCTTTCTACATCCAAACTGAGAGTGGTTCATTTCAGAGAGCGACTTCAAACAAACGAGTTAGGGTCTCTATTCACAGAAGTAATTAATAAACAGAAAAACCTTGTTTGCGGTAGCCCTAATGGAACTCGAAATACACCAACGCCTCTCTCTGGCACGCTAGGGTGACTTCACCGACAGCAATTTGTTACCATTCAAGGTTTAACCACTGCTCTCTATCGGTTTCAGAGAGAACCCTCCATGGATCGCAAAGGGTAGAGTTTGTTAGAGTCTCGAAATTTCTGTATTTGCAACAAGCTCTTTTCCCCAAATGTTTATTCCTGTTCCATTTTAACCTATTCTTATAGGAAGTCATACTGTGAAAATGGCCATATACCTGTGTATGAGATTCCTGCCAAGTTCTTGCACATTCAGGGAGGTTTTACGTAAGCCGACGTTTGAACTGGAAATCTGTATATAGCACTGTGTATGGATTCACGTCACCAAACCATATAGAAGAACAAGGATTTTTCGCGTGTAAACTTATGTGTAAGGCATTAGCTTTAAGATGGTCACGCATTTCTGTTTCATTCACTTATGAATTAGGTTCCTTTTTTCTTATGTTATTTATTTTTGAAATTTAGTTCAAGGCTAAGCTAACATAGCTCAATCTCTAATTCAGCAGACTAAAGCAAAGATAAGATTTTGTTTGCGGCTCAGATCAGCAAAAGGTATTTCAAAGATCTTGTCTTCCCTCCACTACTAGTGGACACCACTGGTGTCCCTAAGCTAAAACTTGTAGCTATTGCTTTTAGACTCACACATTTCAGAAATTATTTTTATGGACATACAGAATGAAAGAGAACTTATTACATTCCTTCTATGGTGTACTTCATAGAGATATTGCAACAAAAAGGTATAATAACATTTTCTTCTGTGTTCACCTTTTCCAGTTGCTTTTCCAAATTAGATAGTTTATTTCACGAGAATGTGTGAAGATAATATTTTGTTACTCTAAGATGGGAAGAGTAATGTATTTATGACCTAGTTTCGTAGTAACTATGTGGCATCACGCAGGGTTTTCAAATAATTAATCATTTTCCGAACACGTTTTGCAGACGTGTTGTGGTTGAAGATACTGGCAATGTTGCTAGGTTATCGTAGGTCATTGTGAGAACCAGCTCCTGGACGTGAATAAAACAGCATTCCTGAACTGGGAGGTGGGGGAGCAGTGGCTTTGTTTTCCACATGACTCTTAATCTAAACAAATACAACGAAAGGGTGGCGTAATGCTTCGACAAAATGACAAGTACAATTTGATAGCTATTGGCCTACAGTAACAGTATGGAAGTAATGCCTTAATCTTCCAATAAGAGTTTCGCGTCGCTAACTGAAAAGCATAGCATGTTTATGTCAGCTTCACTATAAGTTGAGTCACATTGGAGTAACATCGTACTATGCATTGAAGCTTACAGGTTTAGTGATAAAAGAAACCGAGGTGTGTTTAGTGGATACTAATCACGTACAACACAAGGTTTACGAGATATCAGACTTTTCATTTGTGAGTTCCTTGATAACTTTTATGTACACTCATGAGTTACGCGCCATACAGCGAAAGTGAAACCTGTTTACGCGCTGACCTACTTCTGGATTTGAAAGGAACAGTTCCATCCCCGCTACGCCAGCGTGTGTTTTATGTTCACAAAAAACTAAAATTTCTCCGCAGAAAATGGTCATAGAAAAAACTGAAACATACAAAGTATGTTCCAAATAATCAGATCTGTAACTGGTTTAAATTAATGTGATGACTTCCCTTCCAGCCGGTAATATCTCGGATCAGAATAATATTAAGTGTTAAATTTGGTCTTCAGTTATTGCTATTCTTTCTTTGATTTACAAGACCTATAAGAAAAATATATATTATTATATGCTACAGTATTTCCTTCTCCAGTATTCCCTTAATTAGATTAAAAGTAAAATATAGGAAAATAAATATCTTAATGACATTAATTCACTTATCCAATACATCAATAAAATACCCTACTGGGTAGAAGGATATCGGGCACTGTTAAAACATGTTTCAGCTGTCACACTCGAAAGGACTCATGATTAAGAAACCAACAGGTCTTCTTCAGTCTATTGCTGTTACAGGCTTTCGTGAAAAAATGAGATAGAGATCTTCTTGGATTCCTTCCTCGATCAAATTCTAGAAATAAGTATTTTATAGTAGCAACGGAGAATAAACTGCTGGATCCAGACAGCCGCTCTTCCTTCTCCTGCATACCTCTGTAGCAATGTCTGTTTTGCATAACATCATTTGCTGTCATGGCGCTCCATTAACTTTGTTAGTCGTTCGTGGAATTTTTTTCTAAGTGAGGTTACCCAGGTTAAAGTCCTTATTGGGTCACCAATTTTCACTGGTGCATATCATCCAGTATGAAATGGATTGACGGACGCTTCAACCAAACACTTTTAAACAGTTTGTTGATGATAAACCAGATTAATTGTGAGTTTATGCTTCTACATGTCATATTTTCCAACAACTGCCCATTCCAGCAGACTACTAAAAATATTTGTTCTTCTTGATTTATACGAGAGTTCTCTCTTACCAAATCGGTTGCAATTGCAAGCTATCTAAAATTATATTGATTTCGCCAGACGCTGCAAGACATTCAAAAGGCCCGTGAGCTGACTTCCATAATATACACCAACAACAGAGCAAACAAAAATATAAATATTATCTTAAACATGGAAATTTAAAGTTCAATTTAGGTAAACTAATTAAAGTTTCCACTCTAATCAGGAAGAAGGACGAGAGTGTGAAGCTCCATCTGTATAGCACACCATTCGAGTTTTTGAGGGAAACAACTCCAGTAACATGTTTGGTATTCCGCCGACCCAATGCATCGAGAGTTAGTTTGTTAACTTGTCTCGTCTTTTCCACATTATGACCCAACAGGGCTAGCCACTTGTAATCTGCACACGTTTCCGATCTTTACTTTTCAGATTGTCCATGCTTAGTTGGTGCTACAAACTCTGATCTTGAACAGAGTGATTTACTCTATCGGTATAATCTGAGCCTACAGAAATACAAGCATTAATTTGCCAAGATGTTTTTTTTTCCAAAACAAAGCTTCTCAAGATAATTATTTTACGTATTCCAATAGCGTATTCAAAGATCGCTTGAGTGTATTCAAAGGTCCCATGGAGATTAATTTTCTTTTTTAAGCAAAATAATTACATGCCGTAACCATGTTTTACAATACCAAGGCCTGCTTTTAGTTTTAATGAATGTAGCAATATACTCCATTGATGTGTGATTTAGTATACATGTGAATTTTGAGAACTGCATAGTGGCCTAGTTAATAAAGTACCGTCATTACTACAGTGAGGGACCAGAGCGTTAGAAGCGTTTTCCCTGGAATATGTGCCACAGTGGCTTGTTGAGATATATCGATAGTTGCGTAAAGGAAATAAACTAAGCTGTTTATCTGAGCAACAGCACAGTGTATCGGCTGCTGTGTCTTTGAATTAGCAAACACAAAGTTTTGAATTCCTGGTATTTGCAAAAACCTATGCAAGCAAACAAACAGTAAGGGAAAAAATCTCATGTGTTACACTCACATGACTTTCTCTACTCTTGTACAAACTATTTTTACAAACTCTTATTCTCCATTTATTTCATATTAATCGAAATAAACATTTGCAGAAATGATTTTTTTACATGCAAAGAGAATTACATTTTACACATAGGGACCAGTTCTAAAAATATTTGACTATGCTTAAGGCGTACTATGTTCCCCGTGTTTTGTATTTGCAAGGACAATATAGAAATGCAGTAGCCTTTAAGCATAGACATATATCTTAATAGCTGGTTGCTTGGTGCAGCACCATTCTCTTTGCCACAGATTAATACTCTTTGCATATCCAAGACAAAAAATGAATAACGAATTCCCATTTGAGAAAATAAGTATTGAAAAATTTAAGGGAATAACAAGCAATATCTCGAAAACCGTTCACTCAACAAAAAAAATGTATATGACATAAATTGTGTGTTTTAACGCGATCTACATTTTTTGTGCAGTAAAATTTTGTCTATCTCTTATGGTTTACCAGTTATGCAAAAGTCGTTCACAATTTTTGGAGACATTCCCAGAAAATTCAAGATATACATTTTATTTGTCATGAAAATATCCTAAACATATATTTTAATCAAAACCGTTAGAGCCAATTTTGAGAAAATTAAAATTTTCGAAAAATGTTCCATGTAAAACGTAATCTGGGGTGGGGGAATTTTCTTGAAAACCTTCGTGTCGCATCTCTGGAAGATACTGAACGTAAATACCAAGTTTGGTGTTTATCGGACTGTTCGTTTCTGAGTTATGCTGTTCACAGACACACACAGACACACACGGACATGTTTCCAAAAATGCTTTTTTTTAGATTCAGGGGGTCTCAAAACATATATTTCCGGTGAAATCTCGGTATCGAATTTTTGGGTGGAATACAATACTTCCTCTACTTACTATACGTAGTAGAGAAAGTAAAAAACACAACTAATATATGTACAGATATAAATGAAACAAAAGAGTTTCTAGTTTTGTGGACATAGCACTTTCGATAGTTTCTATAGGTTGAACAGTTAACGAAGTTAGATGTAGTATGAAACAGAAATACTGTAATGTGTATAGTTAGATACAAGCAGAACTTTAATCAGAAATGGTGTGTAGTTTGGGTCCCATAAATGTATTATTACGTCATTGTGTTATTTATTTGGCCAAAATGGATTCATTTACTGAAATACAATAATTGTGCGCAAAAGTAAGTTTTATAAGGTTTCGTAATAATATGTAAGAGAATATATAAACATTTAAAGAGTTATTATTGTAATATTCAGAGCTATGCTAGTATGTAGTTTTTATGCGAAAATATTATTGTAATTAGATTAAATTTCATGTATTTATTACTAATCAGTAAAGTTGTAAGTATATTTTCATGTTTTGCTTTATACCATTCATAGGAGGTGAAGTTAGCTTATGTTAAGTCATTTAAGTTAAATCATGTTCATACCTAAGGTTTAATGTTTTTCTTTTGTGCAGTTACTCGCTTAATATACTATATACTGATACTGCTGTGCAAATTGTTACAGACGTTTAGTCATATTGGCGGGGCCACGATCCACAGATGCTTTATTTTTTTGCACTGATCTCAACAGCTACTTAGCCCCTTAAGCAACTCCATTGATGCAACCACCTGGGTGTTAAGTTTGCCATTTGTTTGAGCGATAACACAAGCCGTAGAAGAGCAAGCACCCACCACATAGGTTTGAGAAAAGTCGACAATGACTAGTAGGTCCCTCAGGTTAAGTGCCAGAAGAACTGCATGTTTTCACGGTGTATTGTTCGGCGAGAGTTAAAACAATTAGTAGTTTGTTGCATCAACTTGAAATTAGTGTTGACAGACATTACAGTACAGTTTATGTGGGGGAGAGGTTATTATCTACTCTTATATAATATCTCAGAAACATTATAGTTATTGCAACTATGAATTTGGTAGGTATCCTAAAAAAATGATTTTAAAACTGTGAAATCAAAATTTGTTTTCTTTCTGTACAACAGTTTCCATCAAAGTTAAGGATAAATTATATTCAGTTTTAATGTTAGGTGATATATATATATATATATATATAATACAGGCTGAACCATATAAGTTGAGGCTGCACAATATCTCCAAAACAAAGCGTTGTAAAAAGAAATGCCTTTAATAAAAGTTGCTTGATATTATCGGAGAAAGTAAATGTCATTAGGCGTGTTTTGTTTGGAGGACGTTGTGATGGTCATTTTAGAGTCAATTTAATTTTTTCAAATGGGAACCTACTTTTGTATGTTGTTTCCTTATTAGAAAATAGTTTATAGTATATTATATATACTATACTATAGTGTAGTATATAGTTTGCAATGACGAATAAGGAAACAAAATAAAAAATGCTTGTTCCCAATTACGAAATGTAACTTGACCCTCAATGAAGATTCATTACGCTCTTCGTACACAGCCATTCTGAATTTTTGTTAGTATTTACGTTGGTGTAAGAACAATTGCAAAGTGCTATATACAAATGTTGTTTAGTTTTTTAGTAGCAGTGAGAAAACGACATAAAAGAGGTAGGTTGCCATTTAAAAACATTAAGTTGACCCTAAAATGACCATCATAACGTCCTGCAAACAAAACACGACTAATGACATTTACTTTCTCCAATAATATCAAGCAACTTTTATTAAAGACATTTCTCTCTGCAACGCTTGGTTTTGGAGATATTTTACAGCCTCAACTTAAAATGGTACACCCTGTATACATACACACTTACGTGTGTATGTGTGTGTGAGTAATTCAAACTGCAAGCCGGTTTATTGTTTAGTTAAGTTCCGTTTTATTAGGTTCTTTACTTTGAAAATGTTTATTATACCAGCCTTTCCACCTTATTTCTATAAATTTATTTTGTAAATGAGAACACCTACTTTGTGAGCTAGGTTGAGATGTGGTGTATATACCTAAGCGGTGTAATTAGTATAACTTAGGTTTATAATGTTAAGATTACATCATATTTGATTGTGGGGGAAATAACATTATACGCGTGCTTTGCACCGCGTCGGTAAATTTCAAGAAAACAGTTGAATTTTTAGAATAACGTAACCGTTGCATATTACTCTTGCTCATGCATACGAGGCACGTCACCTAGTAATGACTGGTGTCTTGCAGTCATTCGCGAATGGGTTCTGGAAAAGTTTAATTAAATACTGTGCATCGCCATGACAATGAATGATAATAAAAAAACTGCTGGCATTGCATTTGACAGGTATGGATGGTTCTCATAATAAACTTCAGTGGGTCTTGCGTTCCTCATGAAACGAAATCCCTGCCTTTCCTATAAAAGAGAATGTAATTTTAGATTTTCAGCTGAGGGATTGGATTTGCTTTTACTAACGATGCTGCCTGTGTTTATATTAGAGCAGTAACGAATGTATGAATTGAGTTAAAGTACAGAGCATGAAAATTTATTATCTTAAAGGTATCTCAATAATTGTAAACATATTCATTAAACGAATAGATAGGGCGAATGATTTCGATGTTGTAGGTGGTAAATAAGTTCACGAATACCTAACGTATCAAAGTATTAGAAAACAGAATAGTTAAACAGAAACCCTAAGAATAAACTCTATATACCTACACCCAAAATGTTGATTTGTCACAACGCTAACGCTGTTTTAAATTTTTCAACACAGTGTTAAGTAAATATTATATCGGATGAGAGTGATCTTTTCCGATTTGATGGTGGTATAAATAGAATTTACATAATTAATCTGTTAAATCAGTCAGGAGCGGCTGTTGTTTTCGTAGTAGTGATTACAGAAAGTTCTAAAATGAGATCCTGAACGTTTTCTCTAACCCCTCTACAGCGTCACGGATATTTCTGCACACGGTTATGCATTAAATCCGGCGCCGAAGTCTCAAACTTGCCCATCTACTCGGAATATAGTTGAGATTTGCATCTAAAAACGAAGGCCTCCAGGGAAGGCGATATGGTGGAAGTTGGAGAATGGAAAATTCTCTTCCATCCACGATGCAAATGGTGTTAAACTGATTACGGCTCGTCGTGAATTTATTTTAGATAAGCGTGTGATTGCTGAAAGCTTAATACGGTATTTTAAAGCTGAGAACTCGTTTTCCAACCTCTGCCGAACAAGATTGACTTCAATTCCCACGTAACGCTATCAGAAGACGCAGCAGGAGACGTAAATCGCATTTAGTTGATGGCATGGTGGAAAATACTATTTTTACCTTTGCTTCGTTTAGGGCTTACAAGATGTGATATGCTGCTACATATTGCAGCTATTTATAGGGTATTTTGAGATAACAGTTATCTAAGCCCTATGAATTGCTATTTTCATAAGCTTCATGTTCTCTAAAGGAAGGAGTATCTGTTACGGTTTGGTCTGTTATTTTATTTTCTTGCTTTACATATATTTTGACGTTTAAGTATCTCCTGTGCTGCTTTTATTTTCTCGTTTTATTGTTCATTTTTCTACTTGTGTTTCATTTTTTCATTAATTGCATCAAATTCGTTCCGTTTTTGTGTCTTACTCCTTTGGTTTTGCAAAAAATATTTTGGTTATCGTCCGTAATCCGTTAGTAATCATATTAAAGTATACCAATGTTCATTTAACCCCTTAGAAACTAACAGACAAAGACCGAAATACAATTTTATATATACTGTAATATATATAGAAGAAGATAAACTATTTTGTTGCTTTATTGTCTCCAGTGAATTTTTAATTATTTAAAACTGATGCTGTGTTTCTCCTGCATGTTTGGGTTTTGAGTTAATAGGTTTGGATAGTTGGATAAATCTGTCAACAAGACATTAAACCATACATTTTACACTAATTATTTTAGTGTTAAATTATAACGCTTGGTGTATTTCCTTTATGGGTATTTATTGTTTTACTTGAATGGATTACGAATCCCTCGCAAAATTCCTACCTTGGAGTACCAGAGATTATTTATTCGGCTTTCTTATTCCCTACAGGGACAGCCTTCTCTATGGCTTTTGGACTCCGTTTGTCCAAGGAGATTATCTGTAGAGGTTTCCCAACCCACAGAAGATTGGCTTCTCAGCCTTCTAATGGTTGAGGAGGCAACCACCAATTAGGAATGAGCCTTAGGGATATAAAAATAAGTCACGAAATCAGAAAAGAACTGAAGGTAGAAAAGAGTATGGTGGAAGAAGTGATAGATTACCAGGAAGGGTGGCATCAGCATGTACACGAATATCTGCCGTTGCAGACATATCCTTATAATCCAGTGGAAAGCCGGTATATAGGAGGGCCCAGAAAGAGATGGAAATAGCAGTTCCTGTAACACTTGGGCTTCGGATCAGGCAACCCAATGCTTGTATTGGAAGAAGAAGAAGAAGAAGAAGAAGAAGAAGTTATACAGTGATACACTGACCATAAGTATTTCTTTTTGGTTATACTGTTGGGAATGGATTTGCTTATGACAGAACCTTTCAGTATATGGACTTTTAGTGGAAACTTCATTTTAACCTGTCATTCATCTGTATGACTAGCAAAAATGGCTTGTTGTCGGATTGATCGAAATAGGAATACAGATCCCTCTATGTTGTGCGAAAAAGATTTGGCAATTGTGTTTATCGTGTTCAATCATGCCATTATAGTTCACAAGTGAGTAGAGAGTTGTTACATCCACTTCGTAGATGCGGGAACCAGATAATAAAATTTCTAGGTTCCTGAAAATCTATACCTAACATAACCGGATGAATCAGACACTCAAACAATAAACATTTATGTTTCCAGTTGTGTTGGCAGTATGAATATATAAGTGAACAGCATTTAGGAAAATATCAGTTTTCCCTTTTAATATAACTCAAACAGACTCACTCGCGCAAACGTTTACAACCTGAAACAATATTGGGGAATTTGGTAAGTAGTAATAGTAGTAGTAGTAGTAGTAATAGTAGTAGTAGTAGTAGTAGTAGTAATAGTAGTAGTAGTGGTATTTATTAAGTACTTAGTATTACATTAATTGCATAACACAGTCGCATGGGTCGTAAGACCATACATGCTCTCTGGAAAAATCCCTGATCTGTATACGTGACTTGCAGAATCGACCAGAAAACAACTATTTTTATAATCACCACACTACATACATACATACATACATACATACATACATACATACATACATACATACATACATACATACATACATACATACATACATACATACATAAATACATACATACATACACACGTACACACGTACACACGTACACACGTACACACGTACACACGTACATACATACATACATACATACATACATACATACATACATACATACATACATACATACATACATACATACATACATACATACATACAAAATTGAAAAACAACCATACACTCAAGCACACAAGTACTCAAGCACCACGTATATTAAAGAAAATTTACATAAACACCTTATCTCTTAGTACACGAACTTCCATTAAGTATGTACCCAAGCTTGGCCAGTTTTGACTGTTTAGAATCAAATCCCAGCATGCTGTCCTCCGTCTTTTGGAAGCCAAAAATACTTCCGGTAATAAATTTTTCCTAATACCCTCCGTCTGCACGCATGCTGCCATAATATGCGTCCAGTCTTCTTGTTCCCCGCATAATGGGCAAATCCTCCTGCCATCGTCATCAACAATCTTGCGAGCTTTCCCCTCCCAAACTAAGCCATGCTTTTCCAGTCCTCTGTTTTATACTCAATTCCAAAATATATGTTTCCGTACCCCACCTAGTTTTATTTCATTTTGTAGCTCCAAAGTTGATGTTTGTCTACATTCAGATTCTATTTTCTGCCTGTTTATATCACATAGTCGTCTTTTGACTTTTTCACAGGGCACTGCGTGTATTTTCATTACAGCTTTGCCAGATATCGTTTAAGCCAATTTTTGATAATTCACGTTGCAACCCCGCCGCCCTCCATTTTGGATGCTCTATGTTATTCATTTGATGACGATAACATATTGTTCTCAGAGTTGTTTGATCACTTTTAATTATTCGCAGCCAGTACCTAACTACGTTTATTTTAGCAAATACAGCACCTTCCCAGCATCCTATCTCACGAAGAACTCCGCAATTTGAAGTACCCTCCCCAACCATAGAATGCGCTTCCAGAAATTGCATTGCATTTTATTTACATTATCCACCCTCCCTCATCCCCACACTTCACTGCCGTATAGTGATGAGGACCTAACCATTGCTTCATACATGGTCTGTAATGTTTTTACTGGCATATCTGGTACCCGGGTCAATATTCTTAATACTTCAAAAAGTTGTCCAATCCATTTGTGTTTTATAACTCCATGTTCTTGTTCCATTTTCCACCCATATCAAACCTTACTCCTAGGTAATCGAAGTGTTTAACCTTTTGAACTTCTTCCTCCCCGTAGGTCCACTTTTCATGTTGGCCGTACACATATCCATTTTTAAAGGTGACTATTCTAGATTTAAGAATATTTACCTCCATACTCCATTGCCTACAATAGGTTTGTTCCCACACGATTCAGAATCGATTCCGAATTATCTGAGTGTGCGCAGTAGCTAAATGGCGTTCCAACACGACAGAGAATCAGTTCAGAACCAATTCTGAATTTCCAGTTTGCAGTTCCAACGTATTTGGGAACTAGTTCGGAACGAGTGAAATCGGTTCGTGATTAAGAATAGGAACTGAAAATTCCAGACATGCGCAGATTGTATGGTCTACAGCGCATACTCAGTTAATTCAGAATCGATTCTAATCGCTTGGAACAAACCCGACAGAGAGTATTGAAAAAGCGACATACTCTCTGTATTCAGTAGAAAATAAATTTGAATATGTAATTTATTCCTCCATTCGTGTTTATTTCTCAATACGGAATAGCAAAGGTGTTTGGTAAGCAGTTGTTCGCTATTGAGTAGTATGGCAACATACTTGAGGAAAAGAACAAACGTCTAACAAAGCCAGGGAGCAAAACAGCGTTCAAAGATAACAATAATGAGTGATTTAGAAGGTGACAGTGATCTTTTTAATGATGCATCGACTTCCGAAGAAGAGGATTATTTCCATTTAAACATTATTCCGTTATTTTGGGACCTTTACCCCTTTTTGGCACCTTTATACCATTTCCCCCAACCATGCCCATAATCCCCTTTTTTCTTTTAAGTTTCATTCCAATTTATTCTTTAACTTTCAATTAACGTCTCCTCAGCTTGCTGTGTACGTGCGAATAGTAAGTCTACCTCTTTCAGTAAACGCCGCGCGGGAATTGAAAGCACACCCGCAACAATGGAAAATAATTGTGTGTTCGACGATAACCTCTTTCTCTCACTTTACTGCTATAAAGTAGCCCGCAATAATGCAATTGACAATGAGTGATTCTATCCCACCAGAATCAGTAGCCTGCTGTTCGTGAATGTGAGTTTGTTGCTGTGAGAGACGTCATTTGTTTACGTGGAGACGAAGCCTGGGCAGGCAGAGACGACAATAACCTCAACCGCGCAGTTCCGAGAATTATTAAGACTGGGCTATAATTCACAAAACAATTATATATAAAGAAATAAAAATTTCAGCCCAATTGAATGGATAGTTTAGAAAATAGCAATTTCAGTTGTGCATCCCCTTAAATAAACCAGCACTTTATTGTGCCTTTTTCACCTCATTTGAGCACCCTTTCCCTTCCTTTTTTCATCTGAAATTTGCAACTAAAAATCCTAACCCTGATCATAAGCATACATTGGTACCATGTAGTTTTGTATTATTTGCATTACGTTCGGAATAGAATTTATGTGGGGTGTCATTGTCTCAGAGTATTGGAGTTTTAAATTAAACATTGTGTTTAGAAGCTTCTGTAGCAGGAAACCTAATGTTAAATTGGAATTGTGTTAAATTACTTTTTCCGGGTTCTGGTTTAAATATAATATCTATATATTACAATTGTTATTCGCAATAACTCAGTATCAATAGCTTTAAACCGATAAACGAACGCGATTTATTTTTCTTCGAATATTAGGACTGGAATCAGTATGAAAGAAACGCTTACGATGTACGATGTATATATACACACATACGTACATCGGCGGAGTTTGATTTCATTCATCAACGCTGTAAACTAGATATTTGATCGTCTTCTGCTTGACCGTGCAACGAAGAAGGCCGTGACAGAACGCGAACGGTTCAAGTGGTTCAAGTAGTGTTCCAACCACACAAAATTCCGAATTAGTTCTGTTAGCGTACCGGACTGGCGCATGTGCATTAGCATGTGTTGGAATTAGTTCGGAACCCGTTCAGAACCGTATGTTGGAACAAACCTAATATTTACGAAGAGCATTTAAACCAGACTGGAAACCTTTTATCCCTTTAGAAAGAATTACAATGTCATCCGCGTACAAAATAATTGGTATTTTTTGGTCTGCAATTGTCCGTGCATCTGTGTCTTCCTCCGTCATCAGCCTAACAACATCATCAATAAACAAATTAAAAAGTAACGGAGATAGTATACAACCCTGTTTAACCCCCCTCTGCGCTATGTTACATTCTGATGTATTGTGCTGATCGGTCTTGATAACAAACTTAGCTTCTTTATACATTGCCCTGAGCGCTCTAATCATTTTCCCCGAAAGTCCTTATGTGTTAATTTCTCCCAGAGAGCACTGCGTTCTACAGTATTAAATGCCATTTTAAAATCTACAAATACAGTATATACCCTACCACCTTTATTTCTCAAATTGTCATTAATTATTGTTTTCAGAACAAAGGCATTATCAATAGTCGAGAAACCTTCCCTAAATCCTGCCTGAAATTTAGAAATCCTATGATGCGACTTAGCCCAACACTTAATTATTTCATATAAGATTCTACTGTAAATTTCTCCAAATAGGTATATAGAGCAGCGAGATACCCCTGTTATTTCCTGGAATGCTGTAACCCCATTTGCCCTTGTAAAGAGGTTGAATAATGGCGGTTTTCCATGCTTCCGGATATTCTCCGCCTTCAAATATTTTGTTGAAGCTTTTTCCATAGAAATCTGATATTTTATTAACTTCTAGCGAACTCTTGAAAAACTCAGCTGACAAGCCCTCTATACCAGCTGCCTTCCCGTTTTTTAAACATTTTATTGCACGAACAACCTCTGCTGTGCTAATTTCATAATCAAGCATTTGCACAATTGGAGCCTCAGTCATCCCTTCAGCGGTCAAAGTATTTAATTGCATCCTAAACTCCCCTCCTTTGTAGACTGTTTTAAAGTGCTTTATCCATTCTCCAGCAGGGATAGTTACCTGGATGGACCTTCGCCTTCGAATCTGTCTAATAACTTTCCACATGTTACCAATTTCCCCATTTTCGACAACTTGACGTACCTCTTCTGCCTTTGCGTCCTACCATGCTGTTTTGCTCTGCTTTAGGACTTCCCTATATGACCTCCTTAGATTTGTAAAGGAAATTCTACGTTCTTCACCCCCCACTCTTCTATATTTGGCAAGTGCAGATTCCGCTGCTTTCTGCGCTGTTTTACACTGATCGTTGTTACCAACTATTTGATGTTAAGCGGTTTGATGCATTACCCCTTCCTGTTAGCATGTGTGCACTTTCTTTCTGTATAATATTAGTTATGTTCTGTATACTTTCAATTCCTTTGTGTTGATCTACGTCAAAAGATATAATTTCGTTTTCTAAAGTGTTAATAAAAATCTCTTTCCTGCCTCCCTCCATCTATATTTAAACAATGGCATCAATGTTTCGTATGCGCTTTCATCCCTTGCATTAGGAACTAGCTGAGATACTTTTAGAGTCATTATCAGTGGAAAATGATGAGAGTCAATGCCGTTTTTAACTTTAAAATTTTGGACTAACAGCAATACGTCCTGTAAACACAGAATGTATTCAATGACACTACTCCCATTAGTATGCACAAATGTTACCTCCCCTGACATGTCCGAACCGTATTTTCCGGTCATTATTTCTAACTCGTAGGCGTCACAAAAGAAAAATAACTCTTTTGCTCTTGCATTCAGGATTGAGTCTTTACTGTTTCCCAGGTTTTCTGTTATCTACGTAACGTTTTTTAATTATAATATTTTCATGACCTATCCTAGCATTCAGATGATCCATTGTTATTAGTTTTACATCCTGATATTCGTCCCTGATTTCTACAATTATTTTCCCTAAATCCGTAAAGAATTCTGGCTCACCATACTGGGACGTAACCGGCTGGCGATATTCAGTTATAACAACGATATTAATATTAGCTATATCACAATATATATACGTTGCTCCCCTGAGATGATTCTGTATTTCCTTAATAGACTGTATATACACAGTGTGATCAAATGTATCCGGACACCCCCACAAACATACGTTTTTCATCTTAGGTGCATTGTGCTGCCACTTACTGCCTGGTACTCATTATCTGCGACCTCAGTGGTCATTAGGCATCGTGAAACAGCAGAATGGGACGCTCCGTGAAACTTACGGACTTCGAACGTGGTCAAGTGATTGGGTGTCACTTGTGTCAGAAGTATGTACGCGAGATTTCCACACTCCTAAACATTACTAGGTCCACTGTTTCTTATGTGATAGTGAAGTGGAAACGTTAAGGGACATGTACAGCACAAAAGCGTACAGGCCGACCTCGTCTGTTAACTGACAGAGACCGCCGACATTAAAAGAGGATCGTAAAGAGTAATAGGCACACATCTATCCAGACCATCGCACAGGAATTCCAAACTGCATCATGATCCACTCCAAGTACTATGATGTTAGGCGTGAGGTGAGAAACCTTGGATTCCATGGTCGAGCGGCTGCTCATAAACCACACATCACGCACGAAAATGCCAAACGACGCCTCGCTTGGGTAAGGAGCGTCAACATTACACGATTGAACAGTGGCAAAACGTTGTGTGGAGTGACGAATCACAGTACACAATGTGGCGATCCGATGGCAGAGTATGGGTATAGCGAATGCCCGTGAACGTCATCTGCCAGCGTGTGTAATGCCAGCCGTGAAATTCGGAGGTGGTGGTGTTATGGTGTGGTTGTGTTTTCCTGGAGGGGGCTTGCACCCCTTGTTGTTTTGCGTGGCACGATCACAGCGCAGACCTACATTGATATTTTAAGCACCTTCTTGCTTCCCACTGTTGAAGAGCAATTCGGGGATGGCGATTGCATCTTTCAACATGATCGAGCACCTGTTCATACTGCACGGGCTGTGGCGGAGTAGTTACACGACAATAACATCCCTGTAATGGACATCTCCCCCTTCTACCTCTCGCTTCTGAACCACTATAAACACCATGGAGTTCACTAATGTCCACAGTTTGAAAGTTTTTTAGCCAAGTTTCTGCTAACCCAATTATGTCCGAGTTATTTACCAAGTTCAAAAATTGACCACTCTCCAGTTTTTCCCTCAAACCTTCCACATTCCAAAGCCCCACTGACAGCTGGACATCTTCATTATATTTGTTTGTTGTTGTCTTACCTTTTACTCCTAGTGAGCTGGTTCTCCCTATACTTTGTGATCTGTGGTTTGGTTGCACTGACACCCTCCCCCCATCTGACGTTGACTTTGTTTTTGTCGTCTGGCCGTCTTGGGCCCTGCTACCTGCTGTCCCTTCCGGTAAGGGTGTAACGATACCGCCTTCTGGGGGTCGATGCTCTGCAGAAATGCCAACCTCCTCTCCTTGAATTTCTGCTATCTTCTTGTCGATTTCCTCCAGCTCTGCTTTGGTTCTTTTTCGCCCGTTTTTAAGAGTTTGTCAAATTTAATTACTGCCTGACAGTAATCCATTACTGCTTTTTGCATTTATCGTATGGCGATGAAGAATTTCTCGTTCTCGCCGGATCTTCTCATTGAAATCCTCTCTTATAAACACTCCTGTACCTTTAAGAATTACTATCTACGAGAATGGCGGATTTGCACTTATATGACAGGAGCTTACATACAATTGGCCGCCTGTTGCCTGCTTTACCGACACGGTGCACTCTTTCAATATCGTCAGGCCTGAGATGAACTCCAATCTGGGCCACAACGTCTAGCACCTTGTTCTTCTTGATGTCCCAACTTTCATTTTCTTCTTCCGTTAATCCATATATAACAATATTATTTATTCTTGACTAAGTAGTCCACCTTGCCCTTCAGCCACTCACATCTTGCCTCCAACTCCTTCACCCGTATCTCAGACGTATCCAGGGATTCCATCATGGAGTTAATAATTCCTAATAGATCACTGTGACGAACTTTACTTTCCGCGAAACCACTTTTCACTTCACTCCTCAACTTGTCCAACAGACCTTCAACATTCGCCATATTTGCACAACGCTTCTTGAGTTTACTACTACTCACAAAACGGACCGGAATCGCGTCTACACCCGACCGCTGCTCGAACAAGACCCCATTTGGTAAGTAAATATCGTCTTAGCACTGCCTGAGTCAACTAAGATAAGAATTATCTTCACTGTGACTTCAATACCTGGCTTTAATCAGCCTGTAGCGAGAATAAGACCACCATATGATAGTCCGTTGTTGTCGGGTTCACGAATAACATAAATCATTGGACTATGACATGAATATTGGCATTTTAAGCTAAATGTCCAGTTCTTCGGAATCCCTTCACACAAAACAAAATCTGGCAGTAGTTTGAGAAACAGCAATAGGCGTTGGACGAAGAAGAATCCATTTGTCAATTACTCAATCCCGATACATCAGAAGGTATTGGAATAACTTAAGGCTTTAAAACTTATGCCGTTTTGTAACCCCCACAGCAATTACAAGATTGTTAACAGAAACCGTGTATCTGCCTCACAGGACATCACAAGCCATTAAAATTAATCTCCAGAATTATATATTGGGTTACGCACTAATACACAGCTGGAAGGATTACGTCGCATAAGCAGAGAGAAGTTCACCATGTACCCTCATCAGGGAAAGGGCAGAGAAGTCGCTGAGTACTTCCCCAACACGACGGAGCAGCCAGGCTGATGGTGATGAGAAGCTATAGAGAGCTTCCGAGACCCATCCAGCCGCAGGCGTTTTTTTTTTTTTTTGTTTCTTTTTTTACAGCTGCTCTCGAGCAGCAAATTTGCGGCGTACGCCAAATTTTCGGCTCTATTCTAAATTCGATTTCAACACCATTTTGTAAGTAATAATCTTCTGAATTTACATTGAATGCGTATTTATAAAGTTTTGCGTATTTAATCTTTAACGGAAGTGAAGAATATTTAACGTTATGAAGAATATTTGTATCTCGCTCATATTTCTTTAGAGTGGTAATTTCACAAAAAATGTTCGAACAGGTTTGTAAGCTGAATGGAATAAAAAGGGAAAGAGTAAAACGTTTTATGCAGAGGGCTAATAATTTGTAAAAATTAAGGAACTCACGATGTCACTTCAATTATAACACGCGGTACATTAAATAAAGTTCTCAGTATAGAAGCAAATACCAGTCTGGAGCTGGATTCGAAATATTAATTAGTGGTTACATTTTTGCAAACTTTGGCATCGTTATGTTCAATCAATAACATTTGCCAAAATAAACAAACAAGATGCAAATGTTCTATAAAATCCTCATCAAAAGCTAGAGGTTTATAACAATTCTAGTGAATTAGCTCAAATATATCTCTCTCACGAACGAAACCTTCAACTATGGCATGTGAAACTTGCTTAAACGTTACAGGGCATAACTACGTCTAGTAATAAGTCGAAAGTAAGTCCAGACAAAAAGTTAATAACCAAAGTTAACTTCTAGAAAGGCAAACGGAAGATTTCCGGTTGGAAAGAACAGTTAATTCTTCTTGAAGAATTAAGGTTTCGCAATTAAACCTTGAACCAAGTGAAGGTGAATATCCTAAGCATCCATCAAACTCATCATTTCCAACCATAGATTTTCGAGACCCTAAGCTGATTAATATTAGAATTGTTACGTTATGTAACGAGAGATAATGTTTAAACTTGAATGTTGTTTATAATTAAAACTCATCAACAAATACACAAAACAGCTTTAAAATACGTCAAAGCAATGCTAGCATCTTTCCAATACTTAGAATTATCATCAGGTTTAATATATTTCAGATTATTGTAATATATTTTTACTGTCTCTATCACCCAAAATCTGATATCGATTGCATGTTTTAAGGTCCACTAAAGATTTTAGAAGAATGCTTCTCACGAACTCGCGAGAGGGTATTGTATGTTCACCATAAATCCAAACACGAAAAGGCGAATAAGTACCAAACATATCTCGATTAAAATGAAGTATATAGACAATTAAACTTTCGTAAGAATTCTATATAGAGCCACCAATAAACGATAGGGAGTAGAGAAAGTTATGTGAACGTAGTATATCAGCTTATTTTCTAGATGTTTACTGTAGCCATCATATTCTGTCCAGGTTATGAGTAGAGGAAGTATCCTTCTACTGGATATTGGCTAAAATAGTTTCTGGGTGTCACTTCAGATTGCTTACTCCTTACGTTATGTTCATTTGTTATTTAAGTTTTACAATCTGGTAGTTATGGAATTTCTACCCCATTTTTGGCCGACAGAAACTAGTTACACTTGCTGTCTTGCGCTTTTTAAGTGGTTAAATTTCTTGGCTTTTAGCTTATTCTTCCATCCTCTTTGAAGCCCTTATTCAGATTTTAGCTGAAGCAAGGCCGTGTACTACGTGTAGTACATTATGTGCTACAATGTTAAGCATCCCCTAACTTTCAAGAAAGCTCTCCATTCTTACCTACTCTGTATAATGAAAACGTTTTCGTTGTTTCTTATTTTCTAAGAAATGACTAAAATTGTTTTTAGTAATATTAATTTGTTTCATATACAGCGTGTACCATTTAAGTTGAGACTGTACAATATCTGGTGGACGCTGTAATGGTAATTTTAGGTCAATTTAAATTGACCCTAATTCCAGGTTAATATTTAAAAATTAAATTGGCCCTAAAATAACCATCATTACGTCCTCCAAATAAAAGAACACTAATGACATTTACTTTCCCCCATAATCCAAGAAACGTCTATTAAAGACATAGCTTTCTACAACACTTAATTTTGGAGATAATGTAGAGTCTCAACTTAAATGGTCCACCCTCTATTTACATCAGATTTTAGGTGTATAACTTGAATTTGTTGTAATCAGGCTGAAGTCCCCTTTATTTGACTAAACTTCAGTTAATTTTGAACTACTCAAAGGAAACACAAAGGAAACTTTACAACATAGACACTATTTACTAAAGGAAACACTTAGAATTCATTAAAATACGCCTTTGTGTCAGGTAATTTATATGTAAACTGGTACACGGTCATTTAAGTTTTCCGAGTTTTATTATTCTCGCCTTCAATGGAAGCTTCTAAATGTAGCGAGCTTTATTTTGGTTTTGACGAATTAATATGTTATTAGTGTCTATGCATTTCAGTGTGAAAATAACCAAAGATTAGCGAAGGTGAAGAAGAAGTGTCTAAAAACTAATTTTTGTGATACAAATAATATGAAGAGGAGAAAACTTAAAGAAAGGAAAAGTATATAAGAAGCTAACCTGAGAGATAAACACAGCCGAATTTGTTAACACCGTCTCTAACTGTTCACTACGGACCTTGCTGTTGGCATTAGTTCGCTTCTGTATGTGAGGATGTTTAATACACCTTAAGGGAAGCAACCAACTGTACAATAGAGGCAGGGAAGTTGCATATATACCAGGGGTAACACTGCAGAGTTATGATTGTAGTGTCTCCAAAACAAGCTAAGTTGTTTTAATCCGAGTTCCGTGGCACTTCACAAACTAAGGGATTATGAATTAGTGTCATTAGTACAATCCTTAAGGCAATTTAAATTTCCAACTAATTACATAAATAGGGTATAAAGGTAACGCGGTTCATTGCCTGGATAAAATATCACATTTCTTCTCCCTACAAATGAGAATTCCAACCCATAACTGAGCCCATAAACTGATTTAAATTTTAAATTTTTTGTTTACTGATTTATTTTAACCGTCATTGAACCTTCTATGAAATGCCCAATCTTCCTTAGTAAATGTAATACTTAAAAGAACTCGCAAGCTTACCTATCATGGTCGGCCACCAACGAGCTAAGGCAGACAATACGCATCAAATTCAGGGCACGAGCGTGTTTCATTAGCACTCTCGCTTTTTACGTTCCCATGAGCGAAACAAACCAAAGGAATTTCGTTCGTGCCGTTCACTGTAAAAGTATCTTGGAAGTAAACGAAAGAGAAGTTTGTTAACGTTATTCTTTCATCCGGAACTTGTGAGTGGCCTTCTGCTCCTTGAAACGATGACATTATATTTGAAGAACCCTCAAATTCCTTTTCCCGACCAATCAATGGAACGAAATCACCGCCGTCCCCCTTGCTCGTGGAATTGCTTCCTGTTAGAACGTTTGAGCGGAGAGCTCGGCCTTTCCTTAGATTCGGCTATCGTCACTTTCTGCTTTACTTTCTAACATAGACACCTTCGGTCAAGATAGCGGCTGATTAAGTTGGAGCTTGCAAAAATATCTTTAAATTTACCCAAACAGCATTATGATCTCCATTAAAGTTCTGGTTTATAAAGTAATCCTCGAGTACAAGAATGCTTTAGACACATGGTCCGTGTCTTCAGCAAGGCTTTCTTAATTAGGGACTTGAATAATACATTTTAAGAGTACAAAAAAACTTATTTTAATAAAAAGTAATCTGATGTGTTACATTCACGTGACTGTCCCTACCCATTCTTCAACAAACTATTCTTACAAAAGCTTATTCTTCTATCTACTTCATAGAAATTTGGAGAAATGGTTTTGTTACATATTTCCTTGTGGGAACAAGGAGAATAAGCGAATAAAGCGTCAAATCTTTTAAGAGGGTGTCATTATGTGATGCCTTTGAGATTCGGTTCTCTTTGCATGACCACGGAAAAAAAACTAATAGTGATTTTGAAGTTGAAAAAGCATAAACTAGTACTTGACAATTCAAACCTATAAAAACGAATATTTCGAAAATCGTTAACGCCACAAAATGTTTTAACATAAAGTGTGTGATTTAACCAGACATACTGTTTTTTACTTTCTCTAATACGTATGGTAAGCAAAGGAAGTATTATATTCCACCCAAAAATTCGATATCAATATTTCACCGAAAATACATATTTTGAGGCGCTCTGAATAAAAAAAAATCATTTTTAGAAAAAGGTCCGCAAGCGCGCGCGTGTGTGTGTAGTCTGTCTGTGAACAGCATAACACAAAAACGAAAAATGGAATATATACCAAACTTGTAGCTACCAACGATGCAACGTGATTTTCAAAAAACTCCGCCCATAGCTCTAACGTGATTGATTAAAGCACAATATATTAAAGAAATTTGTATGAAAAAGGAAATGTATATCTTGAATTTTCTGGGAGTAGCCTGTAAAGCTCACTTGAGTTGGAAGATATTTTATATAAAACATATATTTATATAAAGTTTTGCACAAGCGCTAAACGTTAAGCCATTAACGAAAACTACATAAAAACTGTATATTTGTTTAAAATATACAATTGACTTAATTTAAGTTTTTTGCGACATCAGCAATTTCTTAGATGTGCTTTATTGAAGCTTCGAAATGTCGTTTCTCGCGATTTTAGGGAAACAGTATGGAATTTTAAGGCCAGCATATAGGGTCCAGTTCTTAAACATTTGACAATCGCTGCACCCTCTGAATCTGTAATGAAATTTGTAATGTAGCTATTTCTGCAAAGGTTTATTAGGATTAAAATGTACTATTTGTTTACATTTTAAAGGTTATAAAAATTAATTCAGAATGAGGATAACTTCATAGGCTAATCTTAGAAATAACCTACACATATCATACTTTGTTAAAATTTTAGAGCAATTTTTTATAAAATAAAAATGGAGAAAATTTTGTCCACGTAAATGGTAATTTAGTGTGAGGATTTTCTTTAAAATTTTGTGTGGCATACTTGGCGGAAGCTGAACTTCCATACTAAGTTTGGCATTAACCGACGTTTTGTTTCTGAGTTATGCTGTTCACAGACACACAAATAGACACACACACGGTCGTTTTTCTAAAAATAATAATATTTTAAGTGAGGGATCCTCGTCCATTTCCAGTGAAATCTCGGTATCGAATTTTTAGGTGGAATGGAATACTTTCTCCGCCTACTATGGTTAAGCACTAGGAAAAGTAATGAAATGCAAAGACAATGTATACTGGCAGGTTTAAGGGTACGCAAGCAAACCTGCATTTCCGAGCGAATGTAGATGGGTTGAAAAGTTGTAAGAGTTTAAAATCTTGGTAATATATTTAAATGTTATTTAGTCCCGTTATAACTAATTAATAATATTGGACTTTTGTGCGTTTAACGATATTTTTAATTCTCTAATACATATTGTGTAGGTTAATTGCGGTTATTATCAACAAATCATACAGAAATTATAATCTTATATTTTATTTTTAGAGTCAATAGGAAAATGTAATATCCGGTGTGGAATCGAAATTGCAGTGTAGGTGAGAGTACAGGTCATAACACCGCACAGCACCTGCTTAAATGCATTTTATAAACACGCTAACAGCATTAAACCCACTTCCTGGATTGCCTAATGCTTGTAGTATGCTTCTAATGCTAAAATGAATTAAGTATAAAATAAAGAGCAATATTTCAAAGCACTTAGATTCAGTTGGTAAACACTGGGCTGCAACTTCAATCCGATGACACCTTATATTAAATGCTCTTAATTTAGCATGGATATGAGCCAAATTTAATAGCTCTCATTAAAGTTTGCTCAAACTTATATTGTACAATTTTATTTGTAAGTGCAGTGGTTTGTCTAAAAACTGAAAATATGTAGAAAGCTTTCCATTTATGCACCTTTCATTTTCGATTTAAAAGGAACCTGGAATCTATGTATTAGTTTGGTTCAAACTTCATCTGTGTGCGTGGATCGACTAAAAATTAAATATTAATTAGTATACACTGCATCTAAACTTCCATAATTACATTGGAAATGCGCAACTTTTCTTTAAATCCTATTTATGAATCTTGAAATAGGTAGTTTGTTAAGTTATTTGCATCACGCTTTGGGCGTCAATTTGAAGTAGTTGTTTTCCTTCACGCATGGAAAGCCAATTTGAAGCAGGTACTTTTTGTTGTAACTTTTTTGCAACACGCTTTGGGCGTCAGTTTTAAGTAGGTAGTATTGAAGGAGTTCTATTATATTTCAACTGTTGGGGAACCGAACTTGAAATTCGTTGCAACCACACGTATAGAACAGGTTTCCGGTAGCCTTCGCCCCAAGTGTACTTTCAGGTGGCCTTTACCCCAAGTTTAAAAAAATATTAACTTTGTAATTTGACTCTTTCTTTAAATATTATGTATTTATGTTTGCCTCGGCTGCGTCAGTATTTTTGTTAGAGACATGGATGTCTTAGCAGGGCGTGGTGGACAGAAGAATGGTGGCTTACACAGATTTTAAATTTTTCTTCACTCCGTTTATTAATACTTGATACGATTTAAATAACACATCACTGATATATAGAGATGTGAGATTCTTTAATTAATTACTTGAACTTTTTAACACGTAAAACTATTTTCGTCTCACACGGGTACGTATTAAATTTCTTCAGGACACTTTTTGCGTCTGGTTAGTAACGCTGTCTGCAACCAACTGAACTGATTTCAACCGCTTAAACTTGTAAATCTCTATATTTCAAGTCTCTGATTGGCTAATCCTACTGCAATAGAATACCTTCATTTAACTAAAGCTTTTTCTGGTTGTTGATTGGTTATTTTTAAACTGTCACAAAAATTGCATTATTGCTTCCAAGAATCACAAGTAACATTATTAAACTCTGAAACTCATTATTGCCTCAAGGTTGTTAGCAAATTTTGACCTATTTCTCACAGCTCCTACATTATTAAATTACGTAATATATTCACATAACATTATTACACATGGATACAATAATATAAACATATACAATGATTGTAATATACACTTTTTATATATTGTTACATACACATATTGCTTTAAGGCGGACTGTTATTGAATTTATATATTATATAATTTGACTGAAATCATTTAAATGTTAAAAACACTGCCTCAATCTTAACTCCATACTTGAAGTGGTCGTGACTTTTTTCCTTTATAAAGACGCACGTAGGGATATGGTATCCATATGGTTTCATATGTAGACAGCTTCGCTAATTTTTAAAGACTTTAGGGTATTAACATAACAGACAAGATAAAATAATCACGAAAATACACTAAAGTCGATATTAAAGCTAAAAGCGCATGGATGTACAAATAAGCATTAAAATGTTTCATTAAATCAAAGGAACGCAGAGTCTACTGGACGTATTTGTATTGGTGTCATATATTTGAGAGACGTGTTCCTGACATCAAAACAGGAAAAAAATAGGTCCATATGTATATGGGTATGAAAATCAACCGTTTCGTTGTTATAGATCAAAGAAGGTGTATTCCATAAGTGAAGAGGCGGATATGCACTACACGTATGGCCGTGCAGACGGCAATGCAGCACGAGGACATGAACTTAATGCAGAAGGAAACCCTGACAAGCCGTTACCGTGTGCAAGAAAATTCGCACGAATTCACCAACGCTTGAGAGAGAATGGCGCATTGAGAGGAGTACTAGGGATGTTGGGAGACCAAGATACGAGGCATTGAGGTTGAAGAACGAGTTCTTAGTGCTGTGGATACAGATCCATCACAAAGCACAAGACGTATGGCTGTAAGGGAGTCATATGATTATTTGGAGGATTCAGTATGAAAATCTTCTGTACCCGTATCACTTTCAACGTGTGCAAGGAACAAATGAGGCGGACTTCGAGTCAAAAATACGTTTCTGTCAACTCATATTACAGCAGTACGCTGTGTTCATCAATTTTCTAGCCTGTATCTTATTCACGTTTGAGGCTGGTTTTACTCGCGACGGCATCTTCAATTTTCATAACACTCATATCTGGGTATTTGAAAATCATAATGAAGTACGACAGGACTCTCTCAACGTTTGGGGTGGAATCATTCATGATCACCTTATTGGTCCCTACTTCTTCCCTCCGCGTCTGAATGGACAAACCTACCTCCAGTTTCTCAGAAATGAGTTGCAACACTTAACTGATAATTGCCTCTAAACATCATCCAACGAATGTGGCTTTACACGATGGTGCTCCAGCTCATTTCAGAATGATAGTTCGTAAGTTTTTGAATTATCGATTTTCGCAAAGATGGATTGGTCGAGTGGTACCTTGAATGGCCTGCTCGATTGCTTGATTTAAATTCAATGGATTTCTTCGGCTGGGGACATTTGAAGTCCTTGGTTTATGCGACTCGTGTAGCTGACGTTGACTTTTTGAGAAGACGTATCCAAGCTGGATTTGACCAAATACGAAACACACCAGTAATTTTCAATAGAGTACGCCAGAGCATGGAACGGAGGTTTACTGCATGCATCGAAACAAGGGGAAGCCACTTCGAGCAATCTTTGTAACTTTCGATTTTGTGTTGTAACTCTGAAATAAATGATTTTCAGACCCATGTTCATATGAACTTCCTTTACTGTTTTGATGTCAGGAACAGGTTCCAAAATATATGACACCAATAAAGATGCCTCCTGTATTTATTGAATACACTTCATATTTTGGAATGTATGTGCACTTTACATTTTGGTATTTGTACATTTTTCATTTATATTTAATATATATATAAATATATATAATATATTTAATTTATGCCTTCCTTGTGCCTTTTCCGCTCATAATTTTCTTACAGAGTATTTGCTGATAGATTTGTTTTGCTTATACAGTTGTATTATTTTACAACGTCGAAATTTTGGTTGATGCTGAGGTCGGAAATAACTTCGAGTTTCTTTATTGAACAGAATTTCACATACTCTGCTCAGAGATTCTCTGCAAGTTTCTAAGTATTTTACTTTCTCTTCATACTCTTGCCTGTGACAGTTCTGAAAACTACAACAGCAAATTTTATTGCTGCCAAAAGCAAGATGCTGTGGGATGTATGTAGAGGCATTTCTTCTGCACCAGTCCTTAGCGCTGTAACAACTAGCAGTTTCTGGAGTTCTTTTCTCGGTTTTGGTAGCGTTTACACTGGGGCCATTGTTAGCACATTTTAACGTATGGGTCAAGTTAAGTTAAAATTATTTTCCTAAAAATTACTTTTCTTTAGAATTTGGTTCATGTGAAGTTTATTTCTTGCATTCTTACTTCACATGGTGCAACCCAGCATGTACAGTGAGTCATCGTTTAGCACTAGTCATTTCCTGTGGTATTATGTGGGATTCCAACTCATAGAGTGAGGTTATCTCTCCATATATGCCCATGTCCTATGTCGAGGCATCTATCTATAATATAAAAACGCTTTCATAAATCTATGGGCATGGTAGTCTTGATAGGAACAACCCGGGTGCGGCCGGAGGCATCCACCTTTTGGGTATGGCAACCAGCGTAACATCTGCTCAATGGCACTAGGTAACCAGTAAATGAGGTTTATTAAATAGTCCTAAAAGTGGCTTGCTTGCTCACTTTCATTGTCTCTACACATTTATTATATTAAACTTGTTATCGTTTTTGTTAATTGTGTCTTGCTATTCAGAGTTGCTTACCAACCCTTAATCTTGCAACGCTCCCAAATGCACGTCCTCAACCCCCTTCAAATTAAGGACGTGACAATATGTAGTAAGAATGATATTATGGCTTATTATTTATTTATTTATTTACAATTTCCCAACCCTGTTTTACATAAAGTGTATTAGAGTTATAGATAAATTATACACAGGTTTAATTTTACAGCATACAAAAACTCAATGGCTAATAATACATGACATCAAACTTCATTACTTCTAGTAACTAAATAACACTTAAAACTATAAAGATAATTTTTGAAATTTAACATATTCTACATATGTAATTTTGACATTTAGTGTTTCCAATATACATAACATTTAAATAAATTGTTAGTTAATAAATTAACTGTAGTTGTTGAAATATATAACAAATTACATTGTAAAATTTAGTGTAGCAACAATCCTTTACTAAAACAGCAAATAATGGTTTCTGTAAGTTCATGCCACAGGAGTTTAAATGTCCAGCCAAGATGTATCTTCTATCAAAAATACGACAATGAAACAAGAGGTTTTCAACTATTTATTCCTCATGACAGATACATAAATTTCCATTCTGTTTTTGTAATATAAATCTTTGAAAACAGAACCCAAAATTTCTATGTGCTGATATAAATTGTGTTTAAGCGTGAATTTTGGTATGTTTAAGCGAATTTGACTGTAATGTATTTAAAATTTTCCCTGTAACGTATCCTTTTCCACTGCTGAATCCACTGATTATTCTATTTGGCAATTATTAATTCTTTAATTTTCCTCTCTGCAAACAATAAGGACATAAAGTATAACTGAAGCTGAAACTGGAAGCAGCAACACCACATTTTGCTAGTTGGTCAGCTCTTTCATTTCCTATTAGAATATATATCCTCTTAGTCAACATAAACAAATGCTATTTTTATCTTATATCAAACTGTGTTTAATTTCCACAAAGTATTTAGAATAATTTTATTATTTAAACATTAAAGAGTATTTCAGAATCATGTAGATGATGCAACCATTAAAATTTTAAGATTCTCTCATATCAGTTCTTCCTTAATAGCTAATAGTTCCGTTTGAACAATGTTACATTCCGGCAATAATTGTTCCTCTACAAGTGTAATTCTCAGCCTTCATAGAATACTAAAAACGCACATTCAGCTTTGTCCATAATTCTTCCCCAAAAAATTTTGATCCAATTGTAAAAATCTGATTGTCGTGATGTTTTACACAATTAGTGTAATTTACAAACTCAAAAGACAAAACTGGGTGACGGATGTTAAGAAGTTTTCAGGATTATCTATTCTAAGCCGCTATTAAGCCATTATAAATATAATTTTTCTTTAGCAATGTAAGCTCTGCTCGAGCTAAAGCAGTCAAATGAAAATAAAGGGTTTAATGCCAGCAATCACTAGCGCAGCTAATACCCTTATCTTGTCGTGGTTCAATATCCTTGCTTGAATACCAATTTCATTGTCAGTTTATGTTTACTATTGTAGTATTGCTTGCGGTTAAAGTATGGTTATTTGAATTTACTTAAAAAGGAATAGACTAGTATTAAAGCACATTTTGTTTATTCCTTGGTCAAAGGGAATATGGAAGTGACCTTGATATTTGAAGAGTAGCCAGTATTCTAAAAAGTAAAGCATGTAAGACATCGGCCAATATAGGTAAAAAAATACCTAAGAAATTAATAAATCTTTAAGAATCCGGCTATTTTATTGTACGAGTGATTTCAAATACACCCAAAACACATTTAAGAACCTAGGGGTACAATTTTACCCGTTGTTGCATTCTAGTGTTAAAATTTTATTTTGAACTTAGTTTACAATACAATAAAAAGGAGAGGCTTCAGAAGAAGGTTTTCAAGGAGGTAGCGACGGGCCTTTCGAAAAAGAGAGATTAAGAAGACTGCTTTTCAGGAATTCCCCGTCA
Source organism: Deroplatys truncata (assembly GCA_030765065.1). Lineage (NCBI taxonomy): Eukaryota > Metazoa > Arthropoda > Insecta > Mantodea > Mantidae > Deroplatys > Deroplatys truncata. The sequence goes on from CM060981.1 coordinate 109,732,542, forward strand.
AAGGTTCTCCATCCATCATCGCTATCGACACACGAATCGTGCTCCTTTATCCCAACTACTGCAGCGACAGTGTCCTATCATTGCTCTACTGAAACGAAGGACAAAAGAACAAGGTGTTTCATAGCTTTACCTCATCAAATAAAAGAGAAACAAAAAAGAAGCATAGAGGTAACTAGCTCTTTTATTACATCAACGAGTATACCAAGGTACAATTCGACTGTTTTAAGCAGAACAGAGATTTATACGCACACTAGTGGTCTAAAGTAGCAATTGTATTTTCGTTCAATATTTCCAATAAATAAACGAATAAGTAAACCAACACATGAATTTCTGCAATCATTTATACATTTAAGGTAACAAGGAAGTCATCGATAAAATAGTAGAGTTTGGATACAAATTGTCATCGTCGCCTTTAAAGACATTATTATGACATTGGTGCATTGTGGAGCGAAAAAATAAAACAACAGCCCCTTGAATTATTAATATTCTCCTTAAGACTTCAGGATTAACACTTTGTTTTTTTACCGCTTACCTACTTTGGAATAAATATTCCATTCGACTATAAAATCCGATATGAAGACTCACCAGAATTGATGTTTCTAAGCCCATTGACTAAAATATATGTATATTTAGAAAACAAATATTCATACACTAGCTAATCACATTATTGGGTTATATTTGTAGTCCTCTACCCTCCCTTCTCTTCCCCTTCTTCCCTCCTCTCCACTCCCTTTCTCTCCTCTTCTCTCTCACTTTCTTATATTTTAACTCTTCCTCCATCTGTCCCTTCTTCTCCCTCTCCCCTCTCCATCACAATACGTTTCCTCTCTTTTTCATTTACGCTATAACTTCTCCTTTCGTACTCTCTCGGTTATTCCATACGACTCATCTATTCTTTAAGCGGTAATTTACATGCAACATGATGTTTCAAAAACCGGTAGACTGAAAGATTTAAAAATTAAAGCAATAAATTCCAATCTTAACAAACTGATTAATAAATGTTGGCAGCCAAACCTTATCTCATTTCATCAGACACTACCCGGTAGAAAGAATGGGAGAATAACAAGAGAAGAAAACAGACGTCAATCTATCATCACACAGAAATTTCCTTTCTGCAAGAGGATCTCTCAATTGCTCCAGTTCCTAATCTTGAACTCCAGTTCCTGAGCTTAATCCTTATAAGTTCATTTGTGATGCAGATAAACTCCATTGTCAACTTCGATGGAGATTTTGTTGGCATATATAGTATCAAGGCCGTCTCTATCTACAGGTCTGGATGCGCGATTCGTGATGCCACACTGCGAGGTCCACGTACCAAGGAATTCCAATACATAAAGCGATGTTTACGAGTATTTTTAGCCTGTTTGCGCTGAAATAAGCACGCAAGCATTCGTATTCTTACACTTCCATATAAAAGGTCAATGTGTGTTAGTAAATAAATGGAAAACATGCTTTCTATAATTTGTATCAGACCATCTTCTTACCTGCTCAATGCGAATAAGTCCGCAACTTTGTTTTTTATTTTGCCTGCAGCTCATTGCACACTGTCTTGTTCAATAATACAGCAGTTTTTAGAGGGGTGTTAGTTACTAACTATTGTATTATTTTTCTCACCAAAGCAGTACTCGACAATTCACACGTCTCAGTACCTCGTGGGATTTTTTTTGTTTTGTTTTGTTTTCTACTTTAAGAAATTCTTCTTCATATGCTTCAGAAATTAAAGACTAAAATATACTGAAATTGATTTTTAGTGGCCACTCCAGGGTCCTTATCTATTACTCTTAAGTAAGAACTAAATTCAGAATTGTGAAACTCAAAATCTACTCTGAGTTCACGATTATAAAATGTTGAAATACTTTTCAATTTTAAATTAGGTACGCATTAACACTTATGTTAGTTGCATTACCTGCAGTGTAAATTCAGGCAATTGTATTCCGCTCCTCTGCATAAGTGTTCCTATATTCATACAGTATATTTTGAAATATGCCGTAAAAATCTTGCCAGATTCTCTAAAGTGTTTGTATTAGGTTTTTGTTATTGGCATAAAGAATAGGATAAGAGTAAAAGCGAGGGGACCTTTGCACGTCGACCTAAGCAGATCGTTTGTACCTAGACCCCTGACGAGGCACCCTCGGAAGGGAGAGATGAGGCGAGAGGAGACACAGGACTGTCGGACCAGGAGGTAGACTGGCAGAGGGCAGGCTCCCTACCATTTACAGATTTGAACTCCCTGGTGGTGAAGCTGCTCCCCTCCACTTTAGGGGCTTACACATTCCATAAGAGGCCCGGGATCTGGAAATCGCTTGCAGTCCGGGGGGATAAAGAACATCCTTTTCTCCTACCGTGCACATGCTGAGAACCTCCCGGCGACACTGGCAACCCTGAAAAAACCAGACAGATGAAAGATGAAGTGAATGAGAATGTAGAGACAGAAAATTCGGGGGACATAATGATCCTTATCAGCATTCGCCTGGTAACCTGGGGAAACCTCAAAAAAGTCCATGGGTCAAGAAAGTCGGTCACAGGAATCAAAGCCAGGATCTGTCGAAAGCGGGCCACAGATGATACCGCCTGAGCCATCTCTCTCGGTTATCTGATATCAAAGTTAACATCTTAAATCCCCATTAACTCAAAGCTTTAATTATAACGGGAACCATATTGATACAATTTTTTTGCTGCTAAGTCTTTTACTGGATACAGGTCTAAAAGAGCTTTATTATTGGATGCTTAAGATCTTATCTTAGAGATCTACACTGTTTGTGCAGGATCTTCCGTATTCGAAATCCTTGAATATTACCCCCTATATAAGAACTTTCTAATCTTACATAAATTACATGCAATAACAAATTCACTAGTTTTTCTTAATCACTGAGTGTTTATTTTAAAGGTATATCTTAAATGCATAGACTTGTGATTTATATCACGACAGAGGGTTTGAGAACAAAGAAAGTATATATGAAATATTTATGTGTAGGCTGTTGTATCAGAAAGAAAATAACTGAGCACGCCTCTAACGGGGTATCAGTTGTATATTCCATTGCCTTTGAGCATCCAGTCTTAAATGCTCTTCTACGAATTTAGTTTTCGAATATTATGTGAAATCTTAATTTATTTCGTTGCAATATTCTTTTAAACTGTTGGCAGACTGAAGTAGTTTATTATCAGATTGTTCGTTTGTAGCTGTGCACCCATTCAGATGACTTAAAAAGAAGATCAAATTTGGACTATTTACCAAATATCTTTACTTTACCAAGCACCCATTTGAGTGAATTATCTGATGTTATAATTCTACTGTGTGAAACTTAAATAATAAAGTTGCAATTAGCTTACAATGATGCAACAACCTTTGAAATTTCTAAGGTATATCTTTTCAGCTAATTGTTTTATTTTATGAAGACAGTGAATCCCTCTAGTTTCATGCAGTTAACTCTTTGGGAGCTAGTTCTGAAGACAGATAGGATGGTAAACTAGAAAATAGTGAGAGGCAAGTATTTTCAATAACAATAAGTTTAGGAATTGTTTTGGGTACTACAACAACGCTTCCATGACTTTGCGTGCAGTAAATTTATTCACTATATGCTGTTAAGAAAAGCTCATACATACCAAAACAAACGTATTGCTTAACTATTCCTGCAAATAGCACGTACCCACTGATGTCTACTATGTGTTTCCTGTGAGGACACTTTTCAGAACTTCTTAAATACAGTATGTGATCAAAAGTATCCGGATACCCCGAAAACATAGGTTTTTCATCTTAGGTGCATTGTGCTGCCACCTACTGCCTGGTACTCATTATCCGCGACCTCAGTAGTGATTAGATCGTAAAACAGCAGAATGGGACACTCCGTGAAACTCACGGATTTCGAACATCGTCAGGTGATTGAGTGTCACTTCTGTCAGAAGTTTTTACGCGAGATTTCCACGCTCCTAAACATCCCTAAGTCCACTGTTTCTGATGTGATAGTGAAGTGGAAACGTGAAGGGACATGCACAGCACAAAAGCGTACAGGTCGACCTCGTCTGCTGACTGACAGAGACCGCCGACATTTGAAGAGGGTCGTAAAGAGTAATGGGCACACATCTATCCAGACCATCACACAGGAATTCCAAACTGCATCAGCATCCACTCCAAGTACTATGACAGTTAGGCGTGAGGTGAGAAACCTTGGATTCCATGGTCGAGCGGCTGCTCATAAGCCACACATCACGCAGAAAAATGCCTCGCTTGGAGAAAGGAGCGTCGACATTATACGATTGAACAGTGGCAAAACGTTGTGTGGAGGACGAATCACGGTACACAATGATGCGATCCGATGGCAGGGTGTGGGTATGGCGAGTGCCCGATGAACGTCATCTACCAGCGTGTGTAGTGCCAACAGTGAAATTCGGAGGTGGTGGTGTTATGGTGTGGTCGTGTTTTTCCTGGAGGGGGCTTGCACCCCTTGTTGTTTTCGCGTGGCACGATTACAGCGCAGACCGACATTGATATTTTAAGCACCTTCTTGCTTTCCACTGTTGAAGAGCAATTCGGGGATGGCGATTGTATCTTTCAACACGATTGAGTACCTGTTCATACTCCACGGGCTGCGGCGGAGTGGTTACACGACAATAACATCCCTGTAATGGACTGGCCTGCACAGAGTCCTGACTTGAATCCTATAGATCACCTTTGGAATGTTTTGCGACGCCGACTTCGTGCCAGGCCTCTCCAACCTGCATCGATACCTCTCCTTAGTTCCGCACTCCGTGAAGAATGGGCTGCCATTCCCCAAGATACCTTCCAGCACCTGATTGAAAGTATGCTTGCGAGAGTGAACGCTGTCATCAAGGCTAAGGGTGGGCCATCGCCATATTGACTTCCAGCATTACCGACGGAGGGCGCCACGAACTTGTACGTCATTTTCAGCCAGGCATCCGGATACTTTTGATCACGTAGTGTATTTGACGTGCATCCCATCACACAGTAGTTTCTTGGCATTTTGAAGTGATAACTGCATTTTTTATGTATTATTTCACTCTATAAGTGGATAATTTGTTTATTTATTATTGGTGCGTTTTGAGACAGCCAAGAACTCATTAGCTCTCCAAATCTGCACTGACTAAGATGCATTCCTATGCTGCAGGTTGTGAACTACCGATAAGTGTAGGCCTCCGAAGATAACGTAATTTAGAGTTATCTTGTTTTGCCTACTGGCCTGTATGCATCAAGACTGCCTTGTAAAGTATCCACATCTCACGTATTTTCATGCCTGTCGAAATTCTGCCCACCTACAAAATTTGAAACAGCTTCCTTACCTACAAATCATCCTCTCGAACGGTTTTTTGGTCCTTCATTGCAGAGGTACGTACGTGCCAAGTTCTCTTATAGAAATTAACCCGAAGGACAACCTAACTCACTCAGAGAGAGCCGCTCTAAAGAAACGTACAATTGAGAAAGTATTCACGATTATCACAGATAAGGATACTGCGGTAATAGCCCAAGATTAATCCTCCAACAAAGTGGAGACTTATCAACAGCTCAGAAATACGAAGCAGTTCTTGCAGATGCGACAACTCAGTTTAATAATGATATCCTTTTACTTTCTCTAGAATGTGCATAGTAGGTAGGGAGGATATTGCATTCCACCCAAACATTCGACGCCGAGAGTTCACTGAAAGTACATTTTTGCGGAACCCTGAATCCAAAAAAGGGAATGTTAGAAAAAGGTCCGTGTGTGTGACTGTAAACAGCATAACTCAAAAACGAAAAGTCGGACAAGTACCAAACTTGGTATTTAGGCCAGTACCTTCCAAAGATGTGACACGAAGATTTTAATGAAAATTTCCCTACCCCAAACTACCCTTTACATGGAAATATTTTTGAGAATTTTGGTTTTGTAAGAAATGGCTCTAACGATTTTGATAAAAGTACCACACATTAAAGCTATTTACATGCGAAATAAAATTTTTATGTTGAATTTTCTAGAAATAGCCCTTCTCTTCATTTGGAAGGAATTTTGTGCATTCTTGTTTACTGGTTAACGTTTAGCGATAGACAAAAGCTCAAAATGTGGACCTCTGTAAAACACATAATTTATTTCAAATAATTTTTGTGGTATAAGCCATTTCTGAGATATCCGTTATTAAAGGTTCGAATGGTTCATTTCTTGACCATTCTCTTAAAGCCCTTTCAATATAACTGTTTCTCGGGATAACATGGAAACCGCGGAATTTTAAGGCCACCATATAGCGTCCAGTTTTTAAACATTTGACTATCACTGTTCTCTTTGTATATATAACGAAATGTGTAATGTAGCTATTTCTACAACGATTTATTTGAATTAAAATATAGTAGATAGAGGAATAAGCTTTATCTGAATTGTTTGTATGTCCACTAATAAACAATAGAGGGTAGAGAAAATAATCTGAATGTAAGACATCTAATTTCTTTTCCTTTCTTTAGGCCTATGGACCTGATGAAAGCTTTACTCCTCAGTCCCTCCAGTCGCTCTCCCATGTGTACCTTATCCCTAAAATCCACTAAGAGAAATGTCCCGGTCTCTTTAAGTTGCTAGCCACGACTCACAGACTGAGTGCAGCTCAATGTTAATAGATTCTGTATTATATCTTTTGATTATTTTTAAGCCGTTATAAATTTCCTGGAAGATCCAAGAATTATAGGCTTGTCATCATACGATCATCTAATCTTAGAAACTACAGAAGTCACGTCGTTTTATACCAATGCACCTTATAAGAAGGCATAGTCGTATTCAAATTTCTCCCGGAGCCACGATTGGTACTTCAAAGTCCGTCCACGGATTTTATCTGTGGCTTAGTTAAACGTGTACTCACCCGTAACTCTTTTCCTTTGAGATTAAATATTTCCTACAGATCCGAGGTACTGCCTTGGGTAATAGAATAGCTTCGGCATACTCTATCTAACCTTTATATGGCTCCAACTGCAAGAACGGTTTTTATCCCCTGAGGTTCTTTTCCCAGTATTTGGATGAAAAATATATATGATGTATTCCTAATTTGACCCATGGCAGCAGTTATCTTTTCTTTTCTAAGTTGCCACAATACACACACACTCATGTCCATGGCGGGACTCTAACCCACGACGCTCAGCTTGGCGGAATTCCGAAGCTATACGCTCCAGCGACTAGGGCTACGAGGGCCGGACAATTACCAACGGGCAGAGTTTTTACAGGGACTGAACTGTGAACTGCCAAGTATATCTGTCCAGTTCCAGTTCACACTCACCTCATTCACACTTCTATCACATAACTCAGCATAGATTCAAACTTATCTCTTCAACCTCTCACAACGACTTCTAAAACAGGGATATCCAGAACATCTTTTACAGTCACGAATACTGCCACAGCATCAGTAATATTGGGGCCCCCTCCAAAAAATAACAAAGTGAAACAAAATAAAAGCGCTTTCTTGGAACTTCTTCCCGCCTATCAAAACTGGCTCGGCTTAATTACACAACATACTATAACCTGAAAGTTATATTTTAACGTACTTTAATATCCAACAAGGATCCCCTTAGCTGTCCAGGTCTTATCCCTGTCAGTGCCTTAAATGCAAAACTTAGCTCTTTATTCTTTTGGTTCAAATAGCAATACATTGTACGCAACATTTGAAAATTCAGGTAGGTATATGCAAATTGTGCATAATGAGTTGTCTTTTATATACTGAATTGTACATATTCGGCTTCTCTTTATAATGGTATTATTTCAACTATATGGTCCTATTCAGGATGAACAATTATAGAAAGTCACAGCTGTCACCGTCTATGGCCTAACAAGCAGCTTCTCGTAACGAGTGTCATTTGTTAAAAGCTTCAGCTGAACGACTATTGACGCCTTAGCTTTAGCCCCTGATAGCACGTTAAGAGATATAGAGAAGTGACTTACATTATACTACACAAGGATATAGTTCCCAGATCTTAATCTAACACTTAATGAGCTTAAAATATCTGCATCCTAATATTCACACAGTTACAGACCTCTACTTCCCGAAATGCTACAGCTGCCACGGACAGACAGATGTCACACATCAGTTTGTTCTGACGAGCTAATCGATTGCTGCGCCTTATGACTTCTTCGTTCTTCTCTTTATCCTCTATAGGATCGATCCCTCTGTTCGGATATGTAGGCTCCTAAATTGCGTCTCGACAGTCTTAGCAATGTTTAAATCCTGTTGTGTTGTCAGTTCGTGCATCTTATAGGGTAAGCATTAGTGGTGGAAGGACTATATATATATATCTATATATATAGATATATATATATTGGAAAAATGTTAAATTAACTCCTACGAATATTGTGAAAAATTGGCTTTTTAATCAATTAGGATTTAATGATCATCCGAATACACCTTCACAAACTGCAAACGAAAGAAACATTATAGTTACATATAACTCTCCTCTTATTATTATTATTATTATTATTAAATAAAAATACAAAACAATAAATAACACTAAAACAATAAATTCTAAACTTAAGAAAGTCACTAGCAAATGCTTACGTCCAGAAGCAAAAACTCATAAACCACACAAAAATATAAAACAAAATATTATTAACATTTTATGTTTTATATATATATATGTTTATATATATATATATATATATAAACTGCAGAGTCGGAAAATGCTTGTTTTCGATAGGTACCTTGCACTAAGGAAGGCATTTCCAATTCCTGCAGAAGACAGCAGAACTCTCGTCCAGCTTAAGAGAAAGGCTGTTAGTTTATTAACAAGTGTTGCAGTATTGTTTATCTAAACATGCATTTTACATGACAAGGTGGTATCTTCTGAGTTTTTTTCTCAGTTGTCGACTTCATAAATAACTCTTATCATAGTACATTTGTTAGAACATTACGTTTTTACTTTCTCTACTACATATAGCAAGTAAGGGAAGTATTGCGTTCTACCCAAAACTTCGATGCCGAGATTGCACCGGAAATACATATTTTGAGGCCCCATGAATCCAAAACAAGCCTTTTTAGAAAAAGGTCCGTGTGTGTCTGTGTGTCTGTTAACAGTATAACTCAAAAAGGAAAATTCGGATAATTACCAAGCTTGGCATTTAAGTTCAGTATCTTTCAAAAATGGAACATGAAGATTTTTCTGTCAGAATACCCTTTATATGGAACATTTTTCGTAAATTTTGATTTCCTCAAAAATGGCTCTAACGACTTTCATTAAAATATCATATGTTTAAGATACTTTCATGGCAAATGAAATGTATATCATGAATTTTCTGGGAATGTCCCAAAAAGTCCTCTTCATTCTGAATGACTTTTGCATAACTCGTAAATCGTAAGAAATAGACAAAATTTTTCTATACAAAATGTAGATCTCGTTAAAACGCACATTTATCTCATATAAATTTCTTTGTGAAGTGTACATTTCCGAGACATTCCTTGTTATTTGTTTGAATTTTCCAATGCTTATACTTTATGCTTTCTATACTACAGCAAGTAGTACAGAAGTATTGCATTCCCATGCAAAGCCGTTATAAACACAGGAAGTATTGCATTCCACTCAAAAATTTGATACCGAGACTTCACCGCAAATGCATCTTTTGAGAGCCCCTGAATCCAACAAAATTAAAATAATTTATAGAAAAAGGTCTATGTGTGTGTGTGTGTGTGTGTGTGTGTGTGTGTGTGTGTGTGTGTGTGTGTGTTAGTCTGTGGATGCGTAAAAAACTAAAAGTAAGATAAATACCAAACTTGCTATTTACGTTCAGTACCTTTCAAAGATGTGACACGAAGATTTTCAAGAAAATCCTTCAGCTCCAGACTACCCTTTAATGGAGCAATTATAGAAAATTTTGTCCCCAAAAGTCCTCTTCACTCTTAATGACTTTTGCATAACCGGAAAACTCTATAAGATAGATAAAATTTATTACATAAAAAATGTAAATCCTGCAAGGCATATAGTTAATGTCATATACATTTCTGTTTTTTTTGTTGTTGTTTCGTTTTTGCCATTTTCGAAATATGGGATTGTTATTTGTTTCAAATTTCCAATACTTATGCCTTTCCTCAAATAGAAATTTGTTGTTCTTTTTTATGTTCTGAACATGCAAAGAGATTGGAATGCTCCACATAGCAAACAGCTTTTAAAACATTTGTCCATGGCTTAAAGCAGCTTGTATTCCGCTTCCATCTACAAGAAAATCAACAATAAGATTAACATCCCGATATCTCGATTAACATGGAGTAGCTGGAGAATAAGCTTATGTAAAAATTGTTTGTGCAAGAGTAGGGAAAGTCATATGAGTGCAAAACATCAGATTTTTCTCAAATGGGAATTCGTTATTCGTTATCATTTTTTTTATGTCCTGGGCATGGAAAAGAATGAAATACTCCACACAGCAACCAGCTATTAAAGGATTTAACCACAGCTTAAATCCTACCATATTCCCCTTGTACCTACAAGAAAATTAGCAATAAGTTTCTGCAAATATTGTGTGTCTGTATGTCTGTGTGTGTGTGTGTGTGTGTGTGTGTGTGTGTGTGTGTGTGTCTGTGAACAGCATAACTCAGAAACCAACAGTCGGATAAACACCAAACTTGGTATTTAGGTTCAGTATCTTCCAAAGTTGCGACACGAAGGTTTTCAAGAAACTCCCCCTACCCCAGATTACCCTTTACGTAGAACATTTTTAGAAACTTTTAATTCTATCCAAAATGGTTGTAACGATTTTGATTAAAATATTATATATTTAAGATATTTTTTGACAAATAAAATGTATATCTTGAATTTTCTGGGAATGTCTCCAAAAGTATTCTTCATTGTGAACAAAATTTTTATAACTGGTAAACCATAAGATATAGACAAAAGTTTACTACACAAAAAATGTAAAACGCGTTAAAATACACCATTTATGTCATATACATTTGTTTGTTGAGTGAACCATTTCGAGATATTGCTTGTTTACCTTTTAAATTTTCCAGTACCTATACATTTTCTCAATTGGGAATTCGTTATTCATTTTTTTCCTGATAATGCAAAGAGAATGGAATATTCCGAATAGCAACCAGCTCTTAAAATATTTGACTATGGCTTAAAGCCTACCAATTTGCCTTCCACCTACAAGAACAGTAGCAATAAGATTAACATCTCGATTAACATAAAACATATGGAGAAGAAGCGTTTGTAAAAATAGTTTTTACAGGAGTAGAGAAAGTCATGAGAGTGTAACACAGATTTTTATTTTTATTTTGCAGGTAAGAAGAAACATTTCCTTGCACCGGTGAGATATCTAACATATTTCGGTATTTACAAACTGAATATCGAAAGGGAAACATTTACGAGCTGTAAAGGAAGACTTTCTAAGTGGTGTGATATTCTAAGGTATGAACGACTGTAAACGGAAATAACGTTTCGCTTTCCAGTTTTCGCACTTACGAGTGACAGTATTACTTCATAGTTCTGAAATTATATTGTTTTATTACAGATAGATTCAGTTCCTTGAGGTTTTCTGTTTATGCTTTGGCCTGATGGGTGCTTCTTCCATTGAACCTATTCTTTAGCATGGCTTCCTTCGGAAGGGCAGTAAAGGCGGTGGTTCTGTGTAGTAGATTTACGGCACGTAAAAGAATCTTAAGCCTAATAAACAGGCCTCTAAAGAAAATTATGGGACGCTAAGAACCATACATAACAGTTAAAGAGGGTCCATATATAAAAAATCTGATGTGTTACACTCACATGACTTTCTCTACTCTTGTACAAACTATTTTTACAAACGCTTATTCTACATCTAGTTCAGGTTAATCGAGATAAACATTTGCAGACTCTATTTTATTGCTAATTTTCTTGTAGATGTAAGGGGAAAATATATTTACAAGGGCAATATAGAAAAACAGTAGCCTTTAAGCACATACATATCTCTTAATAGCTGATTGCTAAGTGCACCATCATTCCCTTTGCCACAGATTATAACTCATTGCATATCCAAGACAAAAGAATCGGATGTGTTACACTCACATGACTTTCTCTACTCTTGTACAAACTATTTTTACAAACGCTTATTCTCCATATGCTTCATGTTAATCGAGATATCGAGATGTCAATCTTATTGATAATTTTCTTGTAGATGCAAGGGGAATATGGTAGGTTTTAAGCGATAGTCAAATATTTTACGGCTGGTTGCTATGTGGCGCATTCCATTCTCTTTGCATGTCCAGGACATAAAAAAATTAATAACGAATTTGAGAAAAAGTATAAGTATTGGAAAATTTAAGGGAATAACAAGCAATATCTCGCAAACGGTTCACTCAACAAAAGAAATGCATATGACATACATTGTGTATTTTAACGCGATCTACATTTTTTGTGTAGTAAAACTTTGCCTATCTCTCATGGTTTACCAGTTATGAAAAAGTCGTTCACAATGAAGAATACTTTTGGAGACATTCCCGAAAATTCGACATATACATTTTATTTGCCATGACAATATCTTAAACATATGATATTTTAATCAAAATCGTTAGAGCCGTTTTTGAGAAAATTAAAATTTTCGAAAAATGTTCCATGTAAAGGGTAGTCTGGGGTGGGGGGATTTTCTTGAAAACCTTCGTGTCGCATCTCTGGAAGATACTAAACCTAAATACCAAGTTTGGTGTTTATCCGACTGTTCGTTTCTGAGTTATGCTGTTCACAGACACACAGACACACACAAGGACATGTTTCCAAAAATGCTTTTTTTGGATTCAGGGGGTCTCAAAACATGTATTTCCGGTGAAATCTCGGTATCGAATTTTTGGGTGGAATACAATACTTCCCCTACTTACTATACGTAGTAGAGAAAGTAAAAATTGATCCTATTCTGGTATATCTAGTGATATACCCGAAGAATTCCGTGTTTCGAGAAACTTCAAGAATGTTGATGAATACGATGATTTTTCCTATAACAATATAAAATGTGTTGAATATTCCGAAATTTAAAATCATGCATTTTTACTTTAGGTATCGTTTTAAAGCTTATAGAATCGGGTACATTTTAATGTGATTGTAGCCACCAATGAAGTACAAAATACTACTGATAAGGAAAGAAGAACTAAGAATGCTGAAGCATTGTATAAAATAAAGGACTATCAGGGATATAATTAGTAATAATAGTAATAGTAATAATAATAATAATAATAATAATAATAATAATAATAACCAACCCGATTGTCGGTCTCACTCCCACCTAGGCAAGCAGAGGTAAATGATCATCAAACCGTACGTGGAGGTGATATGGCCAGCATCATGCATCCCGCAGATGGAATGTAGACTTTCTCGGCCTGGATCACTCACCATCGCGGCTCCTCAATTTTCTGACAATGCTGAGTGGGTACCTGGTGGAACTTAAAATCCGCAACGATTATCGGGGATACAAATGCAAAAATATATAATAGTAATAAAATCTCGAATTCTCCTTGCGTTAGTAGTAAAGCCGTATCAAAAAAGCCTTTTTAGCTACTTTTAGAAATTAATGGCTGAAGAAAACAACATTCAACGTTCATTTATATTCCTTCAGCTCACTTCTGTTTAAAGCATTCCCATATCTACAAGAATGACAAACACCTCAAATCAATGTTAATATCTTCTCAAACATGTTTAAGTTACTAAAAAAATGCAATATGTACTTACAAGTGGATAATTAAATGTGTGTAATTATATAAACGGCAGAAAATACTGCCGCGTGAAGCCAGCTAATTTCTTTTCTCTCTTTCACATCAAGTGAGCTCCCCTACCTAAATTATGCACTCCACCCTGCAAACCCCATAACCCATCTGAACATGGTTAAGTCCTATTCAGGGCAGTTACACGCATAACAGTCCTTTGAGCTTCCCAATTGTGGACTCGTCATCAAGTGAGAGAGGGCATCGGGAGTATTAGAGACGGCTTTGGATACACAGCTACATCAGAATTTGTTTCGAGATTTCGAGCAAAATGTCTAGAAAGGGAGTATAGAACAGCACTCATATTAACTTATGGTTGGAGTTTTGGCGTCAAGTAGAAGAATTAGATAGGTAGGTACACCAAAGGAATAACAAGTTCAGATCTTAGAACGATAATAGGAACAACGAATACAGATATGCAAGTTCATGTCATTATTAAGTCTACAACATATTGAGCTTATTCATTTTAAACAAATCTAAAATATACATTTATTTACCGAAGTATACAAAGTTTCTTTTTCAAGAGTTTGCCGCCCTCGTAGCTATGATCGCTGGAGTGTAAAGCTTCGGCGCTCCACCAAGCTGAGGATCGGGGATGGAGTCTCGCCATGGGTAGGGGTGTTGGTGTGATGTGTGTAGTTGCACTACTAAGCGGCAAAGAAAACAGTAAAACACACTAATCATAAACAGGGTGAACAAGGGAAAAAAAAAGAGCTGGCATAAAAATTAAGAAATAATTCAGTGACATTAGAAAGACAAAAAAATCTGATGTGATATATTCACATGACTTTCTCTACCCTATATCTTTATTAGTGGGTGCACAAACTGCTCTTGCTATAGCTTATTTTTCTATATACTACATTTTAATCCAAATAAACCTTTGCAGAAATAGCTAGAAACATATTTCCTTACAGATTCAAAGGGACAGCCAGCGGTAGTCAAATGTTTAGGAACTGGATGCTATATGCTGACCTTAAAATTCCATACTGTTTCCATGCAATCACTAGAAACAACTGAATGGTGAAAGGACTTTAAATAATGACCAAGTAATGAACAATTCGATCCATTAATAACGGATATCTCAGAAATCTTATGCCGCAAAAACTCCTTTTGAAAGTAATTGTGAGCTGAGGTCTACATTTTTTGTGTAAAAGGTTTTCTTTTATCGCTTAACGTTTACCAGTTATACAAGACTATACAAAATTCTTCCGAATGAGGATACTTCACAGGCTGTTCCCAAAATATTCAAGATACCCACACATTTTATTTGTAATTTAAATATATTTATCCAATGGTATTTGCTATTTATCTGACCTTCCGTTTTTGAGTTATGCTGTTCACACACACACACACGGACCTTTCTCTAGAAATGTTTTTTTTTAATTCAGGGGGCCTCAAAACATGTGTATGCTGAAATCATGGTATCGAACTTTTGGTTAGAATGCAATACCTTCTTTACCTACTACGTACGTGATAGAGAACTTAAAAATGAACGATGGAAACACTGCGGATGAGAGAAGTTCCATACGAACTCGGAAGCATCTGTCAAAATAGTAATTTGGTTCAGCACTGTAAGCCCAGGGTTCGGATTTCAGCGCTGGATTATCAAGCATGATTCAGCGTTCTCTTCCCACAGAAAAGAGTCAACCTATACCTCCACCGGTGCGCTGACATACTTGTCACTTAGTTCAGTGATTTTGGTTTTTCTGTCCATTGACCCATATGCAATTATTTTTATATTTCAGCGCTAACGTTTGTTAAGAAAATAAATATTTTTAGAATTTTAGCACCTATCCGAAATGTGTATAGCTCCTCTTCCGATTAATTTAGACATATTTGTATTGTTATATACTTCCATCCTGACTGAAATTACTGAATAACTCTTGCATCATTAAATAGAATATACTAGGAATAGGCATATTTTAGAATTAAGTGTGAAATAGGTGCTGATAATGTTCTATATTGGAATGTGATCTGTATATATTTGTTTCCAGCAATAACTCTGAAAAAAGAGCATCCTAACATGCATAACGCTAATGCGGCACTGCATTGGTCAGCCTTCATGCAGTTAAAAACATGATTATATGAGGAACCAGGTTTCAATTCTTGAAACATAGCATAATTATTTTATTTTTCTCAAATCTCACATAACCATACTTTCTTCACTCACTCATTTAAGAAGGAATCTATTTGTTCAGCGATTTGTAATATCAAGGTTTAAAATTTTTCCCCAATTACATTATACATCTGCGTTTATTTATTTTCCCAATGGACCGCAATTATTAACTCCTTTCCTTCTTTTCATTGTTTCCTTTACTGTTGCACTTATTCACAGTAATATGAATTTAGTTGCATTTATTTTCTCCATTTTGGTAAAACCCCTTTGATATACAGGACTATTTCTTTCATCTAGAGACTAAATTGTTACGTAATACTTTTGCACGTTAAGTCAAAATGATTAATCCTGATTAGAAACTTGCTTAACTGTATTTTAACCATGGTAGAACTCGCAGTTTATAGTCCAATATGAAAACACTGACCCTTCTATCAGACAAACTGTTATTATAGCTCTGTCCTTATATTCAATACTATACACCACCAACATTAAGGATTAAAGGCCTGAATGAGCCAAGGAGCCGCGAAAGGCTTTAAATGGATATAATGCTTGCAAGGAGATAGAGATATATTTTCCCGGCTGAGTGGATTAGCTGCCGGGGTGTGGTAAAGCAACGGTTAGTTTCGAAATTTGGAATCTAATACAAACATCAAATAGTTTTGGTTATTTTTTTCTTTCTCCTTGCGTTTATTTTCTGCATTTTAGTATACTAATCTATTTATTTTTGTTATTGGTTCTCCTGTGAGACAAAGACACAAGAATTACAGTCAAATAATTGTGTATCATGCTTACAATATTAAACTGTACCTATCTGGTGCTGTAAACCGTGTCACGTAGTTAGCTTTTATTCTTTTGGGCACATATCGACGATATTATATCCAGCAGATTTTGTTTCGTGTTTAAACTGTATGTTTCACTTCTTCTACTGACAAAGGATTTGTAAATGTGCTAAGTTCATGAAAAACAGAACAATACATTGTTAAAGAGCGTGGATTTCATCAGTAAAGTAAATGTTCAAAATGACGACCCCCTTCATCAATGCACATTTATGTACGTTGCCAGAAAGACCGGTGTAATCTGCCTGCATTCTTCACGTATGAGTGCCCGGAAATGATTTGGGCTTTGCAGTTCTTCTTTACGGCAGAAAAACATGGTGATTATTCTATTTTGTACAACTTATAATGTTATCAAAATGTTCTTTGTATCATAATATCAAATTATAGGACAAAAGAGATAAAACAAAAGGTAATAAATTTTTTGAACTTGACACGACGGATTTGAACCCGCACTAACGCGGCACATTGTTAAAGCAACTTTGACAACACCATTCGGCCAATCCTTCCTTCCGTGTTGGGGCTCCTATACGAATTAATAATAGCTAAACTCAACCGCACTTCAAATCTTTACATGTGCAACTTCATACAGCATTTGGAGTTCATTTTGGTAACTTTAACTCAAATAAACAAACTGCATCAGCCATTTCAATTACTGTATGAACTGAAATATGCCAATAGTTTGTGACAGAAGAGAATTTATCTACCTAATGCTTAGCATTTTTTTTGACAAGGCTGTACAACGAACCTTTGCTGGCTGAGGGCTTAAATCCAATAGGTCGCATTGCTAGATCTTCCCTTTTGTTTTCAAATAGTTTTGTCAACCGATGCATGTGATAAGTTGTTCCTTCAGGGGCGTTTTCAAAGGTGTGTATCAATGTATGCTAAAGAATAAACTTTTGTAAAATCAGCTTAAAGTGCCACTGAAGCTCCCAGTGTCAGGGTGGGATGTTTTTGGCATTGACATACATGACGATAGCATTCTGTTCCGTAAAACACCTATTTACTGAGTTATCTATCCCTCCTCTATAAAGTGTTATGCAAATGGTTTTTTATGAACACCCTGGTTTCTGTTTATAAAACAAATTGTCCTTTCATACATTAGGTTCGTGCTAGAGATAAACATAGATGGAATTTGTTTTAAGATTTACGAAGAAAAAGACACGTATGCCAATAATATATACCCAATAAGTGTCAGGCAACCTGGAATTCCTATTAGAAATCCCAAAGAATGTATAGAAAGGACATTAGCAAGATTTTCAGAGAATCTTGGAGGTACTTCTGTGATAACATGCATAGCAGTTGAGTGTTCTTCACTTGCAGAAATTGCTGGTCTTCGGAGGTAAGAACAGGTTAGCCTCGCTGAAGAATCCCTCTAGAGCTATGATGTAGTCGGAAGAGGAGGGGAGACTGAGAGGCTGTCACTTGAGACTCATTTTCCGGAGACCTCGATAACAGATCAAGAACCAACCTTAGTTAGGACACGCAGGCCTTCGCGAGATGGTCCGTTATTAGCCACCTTTAAAAACGTTAAATGGCCATTTTTTCTGTCCAAGCCTATAAAAGCGCGGGTGATTATAAAGTCTTCCCGACTCTTTTACAGGAGAGCTGGGAGATCGTTTATTCCCCGTGGTAAAAATATTTATAGCCTGTCTGTCATGGTTTGGCATCTGGAGCCAGGTCAAGGTAGTGTTTATAGCTAAACCGGGTAGAAAATCCCACAGCAGGCTCACGGATTTTCGCTCTATCAGTCTAACATCCTTTCTGCTGAAGGGTAGATAAGATACTGGTAGATAAGGTATTTGAGGGATGAGTGCTGCCTGGCAGACCCACACCCCCATCAATATGCCTCCTGACTGGGTAAATCCACAGAAACGTCGCTCTATGTCAGTTCCTGGTGAGACTTGAGAGGGTGCTAGACTGTGGAGAACTGGTCATGGAAGGTTTCAGGGTGCCTTCAATCATTTGACTTTATTCACTATTAGAAAGTGTCTGGAGAGTAGGGGCGCCAGCTTGGAAGTAACAGATAGGATTATGATCTCTTTGAAAGGACGTCAGGGAGCGGTGACCATGGGGAAGTGAGTCCTTGAGGGAAACAGTGCCCTGGGGCTGCCCACAAGAGGGAGTGTTGTCACCTATCCTATAATGTATGGGGTGGATGATCTGCTGCACAAAGTCAACAGGACATGGATTCATTCTAAAGGTTATGCGGATGACATACGCCTTGTGGCAAGTGAAAAATTCCCATGTTCTCTTTCGGAGCTCATACAGGGCTCCCTACATGCTCTAGAGGAATGGTTAATCCGTTAGTTCGGAAAAGACTGAAATAATTATCTGCTCAACGAGGAGGAGACTGGCAGAGTTAGCACAGCTCCATCTGTTTGGGAAGAAGCTGAAGCTTTACAGGTCGATTAAGTATCTAAGGGTGATTCTAGCTGCTGGACTTAGTTGGAAAAAGCATGTTGATTATAATGCAAAGAAGGCTTACAATACTTTGTAAGTCTGCCGGAGATCTATAGGACTAAGCCTGGGCCCGGGACCTAAGGTGGTCAAATGGCTATACACCCCCGTTATAAGGCCTTAAATGTCTTATGCGGCGCTGGTTTGGTATCTCTCTTGTGAGGGCAAATAATGATTCGCTGCAAAGATTGGCATCTATGATAACAGGGGCAGTGCGGACGATCCCTCAGTCTGCCTTACAGATTTTTGGTGGGCCTTTTCCTTTTGCACTTATTTGTACAGAAGGTTGTCAGGATGAGTATGCAACGCCTCTGAAATATAGGGTTGTGGTGTTTTAAGCTACCCATAAAGGGCTATCCCATAAAGGGCATTCTCTGATCATATCTGGAGGTGTACTCCGTATCCCTGATGATAGGGGATCTTATGGTGACTAGGTTAATCTAACTCCACCTTATACGGAGGTAATACATTCCAGGGAGGAGTGTGACCCAGAGATAGCGTCTCTCCCGAGAACAGGCTAGGCCGTGGTATACGCAAAGTTCCCGCCTCGGGGCCAGGATGGAGGCTAGAGCTAGGTTTTCATTCCCCTTGGTCGTATTGCCACGCATTTTCAGTCCGGGGTATATGCGATCTTAGCCTGAGTTATTCATATTTATACTATGCCACACAGACGAGTGGAGGTGTACATCTGCTCGGATAGTATGGCAGCTTTGGGAGCCCTTAGAGCTGTTAAAGCTCATCCACGTTGGTGTGAAAATGCCAGACTATTTGAATGGACTTTGTAACAGCTGCCCGTTTACACTTATATGATTCCTGGTCATGCTGGCATTAGAGGAAATGAATTGGTCGACGCTCTTGCAAAAAGCTTGATTTTATTGGCCCCGAGCTCTTATATGAGATAACCCAGCTTACGGCGAGGACTCTTCTTGAAATCTGGAGTAAGAAAACCACCGCCAGGCATGCCCATACCTTGATATCGGGTACTGACCAGAAAGTGAGAAAATTTCTCCTTATTTTGAATATCTAGGATCATCTTCAAGGCCACAACACTTTGCGCAGATACTTACCTAGCGGGGCTTACACAATGTTGGAAATATGTGTGGGATTTTGAGACCTCACAACATATAATATGTACATTCGTAGGTTTTGCTACATATATATATATACACACAACTTAGGATTCTCCTTTTTGGAACCTCAGGAGATCAGAAGAGCAAATATCAGGAGCGTAGTCCGTTTTCTACGGACCATTGGATTGAGTAATGCCTAGGATAAGAAGCACAAAGGGCTCCAAGAGTTCAGTGCAGGCCTCTTTAGGAGACCACCCAATGTTCATCATCATTATCCTCATCATCTAATCATTCTTACTTCACTGCACACTAGCTATCAAGCTAGCTGTCTTGAACTGAATTATGGAAAACAGCAATTTAAGGTCATTGAATAACTATTTCGCCAGTCGTTCCATGAATTACCGCATTTGTATACGTTGCTAGGTATACTGATATAAACAGGTTACCCAAATGCATATCCCAGGACAAAAATTCTTCGAACCTGAATGTAAATATTTGGCCACTATAATTTAGTTTCTTCTAAGCAATGTATTGAAGATTGCAGGATCTAATCTATATATGGGCCGAACACTGCAGAGGCACTGACACGATAATAAAGTATTCACATATTTTTCTTTTGACTGTTAATATTTTCTTATTTGTATAGTCGATACTTGCTGTGAAGGCAGTAAACAGAGGACTAACTGTGGACAACAGCAAAGGAATGTAGATATGTGTGCTGAAACGTTCTGCTTTTGCAATGGGTTCGAAATCTAAATTGTGGTCTAGCATATATTGATACTTTCTCTGGATGTGTTCTAAATGCTATGTGTTTTCTGCATATCTATTGATTTTGTTGGGTAAAACAAGGAAATAATGCAACAGTTGTATTTGAGAATATATCCCAAGGTAACATCATATCTTTTTACTTTACATGAATGTCCAGAATAAAAAATGGGACAAGTATCACTGAAGATATTTGTTAACAGGTTAATGCTTAATGGTTATTCTATGGTTAATTTATTATTTAGAAATAAGGATTAGCCCATATAATCCCTAAAAGGCAAGGGCTCTTGGCCGGCAAGGTGGCTGTTCTAGTGATCTTGTTTAGCTGGGCGGGAAAGATCGGTCAGACCTAAAAAATTCAATGGATGGCCGTGACTCAAGTCATGGATATCTGCCTCTTTATGTGGACGCTGTAGGAGCATGATTATTTCGTAACCAAATTTCACGACCGCTGCTGTGCAGGTTTATTCACAATGGCAGGCCTCAAATTATAAAATGTGGCGCATTAATGCGATGTAATCACAGTGATCTGACATATAAATAAATATGAGTATATCTTCAATTAGAGACTTATTACTCATAGTTTTAAGTCTCAGGAAAAGGGTATTAAAACAATATATTAATTGTTTTTATTGAAAATTAATTGTAATCATTTATAAAGTTAAATATCTGTCAAAGGACCTTGGTTAAATTTCTGGCTATAAAGCGGCATTTTTAGTGGTGCCTATACAGTCTTTCGCCTCTGAACTGCTCATGAAAAGTATTCCAAAGGAGTCAACGGTAAAAAGTCTGCAGTTCCCCTCGTTCGGACGCTATCCTCATTGTCACCCCAACATCGGAGGTAATGGAATACCCCGCTGGGTCCAGTAATCGGTTGATGAAATAAAGTTCTCCCAAAGGTCATTGGCCATATGGGGGCATTGGAAATAACAACATATTTGTCAAAAGTGGAAAGAAAAATATTGAACACACGCACTCAAGAAAATGCTGGTTTATTGTTACAGGTAGTTTCATGTGTGTCTGTTTTATACGTTACGGCCAAGACAAACTGCCTACAACACTTTATGTTCAGTTAAAATCCAATAGCCCGCATTTCAAAATGAATACGAACGCTGAAACCTTGCTATAACATGTAATATAATTTGACATGTGAAGTTTACTCTCAGTCACTGCAATTTACATGACAGGCCTTGTATTGCCTTATCTTACACGATACAGATCTTCGTCATTGCTCCGGACGCACTTCAGCCTTGGGCTTACCACATGACTGATAATACAATGCTCATGAGGTCAGCATAATTTATCGTTCTATTATTTTCTTCTTGAAGTTTAATGTACCTCATCCTGGCAGGTCATATTGGACGATGAATGGACGAAATGGGTGACATGGTGCTCAAGCAAACACAGAATACTTAGAGGTTACAGTTTTTCGAAATTTATTTTCTTATGACAAGACAAAACATCGGAAATACCTTATCCGGATAACTCATCCTAACCGAGATCCGAACTCGGGAGCTACTGAAAGTGAGGCAAACACGCTACGTTCTATTTTATGTCATAGTGACCTTTACAGTATTTTAAACGTATTCTCACATTTAACATAACTGAAAATTTGCAATTAAATGTAGTCACGTGGTATTGTAACGACCTGCTACAGATACCAAAAGCAATGACTATGTTGGCGCCGGGTTAGTTTCATGTCTTTTCACAAATATTAGCATTCATTCATCGCCTAAAAAAACTACGTAAAATAATCACGTGAATTTTATTTCCGCTATGTGTTCTATTTGCTGCCAATATTTAAGGAGAAAACACGATGGTGCTAAAATAGACGCTTCGGGTAGGTATTCATCTGCTTTCCGAATATACAATAAGAGATGCCCTATTGCCATTTTGGCATCGGTAAGGAACATATTTCTAACTTAATGTTACACTGCAAAGTGGCTTTGACTTAAATGGGCTTAAGATGAGATGAAGAGAGATAGAAATGCGTAATTACAGAATAAAGCTTCTCTGAAAACCGCAAATTATGAGCCTCCACGAGGGCGGTTCTTTGCTTTGGACTACACAGGGATTTCTGGCAATTACGTTCGCGGTATTTCTCACCCTCATTCTATCTTTAGGATAATGCTACAGAAATGTGAAAATTGTTATACTGGGCTTGCTTTTTATTTTCTACATTGTGTTAATACTAAAGTAATATTTTGTGCCCATGTCTTATGATTATTGAATAAGGAATACGTTTTTGGAATAGTTTCTGCAAGCATTGTACATATTTTGTATTTAATTGCATTATATGTGGACGAATTTCTCTCACACATATGTTGCTGAATTTTTTATTGCGCTTTTGTTGGTTCTTCCCTATAGATTCTCTCCGGATAATCTACAGTGGACTGTTTCCAAGAGATTTAGGAATATTTTTTTTCATGATTGTGAATTTCGTTGTTTTACAGAGTAAGAATACGCGCACAAGAAATACATTTTAAAAATTGTGTAGAAAACCCAAGGCTATAAATTTACACAATAATGCTGAAATATGTCATTATGCCATGGGTTAGAAGTAAAATTGTTACCTTCCGAATGCTAATTTTTAAGTAATTCGGATTGAGTCCCTGTATTTGGATCCCTGATATTATTTATGCCAGTAACGGAATATTTTCATCACTTACTGAATGCATCAAGTGAGCTAAGACTTAGTAGTGCTTAAATATTTATTTTTTTAAATATACAAAAGTGTATACCTTTATTAAGCACTTGAAGTTATCAGATATTAAAAGCCGCCTTTGACATTTTTAAAAGCTTCCCTCAGTTTTACAATATTTAACTTTAAGCTATTAGTACAAAATAGCATTAACTGTTTTACAGTCGTTAACACACATGGCTGCCAATTGCTGATCGTTAGTCTAAATTAATGTTCTATAAGCATTTTATTACCTGAAACAAATATAAACCTCTTTTATTAGTAGTAGAGTTAAATTAAAATTTTGTGAAGATGATAATGTTCCACTTGTAAGGAATTATCTCATGTCAAGTACATGCATGTCTGTATTTTTGCTGTGATAGCTAAGTTTAGCAACTATATATCTTAAATGTTATGTTGAAACTGATTCGCTAGAATAAAATCCTTCCAGTGTGAAACTTCCGAGGATATATCGGTAATTTATTTTTACGTAGAAATTATGATCTAGGAACAGCTTACTTCAGAGTTTGATACATACTTCCTATATCTCTAGCTTGTTCTGTTTTTGTATGAATTCATTAAAGCTGTCTTCGCATAAAACCTTATTAAAAGTTTGGCATAATGTATCCCGCCACAAGAGTAATGTCAAAATAGATAACTTGTTAACAAGGGTTTTGAATTTATTTGAAATCCCATAGAACGGCTACTACTTAGGATTTAAACCAGTGCTTCAAGCCATTAACATGCAGCAGTTCGCTTTTATAATTTAAGTATGCTGTATACTGTATACTGAATCACTACAATAGAATGTCTCTTAGAAGTATTGGCACCCTGGGTACTACAAAATCCATAACTTTACAACCTCACAATTATTGATGCGTTAACTGTCTGCACAAATGATACTAATAATGAGAATGATGGTGTCGTGGGTTGAAAATTAAGTTACAAAATGTAGGTATGTTATTAATTAATATTAATTCAGACCTGCTTTATTCATATTATTAATTTCCTTAACTTTTTTAAAATCTAATATACACTTTTCAAAGGAAACACTATTTGCACAATCTGCAGTAGGACTGATTTTAAAACTGGATAAGATGTCCGTAAGGGATTGATTACTCAGAAAACACTTAATTATGATTATGATGATGACGACACATAAGTGGCACTACATCACCGCTACGTTTTAGCATGATATAGAAGAAATTACAAGACAATGTATACCAAACTTAGGATTTTATTCGTATCATCCGAAAGTCTTTATGATGTTTATATTTACAGATTATCAAGTGATTGTAGGCAACTCCGAAGACAATAAAAAAGAAAAAATATATGAAATGAAGGAAATAGGAAAATAATATAACATGCATATCAGTAACTAAAGCTATAGATTTGTACGATGAACAAAATACAACATAGTTAGAAAAGATGAATGCCTAGAAAAGCTAATGAATTTATATGCTTGCGATAAAAATGCCATGAAACAGAAATTAAGTTCAGATAAAAGGGAAGAATTTGAAAGTATAATGATATGTAAAGAAATTAAGAAAGAAAAAAGAGAAAAAAATGCCAAAACTTGAAGCATTTTTGTTGTGTGCACTGAATTGGGAAATGCATTCCATTTTTTCGTATTAGGATGGACTGGGCATTCCAGCGTGGTCTAATTGTAAACATGAGATAAAACTGCAGGCAGATGCTAAGGTAAGTTATCAGTTACATGTATACATTCTTTCCAAAATGTATATTGTTCCTACACTGCTAAATATATATTAATATCAATAACATTCAGACAGCATAGTGACCTGCTATTGTACAGAACGTTTTTTCATAAAGTTTTATGTTCGTATTTGTTGTGAGTTCAGATGTTAATTTTATGGTTGGGAATAACAGTGCTTTTAACAGTTAGAAGTACGTTAAACAACTTTTAGTATGTAAAACTCATACAGAGTGGCAGTTCACAGCAACGCTGTAGCGACAGTGCGCAAATTCATCAAATGTATTTTCTTATGTGTGGTGAATTCACCACAAAATCTCAAAGTGAAAATATTTCTCATACTATTAAGAAAGCATATAAAGTGTACTTTAATTTTAAAGTAGATAAGGACAAAGGTTTCGCACCTAAATATTGTTGTAGCGTTTGTTATAGTAATTTGAGAGGCTTCGGCTGGTTAAATGGCACTCGCCCTTCTATACCATTTGCTGTTTCTATGATATGGACAGAGCAGAAGCACCACCTCTTGGACTATTATTTCTATTTAACCTAACTTACCGGTTTCTCATTAAAAAAAAGTGTATATAGTCTATCCATATTTGACCTCCGCGCGAAGGCCGTTAAGCATGCGATTTATTTCCATTCCAATGCTACCTGGAAAATTGACTCTACAAGATAAAGCATGGAGTTCTTTCCCTGAGGCTGGTTCCAACACTTCATTCACTTCCGACTCTGATTCTGAATTCGTGGTATCAAAAAATCCCATCTATGTTTACGGTGAATCCTAAATAATCCTATAAGAAGCTTAAATCATACAGAACGAGCCATCTATTGTTAGCATCTCGACTACAGGAATGGAATTTTTTACAATCGGGTACAAAAGTGTCAATTTATCGAAGTCAACATAGCCTAGCGACATATTATTCTGTAAAGGGGGATCTTATTTATTTAATAATGCATTGAAATATATTATTGTGTGTTTTATTTATGACTATTAAAAATTGATTTAGCTTGTTTTATTCTTCTTTTACATTTTTCCAATAATAATTATATCTCATCCACATATATGATTGTAAATAACATAACTATGTAAAATGTTAATATAGTATCCTTTTTGGTTCTGGAATATTGCCGTGACCTCCACATTTCCAAATAAATCACGGGGGGTAGAACATGGTACCGGGTTTCAAACCATCACAAACTACACGAGGTCCGACAGGGCGAGCTCAATAAAGTTCCTAAACACCTGAAAATTCCTAACAATATGCCTAGATCATTGTGGGGAAGGAAAGAAGGACTAAACTACTTCAATAAT
The DNA here is from genome assembly GCA_030765065.1 of Deroplatys truncata. Taxonomy (NCBI): domain Eukaryota; kingdom Metazoa; phylum Arthropoda; class Insecta; order Mantodea; family Mantidae; genus Deroplatys; species Deroplatys truncata. Next base: position 109,759,157 of record CM060981.1, read on the forward strand.
CTACATGGCAGAAATTTAGATGGTAAGTATATATATTGAATAAATAAAAATACAGAGTACCTTCTGCTGACGGGCGTCTCCAAAGTTAAGTTTATGTCTGCACTCCTCGATGGATACAAGAAGAGAGTGAGCGTCAGACGCTTGCTACTGATAACCGGTTTTTACCCCTACTACCATTACATCATTCCGGTCTGTGTTGCCAACCCAAGAACCACGCAAACAAACATTACCATAACCACCGATATAACAAATGTATTACCACACCAAATGCCACATCATAGTATCCACTTATGTGTCAGCTAGGTGGAGAAATTTACAGATGAGTGGCGTTTATTTATTGACTCTTCAACGTAAAGTCTAAAAGTCGTATTACTACACATGGTAATATTTACTCTTCGGTACCAATGGCTTATAACGTAAATATGAAATAAGCGTATGAAAACATGGATATCTTCCAAAAAGCAGTAAAATATAACATTTCACGAATGGCAAATATGTAAAGTCCTAAAAATAATTTGTCTGTTTACCATAATTTAACCGGGATTTACGAACTATTGTTGTTTCTTATGAGAATGGAACTCTAGGAACAGAGTCAACCATTACAGAATGAAGGAGTGGCCATTAAGACAAAGTTTAGTGTAAGGAGAAAAATGTAGACTTTCAGTCACTCGTAGATTCTCAGAAAACTTTATTACCACATAAAGCTGGGTTTAATGAAGAATTTCGTTAAAGCAATGGACAAAAATTGGGAATGGTTTTCAGTATTTGAGAGACAAATTTCCCAGGCTGAGCGAAGGAAAATTAAAACAGGGCATTTTCATTGGTTCTTAAATCCGGAATCCACAACCCTATGTTTGAGGAAACACACACCGAAACAAAACAAAAAAATAGCTGTCGTGGTGTGCGGTCCATATGTTCGAAATTCCTGGAAAATTACAGACAATATAACTTAGTTGTGGAAAATCTGTTAAGGACACATAAGGGGCTGCAATATGCTACTTCTTTCCACCGAGCCTGGGATTGTTGAACGACGAGCATGGAGAAAGGTTTCAGTAGCAAATATCCAAAATAGAAAGGCGATATGCAAGAAAATGGTCTCCTAACATGCTTGCTGACTACTGTTGCTTACTTTTCCCTGAGTGTTCCGGGCCAGCAGAAAAAGAAGAACAATCCAGAAAAACAGTATAAAATTGTAAGTATTTAAAATGGTTCTAAAGTAATTTGCGTGTGACATTTATTTTTGGGGGTATTTTAAAAACCTTTTTTATCAGTAATCAGCACATTATTTTCAATAAAATAGGTACTTTTGAATCCTAGGTGTAGTGCTCTGGAACTACAACTATGGTAAAACATCAAAATTTTAACCAAATATTGAATATGGTTGCCAAATAAAATGGTTAATGACAGGAAATTTCTGACGTCAAATTCAAATTTAGGAAACCAGAATTACTAAACGTTACATATTTTAATTTCATGCCATGAGAAAGGTTGAAATTGTTATACTGTGTTATACAGGAACTGAAAATAAAACAAACCAGAAAGGATATTATATTAATATTTTACAATTACATATATCGGTGAGACAGAATTACTATTGGAAAAATGTAAGAGAAGAAAAAGAAGCTAAACGAGTTTTTAATAGTCATAGATAAAACACACAATAAATGAAGCATGAGGCAGTATTTTTAACACTTAAATTATTTCAGTCTAATTATATAATATATAAAGTCAATAACAGACCGCCTGAAAGCAATATGTGTATGTAACAATATATAAAAAGTGTATATTACAGTCATTGTAAATGTTTATATTATTGTATACATGTGTAATAATGTTATGTGAATCTATTACGTAATTTCGTAATGTAGGATGTGAGAATAATAGGTTAAAGTTGCTAACAATGAGGTAACATTGAGGTAATAAAGAGTAACAAAGTTAATAATGCTACTAGTCATTAATGGAGCAACAATAATGTAAATTTTGAGACAGTTTATAAAATAGCCAATCAACAACCAGAAAAAAACTTAAGTTAAATAAAAATATTCTATTGGATTAGGAATAGCCAATCAGAGACTTGAAATACAGAAATTTACAAATTTAGGCGCTAGAAATCAAGTCAGTTGCTTGTAGATAGCGCTCATAAATTGACGTGTTGGTTGTAGAAAGTGTTGCTAACCGGACGCGAAATGCGTTCTCGAGAACTTTAATAGATATTCAGTTTGAGACAAAAATAGTTTACGTGTTAAAAAGTGCAATTAATTAATAAAAGAGTTTCACAGTTCTCTATATCAGTGAAGTGCTATTTAAATCGTGTCAAGCATTAATAAAAGGAGTGAAGTAAAGATTGAAATCTATGTAAGCCTACATTCTTTAGCCGCATCACGCCCTGTTAAGAAATTAATGTCTCTAAAAATAATACTGACGCAGCCGAGGCAAACATAAATATATAATATTTAAAGAAACAGTCAAAATTACAAGGTTAATATTTTTTTAAACAGTTTTGGGCGAAGGCTACCGGAAACTTTTTACCATACATGCGGTTGCTACTACTTCAAGTTCAGCTCCCCAACATAAGAACTACAATACAACTCCTACTTCAAATTGGCTCTCCATACGTGAAGCTAAACATCTACTTCAAATTGGCGCCCAAAGAGTGGAGCAAATAACGTAAACAAAAATATACCTATCTCCAAGCATGTACAACGAATTAAAGATTTAGTTTCAGGATAAAATAAAGAAATACAGAAATAAATGGATGGAACTAGTTTGAAATAAAATTATTACTTAAAAACGTGATAAAAGAAGAAATATTCCACACTCAAGGAAGTCCTGTAAGAACAACTACGAGGCAGTTTTCGGTCCCGAAATAATGTTATATTACTGCACTATTAAGAAATATGTATACGATATATATTCTTGATGTAATCATAGTGTTAATATATTTGTGTGATTCTTAGTTTACCATATATTTTAGCGATATTTATGGTGTATGACGCAAGAATAGTTCCATTGGACACGATTTTACCCTTGCTTCATACAAAAGGGGGGAGAAACTTCGAAAAATTACAAAGACCTTTGGTTGACAGTGCACGCTAGAAAGGTATACGTCGCCACCCTAGGGGAACTCCGGAGAAATTAACAAGCCGGGGATTCCATCATTGTCTTAAGTCATGTACTTTTGAGAAGCCAATAAGGAGGAACTAACGCTCCCCCCAGATTTCTCAAATTTGAGAAATAGCGCAACAGTCAGCCATTCAGAAAAATAGAAGTGAAATATGGAGTGATGGATTATCATCCTGCATAAGCTAAGGTATGGAAGACAAATTATGTCCTCTGTTAAATTCACTTGCTGGATAAATCTGTGACATTCAACAAAAACATTCCGCACCAAAATGTAAGAGTAAAGATGTAATGCAAAGGATGTCGTGTGTGCGATGGTAACTACTTTAATGTGAACGCACTTGTGTCCAACAAAGTGGGAAAGTGTCAGTTATCGATATCAGAGCCATTGCAAGGTGCCATTATTAAAGGATTTTCATGAAACTTATCTTAAGTAAAACCATCAACTCAAGTTTAATTAGTGTTTTCAATTCTTGCAAGTTTTCTTTTGAGACACACCCTTGAGGTACCAAAATACAGTCTCACGTTCAATAATACTTATCAACAGCGACAGCAGCCGTGGACAAGGAACTTCAAAAGTAGCCATTGAAGACTCGACCTCGTAACCAGTCTCCTGAACTAGTAATTACAGCTATAAAACTTTTATTTAACAAGAATAATAAATAGCCACCAAGTGATTACTTTGTGTTAGGCAAATTTATGTCGTTCAGTTGCACCTCACCATTTATGCTGTATAGTTAATGATGATAAATAACAATCTACAAGAATGATAACCCGCAATATTAAATTGCGCCCAAACTGGGGCTGAATAAGCTCCAATCAGGTCAACGAGGGGCGCGAATAATAGAAGACAGCAGAGAGTAGAACGACGAGAAAGGAGAGACGACGCAAAAGGGGAAAGTCACCATAAGATAATCCTAGAACATCTAGAGGCATCCGGATCGTCAGGAGCGAGTGGAACTTCAAAAAGAAGACCTACGATGTGGAGGAGCAGATAGACAACTATGTGACGCAGACCAACTACCAGAACTTCAAGACGACAGGCGAATTCACCAGGAGGAAGACGAAACTTCAGGAAGAGAGGGGCACACAGCAACTAGAACTCTTCAGATACAGCGGTGATACCAATATAACACACATAAGGTCAGATCTAATCTGTAAATTTCTTGTCTACATTAAATATATCTTGTATTTATGAGGTTACGGAGTAGAAAGATAATATTAAGAAGAATGTCACAGTGCAACTAAGCCTAAATACTGAGGGAGATAACAGCTCCGACACAGATTATTTTTTTGACGAATGTGCACGACCACTTATTTCAAATTTAGGTGAATCCGGTAATCCAGACAATATGTTAGAGGAAGCGCTAACCAACAGTGTTGCCTTGTAGTGAAACTCAAGGTCGTAAAACCAATGAACAGACATCAGAAGGAGAACTTTTGTTAGACTCACGGCAAACTGCAAACTCTGAAACCCTTATGCAAGCCATAAAGGTATTATCAGCCAAACTAGATGTCAAAAAACATTAGATAGCGCTGTAAGGTAACAAACTAGATGATCAAAATCAGGAAGAAAGTAAGCAAAGTATTCAATTGAAACAGGAGTTAATACAGCAAAATTCTGTTGTGAAAGAAAAGTTAATACAACAAAATGCTACCCTTGCAGTTAAGATTAATGAAAATAGTGAAATATTATATAATTTCCAAGGGTTAATTTTTCATGATTGTGGGACAAATAGCTAATTTAAATATTATGATTCAAGGGCAGATCAAATGAAGATGTAGATTAAGCAGAAAGATAAGGGGATAGTACAACAGTTAGGTCAGCATTAACTAGGCAGTAAAATAAATTCCAGAAGAATATAGCAAATATTGGGGATGAAGTGTAGCTGATTCATGCCAATATCTCAGGTGACCTCGCACTCTTAAGCAGAAGGAAGATGAAGTACAGCGTAAAAAAGTAAAGATTTGAATGAGAATTTAAACTTGGTTCGCTCTGAAAAGGTAAACCAAGAAATAAGTCACAAATTTCATTCAGACATTAAGGAACAAGTGTCACAACTATGAAAGAATTCCTAAGTAAAATAAAGAAATTAAACAGTCACTCCAACTTTGAATTCTCAATCAAACAACAAACGTAATGATTTAAACAATGTGTTTTCTACTAATACAAGGGTAAATACTGATCACCATGATGTTATTGTGCCTGATACTTATGTTATGTTAATAGAGTATAGGGAACCTATGAACTCAATGTCAACTCACACAAGTGAAATCCTAAGTATACTAAATAATACACTTCCTGGTAGTGTACCTATCGCTAAAACCACTCGCGATAACTTTCCTAATTATAAATCTACACTCTTAAATGATTTGCCTCCACCAACTTTCTCCAATGAAAACCAAGACTCTCCAGTTGAATTTACTCAACAATTGCGAGTATATTTCCGGGTAAAGAAAATTCTTGAACTACTCAAAATGGTCATTGCACGTAAATGTATAGACAATAGGACGCTAGACTGGATCAACACTGCAATGAGTACAGACGACAGTTTTCAGTTCTTTCAACACCTTTTAGTCAATAACTATTGTAATGCTGCAACACAGCAGAGGATGCATTCTCAGATTTGTTACAGTCAATTTGATGCCAGACGTAATGCTCACATGACTGACTACCATTTACAGCACTCGAGGTACATTAATCACCTTAGCCCGGCCATCACTCAAAATGATTTCATAACCTAATGGCAAATAACTTCCGCTTACGCATTCAAAATTATTTCTTGATTGCTAAGCCGCGAACTGCTATTGAGTTCATTGACCATATATCAGCACTAGATAATCAAGAACAAGAATTACGGAGTCCTTATGATCTTGGGAATTCTTATCCACTCAATCTTATCTACAAGAACGATTTTACGGACATAGGCATAACTATGAAACGGAGCAAAACCATCAGTTTGTTCGAGGCCGTTATGAGAACGCATTTCCAAATTTTTGGAGAGCTAGAGAGGACTAATCACATCAAAATTCGAGAGACAGTGGAAATTAACGAACTAACATAATGCAAGTCAGACCAAACGGTAATTATGGCTACCCTGGTTGCTATCAACGTCAAAACAATGCCAGATACTCCCGTGGATTTAGGCGACATTATCAAAAGGGAAGAAGGTACCGCAGTGATGAGAAAAGGTCACAACATTCATATGAAGACAGAGATAATCCTTCAGAAGACCGACATACCATTTAAACACATGGGATTGAGAAAGTTGGATATTATTACGTTGTTTTCACCACGCTTTGGGCGTCAATTTGAGGAACGTAGTTTCTGCCCCACGTATGGAAGCCAATTTGAGGAAGGAGTTGTATTGTTAGACCACGTATGGTACAATGCTTCCGGTAGCCTTCGCCCCAAATTTTCTTTCCGGTGGCTTTTGCCCCAAGTTTAAAAATACTAACTTTGTAATTTGACTGTTTCTTTAATTATTATATACTTATGTTTGCCTCGGCTGCGTCAGTATTATTGTTAGGGACATGAATTTCTTTGCAGGGAGTGGTGCGGCTAAGAATTATAATTTTTACTTCACTCCTTTTGGCTAAATTGTCATACTGTTGCCCTCGTTTGTGTCACTTTTGCCTGCATTAGGTCTTTCTTTTGCCCACCTAAATTAGGAATAAGGAAGTGAAAAAGCAAAGAAATTACTTACCTTAGGAGTGATTTTAGAACATGATGTGGTCTCTCCAATATCTAGTACCCACCTACCCACCCGTTTTAAGTGTTTTATTTATATACGCAAATGGCGTTAGGAAGAAAACAAACGTAGCCATTTTTCCATGCAAAGTGGGTACTGCCAACCTAAATAATCAGTGAAATGCACTGAATATGCGATGTGCTGTTGTTTTGTGAACGTGAATCATTGGAGTTTTAGACGCGCAGATCCCTGGGCTACGCTCTGTCGTCGCTTCGCAGATTCGGCCGCAACTTGCTGCACTCCTCTCCTTCTGAAAAACATCCCTCGGCTACGCTTTGAGGCTGAGGGCCCTCAATCTCTCGGCTACGCTTTGAGGCTGAGTATCTTACCGGCTTCGGTGGCATTATTCATATGTTGGCAGCATTACGTTAGAGCAGCGTAAGACCTAATGCGGGCAAAAGTGACACAAACGAGGGAAACAGTATGACAATTTACCCCTCCTTTTTATTAATTCTTGACACGATTTAAATAACACTGTGAGATTCTTTTATTAAATACTTGCACTTTTTAAACGCGTAAACTATTTTCGTCTCACACTGAATACATATTAAACTTCTCGAGGACGCGTCTCGCGTCCGTTTAGGAAAACTGTCTACAAGCAACTGAACTGATTTCTTCCACCTAAATTTGTAAGTTTCTGTATTTCAAGTCGCTGATTGGCTATTTCTAATCCAATGGAATACTTTTATTTGACTTAAGCTTTTTTTTTGTCGTTGATTGGCTATTTATAAACTGTCTCAAAAATTACATTATTGCTGCTCCAAGAATTACCAGTAGCATTGTTAAACATTCTAATTCATTATTGCCTCAAGGTTACCTCATTGTTACCTCATTATTAGCAACTTTTAACCTATTATTCTCACAGCTCTTACATTATTAAATTACGTAATACATTCACATAACATTATTGAACATACACATAATAATATAAACATTAATAAAATGACTGTTACATAATTTTTATGTTATTTTATACACATATTGCTTTTAATGCGGTCTGCTATTGTATTTTATATTATATAATTTGACTGAAATCATTTAAGTGTTAAAAATACTGCCTCAAGATAAAGCGTGGAGCCAGGTACAAAGTGAGCGTAATTCAGAGGCCGATACGTTAAACTAGAACGTAATGCCATGATATCACAGGTAGAGTTGTTTATAATCCCAAAAGTGAAGAAATTTCCTCATTGCAGTATCTATCTATCTACAGTAGCGATAGGTAAAGCCACCCAAATAATTAAGAAGCAGTGTGTTCTAAAATTTAAGATAGCCCCAGAAATGTTTGAAAACATATTCCTTGTGGTTAAAAAGCTGAATAATGACTTTATCTAGGGTTGTGATTCCTTTGATGAATATAAAGTAAGCATCACTTTGGAGCACAAAGTTGTCAAACTTCGAAAGGAAGAGAAGCGATAGAGATTCCTTTTATAGAAGAAAAGGATGAACAAATTTAACTTCTGTCCAAACGGAAGATTATGAATACTGAATTATTTGTGCAACAGATATGAATAAACGAAAGTGAATGCATAAACAAAATTGTCCTTGGTCCGACTGGGAGCAGAGACCATACACCGAAACCTGTTTAACCCTCATACTCCAGCCGACCTCTCGGGACAGCAGATCCTTATAGTGATAACATACACACACAAAGAAAGAATACGTGAGAAGTGTACACAAGCCTTTAACCTCGCACCACAACAAACTATGGAGTTAAATGAACTGCTACGATCAAGGAAATAGGAAATTGCTTACGAGTTCTTGTGAATTAGAAACATTCTATCTGGAATTGAAATATGCCTCTATTGAAAGTAATTTGAATGAAACAATAAACTCCATTAATGGGTTTAAATCAATTTAACTGGCAAAAGGAAAACCTATTGATACTATTGACATCAAGACACTTAGAGCAACTATACTATTGACGACAGGAATGTTTATAAGCTCAAAAAATGTTATTTTGGACCAGAGAAAGCATGCGAAATGCTGCCAAACGACTGAAACAAAGAGATTATATGAAAAATAAAAGGATACTATGGAACATGGAACATATTAGCAGAATAAATATTGGTTAATTAACTAGTGTACTCATTTCACAAACTATACTATTAAAGTTGACACTACCAGGTTGAAAATACTGGTAACTAAATATAAGGACCAATTGTAAATGGTTAAGTACCTCGAAAATAGTTACGTACTTTGTAAATTGTTAAGTACTTTGTAGATAGTTAAGTAAATTGAGAATAGTTAAGTAAATTGTGAATAGTTAAGTAAATTGTGAGTAGTGAAGTAAATGGTGAATAGTTAAGTAATTGTGAATAGTTAAGTACATTATAAATGGTCCAGTAATTAGGGATTTTAAAAGCTTTGTTAATATTTAAAATTAATCATTTTGTATTGTTAGTCTTGTTTATTATTATTATTATTGTAAGCCAGTCATGGTGATGTAAATTTTGTACGGTTTAATTCTGCCACCGGGAAGTACCCAATTGCAGAATAAATAAATACATACATACATACAACATTGGGGAAGATATCTTACTTCTTCTCCGTAATAAGACGCTTTGTACAAAGTCAATAAGGAAAATCAGCTACTGATGATAAACTTTAAGGGGATTTATAAAGTATCAAAATATTTTCTACAGTTACCTATGAGTTAATTCAACCTCAAACTCATCACATTATCGGCAGGTATCGCAAAAGATTGTTAAGAAAATTTAAGTAAGCCTCCGATAAGCAAACAAGCGAAAACCAAAATGCACTATCGCCAGATAACAATAAAGGCAAATTTCGGAACTGATGAAGAAGAAACAAAAGAGGACGAATGTCAAGAAAGCAGAGAAGGCAACAAATGAGTAAAAGGAGAAACAGAAAAAACTGGAAAGTTATGCACAGGCTGTTTAGTCTGATATTAACCATGCACATAAAGTACTGTTAATCAGTCTATACCTAACGTTATAAATATAATTAAGGAATATATAGAACAGGTATTATATATATATATTCTATATATTCTAAATACCTGTTCTATTTTATAAAATGGATACATCACATACAATTGTATACGCATAAAAGTATCAATGTAGGGTAAAGCCAATTTGAAAAACATGCTAATGATATTGTAGCTTGAATGACATTACAGTATGCATGTTACGTATGAGTGAAATGTACATAATATTCTTATTATTGTCGGTTAGCCTGTTAGAGTAGCATAAACATCTAGGTAACGTCTGTGTTAGAAGTGTATGCCCATACAACGGTACTAAAAGGAAACCATTTTCAGTTAAAGAGGTGACCTACTAACACACAAAAATCAGCTTAAGAAGGGATACTACTGTATGTTATTCCACTCGCTGACTGAATGACCAATAATTCATCACTTTGAAAACAAGACTAAGAGAAAGCATATTTAGAAGTGTCAGGAAGTATCAAGGCTTTTAATGGAGTATTTTCCAAAACTTATTCTCAGCCTTCATAGAGACATTTTGAGGCAGCTTTCGGTACTGCAACAATGCTATATTACTGCATTATTAATAAATATTTACATGATATGTATTTCTGATGTAATCATAGTATTAATTACATTTTTGGGATTGTTAGTTTACCATATGTTAGCAATGTTTCTGGTATACGAGGCAAGAATATTTTCACTGGAAACTGTTTTACAAGTAAGAACATCAAAAGCGAGGGGGAACTTCGAAAAAGTACAAAGAAATGTTGTTGACAGTGCACGATAGAAAGGCATAAGTTGCTAGGGGAACTCCAGACAAATTTACAAGCCATTCCGCGCCAAAACTGTAAGTGTAAAGATGTAATGCAAATGTTACCTGTGCGCGACGATAACTACTTTGAAGTAAAAGTACTTGTGTTAACTCATCTGACGTTAAACCTAGAACGTCAGAGGAACAATTCCACGTTCCTACAAAAGTGCGCCTTAAGAAACAAAGAAGTGTCGAGTGGGCGAAGTAAAGCAGTACCAAGGAAGTGTTATGTGAAAGTAAGTAATCTTCAGTCCAACAAAATGGAAAAGCGTGAGTTATCACTATCAGAACCGTTGTAAAGTGCTATTGTTAAAATATTTTCAAGCCAACTTCTCTAAAGAAACGCCACCAATTCAAGTTTAATTAGTGTTTTTAATTCTGGCAAGTCTTCTTATGAGGCACACCCTTGAGGTACCAAACTACAGTCTCATGTTCAATAATATTTATCAACAGCCGACAGCAATCGTGGACAAGGAACTTCAAAACCAGCATTTGAAGACTCGATCTCGTATCTAGCCGTCTCAACTAGTAATTACATCCAAAACACTTCTATATCACCAGAACAATAGCCACCCAGTGATTACTATGAGTTAGGTAAACTTATGTCCTTCGCCATTTATGCTACATAATTAATTACAATAAATAACAATCTACAAGAAGGATAAGCGGCAACCGCTTGGGCGCGAAGGATAACGAGAATAATCAAAATTTATAATTCTACTATACGCACTAGGAAATATAAGTGTTTCTCACAAGTAACTCCACCCATGATTTCCAAAGTAACAATTTCACGCTTTACCTCTCTTTATACCTCGCTAGCCATATTTCCAGCTCCCAATAGTACTGAAATTTCTAAACGTTGTAGTTCGTACCTAAATATTTTAAAATACTGCTGTACTACAATTATGAATATGTTTTAAACTTCGTTCAATATTTTAGAAAGAAATCGGATGATGCACTCACACGACTTCCTCTGCTCTTGAACGAAGTATTCTTATAAACGCTTACTCTGCATTTGCTTAATGTTAATCGAGATATCGAGACCTGAATCTTGTTGCTAATTTTCCTCTAGGTGCTTTAAGCGACAGTCATATCTGTTCGCTATGTGGAGTATTCCATTTTCTTTTCATGTCCAGGACATATAAGAAAGAAAAGAAAGAAAAAGAAACGAATAACGAATTCCTATTTGAGGAAAAGTATACGTGTTGGAGCATTGAAAAAAATAACAAGGAATATCTCGGAAATGGTTCATTGGGGAAAAAGTATATATGTCACAAATTGTGGGTTTTAACGAGATCTACATTTTGTGCGTCGTAAAAGTTTGTCTATCTCTTACGGTTTTCCAGTTATACAGAAGTCATTCAGAACGAAGAGGACTTTTGGGAACATTCCAGAAAATTCCTGATATACATTTCATTTGCCATAAACTTATCTTAAACATATGATATTTTAATCAAAATTGTTAGAGCCATTTTTAGAAAAATAAACAATTTCGTAAAATGATCTATTTAAAGCGTAGTTTAGAGTGGGGAGATTATATTGAAAATCTTCGTGTCACACCTTTGAAAGATACTGAATCTAAATACCAAGTTTGGTATTTATCCGACTTTTCGTTATTGGTTATTCTATTCACAGACACACAGAAACATCCATGGATCTTTTTCTTTTTTGGATTCAGGGACCTCTAAACACTTATTTCTGGTGAAATGTCGCTATCGAATTTTTGAGTGGAATGCAATACTTTCCCTACTTACTATACAAAGTAAAGAAAGTAAAATATATTTTATTTGAAGCATTGGTCAGGTGTGCCACATGGTGTCGATATCGTAATTTTGAATAAGTAACAATACTACCACATTATTTAAATACTAATACACAAAACTGGCATACTGAGACTGTTTTGGCACTGGATTGTTCCAGAAACATCTGTAAATATGGTTTTTGTAACACTTTAATCTCAGTGATCAAATTAACAATGTCATATATTGAGCAATTTAAAGTGTAGCAAACACTATATGTCAGTTATGTTAATTAGTTTTGAACTAAACTGGTTACAAAATGCATCGTTTGGAACATTTTAATGCGCAAATTAAAAGAAAAATCAATGTTAAATAAAATGTATTAGGGCAAATACAAGTCATTAGGCCGTGAGCCTTTGGGCATTTAAATTGTACGTTTTGAAGCCTTAAGAAGATCTGAAAGAAAACGTGAGAGTAAAATTTCAAACTTATTTTTGGATATAAAAAGCAATTTTTGTCTTTTTTTTTGAAGATTTTGACCACGTTTCAGAAATAGCTATCCTTAATGTATGAAAATACGAGCTTATAAACATGAAAGTCGTGTAGATATGCAACCTGGTTCCAAACTGCTATGATTTTAGACAACCTATGAAAACTGGACAATTCTGAAACTTTCTGATTCATGTGCACTAATACATCTCAGTGTTTTTAAGAGGGTTGCTCATAATTATGTAATATCAATGATCATTAAAGTTGAGGAGTGCAGTTTTTAAGTGTAATATAATCTATCTACAGTTGAAACTAATTTCTTTGCTTGATTATATCTTTTCTTCAGTGCTTTTTATCACTCACATTGCTGTTTGCAGTGCAACATTTTTTCCATTTACTTCGAAAGGTTCATCAAGGTCTAATAGGATTAGAATAAAAACAGTTATTGCTAAAACGTTTCAGAAAGCAAAAATAATGAAGTACATGCCTTTAGAATAATGGTTATATTAGCTAAAGGTGAAAAAGGCAAGAAGTTTATATATTTGCATTTGCTTTCTAAAGCAATTCATTCTTTATTTCCAAATCATTTGGTAGGATTGCAAGATATGTTTGGAACACAAAATGTTGAAAAATGTTCCGCAAGATTTTACTGTAGATGGTTAAGAAAGGAGAACTCATTTTTCTTCCCAGTAACTACCCAAGGAATTCATTTGAAAATTTGAACATTTTCTATAGAACATATATAAAACATCTGGTTAAAAATACAAATATTTGTGAGAAAATAATAATTTCCAAATTTCAATGTTGGTTCCCTTAAATATATCAACATTTATAAAGAAACGAATAGGAACATTTCATTCCTGGATTCGTACACTGTATAATGCTTGGTAAAACTGCTCGTAAATAGAAAATAAAATAAAGGGTCAAATAAAGAAACTGCTTGAACAAGTCAACTGGACACAGTAAGTCCTAATTGATGATCCGGCAGTATATTAGCTTCTGTGGCGACTCGCAGTGAGACCTTCAGTTACTTAGTTACCAATTAGGTGTTCCTATTACGACAGGATCAATAAGGCGATATATCCCCGCCTCGTTGCTTTTCCCTATTAGAGTTTTATTGCCTGTGACGCCGTGCCAGCAGTTCCTTAGGGATCTGTTTCCACAATTACTAGAGTAACCTTTACGTCGACCTGCGTGTAGCCGGACACACCCTTAGAATTTCAATATGTTTATTTAGTTCAGAAATGCAGATGGGACTTCCCTGTGTTGAGTATATTGTTGATAATAGCTGTAGATAAGACAGCAGAATAAGAGCTGAGAATACAAAGATGCTATACAGAATATGGAACTATGTGATTAAGGTTTTAAAATCAAGTGATATTGAAAATTTGTTTTATACAGTTATGAATCAGATTTATTGAAGCGTATAATACTACTTTATATGTAGCTTCACTCCTCCTTATGTCATAATTTTCAAATTACTAAGTGTACAAAATAAAATAATACCTCTATGACAAACTTCAGTTATGTAATAACAAAAATACTTTCAATAAGGATAGTGTTTCAGGTGTGGCTTCAGCCTAGATTACCGTGTCAGTTGAGAAAACTGTTATTTTTCAACGTTTACGGTTCCATTTCTAAAGAAAGAAATAATCGTTTCAAAATAACAGTCAAGTACGTACTTAGTGTTTACTATTTACGCATAACCGTAACAGCAAGATATTCTTAATCAGCTGTTACTTAACTGGGGTTATTTCGCATTAGTTCCCGGTTTCTCGCTCTGAAACGAATATTGCCAAGCTTCAAAAGATGCTCTCCTCCTTTTTTCTCTCCCTCCTTCCCATCTATATTTATCATATTTGTTACAATAAATTTGTCGCGTATTGTCTAAATGTTTATTATAATTACTGCTCAATGCACTAAGATTTAAGAAATTTAAATCCATTATCATCATCATACAATCATATGAGTAACTGCCTTGTATCAGCGTCCATGATGCTAATAATGGTAATTTACTTCCATACCATGAAAATAGTCTAGGATAATGAGATTTTGGACGCGTATCGAAAGGTCTTAATAGCGTATTTATATCTTATTGGCAAGAACATTTCTAGAGGGAAATCTCTCTATTGGAATTTGTGGCACGAACTGTTCCAGAGTTTCGTATTATATAGACACTTTTAACTGTTGTATTGTAATGGAACGTATTCTCTACGATCAGAGGGTTACTTTTGGAATTTGCTATAAAATTCTTCGAATGATCCCCCTAGTTGAAGCTTATAAACTCATCTATGGTTATTATTTTGGAATGCTTCTTTCCTCCAAACCATTTTATTTGAATATAACAGTTACTTACCCTTTCCTCACTAATCTATACACGTAATAGCTGTCATGTAGTAATTAATGTTAGAATACCAGACGGTTCAATATAAAAGCAAGGCTCCGTGAGAAAGCGCACCTAGGCAGGTTAAAAACTAATGCTTGAAATGGCTCCATGAAATTTTGGCCATTCTTTCCGTTGTGCTGTAGATGGATGGGTTTGGAATTTACTCCCTCCTCCGCTTGGTTTTGGTAGGTAGAGGAAGAACTATATTCCACCCAATATTTCATAAGCAGTATTGCACAAAATACACATCTTAGCTCTTCGTAAATAGTATATATATTGAGTATTCTATAAACATCACAGAAATTTCCTTCATCCGCATACACTCCCAAATAACTATAAATCTATTAGAAATTGGTGAAGAGGTGGAGATAGGGAGAGGGCAAGAATCACGGCAGAAAAACATATAGAAGTTAAAGTGTTCAACGTTGTTAAATGACCTTTCGAGAAGTATTACAGAAAATTTGCTTTATATATATTTACGTTTTGCTACGTTAAAAATTGGTTTTAAAAATTTGAAATTTAATTAATTTTGGTAATAAAACGTGACTTGTGATTTAAACAATTTAATGGATTCGTCATAAGCCAAAAATGAAGTTCACTTGCTCAGTTTGTGAGCAAAAGCTTATTTTGATTACCTTCTTAACGCGGATAGAAGAAATGATGAAAAGTTAAGCTAATGCGTTGGTACTACATTTTTAAAATGAATATTAGAATATATTTACACATTGTAATTTGCAGTTACTGGAGAAAGTCGCATGACAATTTCACGCCCGCTGTTTGTTTAGTTTTTGTGCCTGTGAGTTAAGGCAGTATTTTTAACATTTAGATGATTTCAGTCTAATTACATAATATAAATATAATAATAGCCCGCCTTAAAGCCATATGTGTATAAATAACATATAAAATGTATGTAACAGTCAATGCATTAATGTTTATATTATTGTATATATGTATAATAATGTTATGTGAATGTATTAAGTAATTTAACAATATAGGAGCTGTGATAATAGAGGCCGAAAGCTGCTAACAATGAGGTAACCTTGTGGCAATAATGAATTGTAAAGTTTAATAATGCTACTAGTAATTCTTGGAAACAATAATGTAATATTTTTAAAGCAGTTTATAAATAGCCAATCAACGACTAGAAAAAGCTTAAGTTAAATGAAAGTATTCTATTGGAGTAGGATTAGCCAATCAGAGACTTCAAATACCGAAATTTACAAATTCAGGCGGTAGAAGCCAGTTGCTAGTAAACAGCGTTCCTAACTGGACGCGAGATGTGTTCTCGAGAACTTTAATACGTATTCACTGTGAGACGAAAATTCATTACGGCGAGAATATTATAAAGTTTACGTGTTAAAAAGTGCAAGTAATCAACAATCTCACAGCTCTCTATATATCAGTGTTGTGTTATTTAATCACGTGAAAGATTAATAAATGAAGTGAAGTAAAAATTATAATCTCTGTAAGCCTACATTCTTTAGTCGCATTACACCTTGTTTCTACAAATTAATACTCACGCAGCCGAGGCAAACCTAAATATATAATATTTAAAGAAACATCCAAATTACAAAGTTAATTTTTTAAAGTTGGGGCGAAGGCCCCGGAAAAGTAAACTTGGGGCAAAGGCCACCGGAAACTTTGTACCATACGTAGGGCAGTTACTTCATCTAGCTTGGCTCCCCAACAGTCGAACTACAATACAATCTTCAGAGCATATATAATGCAATTTATAATTGAATTATATAACGGAGGCTTTCACGAATACTTGCTGTAAAATTAAAACTGAAGAAAGATTACAAAAATTCACTAGGATTGAACCACCGAAATCCGGATATACTCATGAGCAATCCTGTCTGTGGTTGTCCAGAACGAAGAATTTCTGTCATAACCTTCACATTTACTCGAGGTTAGTGTTTTAAAACATTTGTTAAACGCTTAAATATTAATCCTGACTAGGCATGGGTATGGGTGAATTATACTGAGAAAATACATAGTCTACCCTAAAACGAATAATTAAGTGAGGCTGAATGATCCGGTATATACGCAATAAAATAAAACATATTACTTAACTACCAAGTCGACCCTCGCATAAGTCGCACAAGTCAAAGAGATATAATCTGGGAGTTTATTTAGGTCTGAAGTTAGGCACACAAGCACTAACCTTAAAGGACTATTCTGCACCTGATAAAGGCAGGTAGCAAGTTAAAGTGATGAAGCGAAGTCTAAAAGAGAAAGGTTGAAAGAAGCTTCATTGCGGTAAAAGCGATAAAACACAATGGGATTGCAACCTTGACAGCATCTAGAAGGGCAAAGAAAAACTTAAGCATAGAATAGCAGTTCCCGCTGCCAGCAACAAAGCGATTTTAGCCCACAAGGGATCAACATTTCTGATATAGGGTAGAAACTAAATACTGCAAATACCAGTTTGCAATTTCCTTTCTAATTATACTGTGGGAGTTTAACTTTACTAACTGGTGAGGCAGTATTTTTAACACTTAAATAACTTCAGTCTAGTGATATAATATATAATTCAATTACACCCGCCTTAAAGCAATATGTGTATGTAAAAATACATAAAAAGTGTATATTACAGTCATTGTAAATGTTTATATTATTGTATACATGTAATAATCTTATCTGAATGTATTACGTAATTTAATAATGTAGGAGCTGTGAGAATAATAGCTTAAAAGTACAGCAATGAGGTAACAATGAGGTAAGTTTGAGGCAATAATGAGCAAGAATGTTTAATAATGCTACTAGTCATTATTGGAGCAACAATAATGTAAATTTTGATACAGTTTATAAAATAGTCAATCAACAACCAGAAAAAAGCTTAAGTTAAATAAAGGTATTCTATTGGATTAGCAATAGCCAATCAGAGACTTGAAATGGAGAAATTTACAAATTTAGGCGGTAGAAATCAATTCAGTTGCTTGTAGGCAGCGCTCATAACTGGACGCGTTGGTTGTAGACAGTGTTCCTAACCGGATGCGAGATGCGTCCTCGAGATTTAATACGTATTCAGTTAGTTTACGTGTTAAAAAGTGCAAGTAATTAAAAATAGAATCTCACAGCTCTCTATATCAGTGAAGTGTCATTTAAATTGTGTCAGGGATTAATTAATGTAGTGAAGTAAAAATTATAATTTGTGCAAGCCTACATTCTTCAGTCGCACCACAACACTGCAAAGAGAAACATGTCTCTAACAATAATACTGACGCAGCCGAGACAAACATAAATATATAATATTTAAAGAAACAATAATATTACAAAGATAATATTTTTAAAACATTTTTTGGGGGACAAAGGCCACCGAAAGTACATTTAGGGCGAAGGCTACCGGAAACTTTTTACCATACATGCGGTTGCAACTAGTTCAAGCTCGGCTCCCCAACAGTTGAAATATAATACAAGTCTTTCAATGCAACCTACATCAAATTGACGCCCCAAAAGCTGGGGCAAATAACAAAGTAAAAATAAAAATACAACAAAAAAACTTTCTCACTGGGTACCGGAAGTTATATTGTGTGGAAGAACATCAAGTGCGTAAATGTACAAATTTATTTTGGATTACGTCTGAATGCGAATACTACTCTTATTCGAAATATATAATACATATACAGGAGTATACAGTATTCACTGTTTATGTTTCTTTTAATGTTAATTCTTACTTTTGCGTATTAGACCCAAGCCAGCTGCTTTAACTCCGCCGATGATTTTCACTTACGAAGTGAAGTTGCTTTTAGCGTAAGGTCTTTTATATCCTATTTTATTATCTCCTGACGAAATTTAATTTTATTGTAAAGCATAAATTATTAGAACCATTAGTAGGTTAGAAACATAGAGAGAAACGGAATATAAGAACACGAAGTTGGAGCTGGGGAGACGTTTTCTGGGAACGTAATTGATTTCGAAGAAATAAAAATCGTGGTGGTGGTGGCGGTGTTTTGTCTTGTCTTATGGTTACGGATTTCCGTCAGTGTATCGTTTTAAAGCCAATTCATTACACCTGCAGCGTTTACCAAAGTGGTGGTGGTGGTGGTGGTGGTGGTGGTGGTTGTGGTGTTGGTGATATGAAAATCTGACAGGTAAATATGAATTTTACGTAAGATAGTTCGTGGGCGTGAACGAGTGATATACTTATTTTCGCTATATTGCATACAGCTATATTATAGCGGACCAGGTTGAGCATTGAGAATTGCAACATATTTCGTTAACCAGCGCAAGTGAGGAATTCAGGTTAACAGAACACGTCCACGCTGCACAAGGCCGAGTCAGCGCTTCTGTATGTATTTATACTACAGGGTTTTGACTCGGTCGCGAGAGTTGCCACGAGAGAGTTACCAGAGAGTTGCCAGAGAATTGCCAGGCAGTTATCAAAGAGTCGTCAGATCATTTGTCAGACTCGCCACCAGTTAACCAGGTAAGCATGCGTCTCATCTAAGTTCTATTGACTTGCCGGGGCTTCACCCCAAACTGAATGTACGCACACTTAACGCAACAGTATAATTCATTGGACCAATGGATCCCCTGTGCTTCATTTAAATACCCCCTATCCTGGAATGCCACCCTGGCCTGCCTACCATCCCAGTACCAACGCATCCCCCCTACCTCTGAGCTACCAACCCCCTGTGTAATCACCTACTGCGGGGGTAACCATCCCCGTGGGGTGTTACAATGTGGTGGAGCGCCGGGTACATGTAGTAGGCACCGACTACAATGTGACGGAGTCTCCGGATATAATTGAGGAAAACATCCTTACCTCTTCCAGCCAGGGGATGTAATATTTTTTTTTCTCTTTTCTTTTTGCAAGGTGTAAAACACGTCTCATTTTGGGATAACCTTTTACCTGAGGTTATCTGGTAAAGACCCACCCTCCCACCCTTTGCATCATGAGTTACCTACACAGAATGTAACTTTTTTTTAACTTTTCTCAAGTTATGTATATTGTTTTAGTGTAGTAAATTTAAGTTATTATGCATGGCTGAACCTGCTCAAAACTCTACTAGTCCTACTACTAAAGAGATTAGAAATCTGTGCGCAGAATTAGCAGCTATACAGGGGGAACAATTTAAATTCCAAGAATTTCTAATCACAGATTTGAAAGAAATTTCAAACGAGATCGCGGCACACGCTGACACGGCAAATCAAATACGTCTCCGCTCCGACAAGATCGTTAACACTTCTAGCCCAAGCACAAGTAGGGTAGAAATACAGTTAGCCATGAATAAGGGAGACGAACACACAAATACTATGAGTAAAATGGACTTAGCTGTTTTAAGTAGAAGGGTAACTGAAGCACCTCAACCCATGCACATTAGTCGTCCACCATTGGGATCCGGTAGCTTTGCGGGGAAACCAGGGGAAAGTGTAAGGGACTATCTCCATAAGTTTGAGTTGATAGCGCGTGCCAATGATTGGGATGACCAGCATAAGGCGCAGTACAGTATTTACCATGCTACCTTAATAGTACCGCACTAAACTGGTACAAAACCTTTGCCCATAGAAATAGGGACGCCCAATGGGAAACATTGAAGCTGGGGTTATTAAAAGCCTTCATTCACGCGGCAGAGAAGGAAATGATGGAGGTCAGACTAAGGCAGAGGGTGCAGGACCTTAGTGAGCCCACAGAGCAATACGCTTATGACATTATAGCTCTGTGTGATCTAGTCAACCCCGAAATGACAGAGAAGGAACGGGTAAAACACATCGTGAGGGGCCTTAAACCATCACTAATAGAACAGGTACTGCCCTACAACCCACAAACAGTGGACGATCTCATACATTTCGTCCGCAGGGTAGAATCAGCCCGCTACCTAGCAGGAAAAAGGGTAGACCTAATCGATGCACAGGGAATTCCCCCTAATAAGCCAGACGATACCCTTCAGAAGCAGGTATCAGAGATGTCAAAGATGGTGGGTTGAGTTAGCAAAACAGGTGCAAAAACTGACAATGAACCCCCACCCTCCACCCCAGAATTACAATCCACAGCATCAATCCGTTAGGAATTACGGACAGGCCCCCAGCGGCTATAGGAGCACATGTAGTCAAAGAAGAGCGGTGTCCGCGAGGCCTGTGTGCGCCTACTGCAAACGGGTAGGCCACGTAATCGCTAATTGCCAGACACGAAGGAGGAATGCAAATTTTCACGCGCAGCCTCGAAGCAATCACCCCCATAAGGGCCGCGGTAACAAGCATAACAGAAAACATCAACCCTGGGAACACATTAAAAACTATGGGAACATTAGCAGGGACAAGTATCGACATTCTCATAGACACAGGCAGCTCAGTAAGCATAATCAATGACGACCTGGTAGG
This sequence comes from Deroplatys truncata, assembly GCA_030765065.1. NCBI lineage: Eukaryota > Metazoa > Arthropoda > Insecta > Mantodea > Mantidae > Deroplatys > Deroplatys truncata. The sequence continues at coordinate 109,780,725 of CM060981.1, forward strand.
TACAAGCAAGCAACCAGCACCCCCAAATATGATTTTGCGAACTGCAAATAACAATTTACCTGCTGCACAATACCAAACTAACACTAACTTCCAAATGGGTGACGTGGAATTCAAAGAACAACTAATAGTAGTAAAACACTTCCCGCATAGTTTATTGCTGGGCATGGACTTCCTTCAGAAACACCAAGCCGTTATAGATCTAGGGAACAACACAATTACACTAACACTGCAAAATTCGAACAAGGTCACGGTAAGCTGCCAGCGAAAGCGTGAATGTCCTCTCATGCAAATTACACTTGAAGCAGATGCTGAAGAGACAAAAATTAAAGCAACATGTCAGCATGACGTAGAAATCCTTCCATTTGCAACCACACAGATAGACGTCAAAATACCCTCACTTCCTACAAACACATTATTACTGGAACCATGCATTAACACTATGCAGAAAAAACACGTTAACATTATACCGGGTCTGTGCAATAATAATCAAAATCAAAAGATACAAGTCCACATTAATACCGCCGCCCCTCAGAGAATATTTAAAGGGACAACACAAGCACTCGTACATGAAGTTGCATTAGTCCAGGCAGACACTTTCACACGTGAGACAGAAAAACAAATAGACATAAAAGACGCCAAATTTAATATTAATTCACGACTAGAACCAGGACAACACGAACAGCTACGAAATTTACTCGATAGGTACAGAAATACCTTCGCCACTAGCCTACAAGAGTTAGGGACAACAAACATTGCGGAGTTCAAAATAGAGTTGACAAACACGACACCAATTAGACAGAAGCCATAAGGGTGTCCCATAAACAGCGGGAAATCATAAACCAACAAGTGAAAGAAATGAAAGAGGCTGGGATAATAAAAGACTCACAGAGTAGCCGGTGCTCACCAGTAATTTTGGTCAAAAAGAAATCAGGAGAATATCGGTTTTGTGTAGATTACAGAAAACTCAATGCACAAACAGCTGCATCCGCCTATCCCTTACCACTGATTGACGACCTACATAGCTATTTAGGAGGTTCAAAATTTTACTGTACGCTTGAGCTGCTAAGTGCATACTTCCAAGTACCTCTAGCTCAAGAAAGTAAGAAATATTCGGGCTTTTGTACGTCGGACGGAGAGTACGAATTCCAAACCTTGAGCTTCGGGCTCTCGAATGCCCCTAGAGCATTCACAGAGATCGGAAATAAACTGTTAGGCGACCTGCGATACGAAAAAGCACTCATATATCTAGACGATATAATAGTGTTCGCAAATACATTTCAGGACTTATTGGCAAACCTGGAAGCAGTATTTAAGAAATTAGAACAACATACGTTTAAGCTAAAACCCCAAAAATGTTTTTTCGGTATGGACAAAATAAAACTCCTAGGATACGAAGTATCGGCAGCAGGCATAGAACCTGATAAAGACAAAATTCAAGCTATTACACAGCTCAGAACGACTAGGAACGTCAAAGAAGTAAGGCAGGTCTTAGGTTTATTTTCTTTCTACAGGAGGTGCATTAATAACTTTGCAGCGATCGTGAGGGCACTAAACGAACTAACAAAGGCAGACCAAAAGTTTGTATCGGGCCAAGAACAGCAAGAAACCTTCCAAAAGCTGAAGGATTTAATGGTTAGGGCTCCGGTGTTGGCACATTTTATGCCGGGAGCCAAAACCCAAATGAACTGCGATGCCAGCATGTACGGCATAGGCAGTTGCCTCCTCCAAGAACGAGATGGAAAAATGCACCCAGTAGGCTTTGTGTCTAGAAGTCTAAGCAAAGCTGAAAAGAACTATAGCGTTTCGGAGCAAGAGCTGTTAGCAGTTATGTACGGTTTTTCGAAGTTCCGCCAGTACATATATGGTTACTCTGTAACTGTAGTTACAGACCATGCTTGCCTGTGCCACCTAAATAGGTTGAGAGATCTAACAGGGAGACTGGCACGTTACAGCTTGATGCTACAGGAATTTGACTACACAATTCAACATAAATCAGGGATTAAACATAAGGACGCAGATTGTTTGTCTAGAATGTCAATAGACCCCCCCTGAACCCGAAACAGCACAAGAGCAGGAAGACAGAATTACCTGTCTCATAGAACCCATAGAATTAGCTAAAAACAAGAGGAGGATCCCCAGCTAAAACCCCTAATACAAGCCGTAAGACAGCCGGGTACAGCGAAGGCTAAACTAGCACGACAAGCTGCAACATACGTGCTGAAATCGAATGTCCTGTACCGAAAAAATGCTGGTACTACAGGGAACATGCACTTGTTAGTAGTACCTGATAGTTTAAAACAGGAAATACTATATAATAGTCATGACGATCCGCTAGGAGGACACTTCGGGTTTTCAAAAACTTTTCACAAAATTAATTCACATTACTATTGGTTTTGAATGAAGAGGGACATACAAAATTATGTAAGAAGATGCACTTCCTGTCAGCAACGAAAAGGTCCAGTTAATCAGCGACCCGCAGGTTTAATGCAACCCATAAAAGTCAACTATATAGGAGAAAGGTTCTCCATATATATCTTGGGGCCTTTCCCAAAGTCCTCTAGAGGTAACAAATACATAATTGCGGCTAGTGATTACTTTTCAAAATATTTGGAATTAAGGGCAATCCCAAAAGCTTCTGTTGAGCATGCCACTGAATTTATCTTGGACGACGTCATCTGTCGTCACGGCGCACCAAAATATATTCTGTCGGACAGAGGGTCCGTATTTATGAGCGAAGTGACACAAGAACTACTTAAGATGATGGGAACAATACCGACTTTCACAACAGCCTACAGACCCCAAACTAATGGTCTAATAGAAAGGGCGAATAGAACTATCGCGCAAGTAATCAGTAACTACGTAAACACACAGCACACAGACTGGGATAATAATTTATATCAAATTCGGTTTGCCATAAATACAAGCAAACAGGGGAGTACTAAGTTCACACCCTTCGAATTACTGTATGCACGGAAACCGATATCACCCCCAGACGTTCAATTACAGGGCACCTCACAAAACCTATTTGTGCAGCAAACACGGGAGGCGATAGTAAAAGCAAGGGCGTTAGCATCCCAAAACATAGTAAACAGCCAGAGGAAAAATAAAAATTTATATGATTCAAAGAGGCGGCACGTCGAGTATAAAGTCGGCGATTTGGTGAAGCTATATACCCCTAAAAGGAGGGTAGGTAGAGCCACGAAACGTTTGATGAACTACATAGGACCGTATAGGGTAATGAAAAAACTAAGCCCCCTGAATTTCGTAATTAAGGCCAGAAATTCCGTGAAACGCCAGAATGTCCACGTTAGTAGAATTTCACCATATTATGCATAGTGAGCATACAGCACACTTGCGACACTTGCACAGCGAGTAAACACAATCTTATTGCCACATAAAAATGACACAAAAAATCGCCTACGTATCACTCAATGTCCATCAATACACAAGTGCTGACATTATTACATGACAGAATGCGTTACACAAATGCGTCCACGCTGCAGTAAGGCTGAGGCATAAAAACAAACAAACAGGAAAAAGAAAGAGGTTAAAACATTAAACGTCAGCAATAGTTCTCAAATAGGTTAAGTAATAGGTTATAATGCAAGACGTAGTATATCTTCGGACCTCCAGCTTAAGTTAGGCTAAAAGTGATAATCCACGCAATTCACTTTTACTTTTTTAATCTTTTTGTTGCTCTCTCTTTCTCGTGATGAAGAGAAAATATATCTGGAAGTGAAAATATAATGGGAAATCCGAGACGCGACCCTGTTATTCGCTTAGTACAGATATCTTTGTTCAGATCAAGGAATTTGAACAATATATATTATCCCCCCAGGAGTTCAGAGTAGGGCCGAGGGACACAACAGAGAGCAAGTATAAAGAAGTATTCTTAAGTTCGGGAAGCAGAGTTAAATAAATAGGAAAGAGAATAGGAAATAAGATTTAGTGGAGGTCGAAAATTTATTTCATAGTACTGTTATTCATATAACTGTTAGTATAAGATTAATTTAAGATAGGTATTTGATAATGTGTTTTGAGAACTATAGGTTGATGCCAGGAATTCTTTTCTCCGCACCTTACAGATGCGTTAGCGCATATAGAATAAATAATAGTAGGAAAAAAATCGAATAACGTACACTCTGGTACGACAACCAAGCGCTGTTAAATAAATATGTCAATTAGCAGATAAGGTGAAGCAAATCAACGTGCAAAATAGATAAATGTAACGTGGCAAATAAGCAAGTGTAAATAAATAAAAAAAATTCTCTCACGACTAGGGCAGATAATACACGAGATGGAGCAGGGACATAGAAATTTTGAAACTCGCAACCTGTTTGAGTCGTCGAAATCATAGAAATAGTATTTATGACTGTTTGCATAGTAGTCATGGCCTTGTTAGCATACAGAATATTGAAGAAATTTTGTAAGGAAAAGTCGAACTCTTCAAACTCGACCACGGCGGAACCACAGCACACGTCACCTCAGGGAATTATAATTCTGGCAACACCAACCGAGGCCGCCTCAGAATCAGCACTAACATGACGGAGAAATAAATAAGAGAGATATATAAAATAAATAAATCAAAAGGTTCAAAATAAACAAGGGGATGGAGGCAGGAAAGGCACAGGTATCCTCCATGAATTACGCAACACAAGATACGTAACACATTCCACACACGCGGAAAGGTACAGAAATTTTGTTTCACAAACTAAGGAACACAGATATCGCCTTCATAAACATCCAATTCTGCATGAACGGTTAGTGTCGAAAGCAGCAGTCTGGTCATGAATTCCGCTGACACAAGTATTCGTCGCCTCACGCACAGAGCTTGACTTTGCACTTCTCAGTGGCGTGTAGCACTGCGACAAGTATATGAATAGAAAATGGGGTGTAAATATGGTTGTTTTTTTTGTTTGTTGTGTTTCATTGGACACAACATCTGCAATATTCGTATTTCTGTGTACTAATTTCAAAAACTAAGTCTGTTTTAGAGGATGCCCTCCAGCAGGCAAGAGAAACCACAGTCTACAGGAGCCTCAGCGACCCTCTTCCCCGGGTTACAGAAGCGAGGTATCAGCAAAATGCAAAAATCGGACATTTAACCACCGCTTACATACAATGCAACACACAAAAAAAACAGTTTTGGACAGTTACAGACAAAAATCATTGTATAATGTACAAATTTAATTTAATTTTTTTCGAACGAACATACCAAGTCAAGCAGAACTTATGAGTAGTCGCATCACACCTGGATAACAGAACTTAATGTTTTCTTTCTGTTCCGTGTTTTTTTTCTTTTCCCTCTCTCGTTTTTTTCAAAATTTGGAGAGACAAGGAATCGGCAGGGGTACCAACTTACTTTCTAAATTTACCTTTTCTCTGCTGTGTTTAGTCTCATCCCGTTACATTTTAAAACGCAATATAATCCTTCCAACCTTATCCTAAGTGACATCCATCTTTAACAAACAACCCTGTTGCTGCGCACCAAGAGACCACCAAGAAGAGAAGCACCCAACATAAAAAGACCCAGGTAGAACAGTGCCCACCAGTATGCGCACGCCGGTAACTCATCACGGGAGTCGCGCCAGAACACGCAGAATTGGTGCGCTCCGAGGGAACGCCACTGCTTGACCACAGCAATGCAGCATGCGCGGAAATAAATACCACGTTTCCGAGAAAATAGCTAAGTATGCAGAGTCACTCAGCAGTTCTGTCCCAGCACCTTATTCATTCAAGGCAGAGTTCACCTCCGGCACAGCAGTAAGCAACCAGCTGAGAAGAGTCCAAGATTGGCAGCAGGCTGCGGTGCGCAGTCGAACCCACCCCTAACGTACTCACCAACCCTTAAACAAAATTTTCCCTGGTATCCGAGTCTTGGACAGCAGAGGACACCAGAGCATTTCAATTGTTTAAAGCTCAACCATGTTTTGTTTTTTTTTTCTTTTTCTCTCCGCCCTCGTCTAGGTAGACTGTTTTAGTACCCCCTAAGATGTTTGTCCTCCTTTTCAATTTTAAATTCCGGGTCGGAATTTGGTGAACCTGGAACCGATGTAGCGGACCAGGTTGAGCATTGAGAATTGCAACATATTTCGTTAACCAGCGCAAGTGTGGAATTCAGGTTAACAGAACACGTCCACGCTGCACAACGCCGAGTCAGCGCTTCTGTATGTATTTATACTACAGGGTTTTGACTCGGTCGCGAGAGTTGCCACGAGAGAGTTACCAGAGAGTTGCCAGAGAATTGCCAGGCAGTTATCAAAGAGTCGTCAGATCATTTGTCAGACTCGCCACCAGTTAACCAGGTAAGCATGCGTCTCATCTAAGTTCTATTGACTTGCCGGGGCTTCACCCCAAACTGAATGTACGCACACTTAACGCAATAGTATAATTCATTGGGCCAATGGATCCCCTGTGCTTCATTTATATACCCCCTATCCTGGAACGCCACCCTGGCCTGCCTACCATCCCAGTACCAACGCATCCCCCCTACCTCTGAGCTACCAACCCCCCTGTGTAATCACCTACTGCGGGGGTAACCATCCCCGTGGGGTGTTACAATATACGTTAATTTAGTTTTCTTAACATTAAGAAAACTAAACCGTAGTTTATAGTGATCGTTGTTTTTCTATTTTTCCTCTGTCACAGTATGAGTTATTTTATTTTGCAATGTAATAATAAAAAAATCTGATGTTATACATTCATATGACCTCTGCCCTCTATCTTTATTAGTGGTTATGCAAACCATTCTTACTAAAGCTTATTTCTCTATCTACTACATTTCAATCCAAATAAACCTTTGCAGACATAGCTACATTACACATTTCGTTATAGATACAAAGAGAATAGCGATAGTCAAATGTTTAAGAACTGGACGCTTACGCTCGTCTTAAAATTCCATACTGATTACATGCAATCATGCAATCGCGAGAAACAACTGACTATTGACCTTAAGAGAATGAGCAAGTAAGTAATAATGCATATCTCGGAAATGGCTTATACCACAAAAGAAAACTATTTGAAATAAGTTATGTGTTTTAAAGAGATCTACATATATTATGTAGTACGCTATCGCTTAAAGTTTGGCATTTATGCAAGATTATACAAAATTCCTTCCTAATGAAAAAGAGTCATAGGCTGTTCCCAGAAAATTCAAAGTATATTTTTTTTCACATTTTTAATGAAATGTAATATTATCAAAATCGTTAGAGCTATGTTTTAGAAAATCAATATTTCCTAAAAGTCTTCCTATAGCGCTTCTAGAAAGTACTGAACTTAAATACCATATTGTTCCCGCTTTTCATTTTTGATTTATGTTGCCCACAGACACACACACCTTTTTCATTTAATTCAGGGGCCTCAAAGCATTTATTTTCCGTGAAATCTGGACATAGCATTTTTGGATGGAATACAGTACTTATCCTACTTACAATACATAGTAGGGAAAGTAAAATGTTTCTATGTTTTGGATTCGGGGAGCCCCAAAGCATGTATTTTCGGTGAAATCTCGGGATCGAAATTCTGGGTGGAAAACGATAGCTTCTCTACCTACTATGTACGTGGCAAGGAAGGTAATAACGTTTTTTCCATGTTATAATTTACTTCTTCTTCCAGTATTACAATATTATTAGATACTTAGGGTATTCTCCAGAACATAACACTGCCTGGAACTATAATGACATTTAAGTATGCGGATTTAAAGAGAATTTTTTCCTTTTTATAAGAAGTGAAATGTCTTATTAGTATTGTTACAGAACAATTTTTAAAAAAGATTTGTGGTTAAGTATGGAGATTTATAACTCAGCAAGCAGTAGTAGGATCCGACGTTAATTTGTTTTATAACATTATTAAAAGTCAACATTACTTCCTTTGCATTTTCTTTAAGAAGCAGAACATTTTCGCATAAATGGGTTGATACCATTCAAATATTCTGCATTTCATACCGAAATTGTGGTATCACTGCTCTTGCCGCTATCAGAGAGAGGATGGCGCATCCTGCTCCTGGTATGGAATGAGCATTGCAGTAATTATAGGGAAAAAGTTAGAATGCTAAGGAACCAGGTATTCGTTCTCTTTCTAAGAAGACATCGTGTAGTGAGTAATATATACAAAATGCTTCACATAATATACTAACATATATGAATTCACTATGAATAAAAGCTAGAATTTCAAAACTACCCTACCCGTATTGCGTATATATTACCAGAGTTGGTAGACGATTCCGCATTTCTGCTCAAAACCATTTAACCATTATTTCTTCTTTTTTACGTTTAACCGGAGTTTCTGTGTCTCTTTGAAAATCGGGTATTCGGAGTATTAGTTTATCTTTTGGCAACTGCACATAGCATAGACTTATCCCGTCCCCAGGGTTGGCAGATTGAATTTCTCTGAAGGATTGCAAAATCTGTATCCCTATATATCTCAAATTTGATTTTTTTAAAATTATATATAACAGAAATCGGCAATTTTAGAAATGGATAATTTCTATAGAAATTATATAGAAATAGATAATTTGATGCACTACTATTGTGTTTCAGTTATATTGATACACTCTATAAGTTTAATATATATACGTGGTATATTATAATTTTTTAGTCTATGCTCTTTATATTATATTTATGACTGTTCTGTACAACTAATGGTTACAGGACGGTACCTCTATGCTTACTAGTATTTGATACGTAATGTATTGTTGGCGTTCGTATCTGTGTAATGTCGCAATATATCTAACAGAAAGGAAATAATTCAAGAAATTCTTTTGGATTTCCTTGACGCAAACTAGCTAACAGTACATAAATTATTACAAATTTCTGGAAGTTTCTTGAGCCTCAAAAATGGACTTGCGTTTAAATTAACATCGCTTTAGAAAACTCTCGTTACGTTACATAATTTATATGAACCATAATATATACCTGTCCAATACGTAAATAAATACCAATCTCATGATAAATAGTTTCAGTGTAAATGAGAAGTTTAAGTTTAATAGATTAGCGTTGAAATGAACAATTTAAAGCAAGAGTAAGAATAACAATCAGATTTATTTTTTAAGTACGGAAAATAAAGTACAGTATTCCGCTGTATATTCTTGCCTTATTGTTGCATATAGGAGCCGATGGAATGCGTCTGTAGTCAATGACAAGCCAATAACTTTGAGTCTAACTATATTCGTAAACATGTCGTTTCCTTTTTGAGGATCGCAATTCTTGTATATATTTTGTGAATAACCGAATGACTACATCAAGGTATTATACTGATAATAAATTTAACGGTTTTCAATGCAAAAATTATTCTGCTTATAAGGGATAAGCTACGTTTAGAAAGCAATTATTTAAATAAAATACTTGTAGGATTCATTAATTTTAAATATAGGACGATATTGCTTTAAGTATTGGATTTCAGATGTACCCCACTTTTTGTGTCTGTTTGTGATCGTGTTTAACAACTTGAAGACTAGCAAAACTTAACTCTCTGCTTTTTGTCACATCAACAATGACGCACCTTTTGTTATTATTATTTAAAAACGGAGTATGTCGGTAGTATAATTCATCGTGAAAAACTTTAGAATTTTGGGTTAGATAGGACACTAATTAGCGGTATATGAGCATATCTATTGCAACAGTCATATAGCCCAAATGCCAATATTTGCATTTCTTTAAATACTGCTTGCAAAATCCATTTATAAGCAGCTCAAAACTTGAACTTCCCCATTCTGGATCCCCGACCGTTCCTCCTCCTCCCCCAGCTAGGGATGGTTCAGTGACAATATGTCCAGCCATTCTGAAAACTGAGTCTTATCTCTGCAGATACTTGTATTAGGAAGTATCAAGAATACTTTTCAAAGCTACACGGTAGCAATAAATTATCATTATTCATAAAACAATTATTCCTGTCTTATAGAACAAAAAGTTTCGTTTTGTTTCTCTTCATGTATCGATAACGCAAGAATATTTGCAATAAAATTACGAAAGAGGCATACCGATTTTGTAAACGTGAAGTTCTTAATAGCCGGCGTATAATACCGGAATTATTGACCTCTACGATTATTAATTTTAAAAACACATGCTAGGGAGGTTGTTAAATAATTACAAAAATAATTTCTATATATTAAATCAATGCACAATATAGGAAGAAATAATTACAACTTTTTAAGTGAATAAGGAAGTCATTACCAGGCAAATTACGTGTTCGGGAAAACCAATTAGTTAAAAGTCAGAGCAGCTAAGGTAATTTGGTGCTGGCGAACTCAGACAACAAGACATCCATTAGTTCAAGGATCAGGTAATTATAACTTAGTAGGTTGTGTTCAAGTATACCAGTTCTGAGCATTAGAAAGGGAAAATTTGTTTTAAGAGTTTAGCAAATCAAAGAGTAATCGTTATGTTTCAGATACTAATAAGCTTAAGATTTGGCAGCGTATAATGTAGGAACATTGCTGGGGTAGTTGTAAAGCAGGCTAGACTTAATTTAATAAAATAATGTGTATTTCTGAAATTATCGTCTTTCATTCAGATGTTTTACAGACTGACGGTCTTTTAGGGTTCACAAAGGTGTTTTACTGTGATCAATAACGGCATTTTCTCACATACTTAGCGGTAGCTGTAAATTTTAGCATTTTAGCGATTCACGGCATTTCACAATTCTTATTGTTTTTATGTATACAGTTATTTTAAAGGTAAATTTGATAATTCAGAAGTTTGCAGATATAATAGTTCAGTCGTTTCAGTTTCTCATGCTAAGATTCAAAATTAGTTCAATTTTTTATCCTCAAACTGTCGGCAACTCGCACCAAACATTCATTATTAGCCTCCATTACATTTATTAGTCAACTATTGTTAAGATATTCAGACTGTTACATCGTGTGATTATGCAAGTCTGTAGGTATTAGGTGGTTTCTCTACGTTTGTACTGAAATTTGAGACTTTTAAACACTATTTAAAAGTATCTACGACATTTGATGTTTTAGTTATTCAAGGACTTGCAGGGTGGACATATTCCGCTTAAGATTTTAGACCATCATCTACCTTGCAGGTACTCCCATCCAGTCGGAAACTCTGTTAACAGTTGGACCTCATTGCGGTGGGACTTTTGTTTTATGTCTATTTGCCTAATTTGCCTCGGCTTTGATTCTTATTACCTCAGTATGGAGGGATTGATTTAGAAATAATTACAATTTTGGTTCCTTTAGAACTATAATAAATTTATTCGTCAAACAACCCTTATTGTGTCTATGTGTTACAATTTACCATCTTGTTTTTCCACCATATACCCATCGCGAGTTTAATTATTAATCGTGGTACACAGGGTCTCATTTACAATTGTGTACCTAGTGATTGTACATGTTGTGCAGTGTTTTTCCGAATGAGTTATCTCGTGAGATTTTAAGTAAGAATTTCCACCACAGCGTTTTCACTACTGCAGAATTTTAGTACGTATTCACTGTGTATTCACAACATTCACCGCATCTTTCCATTGTATTCAGCAGCGTCGCTCGAGGTCACTCCAAGGTCTGCACGCGTGTTTTGTGATTCTAACCTGGCCATAATTTTACACTTCCACCGGGCTTCCTTAATAATCCCATTGGTGAATTTTATTATAATTTTCTTATTTGCTCTCAGAATTTCTATTTCACCGTGTATCCTCCAATCGTATTCTTGGCGAGTACGTGCTCTTGCATAATTTTACTAGCTTCGTCCCCGCTCGCTTAAATCCCTCCGCTGACTGAATCAGGTTCCGATTAGGTGAACAAAGATTTCTAAAGGCATTCAGTTCCCTTTGGTTAGCGTTATGAAGCAAACTTTTCCGAAGTGCGTCCTGGTATCCTGGGTCATACCCCAGGCTATTACACATTTGGAGTATATTCAGCATTTTTCCTTATCGAAACATAAATGTTCTCATATGTTATAAATGTACAATTATTATTAAAATTATTACCCAACAAATGATATGCTCTGTTACACCTGACGTTCCAACACATTTTCAGCTCCATTCTGAATTGGTCTGATAGAATCGCTTGCATTTATGATTTATTATTATGACGACTTGCTCATAAACATACATAAGTAAACACAAAAACGTTTTAATAAAGTACTTAGGGGCGTCTAAAAACTTTTATTTCCCGTGAAATATCGATATCAAAATTTTGCTTAGAATGCAATTATTCTCTATCTACTAGGCACAAACATAACAGAACGTATAAATATTTTTTTTAACTCACGTGCCTGAAAATTCTACTTATACTGAAATTTATGTATCAAATTTTGGGAGGATTACAACACTTTTTCTCCTTACTGTAGGTGAGTAAAAGAGAAAGTAATAAATATCGTAGAAAATTACAGCGGTCCTCGCGCCTCTTACTTCGAGGACTTGCGCCGTTAGTTGCAGTCCCGGGTTCGATGCCCGCGCGGGTTGGATTCGAATGCGGTGTAGTGTTAGATACAGGAGAAGCAATGGTAAAATTCACTGTACTTGCTTTATGTCTCCGTCCGACGTGGCTTCGTCTTGTTGCCCTGGCTGGTTGATTTAACTGTACGGTAATTCTCGCCGTTGCCCTGGCTAGTTGATCTCAGCGAAGATGTAAGCATGGACTTTGCCTATCAGGATTGGTAATAAGTTCGTCAACCTCGGTATTGGTACAAAGGAGCTCAGAGGTGAATTCACTACTCATCATCACTTTGAACTATCGCTATTTATTGTCACTTCTTCATTCTAAAAACACTAAATAATGTTCCTGTTCACTTATCATTTATATAGGACTCGGGAATCACCGATACATTGTTAATTAATATGTGATTAATATCATTTACACTTCCGCACAAAAGGACACCATTTGCGCGCCAACTTTGTCTTACGGAGTAGCGTGGATTCGTCGTCTGTAACTACAAGTCAACTCCTGGATTTTGGGGTAAATATCAATTATTTATAGACCACGATCCCTCACTTAAATTTTAGGATCTGATTTCTCATTTGAGGAATTTTCACGGTTCTCTCAGCGTGGAAAAATATTATTTAATTTATATATATTTTTATTGGCTAGTTTGTATATATCATGTGACTTTTTTCCGGGTTTCTCTTGGTAATTTTCCGTTCTGCGTTACATTTCCCTCACTCCATACTTCCGGAGCGGAAACAAATAAGGTCATAAAATCTTAACCTCGATTCTAACACAAAATGGGTTTTCTCTGTACAGCGAACAGCATATTTCTACCCGAACTGCAGAGTTCAAGACATTCTAAAACTAGTGAAACAGGAACATTATATAAAGACAAGCATTACATTACACAAAAATGACAATTTACATGGTGTTCACATTATACACATATATCATTCATATATCAAATTAAACACTGAATAAATTAACACATTATAAAATTAATGCGGGCACATTCTGTCTCAAAATTAAGTACACCAATTATTACAAGGACTAGCAGTTCGTATGAATGAGGAAAACTTCGAAATGAATCCCGTCAATAATTGGAGCGGCACGGGGCCATGCCCACAAAGCATGGATATTTACGCTTGCAAGGAGCGCAGAATTTTATTGCCAGGCTAGGTGTTTTTTAAAAACCAAAGTATTAATACAAATAAATCAGGAATTGCCCCGAACTTTAATTTATTAGAAGGCACTTAAATTATTAAAGACAATAAATAGTGTGCTTACAGGTAATAAATAAAATGGGATAACGCTGAAAGTAAGAGGCGTGACGAAATAAAATACGCCTTTGCTGAGGAAAGAAAAATATGGCGATACTGTAGGATATATGGATAGGGAAATTCTTGCGACTTTGTGTACTGGTAGTTCATCATTCATGTTTTATTACTTGGTGCTAAGGTGCTAAGGTTCAGCTTTCGTTACATACTTTTTATTCAGCTACATTGAAATATTGCAATCGAGTAGTAGTGGATGCAGAGTGAATTATTTGCGAAAGGCTTGCTTTTGCCTATTTTTTCGTTTTATAGTCGGAGAAGCTTATTTTGCGATACTTATAAAAGTTACCTTTATTGAAGCATATCTTCACTTATATTTGTCATATGAAAAACTCCAGTTTCTGTTGAGTGATTTTATTTGTCATATGAACAACTTATGTGAATAAAGGTCGTGAACGTCTGCATAAGCTACTGTCTTATTAGGAGGATGATTATAATAATAATAATAATAATAATAATAATAATACGCTATATACATTTTTAACGCCATCACCGAGGTATATCACTTCAGATAGCTGCAAATGTCAGTCTGCAATACTTCTGTCCTCACACGAGTACTAGAATCCCCTTCATTTGACACAGATTAAAAACATTATGTGATAAATTGCATTTCAAATCCTTTTATTTAGCCAAAAAGAGATTATGATGATTAGAGATAATGATAATTGACTACATACATTTTAAACTGCAGTGCCGACAGGCACCGCTTCAGCTGTTTGCAAGCTTGCATACTGCAATATTTGTTCTCACAACAGCACCAGGACACAAATTGGTACAGACTATAAATAAAAATAGCATACATTTTAGTTTCGGAGTACTTTCAATTAGCCAAGAAACCAATGCCCAATTACTGCTTAGTTATTCCACAGAAAGATCTGACTGAGTGTTGAAATAGGTAGTCACTGCTTCCAACTTCTTCTACTGTGTGAATGTTAATTATAATGAATCAGAGCTATTTCAAAACTGTTTTATTTACTATTTCATGATTATAGAAACGTTCATTATGTTCCTGTTTATATAAGTGATTGTAGTAGTTAATATAAAGTAAATTCCTTTTCAATAACGCACATATAAATTACCTACATTGTTTTCATTTTGAGACTTCCGTTTTGTTCTTGTAATACCTGTAGCATTCAAAGATCATTTGATGTCATATTGGAAATCTTACACGTCTCCTATTGTCTTGGCTCGCCGAATGAGCTGTAAAAGTGAAGAAGCTAAGCATTTAAGTAGTAGTAGTAGTAGTAGTAGTAGTAGTAGTAGTAGTAGTAGTAGTAGTAGTAGTAGTAGTAGTAGTAGTAGTAGTAGTAGTGGTGGTGGTGGCATTTATTAAGTACTTAGTATTACATTAATTGCATAACACAATCGTATGAGTCATAAGACCGTAATGTTCTGTAGAAAAATACCTGGTCTCTAAATTTGACTTGCAAAACCGACCAGAAAACAACTATTTTATAATCACCACATTATATACATACATATAAAATGCAAAATACTCTGAATCACACACACACACAAACCCTAACGCACGAAGTGCTCAAGTACCACATATATTTAAGGAAAATTTATATAAACACCTTATCTCTTAGTACACGTACTTCCATTAAGTATGTGTCCAAGCTTGGCCAGTTTTGGCTGTGTAGAATCAAGTCCCAGTATGCTGTCCTCCGTCTATTGGAAGCCAAAAATACCCTCCGGCTCAAAATATGCGTCCAGTCTTCCTGTTCCCTGCATATTGGGCAAACCTCCTGCTATCATCATCAATAATCTTGCGAGATTTCCATCTTCCCAACCTAAGCCATGCTATTCCCATTCTATGTTTTATACCCAATTCCAAAATGTATGTTTCCTTACCCACCCAGTTTTTATTTAATTTTGTAGCTCCAATGTTGCTCTTTGGCTACATTCAAATTCCATTTCCTGCCTGTTTATATCACATAGTCGCCTTTTGACTTTTTTCGCGGCACTGTAAGTATTTTCATTATCCCTTTGCCAGACAGCCTTTAAGCCAATTTTTGATAAGTCCCATTGTAACCGCCCACCATTTTTGATGCTCTATGTTGTTCATTTGATGACGATAACATATTGCTCTCAAACTTGTTTGGTCACCTTTAATTATTCGCAGCCAGTACCTAACTACATTTCAGTTTAGCAAATACAGCACCTTCCCAGCATCCTACCTAGTTACTATTGAAGTCAGCGGTCAGAGAATTTTAAAACGAATTTTAAAACCCTAGTGGGACCAAATGACTTGCAGTTTTTCTCCGTCATATATATCACTCGGAATTAGGGAAAGCTGTCCTTAAGAGTTGTCAGCTATAATTGGGTTAAAAAGTGCTGCTGCTCTCCAAGAATAAATAAATATGTAGATTAGTATACAATAATAAAATTAAAAATGTTTATTTTAGGAAAGCAAAAAAAAATATTTTATGGTTAATGAGACATCCCTGGTGCCGCAGATTTCATCAAAAAGGTTTAAATGGCATAATAGTGTCTCAATAGGTAATTACAAAAACTTATATCTGTGCCTCTTTTACATTTTACCTAAGAGTAGTGTTTTCCTATAAAAGTGATATAATGTTCTATTATCGTAAAGATTTATGAGGACTGGCTCTTGTTCTTTATCTCTCTTACTCTTTTTGCTCTGTTAGCTCCTTAGTTGCTTTAGCTCTTTTTGCTCTTAATTTTAATCTCTAGCTCTACTTCTACCTTTAGGTCCAGATGATACCCTTGCTCTTCTCTATCGCTAAGGCTAACTGTAGCTCCTTTAGATTTCTTTACTCGTTTAGTTCTTTAACTCCTTTAGCTCTTTTAGCGCTTACTCATGATCAGTAACACTATCTCTGTCTCTAGCTCTAGATCTTGCTGTGGCTCTTTCTCTTCTCTAACGCTAATATGACAGGTATCTCCTGTTTTAAGAGACAGCAAGGTACAATCACAACAGTTGAATACCAGCTGTTTATGAAAAATACGTAGCTCTGTTGCACTACAAGAATGTTTGCAGAAGCAAAACAGCGGTTTCACAGAGGCAATGTATTGTATACGTTGGACTTAAAACAACATCTAGCTGAATCACGTAGTTCTTACAGAAGTACAATATTGTAAGAGGGCGTGCAACAACGTACCTCTAATAAATGAAGGAATATACAACGACGGCACACAAACTATATTTGGAATGGCTTCTCTTGGAGCTACAATACTTTTCCGTGGGTAAGACTTCGTTTTTTGAATCCCCAGGTGGACTTAACTAAAATATGACCAAAATTGTACTTTCGATAATTTACCTCTGACGTAAAGAATTATAACAGACATGGTAAATTATTTTCACGCTTTTGTCATTTCATTACCTTGGATTATTTTGTTCTGTTTCAGGTATTTTGTTTAAAAGCGTTCTGATAATGCTAATACTGTCACCGCGAACGAGACAAGCATTTGGTGCACTGTAACATTTAGTTTTGATTGTTACATTGATCTAATCGGCATACTCCTTGTGTTCTATCAATTGTATACTTCGTATAGTATTATAATGTTTATAACATGAATACTAATGTAACATGCTACAACTTATTACGGTGTAATAATTACAATAATATTAAGAAGAAAAAGAAGAATACATACATTCCTTCGTGAATGACACATCTGCAGATTGTGTTTTAGCTACTCTTGCACTTCCGCAGCTGTGCTTTGTGTACGAGTGATTAGGGTGGAGGTTTCAGACAAAGAAGTTCCAAATCCGAATCTCGTTCCCTCAATTACAAGATTTTATATTCACAATACATACTATACTTTATGTATATATGTAAGTATAGAGCTAAAATCACTAATCGAACTACTTATCCCTGAAAACCCTGCAACAAAAAACCAATATTAGCGCCGCACCGTACATATAGCTTCAAGAACTGGACGATGATTCGACAACAACGTGTATGTGTTAGGAAGACGTAAGATACAAACACCTCTTGCTCGATCAAATTTTTCTTGCACGCTAACAACGCATTAGTTTATATATTAAAGAAAGCTTTTGGTGGATTATAAGAGTGTAAATCGTTTATCACTGCTGGTTAGAGCTACATTTACTTCACAACAAGCATACATTCTTTACTCCTTCGTGCAAAGATTTAATGTTTCTTATTCAAAATTGAAAAACATCTCGTTTACCAACGTAGACTACGAAAGGCCTTCGATAAGTTGTACGAAGTCTGTTTTCCGTATTAGAAACAACTTTTTTAATTTGAAAAGTAGTCAGAATCATAAATGAACATATTAGAACAAATCATAGCCCCGAATTTATTTATGTAGTTCTATTGATGAGTTTTCAAAAGATTGGCAGAATCATTTGCATAATTATTTTAGACTAAATGAGAAGTGCATGAACAACTTAGGAGTGCTATTATATGCAGATGATCAACAGATCTTGGGTAACAACGCAGATGGACTGCAAATGGAAATTCTCAAGTTAAATAAGATTACAAACATAAAAACTGGGGTAACAATATTGATTATCTGAGTCACATCAGATATAAGATAGTAAGTGAATGGACTCACACTATTCAGTGTTACGTAAATAATAAACAATAAATTATTTAAAGCGAAATACTGAATTACATACAATAATTTACACACAAAAAGAAAATATTGTGGTCAATGTATGGAATTCATAACTAACCTTGGAATGATTTCGTGATATTATTTGAATTTCATGGGTATTTGGTACTAATTCACTAAAATAAGTAACTAGACACTACTTTAAATGTTCAAAGTACCAGTTTGGTAAATGGGTGATTTTCCACATTTATTTGTATTTATTTCATACTACATAAGCAACGAACAAGTATATGTATGAGGGCGGATCAAAACGTAACGCACAATAATTTTTTTACAAAAGCGTTTGATAGTTAAAGAAAATCACAAATGAACTTACACCTTTTACCTGCTTTTCGACAGTGTCACAAAGTTTCTCAACACATTTCTCCCATTTGATACCAGTGTCAATGTGCCCTGTTCGTAGAAGTCCGTTTCCTTGGAGTATAGCCATCTGCGGACTGCTGGTTTCACTTCCGCATTTGTCGCAAAGCGTTAGTCGCTCAGAAATTTCTTCATGGGACCAAACAAATGAAAGTCCGAGTGCTAGGTCGGGACCGTATGGTGCATGCTGGAGCACCTCCCAACTAAATTTGGTGATCTCCTGACAAACAGCAGCCGCCGCAACATGGGAGCGAGAATTGTCATGAAGAATTTTGATATCGTCAGCATTTATGTTGTAGCGTTTGTCACAAAGGAGCACGACGCAACTTCACCAAAGATTTCATGTAGACTGCAACATTCACAGTGGTCCCGTATTCAGCAAAGTCCACCAATACAACACCATGCACATCCCAGAACACCGTCACAAGTACTTTCCTAGCAGATTGAGTCACTTTGAATTTTTTCTTCACTGGACAACCAGCATGTTTCCACTCCATACTTGGCTGCTTGGTTTCGGGCGTGTAGTGGTATGCCCACGACTCATCATCAGTGACGATTCCTTTCAGAAAGTCATCCCTTCTACGGGGTACCGCGTTATGTGATCCAAGCTCGTCATCATTCGCTAGCCCTTGTGGTTGTCTGTCAGGTTCTTAGGCACCCAGCGACTACTAACTTTCCGAAATTTCAACGTGTCATGAACAATATCGTACACTGCACCATAAGAAGTAATGAACTGTTGCGATAAGGCTCGCAGTTGCACATGCCGGTCGTTCAAAATTGCCACCTCAATGCCTCTGACATTCTGCAGCTGCTACCTGTCGTCCTCCGTGGACTAGTGGTATCGTGTTAGCCTCTGGTTCCCAAGGTCGCGGGTTCAAACCCGGCGGAGGGCGATTTTTCGTGCGTAAAAATCCTGAGCATGGCTTCCTTCGGAAGGGAAATAAAGCCGGTGGTCCCGTGTCGTAGATTTACGGCACGTAAAAGAACCTCAAGAGGCCTCTGAGCAAAATTACCGGTCTTTCACGCCCAATATGGAATGGGACGCTAAGAACCATAGTAGTTAAAGAGCGTCCATAAATAAAACTCAATTTCAATTTCATTTCAGCTGTTACCCGCCTCCCTTAGCGTGGCGAATCACTAAGGTTCACAGGCCCTCTAGGAAGAATGCACACCACCTGAATACATTGCTACGATCCATACAATCATCCCCATACACGCCATGCATGTCCCTGTGCATATCACTCGGTTTATACCCACAAATATCGAACCACACCTCTCTGCTCTTCACAATGGACGACGTAACACGCGCGACATCCTTGTTGCGTAGTTCACGCTTCTCTCGCTAGAGATGCAAATTAAACAAAAATACCCTCTGTAGTGAAAATTTTAAACTATATCTGTGTGAAATTACAACATTCCAGCTACAATACCAAGGCAGAAAAAAAGTACTGTGCGTTACTTTTCGATCCGCCCTCGTATGTGAAAATTACAGAAAAACCTGTATAAGAAGGTGTTATAATAACAAAGCTGCTCTAAGAAGTTTAATTCACAAGAAAGTGGTTTGAATATGTCAAAATTACATAACAATATATAGGTAAGCTTTAAACGAAATTAAACCATGAATACATGGATATAAAACCTTTTTCTTTTAAAAGTTGCCAATTTCGTAACAGGTTCTGTGGTGAGACCTTCACGCATCAGAAAATGAGAGTTTCTAAATTCCAATAGTGGTCAATGTCGCATGTGCGTCCTCGAACGTAACAGGGGATGCCAGTATTCGCTTTCTCCTCCCTTGACTCAAAGGGATGCACAACGATCGGATTACTGTCTCGTATAAGAACGGATAATATTGCTTGGAATCAGAGTACTCTCAAGAGCTGGTTGATGTGGAGCGTTGCGAAGCCCTTGAGGTTGTCAAGTGCGCATGTATTGCTGCTAGAAGCCAGAATAACGTTCAATAAGGACTTTTCTACCACACGAAAAACATTTCCCCGTGGAGTCACAAGTAATGCAAACAACGCTGTAACTGAACAGCAAAATTTTACAGTTATGTACTGCAACCTATGTAAGATATCAGTAAAATATTCAAGTATTCCTTTGTTATTCTGCAATTGACGTTTCTAACACTTATTTGCTACACTAATCCTTATTACTTATACTAACGGAAATGTTTATATTTCCTACGACGCACATAGTAGATAGAGAAGGTGTTGCACTTCACACAAAAAATCGACATCTATATTTCACCGGATGTACATGTTTTGAGATCCGATGAATAATACAAAAAACAGCATTTTTAAAAAATGTCCGTGTGTGTGTGTGTGTGTGTGTGTGTGTGTGTGTGTGTGTGTGTGTGAAGAGCATCACTCAAAAACCAAAAGTTGGATAAATATCAAATTTGGTATTTAGATTCTATAGCTTCCAAAGATGCGACACGAAGATTTTTCCAGAAAATCCCCCACCCCAACTACCATTTATATGGAACATTTTCTCGAAATCATTAATTTTCTAAAAAACGGTTCTGACGATTTTGATTAAAATACCATCATTATAGATATTTAAATAATAAATAAAATGTATATCTTGAATTTTCTGGGAACAGCCTGTGAAGTTCTCTTCATGGGGAGGAATTTTGTATAATCTTGTGTAACTGGCAAACGTTAAACGATACATAAAAACTGTAGATCTCTTTATAACACACAATTTTCTTCGAATAACTTCTGCGTGGCATCAGCCATTTCAGAGATATCCGTTATTACTTATTCAAGTTGTTCAATATTTAAGTCATTCTTGTAAAATCTTGTTGATTTTTAGTTATTTCTCATTGAAAGTGTATGGAACTTTGAAGGCGAGCATATAGGGTCCAATTTTAAAACATTTTACTATTGCCATTTCAGTTGTATCTATAGTGAAATGTGTAATGTAGCTATTTATGCAAAACTTTATCTGAATCAAAATTAATAAGCTAGAAAAGTTAGGTTTCTAAGAATAGTTTGTGTACACAATAATATACAGTAGAGGTTAGAGACTGTAACATCAGTAGATTTTTTTTACTGTAGTTTGCAAAACAAATCTAACGTATGCATGATTATGAATATACTTCAGCTTTTCTAATGTTCTCAGCATTTAATATTAAAATGTTACTATATTAATGAATGGGGAAGGTCATAAACAAACTAATAACTCCAATATCTGTTACCTCAAGGGATAAACTTTTAAATACACTATCAAACACCCAAAGGACGCGCGCGGTTCAAAAAAATTCCTCTGTAGTCGTTAATTCATAAGTTCTTTAACCATTATTCTTATAAAAAGTAAGCACTCCATTTTTTTGACATTCTCACTTTCCACTTTATATTTTATGCAATGGCATATTCCTACAATAACCTCCAGGGAAGTGACTAAGAGAAAGCAAATAATCTAGACATTTCGTGACACAATTTCTAACCTATGTAGTATTTATTTGTGAACACATTATAAAACCTTCTATAAATACCTGATATATTTATTTAGAATTAAGACTCTATTTTGCTGAAAGTATACCATTTGATACCGCCTAAAAACTTGTTAAGTATGCATCATTTATAATAGCACAAACGCTTGATTTTGATTTGATCGTCCACCTGGTCCAGCAACCCTCATGACTTGCACAGTATCTTGAGCTGTTAGAGAATATCAAAATAGTATGACACAGGAACCTATCAGACAGAGAGCTGCTAGTGGAAACTAGATTTAAACCTAAATCAGAGATCCTTGGCAATAGGCATGGCATTTCTGTTTGTGCTTTTATTTTTTAAGATAGAAAGTAGCAGTTTCCATGCAACAGATTCGAATTTTCCTCAGAGCATAAATGTTTTCAAAAAACATACTTAAATGGTGCCAGATAAATGACCAATTTAAATTTAAAATGTATGATAAAGTTAATAGTGTGAAATGCCATTATCAAGTTATTTAAACACTTATGGGCAAGAATATTAAGGCAATAACTTGTAGTGTTTAAATTCTAGCTTTTCTCCAGAATTCTAAGAGTATATGTATTCAGTTCTGCGTCTAAGCATGCACTCATGGGTAATCACGATATGTTAAATGCTTCGCCTTTGGAGTAATATGAGAAGAACTCTAACATGAGGTTAAAGGTACACAGTAGAACTTTTTCGATTATTTTGGGACCCTATTCTTCAGTCAGGTAAATATGGATGGGTGCATTGTCGTGATTGCATTGTTTTGAAAAAAACATTTATATTCTTTAAAAGTCGAAGTCATATTTTCTAAAGCCAGACATTTTACGTGGCTATGTGATTTCTCTCACCAAAACGCTTATATTTCTCAAAACTACGAGGGCAGTCCAGAAAGTCCCAGACGTTTTGGCCAATCGTGGCGATGAGTAGGGCTAGAGCCGCCATATTAGTGTCAGAACGTTCCTACATTCAGTACGCATCCAGCTGTGGTAGCGTAAGGACTGTGCCTTCCTTACTGTGCTCTCTGTGAGTTGTTAAAATGTGCGCTGCAATAGAAAATCCTATCACTTATGAAGTGCGGTTGGCTAAAAAGAACAAACCAATTGAAATTTATCGTCAACTTGTAATGTTGACGGGCTGGGAATAATAAGTGAAAGCCGAGTCAGGCAATGGTGCATTTATTTTAAAAATGGCCGTACAAATGTTTACGACGAGGATCGCAGTGGTAGGCAACTGCCAATGCAAATCAACGACAAATTTCGTGAAAATCGTCGTTTCACGATTACAGAATTTTCGGAACATTTTCCCCAAATTTCACGGAGTTTGGTGCATCAAATTGATGCTTTAATACTGACGCTGAACTACATGCCGGTGTAAACCAGTGGTTGAAGTTGCAGGCGTCAGATTTCTGCAGAGAGGGTATTGAAAAACTTGTATCACGGTATGATAAATGCCTAATTTGAATGGCGATTATGTAGAAAAATAGCTTAAGGGCGTACCTTTCAAATGTAGATAATAAACGTTGATATTTGCATTTTGTTAATTGTTTATTTCAAAACGTCTGGGACTTACTGGATTACCCTTGTATATTATAGCAATACAAAATACTTAGTTGTAGTTTCTAATGCTCAAAGTGTCTCTGTTCGCAAGTTATTTCACTTTGTGTTTATTTTGAAATAACCCAGAATGTGCTTACAACATACATAGAGGCAAAATGTAATATTCTCACACAAATAATAACAAAATTATGAGGCAGTGATGCTTCTTTGATTTCATACATTTATCAAGAGTGCCATTTGAGACTGAAGCACTAAGTTGTGCTTGGTGTTTAGTGCTATCTACAGCCTATTATCGCATTTCATACGAAGAGTGCATAATTTAAAATGCACAACAAAGAATGTTTGACAGCGACATCAAGATGTGTATATGTCACATTGGAAGAGGAGAACTATCTTTTGATGCGACGGTTTGGGTGGCTCAGATGGTTAGGCGCTGACCTTATGATCCCAAGTTCACGGGTTCAAGCCCGGCCTAGACCGATGGTTTTTAAGTGTGATCAAAAGTGACAGCTCCATGTCAGTAGACTTACTGCCATGTAAAAGAAATCCTGCGGGACGAAATTCCGCCACAACGGCGGCGCTGATATGATCCTAACAATAGACAGCGTCATTTACAAACAAACTACAGGGTGATTTATGAAGAACTGACACATTTATTTCATAACTCTTTCAAAACTAGTTATGCTAGCGACCACCTGTTTTACCTGAAATGCAAAGGAATTTTGGGAGTTATTCACCTCTATAGCAAATGTTGAAAATGTCCTCAATCCTGCATAAGGCACAACTCAACACGTCGTTCCAAGTTACTGGCCACTCGTTGGAGGACTCTGTTGTCAATAGCTTGAATATCTTGTGTAATGTTGTGCTTCAGATCGTCCAATGTCTGGCACAAGCCCTGTCTTTAAGTAACCCCATAGAAAGAAGTACGGCGATGTCAAATCCGGTGATCGCGGTTCTTGGAAATTATCCAGTCGTCAAAGAAAATTGCAATTAGTGCCATAGATTCCTTTGATGTATGGCATGTAGCGCGGTGCTGTTGAAAATATCCTGGACTCAGCTCTACATCATCCAGTTGCTCAGAAAACTCCATGAAAATCCGTGGAGCAGTGTTCACATTGTTGTCCAAAAAATTTGGTCGCACTATTCTCTGCGCGGATATTGTAAACCAAACTCAGATTTTAACCGGGTGCATAGGTAGGTACTTCATGAGTAACATGTAGGTTTTCGCCGCTGGCCTAATGGCATGAATTATTTGAATTCACATAGCCGGATAAATGAAACCATGCTTCATCTGTGAACCATGTGATGGACAATATGGCAAGATTTTGCACAATAAACGCCCGAAACCAACGACAATAATTCAGTGGTCTATCGCTGTCTGGTTCCTGTAACTGATGGACAATCGTAATCCTATACGGTTTTAGGCCTGCACTTTTTACAGCTCTCTGACGTATTGAGTAGCTGTACCCTGTCTCCAGCGACAAACGCGTTAATGATTTTTTTGGATGGCTGATCCAGTCGTGCTAGTACGTCAACAAAACCGTGGGAAGCCTAGATGAACGAGTTTTGCCTTTTTCACTCACCAGAGATCCAGTTGTTTCCAATTTGTTTACCAGTCCCAGTATTGTGTTTCTTTTGGGAGGATTCCGAACACCAAATTCTCTCTGATATGCCCTTGAGTAGCTGTAATTGAATTCGTAATTCAGTATATCTTTACAAGAAAGACGCGCTCAGTTAATGTGTACTCCATTTTCACATTGACTAAAAGAAAATCTCAAAAACAGTTGCCGACAATAAAACTAAAAACTACGAATAAAACATGAACATCTGCACATCTAGTGACAGGCAATCGAAACTATAGAACATTATTCTTAATTTGAGGCTAAAATTGGGGAATTGCCTGAATTTAGAACAGAATTATTAAAGAAAGAAATATGTCAGTCCTTCATAAATCACCCTGTATAAATATATAGCTTTTGATGGAGTTCCATTGGCCAACGCCTGGATCTTAAAATGAGATTAGTTATCAAATTCAGGACAGCTGGAAATGTTCAAAATGATGGCAATGGTGGTTCTAATGCCTTCACTTCAGAGATGCTCCACTTGTACGAGTATTGCAGAGAGTTAGGGATATTGTTTTATGTGCTCGGGAATCCTCTCAAAGGTGAACTATTAAGGTTAAAACGCCATTGTATAGGCAGAATAAGGATTGTTAATACACTGCACGGCAAAGGTTTGGATATCCTTAAAGAAGCGCACTGCATAACAGGAGCATAAGTTAAAGATAATATGAAATTTTAAGCTAACTGGCGGAAGTGGATAAGGTTAAGACCAGGCCCAGTAAACCCTCTCATTCTATGAATTCGTAACTAGTGAAACCTGTACTTTACATACATGCAAAATGCAGCTTAACAGATGTATTCATCATACCGTTATAGGAGTATAATGTCATACAGAATCCTTCGTTAAGATATTCTGCTACAGCAGCTGTTATCACACCAGATTGTCGCAGTGAATGTCCGGGGTTCGAATAAATCTCTGCTTTCTTCCAACTCTATAGTTCTAGAGCATTTTAGGATGGCATACTGTTGTTTTCGAATGCAAGTAATTGAAACACTGAGGGGATTTAAGCACGTAGTACCACCTGCTCGTATTCACTGTAGAACGATTTTTTCGAATATAGAGCATTTGACATTCTGTTATTATACAGCGAGGCGCAGCAGATGAAACAAGAGGGCATCAACTTTACCAACAAATATGTCCGATGAGAAAAATTGCTATTTATCATGCATTTGCAGTGCTTAAAAACCACTTCCTAGTGTCACCAACAAAGACTACACGATATGCCTTATAGTGGTGAAAAAGTAGGGTGCTTTAATACAAGGAACCTTCACAAGGATTTTAGTATCCGCCAAATTACCACATAGGGAATACCACACATAATGTAAAGTTCTAATCTTACCGTACGTAACTGCATCAGGAGCTGCATTGTCCTGCTAAGAAGAAGCTTAGAGAACGCAAGATATTTCAAGAAAGAAAACATAACAATATCCAAAAGTTATTGGATTCGTATACGAAGCAGGATTCCACAAATAAATTGAAGTAAATTACCACAACATATATCATTGGAGACGAGAAGCGGCTTTTCTAGTCCAATGAGATATTAAAGTTTTTGCAGGCATACTCTAAAAGAATCAAATACTAGCGTCTTTTAAGACGACATACTAAATGATCCACTTACGACCACCCGAACTGCTTATTCTAACGACTGAAATTACAGGTAATAAGGTGCTACCTTAAATCATCATTTCATTCGACCCTTCTTGTAATGCCTTATCTCAACGTTAATAATCTAGAATGACAGTTTAAACAAATAGATTGGTCAGCACACTCATCCTATCTTACCCCTTTTGACCTTTCTTGTGGCGCTACATTAAACACATGATGTACCGAGAGCCAATGATTTGTCAGAATCTTAGGAAATGCATTAGTTTAGCTTTTCCTAATATAACTGAGGTATGTTGCGATGGGTTAGGTTGGCGATGATGGTTAAACTCAAAGTTTGGAATGTATGGCCAGTAAGGTCATCGGTTTGCAAACCTTTAATAACCACATACAGAGGACCTATAAATCATCATCATCATTATCATCATTATAAACTACACGATATGGATTTTAAGATCCGTTCCGTCTACACAGAGTTACAGTTTATATCTCCATCGCATTTTGGGTCTTACTACACCTCTTCTATCAGTTGGACGGTAATTTAATACTTGGAGAGGACTATAGTATGAGTCCATTTTATGAAGGAGCATATACCATTCATCTCTTTTATTTTCTATCGCTTCTACTATATTTGTAATTCCTAGTTGATTCCTTATATCTTCATTCTCCTAATGATCCAGCAGAGTGTATCCAGGCATTTGACGCAACAATTTCTTCTCCGATGCCTCCATGAATAGATCAACCCAGCTATTTTCTCTATGTAGCTTAGCAGTAATTAATCTTTACGCGGAAGGGAACTGACCTGCCACACAAGCCCCCAACCTGGAGGACCAGGAGTTTGATGTTTGAAAAGCAGATAAATGTAAACCAAATTCTCTCTGTGTTATATTGCAACAGGAGTTATAGTCCTTGGAAAAGTTATCCAAAACTGGGTAGGGGCGTCAAGCTAGGTATCGCTTATTTCCGGGACAACTGCTACGGTCTCAGCTGATGGAGACCGCCATCTTGTGCATTATAAACTAATTTTCACAAGTTTGGAAGGTGCGGGTTGGTTGAGTTGATGCTTTTAAGTTTTCGTTTGCATTTTATACAATTCTGTGCGGTATTATTTCGTCATCATAACCCTGAACTACTTATAGTTAGACTTAGGTAAGTATACGTTCAGATTTGGAGCCGTTTAGTGCAGATTTAACGTAAAACCTAATCACTCGTTACTTCAATCCAACCTACAAACGTCATTTTTGCGTATTATGCCGCCGTGGGGAAAAACTGGATACTAAAAAGAGCGGTAAAATTAGGTAGTCCCTGGTTTACGCCACCACTTTACTCTGAACTGGAAACTGTATCTATTAAGTTACAATGTGAGAAGGTTGTAGTTTTTGTTACTTATGCTATAAATAAGTAATTTCTGGGTGTACCCAAAAAATTCAAATTCGAAATAATAATTTTACATCTAAAGTAGCTACATATTTCAAGTGTGTAGTATGTAAAGGAAATTAATAGGCCTATAGTTTAACTCAGATTTTTTCTTCTAGAAATGCTGGGAAATTAGCAGCGGTAAACGACGAGGTAGAGCTGGTCTCAAGAAAGTATGATAGGTCCAATATGTTGCGGTAATCTCTTGTGTTATCTTATTAGCTGAGCACCTGTTATTGTTTTATTATTTTTTTTAAAATTTGGGTTCTTTGTCCTCCGACTAGCTATTATTACTCAGTCGAGCAAATATCTCTGAGCAGGGCGTGTAAACGGAAAGGGGTTGTTAATAAAAGATAACACTGATAAAATAATTTGTTTTCACACTTTTATTGCCGTCACACTTAATTAATAGTTCACATCTGTAATCGTTATACACGCCTGACTGAAACTGTTATATTTCCGAAAGTAATTACTCTCGTATTAGTTGCCGCGTACTTCCCATTTTGTAACTACTTTACGACGCGAGAGATTCATCCAAAATGTATGACATTCACCTCACGAGAGATTCCTCAAGACTGCGCGACGTGTATCTCGTGAATGATTCTTTAGAACTGCGTGATGTGTACCTCACGAGAGATTGCTGAGAACTGCGTGATGTGTACCTTGTGAATGATTCTGTAGAACTGCGCGATACTTGCTTTTGGCTCAAGAATTTATACTCCCTCACCCCAAAATGCCTAAACATTATAATAGAGCCGCTATTGGTTACTAAATCGCGCCAACATTAGCGTCCATTGTGTCAGCCAATCATAATTACTAACACATATGCTCTAGGGAAGATATTCCCTGCATTTCTAAATAAAGGCACGCTACCCTGACCTCATTTGTTTGTCTCTTCTTAGTGATAAACAACTTACCCCCTCGCTTCATTGTTACCCACTCTATTGTCAGTTTCAGTGAGGCCGTGTAAACTTATTTCCTAATAATGCTTATGGCTAACAAACATCTAAAATCATACAATAATGTTAGTTTACACTACAATCACATTCACAGTGTTGTAATATAAAATAGGATAAATTCTTGAAAGGAAACTTGGTCATAAGCGGGTTGCTGAAGACTTCAATGCTCCTCAAACAACGATGGAGAATGGAGTCAAGAAAGCACGTTAAAATGCACTCACACCTGCGTTAGCAGCAGAAAAACGATTATCCCGGTTCTGCACAGTTTTTTGTGCGTAACAAGAAATGGAACTTGTAAATCCCGTATTGTTTTTGGAGCTTTGGAACAAAGTTTGTTTGGTCTAACTATGTTTGACCTCCGCGGACAAACATATTGACTGAAAGAAAAGGCATTAATCATAATTTTAGGGGAAACAAATGACAGAAAAAGACTGGATGTGCGGATTAGTGACTAGGCACCCACGATTGTCCTTGAATAGATCAGACAAACTTCCACCTGCCAACGGTTTTAATTGCAATGCCGAGGAAAAGTTTTATGATCTGTTGGAGTCAATTTACAAATACAACACAAGTTTTTAAGGTTGACTGAACAAGAGTTTTGACAGTTCCTAACAAACTATCCAAGGTTCCTCTCTTACAGACAAGAAACGATTAGGATATTGCTCCTCCGTATAATGAGGGGTTCTGGTAGCTGTAGAGAGATGCAGAGTGCGTCAGGACAGTTTATGCCTCGCATGTTTGCTTTCACGCGGAAAACAGAAGACCCGATGCTGATGGATGAAACAACTGCCGGCTCTTTTGCTTGCTATCACGAGAGTGGGTGGATAAACACAGATATGTTTTTCTTGATTCAAGCGGTGTTTTGCGTTATCTAATACCTCAGAAAGTAAGCGAGTGTTGTGACTTTAGATGGACATATATCCCATGCTAAGAGTTTAAACCTCTTCAATCTAGCTCGAGAAAAGAATGTTATTCTTCTCTGTTTACCACCTCACAATACTCATCGCCTTCAAACATTGGATGCATCCTTCACGTGTCATTTAACACTTATAAGTTCCCCCCCCAAAAGAGACGGTGGTTATTAGGACATCCTGGATGAAGTGTAACAACTTACCAAGTGGGGAAGCTCTTCAGTTATGCATTTAACAGAGCGACTGTAATGCAAACAACAAAAATGGAATTTAGAAGATCTGGAAAGTGTCCATTCAATATAAATATTGGTCCTGTCTACGTTTATGCGCCATCAGAAATAATGATACCTACAACGGAAGTTTCTCTGGTTGAATCAGATAAAGCAATCTGACAATGAATCCCAAGGACAAATGATGTTGGTAAACACTATGAGAATAGTGTTGGTGAAACACCACAAGCCAGAAACCCACACCCTTCGTTAGACATGCAATCTCAGGCATCAACTTCCACAGAAAGCAATTACTAATCCCTCCTCCCCAAGAAGCTGAACGAGCACAAAAAAGATGAATAGAAGAAGAGAAAAAACTATAATATTAACACCCCTTCATACTAAGAAGAAGAGGAAGTAAAAAAGAAGAAGAAGAAGGAGAGAAGGCTGTGAAAAGAAAAAAAAACTAGTATAGGCGACTAAAAGAATAAAGAATTTGGAAACAAATAAAGAAACAACAAAGGGGATATATGATCACTCCGAAAACAGGACAAACAAATACTGAAGATTCGTCCTCAGAAGAGAATGAAACCTCAACCATTAATGAAACCATTGTGCCATTTTCTGCAATGAGATCTACGTTAATTCAGCTTCCAGATTCAATGCTGCAAGTGCCTAGGATGGGCTCATTAAGCATGTTCTAATGCAGAGGAGGAAGCTGACAGTTTTGTATGTAATTACTGCATGTGAAAATAACTTGTTTAAATAGAATGAAATGCCTGCCTAACAGCTTGAATTAGATTCCTGGGACACAACAAAACTTTGTTTATTTTTCTTTCCAAGCAGAAAAAAACTAGAAACCTAATAGTGTTCTTTCTAAAACACTTCTCATAGTGTTATTTTTATGAATTTTTATATAAGTATTATTGAAAGAACGTTGTTTTCCATTGATTTAAATGAATACTAAGTTATAACCTCCTGTGGGTAAAACCAGGTTCTTGCATAGGTTGGTAAATAAATTATTAAATTGAATCTCAATGTAGCTTTGAACATTCGGATATCAAAAATTAATTTATAGATGTTGAAGAAAACCTACTGTTCATTTTGCATGAAATACCATAAAAAGATAAGTAACTAAAAGTTGAAAATTTAGATATCCGGTTCTCCCCCACCTTCCCCTAATAATGCCTATTTGAAAAACTAGATTATTTCCGAAGGATATGGACTTTCTAAAATAAAAGGGAGTTTAACCTTATCTAGCGTGTACAGACTGACCCAGAACTATCCCTTGTCCTTTGAAATGTAGAAATTTCTAGAAATTGTAACCTATTATTTAATTACTTACTTTTGTGGTGTCATTTGTTCCAGTTATATCCGCACGTCCACAGCAACCGTGAGTCGTTTATGTGAACGACGCTTGCCTTTGCCCCTCACCTCTTATCAGTGCCAATATTAAGTTCCTTTCGAAAATAGCAGCAATTAAAATGTTGACAGGAAAAGGAGGAAAGAAGAATATGGGGAACGTTTTAAAGAAAGTAAAGGAGAAATGGATTAGAAAAGTAAGGGAGATAAGAAAGGCAGAAACGGAGGAGGGAGAGGATGGATCATAAGTGATTAAGGGTAGCAAAGGGATGCTCAGTGGAGTCATAAGGCCAGGTGCCAGGCAAAATCAGTACAAGCAGAACATAGCTGGCCAGAAAATTTGTACATAGGCTAAGTTAGTTTACAAGTGTAAAATTGTAAAAAAAGGATTGTGTATAAAAATATGTACAAATAAAATTTATTCATTCAAACGTTTATTTTGGAGGATTCCGAACATCAAATTTTATCTGTTATGCCCTTTAAATATCTGTAGTTGAATTTCTAATTGTGTCACAAGGAAGAACCTTTGATTTAATATGCACTGCATTTTCACAGTGGAAAAAACTAAATATCGAAAACAAGTGACTATAAAAGATAACAATAAGGAATAAATAATAAAATTTAGCACATTACGTGAGAGGAATTGAAAGTTCCCAAATATCCCGCTAAATTTGACGTTAAACTATGAACATTGAAATATTTTCAGCCACATAAGGTCATTAGCCCCATATACAGCATCCTGTGTAAATGGTAGAGTTGGTGTACTTTATCACGTATAGTATCATATCGATAATAACGGGTTTTTAGAAGCCCCATGACGTAATTCAGCTTACTGCGTTGAGTGTACGTGAAATGTGTTACAATATTTTGCAAGTTGAGAGAGTTGGTAAAATAAACAAAACTATTGTAAATTCAAAACAGCGCCCTAACACCTCACACCGGATATAGATGGTTTTGTGCATTATCTAGTAAATAGATTGCATAGCCATTCGGATCTGAACCTTTTATCACCGAAACACTCAGCGGTGATGCATTCTCTTCTTATCTAATTTTCAAGACCGCTGACTTGAAATAGAAATATACATCCCTCTGCATTAATTATAATCTCAGATGAAAACATTAAAATGTTGTTATTTTAGTCAAGGAACCAGTGATTCAAAATACTCATTAGATACAAATCTTATACATCTGCATTTACTATTACGTAACCATTAAGGGTACAAGGTACTCTGAAATGGTAAAAAAACAACATTTTTTTTATTTTAGGCACTAATAAAATCTCTATTATTTCCAGTTTCAGAAAAGATATAATTTTGGGGGTTAAGCTATTTAAATATGATTTAATTCTCGTCTGCATTCCTTTAAAGCTATGTTTTAGAACATTTTTGTATCTTTCAACAACGAACAACTTATATCATGCCCAGCGAGCAGTTCAGCAATCAACAAAAGAGGCCAGGAACAACAGAAGACAACCAGAAAAGCTAAAGCAATCCAGAAATTAAGGTGCAGTTGATTATGATCCTGGGGTGTACTGAAGTGTGTCAGCATTTTAATGCTCAAACTTTAAATTCAGTTTTCTCAATAATAACATTTTTGGATACCTATGTACCTTTTTCTCAGAAAGTATGAACGTTAGAGAGCTCATATTTTCATTACATGTATAAAACATGTAGCTAATCTTTCTGAACCACAATCATAATCTTTAAATGTATTTTATTGATATTAAGAAACCAACAGCATTGCAAATTTTCCAGAGTTTTACTTGTTTGACTTTGCAAATCACTTTTTTTCAATTTATAGTGAGCTGATATACATAACTAAATAATTGAGGTTCAGAAGATAGCTGATTATACTAATAACGAGTTTGCAAAAGTGTGATTCTGTATTGGAAGTAGTATCAGAGAAAAAGGTACATGAATTCACATGTTTTAAGAGTAAATTTTGTTTTTTTTCTGCTGAATGAAATAATTTTTATGGACTTAAATACATATGCCATCATGCAAGAAACCACTTGAAATAACTATCATAATGTATAGAATAACTCATAAAAATTTCAGGTAAAACCATTGAGAACTTAAAGAGCAGTGGTAATTTAACACACTTAAGGTGTAATTTCCATGTGTTCAGACCACCTTGTCCCCTTAAAACCCTGGCGCTAAGCATTGCACTGACAGTGTAACTAAAACGCAGAGAGATACGACTACGAGATACGAGCTATATCTGAAATTACAAAAAGTAATACGAGTCAGGTGGTGATGCAATGCACCCTGCCTGCAGCATCTTAACAGTCAGTCGGTAGCGTATAGAACTACGAATAAGCCATGATTCAGAGATGGCTAATGAGCTGCGCCTGGAGGTATAGATTTGTATCACTGAGGCTACCGTGCACAAACTATCAGCCGCCGAAGGAATAACCATCCATGCGCTTTGAGTAAAGAAGTGCCTCAGGATCAAAATTCAAGTTCTAGTAACAAGAAAGAAAGGTTACGTGAGTGTTCCGTGTTGCTTAGTGTGGACATGCCTCGTAAACGATAGTAATTATTTTTCGAATTTCTTTGATCTTCTGATTAAAACATGTTTATTTATTAACTCCCCATTCACCAGTATTCACGATATGTATGGCAAAGGAAACTAAATCATGCATGAGGAAACTGGGTGGGATGAATTATGGAAAATTACATGTTCATATTTCACCACCAAGAAGAACCATTGCGGAGTGGATTAGTTACTCCCACCAAACGTAATGGGCTCAAACCAAAAATGATGCAAGCACAGTAAGCAAATGATGAGAAAAATATCTTCCTCGCATCTTCCTCATTTGATCCCAAATAAACATAACAACTGGGGTATTAACGGGGAAACACCCACATACAATGGGAATCTTTAAACAAGAACCAGTTTGCTGGATATGCAATAAAGAATAGAACAAAGCACAAGTAGACAAGAAAAAGAAGAAGATTATGATTATGATTATGACATTCGGTAGGTAAGTTTAGCTTCTGGTACTACTTTACCTAAGTCTTTCATTAATATAGGATTGTCTCATAAGTCCGTTCGTTTTTCTTTCGTTCCAATCACTAAGAACGCCTGGAAACACCCCTCACCCGCAGCACAGCTATGACAGAGTAGTTGCCCAACAAGGTCGTTCAAAAGATAAATAACTATGGCAGTTAGGTTTTGTAAACAAACTATTTATTTCCTGCAGTATACACCATATTTTTGACAATATATTGTCATTTCTTCGGAAGCTTATAAATTCCATTTCTCCAAAATGTGGGGGTTTTCTGGATGATGACTCTTCGCGGTTCATTCTGCAGTCTTCCAAGGAAGTGGGACATTTGCCATTCATGAAATTCTGCAGGGAACGGAATAGATGAAAGTCGGATAGGCAATGTCTGGAGAATACGGCGGTTGGGGTAACACATCCCATTCAAAGTAACGCAACTTTTGACTCATCACCATAGAGGTATGTGGTCTGGCGTTGTTGTGATGAAAGACGACATCGTTTCACAACTCCGATATTTTCTCTTCAATGGCTGCCTTGAGACGATTCAACTGAGAACAGTGCTTCTAGGAATTGATAATTCCATTATTCGGAAGAAATTAATAATATTGTTTTCCTTTGCAATCCCACCAAATGCATAGCATAGCCTTTCTCGGATGAAACTCTGGTTTAGGAACCGATAGTGGTGGCTGTCCTTTCTTGCGCCATGATTTATTTCTTCGGGCGCTGTTGTACATAATCTACTTTTCATTTCCAGTTACCAGCCTTTCAGAAAAGGATCGCTCTGATTGGGTCTAATCAAGGAGTCGCAGATGGAAACGCGCTTAATCAAATTCAGTTCACTCAGTTCGTAAGGAACCCATACATCGCGAATATTTACGTAAGCAAGCTTTTTAAGTTCCCGGCTGCAGAAACACGAGCTAAATTGGGCTCCAATGCCAACACCCGAGTTGTCATTCATGGATTATTGACTATCATTTCATGAATTCTTTCCATGTCCGTAGCCATTGGCCGTCCAGATCGAGGTTTGTCTTTTAGGGAGAAATTTCCAGATCGAAGTCGTCTAAACTATTTTTGACATGCTCGATTCGTTACTGCATCTTCCCCATAGACAGCACAAATTTCCTGCCGGTATTGTGAAGAGGTTTTACCCTTACGATAGTAATACAGCATAAGATGTCAGAAATGTTTCTTTTTGCTTTCCACAGTTTGTAAACACAAGTTCACGCTGTTCCACCCAACGTCAGTCACAAACACAGAGTGTACAGAGGGTTCCGGGTTTTCAGGCGCTTTAGATGGAACTTGCGAGAAAAACGAACGAACTTATGAGACAACCAAATAATCTCATAGGTGTAACTATACGGCATCTTTTTAAATGTAGGGATATAAGGAGTGATAGTTAAGTTCGCGGATCAAATTATCCAGCCCAGGATTCGCCTAGAAACATAAAAACTACGAAAAAACCTTCGGTTAGATTGTTTGAACTCATGATTCGTGAATGCGGACCAAAAAACGTTAGCACCTGAACTATCCCGCTTGAGATAGATATATTTTAACTACAATTGAACATAACGCTATTGACTTTGGTCAGTAGATGGCACAGCCGATAGTTCTTCTGGCTACACACTAAATGACAGTTACGCTTCTTACGACAGTTGTGTATGCCGTGATATTAGGACTGAACTAAACTTTCTATTTTCACTTTCTAACTAAACTTTCTATTTTCACTTTCTCTACCAAGTACATAGTAGGTAGAGAAGGTATAGCATTCCATCAAAAAATTAGATACCGAAATTGCACCGGAAAACATGTTTTGAAGCACTCGAATCTAAAAAGGAGATTTTTAGTAAAATATTCGCGTGTGTGAGTGTGTGTGTCTGTGTGTATGTCTGTGTTGTGTGTGTATGTGTCTGCGTACAGCATAACTTGAAAACAAAAATACCAAACTTCCCGTAACCCAAAACATCCATTACAAACACAAATTTTCCATTTTTTCATTTTGCAAAAAATAACTCTAAGGATTTTTTAAAATAGCTTAGATTAAAGTAATTTACATGATAAATAAATGTATTTCTTGAAATTTCTGTAAATAGAATTTGAAATGCACTTCATTTATATAATTTTGCATAACTGGTAAACGTTAAACGATATATACAAAAATGTAGAAATCTTTAAAACACACATTTATTT
The DNA here is from genome assembly GCA_030765065.1 of Deroplatys truncata. Taxonomy (NCBI): domain Eukaryota; kingdom Metazoa; phylum Arthropoda; class Insecta; order Mantodea; family Mantidae; genus Deroplatys; species Deroplatys truncata. Next base: position 109,817,687 of record CM060981.1, read on the forward strand.
CAAATAACTTCTTTGTGGCATCAGCCATTTCTGAGATATTCGTTATTAATGGTCAGAATTGTTCAATACATAACCATTTGTTTACAGTATTGTTGATTTTCAGCTGTACCTCGCTATCCCATGGAAACAGAGTGGAATTTTAAGGCCAGCATATACCGTCTAGTTTATAAACATTTGAATGTCGCTGTTCCCTTTGTAACTATAACGAAGTGTGAAATGCAGATATTTTCAGAGAAGTTTATAGGGATTAAAATTATGTAGATAGGAAAACAAACATTCCTAACAATAATTTGTTTACCCACTAATAAGCGATATATGGTAGAGAAAGTCCTGTGAATGTAACACATCAGATTTCTAAGTTATGTTAGGGGAACCTTAGTAATTTAGGAAAATATTACTTCTATCGTATTCTTAAGGATAAGATTTTTCTGTTTATATGCAGCCAGATTGTTTTAACAGACCTTAATATTCTAATAGTAATACATAGCTTTTAAAGTGCATATGCTCACTTATATGAGCGTGATTTCCTCATAAAACTTTAAGCTTAATCTATAAAGTGGCGCATAGTTATTTTATATCCTTCGCTATTAATTTGTTTAAAATGTATGTAAGGAATGCTAAGAACAATCAAGTGCATATAATAACAGATTTATTACATGATAGAATTCCTAAGAGAGCTTAGTTGCATTTACGGAAATCTTATGTAATTTTTGTAAAAAAGGTGTACTCCTCTTTACCACGTCCGTCTGGTTCCGTCATTAGTTAACAAGATAGTTATCATGGATTTCGGGCACTCAATATCACTGTAATTAGTCGTCCAAGTGTTTACTTATTACACTCAAATATAACATTTTAAGATTTGTGAGATTATATCTGACGCTGCGATAATGAAGAGAAAGTAGATGATGTAAACCGAAGTCAACCATGAAAGACTTCAGAAATTTTGACCAGTTAAAAAAAATTAGCTTAATTATAATGTAGTGATAGAGATGCAATTAGAACTTAAATTTGCTATCAACAGCTAATCGTCCGTATCTCTTTTAGTTATAGAATGTGTGGCAACTGGAATACCTAATGGCTTACCCAAGTAGAGGAGTTCTCAAAGTCCATTAAAGACTAGTAAATAGATTCTGCAGCTAAAGGAATAGGAACTGAAAGTGATCAAAGGAAAGAAAAGTTAAGATATTTGGAAGCTTCCGGTGTCTTTCTTTTCTATTAAAGAGAGTTTCTTCTCATGTAAGTTTTATTCCAAGGATGTTACATTACAAAGTGATTCAGTTACTGATGCCGAATTAGAAATGTTCTAATAACGTAGTGTCAGTGTCTGTGGAGTGATGGGTAGAGCAGTGGTTTCGTTTCTGGCTCTCGTACAGGGTCCGGGTTTCAATTCCTAGCTATGGGTTGGCAATTTTAAGTTAGCCCTACCCATGCCTTCACCATGCTTATTTGAAGTATCCTCGAGATCCAACGTGGTTCGGAGTCCACGCTAAAAGCTGTAGGTCTGTCATTCCACCACCATCATTAATTACCCTACCATCAGAGGCAACGGATCCCGCCTGCTGGGTGCCTCCACCTCAGAAATGGATTCAGTCATCACTTGGTGGAATGATGTAACCCCGAAGGTTATAGGCATATACAGCGTTAGAGACGACAACGGCGATCACGTATCTGCGGCTGTCACAATAGCCATATTGGCTAGAGTAGAATCTGAACGGAGAGAGATAAGTGTTTTTGAGACCTATGTTTCAAAAATTTTATTCTTGATGTCGATTGTGCTTTTTATAATAAAAGTATCTAATGTCAAACTAGAATATTGATATTTCTTTTTATTCCACAGTGTTTTCACACCACTTCTCCGCAACGTATTTATCGGTGCAATTGTTCAACCTAAACATAATTGACCAAGCATTCTCGAATATATGGTCACTACAGCATTACTTACTACTGCCGCTCTTCTTGGAAGTACGATAATAGTAAACATGTCAATATTATGCTCTTGGAGGGTTTCCGAAGTAGTATTGTGACGATGAACACGTAATAAGTTCTCCCCCCCCTTCCGAGAGGTGGTGAATGTACGCTATCGTCGTTCACATTTGTTTACTTCATGATCTACCTAAGTGCTATACTGAGACTCAGCATGTGGACTCAGAGGTAGAGATTACCAAATATTACGTTGCAAAATAGTCATTTTAAATAAAAGCTTAGAAGTGTACCAAAAGTTGTTAGATATTTCTTCTTATTTTTGATGAGTTCTCTATACAGTTTAGAGTTTAAAAAATGCTGATCTTAACTGCGACAAATTGCAAGAGACAAAAAGGAATGGAAACTTTAATGTGACGCCCATGTTTAAGTCATTTTAGGTATGAGAGAAATAGGATGATCGAACTCTAAGGGAATATGAGATAAGGGAGATTTAATGCATCCGACACTGAAAAGTTGGAGAGAGCTAAGAAATATTACGTAATATTTCATATTTATGTCCTTTACTCTTCTTATGAAAGCAAGATAGAGATAGCATCAGTGTAATAGCGGAGAATTGAATAGAATACCATCGAGAATCCAGAAAAAGGGAGGTATGTCATAACGAATGTCCTTAAACCTCTTAGCCTTCTACGAGAATTATAATTTCAGATATTTTAGAGGGAAGGGGAGAAAACAATGCCCTGTTTCGTTATGGGATATTTAATTTTTGGTCGTTAAAGTAAATACCTTTTTCTGTCTCTAGTATTTAATGATTCAGTGATAGACACAAAGCCTATTTAATTTAAAAGGCCTAAGACAGTTCAAAGCAACTTTATTCCTTTCGAAGTGTATCTATAGAAACCCTCTATCTGTAAGAATAAAACATTCCCTGAAGAACTTGTTGATATTTATGTTATGTTTTATTTATTTGCTTTGTTATCCAGTACAGAGAGAAGGCGCTTAATGTTTCTTAATTTAATAGAAAGACATGTTAAATTTTGTGAGATTCTAGAACAATACATGTTAATAAAATAAAGTTTCAGTACTTCCAGGAGTAAAAGCATGATAAATATTAGAACCCATAAACATGTGTTATAATATCTTCCGAAATAAAGAATAAGGAAGTGCATTATATAACATTAAAAGTTACTGAGCACACCACTAGCACTTTGCCGCTATCTGGTCGTATTAAGGAGCTATCTGCCATGAATGTGCATCCTATTGAGTTTCATTTTAACATATTTTACTTGGTCTAGCATCTATTTAAAAAGTTTCTTGTGGACAATTTAGCTCAACTTTAAGTGAGTTTTATAAAGGATGATAATCGGATCCATCTATTGTGAATAAAGTGTTGTGATACAACAGTCTATTTGAATGTTCATGTATTACACTAATCAACTTATTACCTACAAAACCCTTTAAATAAGATACAGAGATTCTGATCGTGCTTTCCCACTAAGCGATTTGAATCAGTGACGTAGTTGTTTAAGTCAAGTTTCACGTGTAACTGGCTATTCGTTAGTTTGGAGGAACTGAAATGGGGAATGCTAGAGGGCCTCGGTGAGCGGCAGTTCATACATTATGAGGAAGTTGATATGGACAATTTATTCCTCATGATGTGAAGCGATACGTCCATCTCATTTAAAGACGTTTAGAAATTTCCTTCAAGTGTTCCTTGCATTTTGTTAGTTCAATTATAGAATTTCAAATTTTGCTTGCAATGTTATATTCAATAACCTTTATTGAAATTTAAAGAAACCGTGAACAGATTAGAAAACATTCCTTTAAATTTCTTCTACCGCTATAATTAGAAACAATCTGAATTATTTATGATAGCTTTCTATAGCAAGAATATTAATTGTGATAAAATCTACCTAAAAGACAATGAACAGTTTCGCTGAACGTAATGCATCCTTGTGGTCTAACTAATAATTTCGTTAAAAAGAAGACGCATTGTGTTTTACTATCATGGTAACTCTCGAAGATGTCTCCTAGGCATAATTGCTGAGGCAATAGTGGATCACACAGCAGTATCACACAATATTTCATTACTTTAAACTTAAAGGTGGCAACAGCCAAATAAATTTGATCACTCTGAAATATGCAGTGCGTAAATGCATAGACTAAACATATTTAATTGTGTCACACTATTCTGTGTCTGTTCATCTAAAGGTAGATAGAAAAACACCAACGTAAAATAATAGCGCTGAATATTAGCTAAACTAATTCACACATAAGACTATACATAAGTTTATTTACAATGCAATTCTATAAAATGCATTAGTACTTATTTCAGTATGTTAAAATAAACAGCTACAAATTTTATGAAGAAACTCTGCCCATGCAAGGCAAGGAACAGCAATATACACCCGCAAATCAACATGACATTAGAGCTTTCAAACACGGAAATGGGCCACTTAGTTATGAACTGCTGATTACAGAGGGTTCTCTTCCCCAGTCAGTAGGAAGCTCCGGATCAATGAAGATGACTATGCACACAGCGTTTCCATTTGCAACTTAAATCATTAGCAACACATTACATAAAGGTGGTTTTGTGACGGTAAGCAGACAATGAAGTATGCCTGCTTTTGTTTGTAACAATAATCGTTAACATGTAAGGACGCTGACAGTTTCCAGGTTAATTTCAGGTTCTTCGGTGAGCCGAAAATTTAATCTATAGGCATCCTTTGGCATACCGAAAGTTAGTGATCCAAAGTTGTGGAAACCAATTCATATACCTCATCTTTAGCAAATATGGAATCCACATACTTAGACATAAAGAATCAATGTTCAACCTACTGCGAAACAAGCTGACTGGAGTCACAGACATCTACATGACTTTTTCATTTATATGTAAAAAAATCAACAAATAATGGCAAGTTCAATATAACATAAGCAAAGAGCTCGCTGACTAATGTGTTAATTTTTTCTTAAAAAATTACATTTTGGGCTGGTACTTTCTGTATCTGTGATTAATGCACTATGAAGAGTTGTAAGAATGAGCTCCAAAACCTCATATATAAAATATTATATTTTTTAGTATAAGTAATGTTTCTTGTCTGACCATACCTTATTGTTACAGCCATATCTCCCATGTTCTGCAGTAAATTACTCTGAAAAACAATCAATAGCTGGCGCTGATAGATATGTGAAAATATCTTGAAATTTTCATACTTTAGGACCCTAGTAATATACAACGTCATAGTGCAAACTCTATTAAATATATATTTCACTTTCAACTCAAATCTAGTACAAGTTATATTAAAGATGCACGATTTCTACTGTAATTTGATTTTCTCGCTTCGTTTTCCAATGTACCTATTCTCTCTTTATAAGACCGCAGAAGGAACATAGATTAGAGGTTTCTTTGAAATGACGTACAGTATCAACGGTCACTCACAGAAAATAAACGGAATCGTAACATAAATGTGGAAGTTATACAATTCATTTCGCAAGCAAACCCTTAAAACAGAGTGAAAATCTGTACACTCCTGCAGTTTTGTATTAAACACACACCTCACAGTGCTTATTATTCGTCATTGCAACATCAGGGGTTGTAAACGTATAAAATAAAATGATAACCGATAAAGGAAACTCTCCAGGCGAATGTTTAAGGTACCTTCCTGGAATTCTTCATTTTTTACGACTGGAGATAATATATCGAATAAATCACAAGTTAGGGAGAACAACCTTGTCGGAATTCGAATATCCGACTCCGGTTACCGATCTAGACTACCAATATCGCCAGGATTGCATTGCGAGGTTGTATGAGGAGCTTTTTGTTCTGGAATTTCCCTTGCTCAGTACCTGCAGTTAGTTATCGATCCTTTATAATAAAATAAGTGGTATGTATCAGAAGGGCAATAAAACTATTATTCTCAGAGAGAAAACAATTGGAGCATCATTCCCTTTACGAGTCAAAAGGTTTAATCTTTTAGGTTAAAAGAGGAAACCAATATTGAAAATCTAACAAACTTACTTCAAAATATTGTTAAAACATATTATTCAAAAAACATAACGAAAATGCTAATTTTACTGAAGTATTTTCACGTAACAATTAATTGTTCTTTCTTAAAGCCGTATGTAGGCTGAAGTTTTGAAAGGTAGAGTCAGACTGTAATAGCCGCGGTTTCAACCACGAGCCTTAGGTTTCTCGAGCTGCTCCTCGAACCAACTGAGCTATTATGGTGACATGCTGGCACAACATAGAATCCTCCAACTGGCTCGCAATTTTAGCTAAACCACAAGGTGTTCTCAAATTCATTTCGAGATAACATACCCCAAAGACGACTTAAGTCTCCAAACTGCTTTAAATCCCAGGCTTAATAGTTAATCACCATTACAGTAAAACTTCTGTTATCCAAAACATTTTTAACCGAACGAACATTCAATCGAAACGACCGAAAAGAATAAATATTTTTGGTTAAAACTGATTGTTAGAGATGACAAATGGGATGCATATCTGAATGATTTCACTCTCTCCATGTCTGTTTTCCCCCTTCTCTATTGGCAACAGTTTTGACTCTCTCGTTAATGACAGTCTGGTCCTTCCTATATCAGCTGTCAATCATTTAGAGTCAGAATCACAACGGCGGTCTGTTATTACTGTAGCTTCTCGGTGGGAAACTTGGTATCGTGAACAGCGAGATATAGACCATTCCGCCAATTTTACATGGAAGAGATTTCAATGTTGCCTTCAAGAACCTAACTAATGAGAAGAAAGTGAATCTACCTTTCACTTTCTAAAACTCCTTGCCAAATAAAATCTCACACACTCTTTCAATAATTCTAATGCGCTAGTAACTGCCCTTGCAGTGTATATGTATTGACATTTACTTTTACACAAAACTTTAAAAAGCGTTTCTTAACCCCTAAAATGACAATTTTATTTTTATCCGAAGCGTCTTTACCCATCTGCAGCGCTTTACAAGGTTCTACTATAGATCAATGAATGATAATTAATTCTTCTTCCATAAAACGTATTATGGGCTAAAGCTGAAAAGGTAGAATCAGACTAAATCCTCTGGTAATGAAGTTATCAGTCTTATTTTACATTTCCAAGTAGGTTGTGCAACATCAGTGCATCCGAAGGTTTTATGAATATGTGCTCTTGGATATCGTTATACTGGTTTTTAAGGTTGTAGCATTGGAGAAATTTTTGCAGTCATAATATTTTTGCTTTTACAATCGAAAGTACTTTTAGCAATGTGTAAAGGATATCATTAGATTTAGCAATAATATAAGTGGGTGTGTTTTGCCATTATTAGTAGCAATGTTCTAGTAGAGTAACCGTACACAACCCACATATGCTTGGGCTTGATATTCGCTGACTTTCATCCATAAAATACAAATGGTATAAGAAAGCTAAATGCACTATATAATGAAGATTAGTAAAGAAGATTATAAAATATTAAATCAAGGGTAAAGTATGGTGCGTGTGAAAAACAAATAGCCATAGGTAAGTAGATAAACATTAAAATAATGTGCTACCGATTCCCAGCAGAATTCCTCCTCAATTATCAGTGCTTTCAAAACAAAACTGCATTGCCCTAATCAGAAGTATACTCACTCCCTCCTCTCCCCTGGTAATATTCACAAGCCTATGTTGGACGGAGCACTTTAGACTTCTTTCTTGGCTGTCCCAACAGATCTCCAGTATATGCACTTATGGAACCCGAAAATCTCATACATTAGTTTTGTAATTCCATGGGTGATCTCTGTTATTCATCATACACCAATTCTAACCTAGACGAAAATCTTTAGTCAGTCTGGTCCTCGATCTTATAGTCTCTTCTGTTACGGAGGGCACTCGGCAAGGATACAGAAGCGACGGTACAGAAATGGAAGCAAACCTAAGTTTCCAGATATAAACACCCGACAGAGGGACAGGCACAACGGGAAGCCCGCTCCATACAGAGGGGATCCAAAGCCTCAAAGGGGTTCGTATATCCCGGCTGCCTGCCGAAAGCCGAGGGACGAGGGATTTAACTGAACCAGATATTGTTCATTGCACAGTTCAATAGCGATATGCAGTATATATAGATGGTGCTTCCAACGTAGTCACCGATGCCCTGTCACGCATTGAGACAGTATTTGACTTCGAAGCGCTGGCAGGTGCACAAGAGGATGACCAAGAAATGCACATCATCGAGTGGATTTAGATAGCGAGTCAGCCCTTCAATTGCTAAAGATCCACGTTCCTGGCAGAGCCGTGACGCTTTTCTACGATAAATCTACAGTACAATCTGGACTCTTTGTCAGCGAAGCTCATCGGAAGCAAGTATTCAACTTACTACACGGACTGAGTCATCATGGTGCCAGAAGCACAGCCCGGCTTGAATCCGACCGTTTCGTATGGCACAACATCCAGAAAGACTGTCGCTTTCTCACCTAAACTCGTGCCTGCCAGGATTGCCAGTGTACGAAGGTGACTCACCATGTCACAGCTCCAGTGGGTATCTTCATTCCACCAGCAGCAGGTCGCAAGCACGTGCACATTGACATCGGCCCTCTTCCTCTAGTTAAAGCCTTCAGGTATTGCCTAACAACTACAGACCGCTTTTCGTGCTGGAATCTTGCACACTAGAATGTACGAGAACATCAAACAATGCAGCCGAAGATTTTATCGCATGCTGGATTTCCCGCTTTGGCACACTACAGCGCATCACTACCGGCCAAGGCCAATAGTTTGATTTACAACTGGGAGTACTCACTGGAACATTAAGATCCAGACCACAATTAACAATTCAGCAACTAACAATCCAACGGAGTGATGGAACGTTTCCATCGGCAACTTAAGGCTGCCCTCATTTGCCACCTCGGAATGTCATGGCTGGAGGCTTTACCCAAAGTACTGTGGGTATACGCACCGCCTACAAGGAAGGGGAATATCGGGGCCTCTTCCATAGAGTTCTTATACATCGAACCACTTCACCTACCCAAAGAATTCATATACATGACGAAAATCCAACGCTCCGAAGACACCTCGAACTTGGTGGTCAATCTGAGGCAGCAGATGGGGAACTCCGACCAGTACCCGCCGCAAACCACAACTGTCGCGGAACATTCATCTTCAAAGGCTTAGAATTATAGATGATCGCACGCCTTCTGAGAGATGTCCGCATCCGTAGAGCCCTTCAGCCTCCATACACGGGTCTCCATCCTGTATTACAGCGGAATGAGACGGTCATATGCTAATCCACAACAAACCTGCTCAGATCAGTAGAGACAATGTGAAAACTGTATTCACCGTGGCAGAGGAACAAATCCAGCACCCTTCAGAGAGCACTTGTGCTACTGCTAACCATCCCAAGGAGTGACCATCTGCCATTACAACTACAAGAGACACCTCAAAGTTTAGAACCCACTCGGGAAGACGCGTGAGATTTAGACTTATTCGACCATAGGCTCTCCGACTACCCAGGGGTATGATGTGGCAGAACTTGCCACAAGAATTTCAACGGTCTCTTTGCTAAGGAAACGTTCGTTTTAGTTATTCAGTTGATTTTCTTCTCTGTAAAAATGAAAGATGTTTTGGGTAGAACATTTTGTTTAAATATATATCCTTAACACCATAAACCAATCTTCCTCCGAGTCTAGATTTCCACTTTCATTTGAAAATCTCCAGAAGACCTAATGCAGTCTGTATTACCATAAATCGGCCTACTATTTATTTACAGATGCTTTGTTAATTTACTTCCCTCCTTCTTAACATATTACGTTCATGCAAATTATTTAACTCAAAGACCATGAAAATATATCAACATACTCAATTCAGTAATTCGTGCTACGTTCTCACTTTTTAGTTTGTTTCATTTGGAATCTAACCAACCAATCATTTTCATTTAACTGTGCTACATACAAATTATAGGTTTATAACTCATTATGCTCTTATAGGAATTATGCTTTTCATAGATTTAGGCGATTTATTTTTTTTCAGTTAATGCACTACTTTGCTATTTATCAAATTAAAAAGGTATTATCAATGCCTTGGAGGTCCTCTAACATTAGTTACACGATATAATATCTTTAATGCCAAAAAGGGATTTCTTTGGAGATTGATGGTCTATATAATTCTCCTAGCCTGGTACAAGGAAATCTTGTAGGAGGGAATGTCTGCTCGCCGCAGTCGAGCTTCACGGCATTTGTTTGTGGTCTCTTCCCCTTGTACGAGAAGAGAGGCTGTGTTTGGGTCCGGTTAGTACAGTGCGCCTTTGGTAATTTATTTCCTCGGTGCTATCCATACTATTGCCTTACCCCTACCTACTACATGAGAAAGTTCCCGTAGATAACAGAACATTCAAGGAAGGAAAGATGTAACCAGATAACAATTATTTTTAAAAATACACAGATGGTAAAGGCAGTATCAAATTTCATGTTTAAGTACAATGAATAACTTTTTGAGTAAACGCTTTCTAGATTTAAAGAAGCTGGATCTGAGCGTTTCATTACTACGTGTCTACAACATAAGTGTTTCGAATCATTGAGTGACTTTCTAGCTGTAATTACAGAAATACGTTCTTCGTTACTATTTGCAAATCCTTAAGATAATTGTATAAACTTTACGGCGTCCTTTTAGTTCCAATCAGTTTTTATTTTTTACTTAAATACTTTACTATTAAAAAATACACGGTATATCTTATTCCCTACCCAATTCTTAGAGTTATATCTGTTGCGCACGGTGCATGGTTATATTGGTTGTGTGCTGCAGGACTTTAATAATTAATAAATGAAATTACACATAATGAGAACTATTAACCTTAACATTGTTTCAAAATTAGCACTGTAATACGTTATAACTATTCAAGTATTGCAGTTTCTTAGATTAATTTGGTTTAGATCTCTTATTTTCAATGGTATGTGTAGAATCAGTCTGGCTGATTTCGTTCTTCCGTTTTTAATGTATCACAGCCGTTCTTGGCCTTGTGTGCTTTTAGATGTCCCATAGAAGAAAATATCTAATGGTGTGAGGTCTGGCGGACGAGATGACCAGGATATAGGCCTACTGCACCAATCCACCTCGGTGAAAGACAAGGTGGAGAGAAACCTGCACCTTGAAGGCATGAGGTGTCGTTGCAACATCCAGCTGTAGCAGGGATATGTCGTCAGCGATAGCGGCATCTAAATGTTTGCTGTATAACAAACGAGTCTGCGGGAAGTTCTCCAATCAAGGAAAACTGTTTCAATATTACGATCTCCTAAAATACGAAATCATACATACATCTTCCTCCAAAACTGGGTATATGACCACAGAACCGCTCAGGATTGCGATCTGCCCAGTACATCACGTTGTGCGGGTTTATACTGCCAGTAATGGTGAAGGTACTTTTGTCTACCGCAAATCCTGGCGGATGGCAGCCACTAGTATTGAAAATACGATAGCATCGTATAGCGATAGGCACTTCTGGTTTGAAGTCATTCTATATTAACTCCTTAACCAACTTAAGCTTGCATGTTTGCCACTTCTATCCTCGGAGTACTCTTTGAATGGAAGAGCTCCCAAGTCCTGACTCAACTGCTGCTTGACCGATGCGCTTGTGGGAGACCGCGTGAAGTTAAGTCAGGCAGCTTCCTAACGCCTCTCGACAACCGGCTGTGTATCACAACATTACACCTGAAGACACAATGCGAAGGTTATCGCGGAAGCCGTTGCTGATACATTGTTTGTGCAGCAGAAATATTTTCCTCACCTTCAACAACCGTTTATACCATCCCTACCATTTTTTCGTTAGTGTTAATCTTCGTTACGTTAATGTTCTATGATACTCCTATACTTGACAACCAGCCCTTTTTTTAACCGAAAGCAATGTCTGGAAACTTATTGGTCTAGATCAATAAGGAAATTGTTCTCAAAAGTTCTGGAAATAGGGACGTGATTACGTAGTATATTGTACAGGCAACTTTAGGCGTGAAACACACATGTATACGTAAAGTACAAATAAATAAATAAAAACCTGTATTACTTACCCTGGTAACTAATTCCTTAAACCATATATATACATATATATACTATATAAAACTAATACTAATTCTAAATTAAGTAGCTGGGTAAGTAAGTAAAAATATGTATAAAATGTGTAAAATAAAGTGAATTAAAATTGATTAAAATATAGTATACAAATGTATAAAACACAAATAAAATTATAATTATATAAAATAAAAAGCAAAATATAAATACAATACTAATAAAAATCTATTTAAATAAAAAATACAAAAGAGTTTTATTTTATTAAAAAAATAAACCAACATAAAGCACAATTACCACTATAATACCAAACATTAATTATTAAAATCTTAATAATAACACTTGCATACCATAAACAAATAAAAAAGCCTAAACATTTCATAAATAAATTTAAAATATTTTCACAAAATAACAAAATACCTCTTCAATCAACATAACACAACCACTATTTCATTATTTCTCATCTCAGTGCCTTTACACATATATAACATGCAATTTAAAATTTACAGTCTTTTTATTTTCAAATTAAATGTCTTAATATCATTTTAACTACTTAATCCTATATGATATTATTATTATTATTTATCAATTAACATTGTTAATATACTTAGTTACTTTAAATTTATTTAATGTTTTTATTATTTCACTTTTTATTTTAACTTTATATTTTTTCACTTTACATGTACATTTCATTTTGTATTTATTTTGTTATTATATATATTATATATGTGTTTATATTTCAAATGTATTCATTTTAAAGCCAAAGAAATTAAATATCATATTTTACTGGTACTCAGTAATAAAACAACTCGCATCCACTCATTGCCTTATTTAAATCTCTTAACTATCTACTAAAAATGAGCCGCCGAAACCGGTACTCGCGCACTGGTACACAGCACATTTTTTATCAATTACGTTATTAACTAAATTTACATTTTTAAATAAAGTCTTAAAATTGTCGTTAATTAAAAAAAATTATATCTTCTTTTCAACATTAAAACACTTTCACCTGGCCCTTCTATAATAGTTAAAACTATATTTCTTAATCAGTTATTCTTGTTTACAAATTTTACCATTTTTTGCATTTCACTTCTTACACCAAAATACATATTACTTAAACACACCCATACTAACATACATAAATACATTTAAGTCATAACACACCTATGTGTTAACAAATCACTGCTCATTATTACTTCACTAAAACTTTTCTAATCGCCTAATTTGAAATTAAAACATTGAAACCATTATTTCTATTATACTTCACTAAGCATATATTATAAATCCTAAAATATTGATAATGTACAGGGTGTAACAAAAATGTACGGCACAAATTTCGGGACAAAGTCCTCAGACGTAATCGAAGACATTATGTTATATGAACATGGGTTGGAAGCGCTTTGTTTCCATATTACAACTCATTTTCTCCAACTCATTAACCATGGGAATTACACACCAACAGAATGTTGGAATTATGGGGAATATGCACTCTTGGTTACGTCTGGTTACGTTGTTTTGTTTTACATGTCCCTGTTGCCATGTTATTTACTTCATTGCTTGTTTTCAGGTAACATCAACTGTTCCATGAGCAGTACGACCTTGGCAAGCACACGGGTTACTACGTACTAGTAGAGTTGATCACAGACTTGGCTCATGCAATGGCAGTGTACATAAATGCAGATATGGCAGATGTCCATTTGATGATTGGATTAGCAGATGGCAATGACGCTTGCGCCCAAAGTTTCTACCGGGAGAGATTTCCAGGACGAAGGTGCCTCGACAGGAAAACCTTTGAAGCCATTGACCATCGTCTTAGTGAACATGGGGCATTTCAGCCTAATGCTCGCGGCCAGGGGAGGCCTAGAAGGACGAGGACACCGCAACGGGAGGAGGCAGTTCTTCAGGCAATTGACGACGATCCTAGTGCCAGCACAAGACAAGTAGCTGCAACAATGAATGTTGGCCACATGACTGTCTGGCAAGTGTTACACGACGTCCGGCTGTATCCATACCATTAAAGCGTGTGCAGGTACTATCAACAGCTGATTTACCTACACGTTACGCTTCTGAGAATGGTTTATGCAAAGTGTCAACCCTAGTTTTAATGCAACGGTGCTGTTCGCAGACGAGGCATCGTTTCAACGAGATCAGATTGTAACTTATCACAATCGTGTGTATGGACTGACGTCAATCCTCACGCAACTATTGAAGCATGTCATCAACAAAGATTTTCTGTCAGTGTTTGGGCCGATACTGTTGGTGACTGTTTGGCAGCGCCTCAGGTTCTTCCATCCAGGCTCAACGGACAAAGCTACCATAATTTCGTAGAGAATATTCTACCTGATCTGTTAGCAGATGTGTCTTTAGCTGTGCGACAAAACATGTACTTCATGCACGATGTGGCACCGCTTCATTTTAGTGTTAATGTCCGTCGGCTTCTAAATAACAGATTCAGTGACAGATGGATAGGCAGAGTTCGACCAATTACCAGGCCTCCACGCTCCCGGCCTTAAACCCACTGGACTTTTGTCTGTGGTGGCATTTGAAAGCTCTTGTGTATCGAGCCCCGGTACAGATATTCAGAGTCTCTGTGCTCGTATTATGGAAGACTGCAAAACCATACGCAATACTCCAGAGATACATCAGCGCATTCGGGATTCACTACGACGGCGGCTTCATGCATGTATCAGTGCTCACGGAGAGCATATTGAACATCTCCTGTGAGAAAGAGTTGCATGTGGTATGCTGGTACGTTCCATTCTTGTGATATTCCAACCAAATTAATGAGTTGGAGAAAACGGGTTGTAACATGGTAACAAAGCGTTTCCAGACCCATGTTCATATAATATGATTTCTTCGTCTACGTGTGAGGAACGTGTCCTGCAATTTGTGCCATACATTTTTGTTACAGCCTGTATATAGCTCAAAAATCACTAAACTTCACTTTCAAATTAATATTCACTTCCTGCCCTCGTCGACATCTTCCATCCTCTCATCAGATGAGGAGCTCTCATCCTTCACCCTCCTGCCTTAGTCGTCCTTCTCCGTCATCACCTGGCCAAAATGTTTTGTCCTTTCTCCTCATGCCATCTCTGGTGCTGCCTCTCTCAGTTGTTAATTTAAGTAACGGTATCCTTCCTCCTGCCATTCTTTTACTCCTAGTTCTACCTACTTCTATCACGTATTTTGTTCTGAATTTGTTCTTAAATATAATTTTGTATTACATTTACACTGTGTTATATTCTCTTCTGGTTCTTCTACAGCTTCCTCTTCTCCTCCTTTGATTTCTATTCTCATTCTCCTCATCCTCCTCTTCCTCTGTCTCGTATTGAATGTTTATATTATCAGTGTTATGTGGATATAATAATGCGGTTAATGTAGATGTGCTTTTCGTTCGTTCCGATCTTCTAATAGGTTCTTGAATAATTGTCTGTATGTTTAAATTTGTTGATAGAATGATTCGAGATGTAAGTAAAGTTCCTTGTTTCCGATCATATTGTAGAGTTGGTGGCTGCTTAAAACTTTTCTTTCCCCTTGTGTGAGTTGGAAGTATTTATTACATTCACAAAGGACATGCTCGGGGGAACCCTGCTTGTGGCAAATGGTGCAAGTATCCTCTGGTATTTTCTTCACTTTCACCCAATTCCGTGTCCAATTAGATAATGAAGAATCCCTTAATCGGGTTAAGGTATTTCATTTTTAATCGCTCATGAATTTTATTAAAAATGAATATGCACGCCTTCCCTAGCATGTTATACCATTCTTGTAGCTATATCTTCTTAATTTTGTTTTTAATTTCTAATTTTGAATTACAGTAAGCACCGAGAATTTCATTCACCATATTAAAGTCCCCTTTTTGTAACCACGAGTTTGATCCTCCTAAACGTATAATTAAATCTACTGGCCATATGCCAGTTGCTATTAATAAAGCCATGGTCGGAGTTGTTTTTACAGCCTCGGTATATATTAAAATTATATTTCTTTGCATTACTCTTTTCCTCTATTCTTTGCAATAGAGTTCTAAAACTAATATTGCTCAATTTAAGGACACATACATCTGCACCATACGTGGGTAATTATCGCTGCAAAAATACTTGTGCGATAAGTTGGGATAGTGATAATTGGAAACTTGAAGTCGTGTTGAACCAATATTGCTAATTTCACCACTATCTTCTCTGCTTC
This sequence comes from Deroplatys truncata, assembly GCA_030765065.1. Classification (NCBI taxonomy): domain Eukaryota; kingdom Metazoa; phylum Arthropoda; class Insecta; order Mantodea; family Mantidae; genus Deroplatys; species Deroplatys truncata. The sequence continues at coordinate 109,833,795 of CM060981.1, forward strand.
AGTCCTTACGTAAATTGTATTTGTACGTAAAGTATAGTATGTATTATAGATATAAATTATTTCTGTAGGTAGGAGGGGAATTCGAACTCGGAACTCTTCATTAGATACCCGCCGCCCCATCGCCAAGAACATAAAGCAGATCTGCGGATATGTAGGTCAAATCAGGTAATCTCAGATGTGTGATTCATGATGGACATGGTTATTATTACATAAGACAGTATTTACATCTAAATCACAATCATACTATCCAATAAAGCATAATTAGAGTTTGAAGATTGTGTTAAAATTGATAAATTTCCTATAAAACGAATATCTTGCAAATTTTAGTTATGTTTGTATGCTTATTTTCTCATTTATATCATCATCTAACACAACAGGGTTGATTCACTTGTGTAATATATGGAAATATGTCTATACCAATAAAGTATTTTAAGTAACTTTAGACTTCCGCACAGGCAGAAATGTAACAAGCGTTAGAAATAAAAACAGTAAAGGTTATTGTACTGTGTGTTGCATGTTCGTCGAAGTCTTTGTTAGTTGGAGTTCAAATACGACATAAGTAACTGACGCCAGCAAAAATCCAAAATAGTCGAAAGAGAGGAGTTTTCACTGTATTCTACCAGTGAACCCGAGTTGGACAATCAAGTTAACAGAAATTTGTTAGTGTTTAAGCTAAAGTAAATCCGCGCCAGATCGAGGACGAATGGAATGGTTTGTGAGCTTCACATTCGCGCCTCTCAGAATTGTATATATAAGGGATGGTTGTGAAAAATTCACGCAGTTTTTGGACTTCAAAGGCAAGAGAAACCTGTGCTCCTAGAACCAAGACTTTCCCAATGGAATTAATTTAAGAATGTAACGCAGCTTTTGCACTTCAAACGTATGAGCAATCTGTGCTACTCACAGCAAGATTTTCGCGCGGAATTAATTTAAGAATGTACCGCAGCTTTTGAATTTCAAAAGCAGGAGGAACCTGTGCTCCTCGGAAAAAGATTTTCACGCATGAATTAATTCAAGAATGTAACGCAGTTTTTGAATTTCAAAAGCAGGAGGAACCTGTGCTCCTCGGAAAAAGATTTTCACGCGTGAATTAATTTAAGAATGTAGCTCAGTTTTTTAATTTCAAAAGCAGGAGGAACCTGTGCTCCTTGGAACAAGATTTTCACGCGTGAGTTAATTTAAGAATGTAGCACAGTTTTTGAATTTCAAAAGCAGGAGGAACCTGTGCTCCTCGGAACAAGATTTTCACGCGTGAATTAATTTAAGAATGTAGCTCAGTTTTTTAATTTCAAAAGCAGGAGGAACCTGTGCTCCTCGGAACTAGATTTTCACGCGTGAATTAATTTAAGAATGTAGGTCAGTTTTTTTGACTTCCAAAGCAGGTGGAACTTCTGCTCCTCGCAACAATATTTTCGCGTCAGAATTACTTAAAGAATGTAACGCAGTTTTTTAACATAGCCGCGCGAGTAATATGTGCTAAAAGTGACAAGTAACTCGCAGAGAGAGAGAGAGAGAGAGAGAGAGAGAGAGAGAGAGAGAGAGTAAATAAACATGTACAAGTCTCCTTTTACGTTGTGAGCAAGTGATTAAGTAATGCTCTGTCGAAAGTCAGAGTGTAGCCATGTACCTTGTTTAACATGCAACATGAAAAGCCTGTTGTTGGCTTTCTGTTACAACTTGTAGAAATAAAAATAAAAATGTGTGTTGAATTGCATATTCTGTGTCGTCTATAGTTATTGTTAGTCAGTTGACCCTTTACGTATCACGCCCTGGAGATCAACGAAAATATATTTGTACCACAAAAACAATCAAGTAGGTATTTGAACCCAGACACAACAATCCCTACTGTGAGTAGCCGAGAGGATGAGCAACACATCACCAGGAGGTGACCGACGCACTGCATTCTCCAGGTAAACGTAAACAAAATGTAAAGACGACGCATGCATTACCGAATATTACATTAGTATTATAAAAATTATAGTACTACACTAAGTATACAATTAATAATACATGCACAGTATGTCGGTTACACATACATTAAAGCTAAATGCTAGTACACCAAATGCCAGCACAATGTGACAGTGTTAGCAATACCAGAACACTTCAGTACAATAACTGAAGCAGAAGCAAGTAAACCTATGTAATGTAAGATAAAATATTTGAGATTTTACATCTCTGATGCTGTCATTTGGGTTGCTTATTCGAACAAAGTGAACAGCCGTGTATACATGTTCCAAAAGATGGCATAAATTCTATAATAAAAGGTAACATTGTTATGAGGGCTATTCAAATATTAGAAAATGCTTAGGCAGAGTATACAAAGAAACTCATACAGACCAGGGTTTCTTTCCTGTTTAGAAGTGTGTTTTTTCCGTAAGATTAACAGTTCTATCTACACCTTAATTCTTCAAGCTTTCTACAATTCGTAAGAAGGCATTCGGCTACACATCCACAAAACTCTTACTGTGATAACCGAGGAAATACGTTTGTACTCAACGTTGTAGAGAAGTACCTTATGGTTTATAAATGAAACAACAGTTATGTGGTCTTTGCTGGTGTGTTGTTAGATTTATGCGTAAATAATTTAAACATAGTTTCGATTACGTAAAGGCTGTTCTAACGGGGCTAGTTTAAAGCTGGAGTTTGCAAAAGCTTTACTTACCTGGTAAGTAATCATTTACTCATAGTTAGAAAGAAGTAGACAATAGCTATAATTAATTGTAGTCACCTTATAAAAAGGAAACTGATAATGTGCTAAGGCGGGTTTCGCAAAGAGACTTGATTTATTAAAAATAGTTAAGTTTTACCCATTTGAGTAGCTAGAAGGTAAGTATGCGCATCAGGTATTCCTTCATAAAGAGTCCAAAAATCTCAGATGTCTTCTGGAGAAACATGAAAAGTTCCTTCAGTTGGTGAAATTAGTCATTCCAAATAATAATATAACGATGGGATGTGCAATACTAGCTCACGCAAGCATAATATTTTATACAACTTCATGAATAAACGTGAAATTCATAAAATAACTTACGTCTAAATGAACACCGCAAATATTTGGGAAATGGAAAGTGCTATTGATGTGCGGTTTTCACAGCATTGATTGGTAGTCAGGGCTCGTACATTTCGCCTATAAACATATTTTAATAATATTGAGAAACTGTATTTTTTAGCAAACATACAATTTTTAAGTGGAACAATGCCTAGTTACATCAATACACTTACAGCACCATTAAAACGTTTATGCGAATATGTTGCGTAACAAACGCGTCAGCATAAGGATCTCGAGGTTTGTTGCGTTCAAGAACCGAATCTTTATTCTTAACAAAATGTTTTGTTGCGGAGTTACAGAATGCCGATCAATTGGTGAACGGTTCTAATAGTTTGTTAAGCCTTAACAATACGTTACAGAACAGCATGTCTGGATAAGAAAAGTTTACATAGTTTACCTAGCATCTTCCTCCGCCCCGAAAAGTTTTCTCTTTTGGAGCAAATATCTTCTCTTATTATCTGATATCTTCCTGTAACTGTAAAGCGTTTCTGTGTACTTTTGTTTCCAAAGAATCTCTTATAATGACATTTCTTCTTATATAATGTCCCAGGAAATGTTCATTTCCACTGCCTGCTTTTAGCTTCATTACGTTTTGTAATTGTGCATTTCATACGCGCATTCTTCTCTCTACCTATGTTTCGTAAACTTCCAAATTATTTTCGTTACCTCATTTCACAGCAACGTCAATATTCGCATACTACACATTACTGTATTTCACTCAAAAACTTCAGTAATCCTTTTTAGGTGTTTCTTAAGGGTTCCACAAAATAATTTCTTTTTGTTTTTAAACTTTTTCCAATATTATTCCCAGCTTGAGTTCATTTCACTGATAATGGTAAATACCAATTATATTATTTAAAGCCACCCAGAAATTCATTTCACTATTTGAGCTTTGACGTAATGTTTTTGGGATTGACTGGCATTTTTATACTCAGGCGGCCGTTATAAAAACCATTAAAATATTGTGGATTGCTTTTCAGGTGAGAGCTTCGGTATTAATTAAAGCCTAGCAGTTATTTCAACAGTCAAGGTAATTAAATCATATTATTTTCTCTCTCTGCACTTTAAATATTAACTTTATTCAGTCATTTGAATAATTATACCTTTAAACTGCATTGTAAAATAGCCTTTTAAAATTACACTCCGGGAATTAAATATAGTTATCAGACCTGAATAGGAATGATAACATACGCTAGCATGCATTCGCACCTTTGATGCCGATGTATTCAAATTATCAGTGTGCTTACCGTTTACCATTCCAAAGCCATATATCTATTATACAGCGGTAGATATGCCAGAGATATGTATGTTTCTAGTCAGAACCTATTGCTTTTAGTACAAATGCGTGAGAAGAATGATGCAAATCTCAATAGCGTTTTCATATCACAGCAAAATACAGGAATGTATTGATTTTAGAATATTTGCTATTAGCATCAGCAAGGTTTATGTGTAGATTAACAAGTCCAAAATTATTAGCGTGCTACCATAATTAGATTTTGTGCTTACTAATGAGACTGAATCTGTGTGCATTATTGGGTCATAAAATACGTACTAGTGGTAGAGGTACAAATAATTCTGGCAAAATTAAGGTCAGCGTATCTGGATGTGGTTGAAAGGAAATGAGGTGTTTCCAAATTGGTATACAGCTTCAATCATCAAGAGTGAAAAGTGGTATACGTCCCTGTGACATTATCGCCAACGGGTTGATGGAAATGCGCAATTAAACACGCCCTTCACTGGCATCGATTCAGAAGTCTAATTACTCAGCATATCCGCTTTTTGTAGCTTTCTGCCATAGTGCACAAGTTCTCAATACCTTAAAATACCGCCAAAATATAGTTTAGATAAACTCCTTGTATTTACAATGGTTATGCTTCCACATATGGAATTTGACTCCCCAGTAGAGGCATGATATTTTGTTATGCGTTTAAGTTTGTTGTTGATATGTAACAAGCACCTTTATCCCCCTTTCCTTGGAATTGCACAACAATAATTGATAAAATATAATATTTTATGTGACCTTATGAATATTATAACAAATGGGACCATTAGTTTCCGAAAACGAAGGTATAATTTATTCTTTTAAATGCAATTAAAAAACCTTACAGCACATATAACATTTCTAAATTTCTAACCAATTCTCTCATCATATTGTGACATCTAAGGTTTTTATAGACATTGTAGCCTTTTTAGCGTTCTCCACATTTGTATTATGTAAAGTTCTTGTTGGATTTTAAATTTACATCGTACAATTGTTGACGCTATCTTCTGCAACAAGCGCGACGACGTCAGGAACCGTGTCTCACGAGGGCCTCTCATTTAATGTTCCTGCCGACAAAATGTATGCATGAGCCCTTCAGTGAACATTTGCGATATTCCTGATCTGAAAAACATATTTATCGTTTCATCCTCTTCCATGAACTTCTGCTACGAATGATTTGCAAATTGCTGATGTTTCCAGTAAACTACGTTAAACCACCATTGGTGCGTGTAGGAAATCAAGCTTGTCAGTGAGTTCATCTAACTTTTGTCATGTTATAATACAGAGTGATTAACGTAGTTATTGTCGGTGCGGGAACAACTCAATATAGCATTGTTATACCGCTCTTCCATTTATTTCCAAACCCATATAAGTAGGAGGTGCATATCGGCTAACTCTTCATCGGTAAACCTATCATGCGCGTAACACAGCGCGCAATTAAAGCTGCCGAAAAAAACAAAAGCCTAGACAGAACCGAGCAGTATTGAATGCAAATATGGGGGCAACGAGTTAAAGAGTGCATTACTGTTGTCAACAGATGGTACTGTGAGCGGATGGAAACAATTTGTTTACAAACAAAACACACAGCGCATACCATCGACATTTGAACCGTTGTGCAAAATTTCCATTGCAATACAGACAAATATAATTGGGGCAAGAAACCAACCGAAATGCAATTACATTGTAACGAGCCGCCGAAGATCGTGGGTCCCTTATAACAAGATACTCAAGGTTATCCCTGAAGAGCCTCTGAAAGCTTGTCGGTGTAGTTCTGGTTCATCCTGTATTTTTAGTTTTTATTTATTTATTTATTCATTTATTTATTTGTGCGAGCAATCTTCCTTTATATATGGCTATACATCAACCCAAGCTGTTATCTTGCCATATTCTACCCATATTACCTTCTTGATTTATAATATAAAAATCTATAATAATAATAATAATAATAATAATAATAATAATAATAATAATAATAATAATAATAATATAATGATAATAATAGTAATACCACAATTATAATCGAATAATACTAATTTTGTAATAATTATGATAGAATTACATATGTTAACATCTCATGATGAAATTAATTCACATCTCTTTTTATTGTCCATAACCATTTCTTTTTTACTGCACAGTCTCCGCAGTACTTTGGAAATGCCAACCAAATTAATTTATTAAAAATATATCTTTAGAACATTTTCGCTAAGTTTGTTTTTCTTTCTTTCCTTTTTACTTTCTCAAGCACTTACATAAGTAAGTAGAGGAACTAGTCCACCCAAGAATTCGATACCAAGTTTTCAACCGAAATATACATTTTAAGATTAACTGGATGGAAAAAGAAAACATTTTTGGAAAAAAACGTTCATGTTTATGTGTGAACTTCATAAACAAAATTAGGTTAAATACCAAATTGGTATTTAAGTTCAGCGTCTTTTAAGGATGCGAAACTAAGGTTTTCCAGAAAATCCCCCACCTCAAACTACCCTAAATGGTAAATGTTTCGAAAGTTTTGATTTATTATATGAAAAGGGGCTTTAACGATCTTGATTAAAATGTCAAATGTTTAAGATATTTTCATAACTAGTGAAATGTATAACTATATGAATTGTGACCTTTGAAGTCTTCTTATGAAGAATCATTTAACCCTTAGAATAATTTTGCTATTTTTAAATCACCTTTATCTATGGGCAAATAATTTCCTTTATTGCCTTGTATTTGTTTTTATTTTATGAGAAAGTATAATTACTTTTGCATAACTGGTCCATAAACCCTAAGATATAGTCATAATTTTATAGCACCAAAAGTGTAGATCTTGTTAAAGCACACAATTTATGTCAAATAATTTTTTGTAGCGTTAACCATTTCTGAGATATTCCTTGTTATTGGTTTGCATTTTAAAATACTTACGTTTTTCTCAAATGGGAAATCGTTATTAGTTCTTGCTTTCTCTACTGTGTATAGTAAATAGGAGAATGTTATATTTCACCCAAATTTCGATGTTGTATTGTCACCGGAAATGTATGAAAAAGTTGTGTGTGTGAGTGAGATTCAGAGTGAGAGAGAGAGCTAGAATGTGTGTATGTGTCTATGAGCAGCATAACTCAAAAATGAAAAGTCGGTGAACACCAAACTTGGTATTTTGACTCAGTACCTTCTGAAAGGCGATATATACCACACACACACTCGCACGCATATATATATATTATATACACCTATATACATATAAACCGATAGTAAACAGGAATTGCACATAATAATATAATTCACCAAGAAAGATGTTGGGATATTTAGCAGCCAAAAAGTTTAAAACAGATTCTAACTTAGGTAAGTAAGGGCCGAACGGGCTAGCTAATTTCAGGTAAAAGATAATTCTAAGTAGAGCACACCTTTCACCAAGCTAATGAGCAAGGAACAGAAAGCAATAGGAAGAAATAGAAAGAGACAGATATATAAAGGAAAGAGACAGCGATATTGAATCTGCTTCCGGAACGCCGCACTGGGACAAGTATGCTGAAAACTTTGGAGCAGAATATTTTCATACATAATAAAATAATGCGGTCTGTGGACCAATTAGAAATGTGGTTACATTTTGAGGCGTGAAGGTGAGCGTCACTAGGCTTAGGTATAAAAGGGGAAGGAAAGCCCAAGATTTTCACTCTCTTATAGAATCTCGTCGACACACAGTGATACTCTCTGGACGACAGATGCACATGTGTGCATTGGGGTAGGAAGTGTGTGCAGTTAGTTAGGCTCCTAATTATTATGGGGAATTGTTACAATGGGAAAAGCTAGCCGCCCATAAGTACTCGTATTGACTTAATAATAAACCACATTTTTAAAGTAAATGCAGTGTATTTTAATTTGTCTCACCAACGAAAACTCTAAGACCCGTGGAATTAATTAGTTAGGTAATTATGAGGAATGGAGAAATCAGCAGCCGCTGAGCAACAATAGCCGGAGACAAGAACACTGCAGCAGTGGGCATCAACCAGAGGAACAACGCTTTCCCGCTACAAATGATGTACAACGTTTTCCCGGTACACTTCCAAAGATGCGACATGAATATGTTCAAGAAAATCTACCCCAAACTACCCGTTACATGGAACATTTTTCGAAATCTTTGATTTTCTGAAAATAAAATGGCACCAACGATTTTTGTTAAAATGCCACATGTTAAAGATGTTTATATGACTAATAAAATGTACATATAATTTTCTTGGAATAACATGTAAATCCCTCTTCAAATCGGAAGGAATTTTGTATAATCTTGTATAAATAACTGGTAAGCGTTAAGCGATACACTTAAGCTACTATACAAAACATGTAGATCTCATTAAAGCACAATTTATTTCAAATAACTCTTCTTGTGGCATCAACCATTTCCGAGATATTTGTTACTAATGGCTCCACTTGCTCAATACTGTCATTCGTTTAAGTCCCGTCGATTTTTAGTTGTTTCTCGCGATTGAATGGAAAGCGTATGACATTTTAAGGCCAGCGTATAGCAACCAATTAAACATTTAAATACCTCTGTTCCCGTTGCATTTATAAAGAAATGTGTAATGCAGCCGTTTCCGGAAACGTTTATCTGGCTTAAGATGAGGTAGATAGGAAGATAACCTTTGTAACAATAATTTGTATACCTACTAATAATACACGGAATAGAGAAAGTAATGTGAATTTAAGACATCAGATTTTTTTCTCTTGGTCACGAAGAGTGCATGGAATTTCAAAGCCATCGCATAGCGACACGCTCTTTAAAACTCTATCGTTTTACCTATTACATCGTACAATCAAATGCGTAAATGAGAACTGAAAGTTTATTTGGAGTAAAAGGTAGAAGCTAGAAGAATAAGTTTTTGTAAACATAGCTAGCAAAAGTGTGAGCAGAGAAACATTGAGAATAAGAAGCATCTGATTGGTAATTTAGAAGTGTGTAACCGACTACGCTCCTCAGTCTCATTCCACTGCTTAAAACCTTTCTTGTTTTACTGTTCATTAACGTTCAAAATATTTAATATCATGTAATTCCTGTTATACCTAGTTATAATTGATCTAACAATTGGTTAAACTATGTAGCGCAGACTATAAGTACTTGCGACATTGTAAGTCGCCATTTGGGTATGTTAGCTCAAAACAGTTTGAGATCTTGTGGTTTACCCGGAAAAATGCGATTCAGTTGATCATTTAGTGTCGTACTGGCATGTTGCGACTATTATAATCACTAGACGTAAAAAATATATAAAACAATCACTATATTAAGAAGGGGCAGAAGGATGATCTGTATTATGGAAGGAGGAGAAGCGGGATGACCGGATGGGATGGATGCGGTAGTTGGTGAATGGTGCGAGGAGAAGTGGGGTGTACTGAAGAAGAAGAAAGTGGTGGAGTTCCTTGCAGTTATAAGGGAGGATTATAAGTGGGAGTTATTGCCGGCATGAAGCATAGTTTTGATGGATATTAAATAATAGACGTGAAAGTGAAGTGTATTGTGAATGAATTAAGATGCTATTAATATAAACTACTATTAGATTAGTGAAGTGACGTGTAAGTGAACTGTAAATTTAATAACTGTGAATTTAGTATATATTTTAGTGCTGAGAAGTTAGGGTAAAAGAGTGAATTGATTATAAATCCAAATTTAACTAATTAGGGTACAGAATAGTATAAATACACAAAATAAATAAAAGAAAATCAATTTAAATATCTCATAAACAATTAAAGTAGATAAGTAGATACTAGTGTCTAAGTTGTCGGCTTCCGACGCATATTTAGTTATTTAGTTAGTACTTATTTAGAGAGTTCAGTTAGATAGCTGGCTACCAGTAGAAATGTAATTGCTGTACGTTTATTTTGAATTAGTAGGTGGAGATTTCAAAATCTTATTTTAGTTACTTTTTAGTACTATTTTCATTATTTTCTTTCTTTTTATTAGTTATAGTTAATTCTCTGTACAATGATAATGTAAGTGTGTTGTATTAATAAATTGAAAATTTGTTAATATACGTCTCAGTTTAGGTAACAAGGTACCGGGATGGAGTATTAGAAATTATTTATTTATTTATATTGCCATGGTAGCTAAGTTAGTTAGAGCAACCGGACGGAAACTGTAAGATCCGTGGCTCAAATTCTTCCTATGACACTGAAATTTTCATAATCAGATTCTACCTTTCCAATCTTGCCCTGCACATGGTTTATGTGGAAGAACAATTAATTAAATACCAATAATGCTTTTTTTTATTCAGCGGTCCACAAATCTCGACGGTAATTATCATCCAATTGTTTACAATATTTGTTCCTTCTGCTACGTAGGTGGTAAGGAAAGCAGTAGCATAGGAATAATAAATAGGGAACTAAAGGCTGAGTATGCACATTCAAATTTTTCTGGTGTAACAGCTTATGAGAAAATATTCTTAATGTTCTTAAACAAGAAGACGATTAGATACAGTCATTTTATAATGTAACTTTGGTTGGAAAAATTAGATGTCCACATATTCACAACTTGTAATCATAATTTCTGATAAGTAAAGAATTACTTTGTTAATTTCGTGTAGGTATAAAATAAAGTGAATGGAAACTATTTACGGCCTTTAATTTTATAATCTGTAGAGTTAAGTATTTCGATTTCAGAGCAGGGAATCAAATTGAATCGTATGCAAATCATTAAAGAAATACGTATACATAAGAATTGTAAACGTATTCATAATAAGTAAATTAACCTTGCGTTAACATTACTTCAAGTTGTATTTCAAAGGTGAAAAGTATAAAACGAGATTGAACAAGCACGTGCGCAGGAAACATTTACCCCATAATAAACAGCACAATGCTCAGCAAAATCCATACTGCCGGGAGGTGATGAACTCCCTTCCCCGCAATGTTTAGATCGGTATTATTAATTACCAAGTTATGTGCCCACCCATCATTTAAACGTGGGAACGCAAATGGTGCATTATATATGAAGTGAATCACTGGATAATATGCTAGAGGATGTGCCAGGGGCACCTTGTTAGCCTGTGAAGTTTCAATATCTGGGCTTTCAGATTCCTGTAATATATTCATATATAAATTGCAAAAATCCGCTCCGTGTGTTTTTAAATGATCCTGAAGATTGATCTCTGTGTGGTTCTACTTAAATTAGAATAGTTAAAATTAATATTTCAAAAGAGTGTGGTTACCAAGCAATCCTAAAATGCCAAATATATAGACTATTTATATTCAACGCTGTTACAGTTAATTACAGATAATCTGTCCTGCACACCATCTGCTAAATGAAGCGCTTAGATGTATGCTGACCTGCATGGAACGCAGTTGATTATGTTAGTGATGACAAATGCAGCTTCTCCCTCTTCCAGTATGAGCTGCTCTGTTCCTGCGACTCAATTTCTAGCCACTGGATTGGTAGGGCACTTTCATTTCACCAAAATACAGCCGAACTGCCAAAAAGAATATTACACGCTACAAATTTTCTCATCAGGGAAGTATCATTAAGGTAGTGCTTTGCTGAATTTAGGCGCAAAAATAAAATATAATATAATAAAAATGTAGAAATATACACGAAAAGCTTCTTATCTTCGTCTTCATGCCACTGATGAAAGCTCTCATAAAATGACTTAGCTGCCGCTCAGTTTAACGACACATGCAAATGGTTCTTCACAATCACAATTATTGGTCATATTGGTCTAGCTTTCCTTTAGTATCAGTCATAGCGATACTCCTTAACAGAGGCGGTATCCAAACTAACCCTTTATTTTACTTTGATTATAAATTTTATAACGTTGCCCATTGGTTCGTTTTTGCGTTACTGGATGGTTTTTCAGGCCAGTCACACAGAGAATTCATACCGGCTGTGTGGAATCAGATATTGGTTATCTGAAGGTGCAAATCTTACGGAGGCTATCTTTGGGAGTGAACCAATTTTTATGCATGTTAATGTACTTCTAAAAGTCAACATGAAAATGTGTAAAACAGAACTGGGAGATTGACATGTAGAGCAGAGACCAAGCGAATACACTCCGAGCAGTGCTTGCTGTGTCGCCGAACCAGCATAACCAGCATATCCTTGCGCTTTCTTTGCCATATCTCAAGAAACCATAGGAAGGCCAAAAAAAGAGGAACCAAACAGTTACAGAAGATGCCGAAAGAGGGGCTGAAAGCCCAGATGTGGAGGAAACCTCTGTACCTACCTATCGTTTATAACTGCAGAAGTAAAAATGAAAAGCAAAGAAAACCTATTCCGGTTAACCAGATAGCTTTAAAATATGGACACAACAGAAGACTGAATGTTTTCCATGTCACATGGACCTAGCTGTGGGAGGAAAGACTGGGTGTGTTGTCGAAAACTTGTACCCAGTGTGGTATCAGGACTAGGGTTAGGACGTCGTCCTCTGTAGACTAGTGGTACCGTGCTAACCTCTAGTTTCCAAGATCGCGGATTCAAACCCCGCGGAGGGCGATGGATTTTTTCGGGCGCAAAATTCCTTAGCATGGATTCCTTCGGAAGGAAAGTAAAGCTGGTGGTCCCGTGTCGTAGATTTACGGCACGTAAAAGAACCTCAAGCCTGATAAAAGAGGTCTCTGAGCATAATTACCGGTCTTTGACGCCCAATATGGAATTGCACGCTAAGAACCATAGTAGTTAAAGAGCGTTCAATTTAAATTTCAAATTAGGATTAGGACTACCTACGGATGGTTTATCTCGACCTACAAGATTGTTTGTGTCTGAAGCCCCTAAAGGGTACCCAGGAGGGAGACGTGAGGTGAGAGGAGACAAAGGATGCACGACAGGGCAAAGGGCAGGGTCCCTATTCTTTATAGATTGAAACTCCCGAGATTGCAGCAGGTTCAACCGGCTCCCCTCGCCCCTACAGATTTGCACATCCCGGGACTCGGAGACCGCCCTCATTTCGGGGGACCAAAGTTTACATAGAGCATCAATAATATAGATAAGAGAGAGCTAGCGCACTTTTTGCGTTTAGTTGGGAAAAGATAGGGAAAACGAGGGGAGATACTGGGCTAGACAGTGATTTAAGGGTAGAATGTGTTTTTATATAGAGTAGATAGGGAATTCGAGGAGAGATGCTAGGATAGAAAGGGCTTTAAGGCTAAAACGTGCGTTTTATATGGGAGAGATAGAGATTACAAGGAGAGATGCCGGCTAGGCAGGGATTGAAAGGGTAAAATAAACGGTTTATCGGAAAAGATAGGGAATACGAGGCGAGATGGTAGGCTGGACGGGGTTGAGGGGTAGAATTTGCGTTTTATATGGAAGAGATAGAGAATACGAGGAGTGGTGCTAGGCTAGATAGGGATTGAAGGACGGAAACTTGCGACTGAAATAAGGAATATAAGGAGAGATTCCAGGTTAGATAGATGTTGAAGGACGGAATATGGTTTTATACGGCAGGGATGCTAGACTAGGAAGATGTTGAAGACTAGAAAATGCTCTTATATGGGAAGAGACAAGGAATTCAGGGAGAAATGTTTGTAAAGACAGGGACTGAAGGTATTTAGGGGTGTTTTGCAGAAGGGTGGAGTAACAATTTCAGGGGTATTTAAGACCACAAGCAAGTATAACTATTTTAAAAGGCACTAAGAAGCTTTTTTCTGGTTCATGTTTAGCTTACTTTGCAGGTATGCTGAGGGTGTTTTAGTGGAGTGGAGCAGGCATTAGGCATCCTATTACTGCTTTAGGACATTTTTAGACACTGAAACATGTATTTTGAGGTGGTGGTATAAGCATTTTGAAGGTATGTTAGCCAGTGTACCAGGAATTGTGGAGCAGTTTAACATTTATTTAGAGACCTTTTAGTCACATTATGTATATTTGTTATCGTTTTAGAGCATTTCAGATATGGACACAGTTTTCAGGACATTCTGGTATACTTCAGGGGAATTTTAGGTGTTTCATAATCATTTTTTTGAAACTGGAGCAGGTATTTTGAGGGCATTGATACAGGTTTTCAAGAGTTTTCGGAATATTTGTAGGTATTTTTTGTTGCTTTTAAGATATTTGATCTCTTATGCAGCTATTTTCAGGGCATTGGTAAGAGTATTTGTGACTCTTTAAAGGTATTTTAAGCTAAGAATGTGGCACGGACACAGGCCTTTAGAGTATTCATAAGGGCTTTATAGAAATTTTAACACTATTTTTATGGTATTGGCACATGGTTTTAGAGTATACTGATGGTTTTTAGAACGTCAGATGTTATTAAATTATCCTGAGAAATTTTTGCCCTTTTAAAGTATTTGACACTTCCAAGGGAAGACAGGGACTGAAGATATTCAGAGGTGTTTTCCAGAAGGGTGGAGTAACAATTTCAGGGGTATTTAAGAGCACAGGCAAGTATAACTATTTTAGAAATCACTATGAAGATTTTTGGGGTACATGTTTAGCTTACTTTCGGGTATTCTGATGGTGGTTTATGGGCACGAAGAGAATAATGTCGTCAAATGTTTGAAGCACATCACTATATACTTGCATAGAAATTCCATGCCCTTGACATGACTTTGAGAGAAACAGCTGCATAGTGACAATAAATTTAAAAACGACATAGTATTGGCAAATTAATAATAGCACTCTTGGAAATGGTTAATGGCCCAGAAAAGGTGTTTTTAAGTACACTGTATATTCTAAAGGGATCTACATCTGTTGTGTAAAAGTCACTTACTATCTCTTTATTGTTTAACCGTTATATAAAATTATACAAAATTCCATCCGAGTTCACAGGGTATTGCGTGAAAGTGGAAGATATGTATTTCATTTTCTATGTAAATATCTTAAATATATGATATTTTAATCAAAATCGTTTGTATTATTTTTGAGAAAATAAAAAGTAATGAACATTATTATTTCCATAAAGGGAGTTTAAGTTGAAGAGTTTTATTGAAATCTTCGTGTCGCATGTTTGGAAGATACTGAATATAAATACTAAGTTTTTGTATGTATCGTATGCTTCGCTTTAGGATTATGTTGTCCGTACGCACGCACACACTCATACTACACATGCTTCTTTTTTCTACAACAAAGGTTATTTTTTGACTACAAGAGTCCTCAAAATATGAATATCTCAACACAGAATGTTTTATTGGAATACCATAATAAAATTCCTCTTACCTAATATAGCTAGGTGACAGAGAAAGGAAATAACCAAAACAAGGAACTTTTTAATAATAATAATAATAATAATAATATTTAAGGGGTATTTATGAAGTAGAATTAAAATAAAAAATATCGCAAAATGCTATTGTAACTATAGTGAAGTGTTTAAAACAAAAATAATCAAACAACCTTTGTACAAATTCAGTGTACAACTCCTCTTAAACTTAAATTAGGGATTACAGCCATTTTCACACATAATTTCCCTGTAATTTACACCACCTATATGTAAAATACATGGGAGAAAATGTTATTTTCGTTTTTACTTTTGGTATTACAATTCCAAACCTACAAGTAATTATCGCAGTGAAACACTAAGGCGTTGGTTTATTTTACATTAACTATAGCAAGTGCTTGCAGTAACTTTGATACAAGAGGTTGAACATTGCATAAATAAGTTAAGTAACAAAGAACGTCACCATTGTCTTAGAAACTGGAGAAGTACTCATGCAATCCTTAAGAAAATATCCAAATCTTGTAGGCTTGTTCAAATGGCCACACGGAATTAGCTATTGTAGCAATGGTGAGGAAATATTTGGGGGGAAGAATCATTAGTAAGTAAGCGTTCGTTAGTAAGCAGAGTGATGGCATACACAAGGGAGAACATGTGATTGATATCTTCTCCGTGGCAGGTAATAAAATAAATTCCGCCTTCACTCTCAGGTATGTAAAGCTATTATAAAATGCAAAGTTTGATAATGTTATTAACATTTAGCTGAATCAAAGATAAACTTCGAGTGTTGTTTTGGAACGATTTCTGGTACCATGTAGATCGTTTGTTCTGTTTTCCCTACCTTTGAAGTATGACTGTAGTCATGCCTACTAGGATGAATGAAATTAAGCTGAAACTAACTAAAAATATAGCGGGATTCTTAGCAATAGCCATATCTCCATAAAGGCGTAGACGCACTACCTTCATGATAATTAATATCGTCGATGCTACGAGGTACGAAATGCACCAGATCGGTATCTTTTCCTCTGTGAAAGAAAAATTATTCTCTGCAGCAGTTTAACAAAATTATACGGGGATGATTTCATCAACAGGAACGCACTCTTAAGTAATGACATGTCCCGTTCAGCTGTCTCGTAAAATCAGAAAAATGTACTCGCAATTTATTAACCTGCAGAATCATTCACGCCCATAACAGCCCGTTAGAAAAAAAGCTTATTGCACTTCCGCTGCTCCGTCAAAATAGGAACATTATTGGCAGATTGCAGTAACAGTAATTTTTCATCACGTAGCTTCTCAACCCCTTCCCCACCTGCATTAGGTAGAAGTTGTATTCCACTTAAGAAGTGCGCCATGGAGATTTCACCAGAAGTATATATTTTGGAGTCAATTGAGCTCCTCAACGAATAATTTTTATAAAAATTCCACGCCAAAATTTCTCCAAAAATACACGTTTTGAGGCCCCTGAACCCAAAACCAACACTTTTAGGAAATAGTCCGTGTAGCGTCTGCAAACAACGTAACTCGAAAACAAGCATTGTATAGTAAATGTTGGTATTTAAGTTTAACAGCTTTTAAAGGCACAAAACGAAGATTTTCAAGAAAATTTCTCCACCCCAAGCTAGCCTTTACATGGAGAAATGTTCGTTACTTTTGAGTTTTTCAAAAATGGCTCAAACATTTTAATTAAAATACTACATATTATTGAGAAATCTGCGTAAAATAAAATATATATCTTGAATTATATGGGCATAGCCGGCGATATTCTCTTCAATGTGAATGACGTTTGTATAATTGGTAAACCATAGGGGACAAAAGCTTACTTGATACAAATGCAGATCTCGTTAAAGAATACAGCTTATGTGAAATGAAAGGTGTTGTAGCATTAACGATTTCCGAGTTATCCGAGACTTTTTGGTTGAATTTTGAAATTCTTATACTTTTTAAAGGGTAAGCCTCTATTCGTTTCTTCTCGTGGTCATGAAAGAGCAGAGAATTTCAATGCCGGCACATAGAATCCGCTGATAAAATATCAGAGTCGCTTTAGACTATCCTTCTTATACTTACCGAAATACATAACTGTGTGATGATTATTCATCTCGATTAACAAGAAGTATATAGAAGAATAAGCTTTGTAAGAATAATTTGTAGATGAGTGACATGAGACATTCATGTGAATGCAATGTGTCAAGCTTTTTTACATATTTTCCATTTTCCATACTTTGCTTAGAATACCATGTTTAACATATCCGCATAACTAATAAATATTATCATAAATGTTCTGTAAAGTCCGCTTTATTTTGAATTATTTATGTATGTTGTAGTGTAGCTGTGAAACCATAAGAAAAAGACAAAAACTCTAGATCTGTTTAAGGCACATAATTTATATCAAATAACCATTTATGATACATTCCTGGCTATTGATTTGAATTTTCCAGTACTTCTATACTTTTAGTGCTATAACACCATTGCTTTGTTACTAGTTATGGAAAGAGCAGAATTTCAGAGGCCAAATATAGTGATACACTTCTTAAAGTCTCCCTATTTCCTAAGACTCCTTATCCCCTTAGTGCCTATAACGAAAAGTATAATGAAACTTTATCTACAAAATGTTATCTCGATTAAAATAAAGGAAATAGAAACTCTTTAATAGAGTTTGTAGAATGGTATAAAGATAAACGACAGCAGGTGGAGAAAGACAAAACAATGTAACATCAGGATTTCTTCTTGCAAAAGGTGTAATATTTTCAACCGTTGACTTTCGTTTCACCCTCTTAAAAGTGGTGCATATAATACATCGTATTGATACATTTATGGCATCGTTATGTTAACAAGAATCAGACAGAAGATGAACTTTTATTTGAATAACTTCTAAAACTCATGTACATAAATAAAAATAGTTTGGGAAAGGTTACTGACTGTTACCCATGAGATTTCTTTTCTTTTTTTTTTATTTCATTAAGGCTTGATTTCCTAACGGTAAGCGCGAGTGCCTTTGGTTAGGACAGTAAACTGTGATAAATGCCAAATAGTTGAAAATGTTGCTGAAAAAAACGCAGGGTTGACAAGGATTAGACATACACCTTCAATGATGGTTAACATTATCAAGGAATGCAAACTTCCATTAGTACTAATTAACGTTAACATCACTAGGAAGAAAATAAATTGAACTTTATTTATGGATGCTCTTTAACTGCTGTGGTCCTTAGCCTGCCATTCTAAATTGGGCGTGAAAGACCGGTAATTTTTCCAGAGGCTTCTTTATCCGGATTAAGGTTCTTTTACGTGCCGTAAATCTACGGCCAGCATGGTAACCACTATACTAATCTCTAGTTCCCGAGGTCGCGGGTTCAAACCCGGCGGAGAGATTACAGGGAAGAACAAGAATACATGATGTATGAGAAAAGTATGGTCTTTGCATTAATTAAAACAAATTTATGTAAACTAACCTTTACAGATGTAGCAGGGATAATAATGTGAATACTTTCAGCAAGCATATAATTACATAACAAATTTGATTATTGGAAAATGACAAGGAGAATAAGAAGAAGATCCCACGAGACAAAAGTAAACGATGTAAGAACACATGGTTTGAGAAATTACCCAAACAAGCTTAATTATTTAATAAATCTAAATAGGCTTACCTAAATAAAGTTGAAGTGATTTAATATGTGGTTAATTGTTATAGTGCTCAACAAGCGAGATGGCTCCGCGGTAACGTGTGAGGGCCACATTCGGGAAGTCCCGGGTTAGATTCCTGGTGGTCGCCTTCTCTGACCATGTGTTTTCCGTGGTTTTCCCTGGTTGACATACGCGAATGCTGGAGTGGTGTATTCTTCCACGGATTTCCTCTCTCCCTCATTTCCTCTCATTTCGTTTCTCTTTTATGTTTCAGGTTGACTCTGGAGCTGTGATTCGGTCGGTGTCGGGCAAGTGCAGCAGAAGCTAGCTATTTGGAACTTCTTCTCGGCCCTGCTAGAGGTAGCCTGTGGAGCCTCTAACTGCTGGGTCGTGTTTTCCCAGTCCCACTAGAGGGACGTCTCCGAGGGAGCTTCAGCCGGGTGGTCAAGCCTGGAACTGTTGGAACTCTGTGCGTCTCTGTCGACTTGCGCCGGCCTCACTCTGAACCATGAGCATCCTGCGGTTCTCACATCATTCATTCCTCCAGGAGGTGTACCCAAAAATATCAATTGAGGTCGAGGTGTAAGGTGTTCCCTCCGTTAACTAATCCTGTCCTATCCTATTCTATCCAATTATATTGCTAATTTTAGAAATTTGAGACCTGAAATGCAATTAAAAATGTATAATATGTTATAAAAGTGTATACGTAGAAGATACTGAGCTTAATTACTAATCACTTGATGTTCACTTTCGAAAAATTCTGTTTTGAAGGGTGTTTGTCTTAAAGAGTGGTATTAATCAACTTCACTGCAGGTTATAAATTAAATTTTCAGCCCTAATCTCACTATACATAAAATCTCTCATTATGTGTATATTATTTTGTAGAATAAATAAACATGTAACAATAAATAACTGTAAACAAAATAATCCAGCGATTCAGGGACACAACCACTAAAATAAACAGAATTCACAACTGACAAATTATAAATCTAAATTAATATTCATTTATTTATATTATTTTATGATTCTGTTATAGTAAGCCTTTCATATACGCGATTTATAAGGTTACAGCAATTTTCACTTGTGGGAATTAAAACTTTGTGTCCTATAGCTCTACTTTCACAATACAAAATTTTATAAACTGGTTTTGTAGTATATTATTATATCTCTTGTACCAGTTATGAGACGGTGTTCCGTTGAAGAGAATGGAAATTAATTACCTTTCCGTTGTAAATTTCGTCTTAGTCAACCCCAAGCACGAAAGGATTGCAAAGCATGTGAATGGCACCTCAGCTTAATTGTCTACAACAATGGTGTAGAACGAGAAATTAAGGGAACCATAAAAGGGAAGGCACAAATTTTCCTTACACAGTCCAATATAATGTCTACACCTTAAGAAAATGAGCAACTGCCAAATTACAAATTCCGAAACTACCTGATGTCGGTGCACAATTAATTTTCAGCTATGCATGCCCGATTATACTTTTGAAATTGTATGGAGTTTCGTTCTGATTGAAAATGCAGTGCCATATTCCAATTTGTGACCGAGACCGCGCGAAATACTCCTGATATAGTTTTCAATTCTTATTTCCTAGTAGGATCTTTATTACTTTCTCTACTACGTATAGTAAGTAGGGGAAGTATTGTATTCCACCCAAAAATTCGATACCGAGATTTCTCGGAAATATATGTTTTGAGACCCCCTGAATCCAAAAGAGGCATTTTCGGAAACGTTCCGTGTGTGTGTCTGTGCGTGTGTCTGTGAGCAGCATAACTCAGAAACGAACACTCGGATAAACACCAAACTTGGTATTTAGGTTCAGTATCTTCCAGAGATGCGACAGGAAGGTTTTCAAGAAACCCCTCACCCCAGATTACCCTTTACATGGAAAATTTTTCGAAAATTGTAATTTTCTCAAAAATGGCTCAAACGATTTTCATTAAAATATCATATGTTTAAGATATTTACATGACAAATGAAATGTATATCTGGAATTTTCTGGGAATGTCTCCAAAAGTATTCTTCCTTGTGAACGACTTTGGCATAACTGGTAAACCATAAGATACACAAAATTTTACTACACAAATAATGTAGATCGCGTTAAAATACACAATTTATGTCATATACATTTTTTTTTGAGTGAACCATTTTCGAGATACTGCTTGTTATTCCCTTAAATTTTCCAATACTTTTTCTCAAATGGGAATTTTTTATTCATGTTTTTCATGTCCTGTACATACAAAGAGAATGTAATGCGCCACATAGCAACCAGTTCTTAAAACATTTGACTAGCGCTTAAAGTCTACCATATTCCCCTTGCACCTACAAGAAAATTAGCAATAAGATTAACATCTAGATTAATATGAAGCGTATCGAGAATAAGCGTTTGTAAAAATAGTTTGTACAAGAGTAGGGAAAGTCATGTGAGTGTAACACATTAGATTTTTTTTATTTTGTACTACGCACTGATAAGTAGAGGGAGTATTGTATATCATTCAAATATTCAATGCGAAGATTTCACGGGAAATACACGTTTTGAGCCACCTTAACCCAAAAAATTGTTTGTAGAAAAACTCCCTGTGTACTAGAGCATGTGTGGGCATGTGTGTGACTGTGAACCGCATAACTAAAAATGAATCAACTGTTTATATCCAACTTAAATATAAATCTCAGGATCTTCCAAAGAAGCGACATGCAGATTATAAAGAAAATCCAATCACCTCAAACTACCCTTTACATGGAAACTACCCTTTATTAAAAAGAGATTTTCATGAGAAATAAAATATAATTATCTTGAATTTCCTGCAAATAGCTTCTGAAGTCCTCTTCATTCTGAATGACTTTTGTACAACTGTTAAGCCGTAAGATATGGAGAAAATGTTTTTACAAAGAATGTAGCTGTCATTAAAGCACATAATTAGTGTCACATATATATTTTTGTGAGCTATTTACGACTTATTGCTTGTCATTGGTTTCAATTTTCAAACATTTGTACTTTTCTCAAGTGAGAATCTTTTCTCTGTCCTGATCATTCAAACTGCGTGGAATTTCAATGCCATTACATAGCGACATGCTCTTTTTAACATATTAACATCGCTTAAAATACCGTATCTTAAAATGAAATGTGTAAATGTGAATTGAAAGTATCTGGATTAAAAAGAATTAGATAGAAACATAACTTTTTGTAAGAATAGTTTGTAGAAGAGTGAGTAGAAAAAATCATGTGGGTGACCTTTTTGTATGTCATGCTTGTTAAACCTGCGGATTTTTTTATAATTTTAATATGTGATAAAATACAGAAGTGCCACGTGGTTTGATTACGGGAGATTTGTATTTTATATAACCTCATGCCCACTATCCGGATTGCTGTAGACGTGTGAGGGCACTATACAGATTTCCAATGCAGCCGGTACCCATAAGTTATTCAGAGATTTGCATCTGCCTCTGGTGAGAGTAAAATATTGGTTTTGGAGCCGCAGTAACTATCAGAAAATATATAACCACACAGCAGTGCAAGGATATTGGCACTCTTCTCGGAATGAAGGTATAAGGGTGAAACCACAATATTCTGAAAAATCAGTCAGTTTCTGAAGAATATTTCTTATAATATTTGGGCAATAGTCATTTTAGTAATTCAGAACCTGTAAAAAAAGTAGAGTGATTCACATGAATTTCTACCCACACTTGTACAAATTATTCTTACAAAAGTTTATTCTTCGCTGCTTCATTTTAATGGAGATTAATATTTGCAGAATATTGTTCAATTTTACATTTCATTATAGCCACAAGGGGTATACACGATGCCGATGCGAGAGTTAAATCTTGAAAAACGGGTTGCTATATGCTGGCTTTTAAATTCCTTAGTCTTCATCAGCACCAGAAACAAAAATAAATCTTGTTAATGGTTAAAGCTACAAAATAATGTCTTTGGCAATAGTTACCATTTAGAAAATTCCTATATATGTCTTAAACAAAAGTTTAGAAATTCTTTCTTTCAAAATGAGGACTTCACAGGTAATTCGCATGAAATGCAAGATCACACTTTATTTATGATTTAAATACCTTACACATAGAATATTTTAATCCCAATCGTTAGAACGATTTTGGGGAATATAAAGGTTAAAGGTAGTTAAAGATAGTTTGGGGTGTAATGATGATATTGAAAATCTTCGTGTTCCATCCTGGTAGACACTGAATACAAAGTTTGGTATTTATATACATTTTGTTTTTGAGTTACGCTGTCGACGCGCGCGCACACACACCCACACGCTCGCATACACACACACACACACACACACAGACACAAGTTTTCCTAAAATAGTTTTTTGTATTCAGGGGATCCCTTATAGTCTATTTCCGGGGAAATCCTGATGTCCAATATTTTAGCAAAATATTAGTGTACTTAATATCCGTGAGCTGTGATGAAACTTAAAAAAGAGGACGGAAAAAGGAGTTCTGACTTTGGTATTTCACTACGGATAAATATCCACTACTTGGAGTGCTTGTATTTAGATTTCATTCGTTATTTTCTAGCAATTATTATAGGTAAATACTTAATACGTTTTTTTTAATGATACACGGAGACCGGAAAAAATGACACAATGAAGAAAAAAATTCGGTTATATATACTTCCACTTAGCAAATATACTACAGTAAGGTCATGGATTGCGCGCAGCCTGGAACGTTACTACGCATCAAGATTCAAATTTTTTGGGGGGGGGAGAGGGTGGTGGTATTGTAGGTTCATTAAACATTGTTAACACGAGATGGGGTTCACTGATTCTCAGAACAAAAAGAAAAAAAAGTCGTATGCACAGTCATCAATTTTATTCCTAATGTAACATTATTTTGCAACTTCACAGCCCGTTTTATATTGCATATATATAATATAACTGAGCGTTCTACTTATTTACATTCTACGTTTTCTTGAAACTCTTATTTCTACTTTCTCTACTACATAGAGTAAGTAGGGGAAGTATTGTATTCCACCCAAAAGTTCAATACCGAGATTTCACGGAAATATATGTTTTGAGACCCCCTGAATCCAAAAAAAAGCATTTTTGGAAACATGTCCGTGTGTGTGTGTGTCTGTGAACACCATAACTCAGAAACGAACAGTCGGATAAACACCAAACTTGGTATTTAGGTTCAGTATTTCAAGAGATGCGACACGAAGGTTTTCAAGAAAATCCCCCACCCCAGATTACCTATTACATGGAACATTTTTCGAAATTTTTAATTTTCTCAAAAATTGCTCTAACAATTTTGATTAAAATATCATATTTTTAAGATATTTTTATAACAAATAAAATGTATATTTCGAATTTTCTGGGAATGTCTCCAAAAGTATTCTACATTGTGAAGGACTTTTGCATAACTGGTAAACCATAAGAGTTAGACAAAATTTTACTACACAAAAAATGTAGATCGCGTTAAAATACACAATTTATGTTATATAGATTTTTTTGTTGAGTGAACCATTTTCGTGATAGTGCTTGTTATTCCCTTCAATTTTGCAATACTTTTTCTCAAATGGGAATTCGTTATTCATTTTTTTATGTCCTGAACAAACAAAGAGAATGGAATGCGCCACATAGCAACCAGCTCTTAAAAGATTTGACTATCGCTTAAATACTACCACATTCCCCTTGCACCTAAAAGAAAATTATCAATAAGATTAACATGAAGAATATGGAGAATAAGCTTTTGTAAAAATAGTTTGTACAAGACTAGAGAATGTCATGTGAGTGTAACACATCAGATTTTTTTAATTATGTGTATGAATCCAATGTGTTTTGATTTTTACTTCCATTACTGCATTCTCTACTACAGGAAGCATCAAGTAGGAACTGTATTGAAATTTCATCGGAAACTAGGTATTAAGGTGTTCTGAATCGAAGAAAAAGCATTTGAGAAAAAGGTCCTCGCTTATCTGTGAACAACATAATTTACGAAATGTCAAGGAAATGCCAAGGTTGTTACTTAAGTTTGCATGGACACGAGAAGAAGATTTTCAATCCCCTACCACAAACTACCCTTTATATGGATGTATTTTTGTTTTGTTTGATTTTCTCAAAAAACTGTAACTATTTTGATTAAAAAACCAAATGTTTAAGACACTGGATGGCAAATAAAATAGAAATTTTCTGGAAATGGTTTGTGAAGTTCTCTTCATTCTGAATGTTGTATAAAGGCTTACTACAGAAAAACTAGACTTGGTTAAAACACCCAATTTATAGCCAAGAAAGCTTTTATTACACTAAGCAATTTCTAGATGTTAATGGTTATTTTTCGAATTTACAAATACTTTTCACAGTTTTAAAATTCCAACAATATCATAGAACAAGTATAGAATTTCCAAGCCATGATATTGTAGTGTATGTGTGTGCATTATCACGTCGGACGCATTATTGCTTTGTAGCATGACATTGTTGAACTAATTGTTTTTATTGGGGCTTGAATTCCGTCCGACGCGGCATCTTTCTCTCCCCACCACCTGGCCAAGGGATGAATAAAAGTAAGGGGGTGAGGGCAAGTAGAGAGACTAGCTTCTTTGTTCTAGTGAGTCAGTCTTGTGTGTGTCTTCAAGACGAGTGGATGTAGCGTGTGTGTCTCGTGTGAGTGTGGAACATCTCCCTTCAAGTTTGTCGTGTAATCTTTTGTGTATGATGTAGTGGCACGAAGGTAAATTTATAATAAACCACTGGTAATGTTGTTAAATGTGCAAGTAAGTGTATTTTGTTATGAATACCCCACACCTGCTTTAAATTTGTGCAGCTAAGTTCCTGGTCCTTTCGTTGCCACGACAGCTACGCTCCACAATATTTATGCCGGGGTAACTAAATTTAATATCTAGCTGCAAAACCTTTCGGCCTCACCCCGGTATATAACAACATAGCAACCCCTATCTTAAATATATGACTATTCCTGCAGTCTCTTATATTTCTTCTTGTACCCACAACGAAATGTACATTGAAACCATTTCTGCATTAAAATTAATTGAAGAAATAGTTAGTAGAAGCGTGGGTAATGAACGTCGTGTGAATGTAACATATATAACATATTTTGGTTCTGTGACTGCATAAATTGCTAAGTGTTCACGATTATTGTCCAGACATTTCTGATACCGGCAAATTAGTACGAAGAATTATGACAGAGATTGCTCTGCATGTTATGTCAAGCCCTTTCATAATTCACCTAGTGTAGCTAGTTTCCTTTGGTACACCACATCTTTTAGAGTTACCTAAATGCTGTAAAGGGTCTGGAAGTGCTAAATAAGGGTAAACCTGCAATAATTTAGATCTATATTGTGTTGATCTAAAGTCATGCGTCTAATTGCCATTTGTGTGGTTTTTAGTTTCATATTTGAGCTCATGGTTGCTATAGCAACAAACCGACATCTATAAAAAACGACATTATTCTATGTATGGGTGCCACAACTCACTGTGGAACTTTAAAAGCAGCAAGATAGAATAACTAACGTATGTAGATATGTTTTAAGTCCTTCTGTCAGTACTTTAGGTAAGAAGCATGACGGATTAAACAGCTTGCAGAAGGCGTAAAAAGCAATACAAACACACGCGCGCGTGAAACTACGTGATCATTAAGTATCAAAAGTTCCAATGCCACAATTATTATGTGGAAACGAACTCAAGAAGTAAAAAAGGAATAGAAGACTCAAACGCTATAAACTAAAATGGGTAAATGTTTCACTTAAGACTTTCAAAATTACCTCACACTCCTCTAAGACGGAAATTCATTTTGGATGTACTTTATAAGAGCTTTAGTTGTTTTAAAATCTAAACATAATTGATTTCTAACACGAAACGTATTCCTTCTATTCTTATATATGTTTCGCCTCTATTGTATACTCTCAATTTCTGGAAAGCTTTAAACACGTCTGAGTGTTTATACTCCCGCCTCTACGACGTGAGTAGGTTTCATGCACAGTGTAATATTTATACAGCAGAGAAGTTTCTCTACTTAAAAAAAAAAAAATAGCTTCTATTTCCAGCCAGCGATAGGAAACGATGTCTCAGAACAATACTATGTAAAATATTATATAGTGCTATATTAAATGCTCCAGCTATTTTGCTATTCAAAAGAATTGGGTGAGTTAAGCTAACGTTAACTGAATGAATGTTAGTTTATAGTTCCTTCAAGAGCACCTAATTACAAATCAATTTAAACATAATTCTGTCACAATGATTTATTTTTAAATAAGGACATAATTTACAACTTATAACGCATTGCTTTACCGTAACTTAATTTAGACATAACCTTCACTGTAAATCTCTAAAAGGAAAATTATTTAAACTAGCAGTGCTATGTAGGCTAGAAAAGGAAAATAAAACCATCATAATAACTCAACTAATGCACAAAATATAATAGCGTGAAAGGGCACATTGGGGTTGAGTTTTTCCATTAATAACGTATATTAAATGTAAATTCTATAAATCCAAAAACCTATAGCAAATTTATCACTTAAAAGCTTCATCAAAATCTATTTCACACAAAGGTACCTAGGATTGTTCTTATAGTTCTTTGGAAACAAGGATGTACACTCGGAATAAGAATAATAAGGATATTGTAGTGACCATTATGGCAGTTAGCCTTGGGGTTTACTTACAACATGGGGGAATAGGTTCAGGCAGTAGAGCTGATCAGTACCGAGGTGCGACGCCCCATAAGGAAGTTCGTATTTGGTGTGGAGGAGTAAAATCAGAACCCGGGGATTGTATAAATATCTAACCACTATATTCTCAAGTAACTTAAAACGGCGTCGGGGTCACCTCGGTAGAGGGTTCGTGCGTGCAAGAACTGAATTACGTTCACACATTCCTTACCTGCAAAGCTGTTCTTGCTGATAACCAGGGTTAACTTATTAGGGTGGGACCCAGAGTATTGATGGTCGTGGTCTCGGGGTCGTTCGGGTATCGAAGAGAATAGATCCCTTTGGCCGAAAGTCGTGGCCAATAAATATTATTTTAGGCGACGACTCAGCGCTCTGCTGTCCTCAACGTCGGTGCTAACCCAGTCACGACACATTTCGAAAATTACCGTAATCTAATGCAACCCTCTGCCTGCGCGTCGACTTCCACGATGGCTTGCTACCATATAGATGATGACCAAGATAACTAATGTAATAAGAAATAAAACATATCAATTCATTTAATACATAAATTTAATTATGTAAACGTACACTGCTAACACAAAGCTTATAATAAAGCGCTAGATGTAAATAATTCACTATAGGCAGGAAATAATGAGAGAAACGACAGACAGGTCAGATATACTCTAAAGTTGTACCATGGGTACACAAACTAAGATAAAACCTACATAGTGATGGCCAAAGAACGCTAAGAAAGCAATTATTACATGTCTTATAACAGTAACTGGGAGATTAATCCGGAACTTGAAAAGAGTTTTACTCCTTTTGTTCTCACATGATGGGAAAGTATCAATTGCCTTCAATAATTCCAAATTATAGGATCAAGAGTATTTTATGGCGTTAAAAACGTTTGAGTGAAGCAATTTAATTTAATAAAGAAAGAAACATCTACAAAGTAAGGGTGATATTGTATGACTTGGCGTTCTAGACTTAATGCGGCAGGTGACCAATATAGAATGCGGAAAGGCAAGCAACTTTTTAAGATTTCCTTTCCTTCTTGAGTCGATGATGCCACATAAATTATAGTGGCATGATCCAGATGGACTTTCAAAGCTCCAGTGTCGGAGGGAAACGGTGCGATGGCGACAGGGTTGGAACAGTAGGGAATTTGATAGCTGTGTTTACACAAAATGTATAAGAAAATTCGGACAAACATTGCCTGCACGTTCCTCACATCAAAGCAAGCAATTCATATCACGTAAAAGGTTATCTTAAATTTCTTAGGTTTTTTAATTAAAATTATTATTCAATTTTAAGGAAAAGTATTAGCCATTTTCATTGCAAACAATGGCCATCTAATATTATCTTTTTTAATGTCATACACAGGAGGCAACATTTATTAATAATTGTCTCTTCAATGTTATATATGAGACAACATTTGGAAGAAATGAGATCACAAACATCACCTTCAATGTT
Organism: Deroplatys truncata; assembly: GCA_030765065.1. Taxonomy (NCBI): domain Eukaryota; kingdom Metazoa; phylum Arthropoda; class Insecta; order Mantodea; family Mantidae; genus Deroplatys; species Deroplatys truncata. Next base: position 109,862,916 of record CM060981.1, read on the forward strand.
GGTGAGGTGACGCACATCCTCATTTTGCAACACACGATAGAAACCAGCATTAATTCAAGGTGAGTTTGTGGATTAAAATTGTAGATAACTTTCTATGGGTCAACTTGTTTACCAGCATGTTTTGCAGGAACTTTATTCCAGAGATTCTATAGCACGATTCCCTTGCTATAAGAAGAATTATGATATTTATGCATAATGTCGTTTCAGCATATTTTAGTCCCATTATTCCAGATTCATCGGCTAAGGTCATAATGCCAAATGGGCACAGGTAAAGATTAGTCCTGGGATTTTCATGTTCACCCTTCCTTTGGATTGTTCTCTATGGAGACAGTAAAGCAGTAATTCATGCAACGGAAATTTTAAATGCAAAGATGCTTTACCAAATTGGTGGGAATCTACATAATCGTCTAACACCGTTTGAGAATTTTTGAAAGAGTGTGGCGCTTAATATTTCGACCTGTTGCACTGGTAGGTCCAAGAACATAGAACATCTTCTGAGTTTCTGTGAGTTTAGGATGCATTGAAATATTCCTGTGAGCTCACAGTTTCAAACTAATGTGCCATTGTTAAAGTTTCCTTTAATAATAACTAAAACGAATACTTTACGGATCCTGTGAATTACTTTCTTTCTTTTCTATGAGGAATTGAACCTAACGTATGTTTAAAATTTGTTGACATAAGAGACCAACTAAAAATGTTTTATGTGACTTGAAAGATTTATTAGTTCGTCAATCATATAAATTAAGGTTTCTTCCTCTGTAGATTTATAAGCGTGTTATACCACAAATTTGTGTTGTATATTTTGGGACATCCTAAAAGTAAAATGGATGTTTCAGAGTATACCGTAATTAAATGTCCCATAGCTGTGATATAATATTCAGTCAAACTGTTTGTCAACTACCTTACTACATTTTCTGTAAATTATTCTGTATCCACCTAGTTGGCAAGGATACGTATTATAAATTTAGTGCCTAAAGGGAAGATTGTGGCGGTTAATTCAGAGATCAGAAGAGAATTAAGGTGGTAATTTTTCTACTAAAAACAATCAGTGGAAGAAACTTCAGTATCTAAGATATGAGATGGAACCATACTTTTTTCTCATACTATAATATAATCGTATTTGGTAAATCTTCCTTACCTTTTTCTAATCTCACGCAGAAATTGTAGTTTGAGATTCTGAAAATTAGTCCCCGAAGTAAAATTTTCGAAGCTATGGGAGCTTTCTTTTGTGATACATTGCTACTATACCCATTAATTTCTGGAGTTAATAAAGGGATACTACTTATGTATAGATAGACCCCGCATACAACAACTTATAACTCCTATGCTGCAAGGTCCATAAAAACTTCTTATTTGTTCCTAGGTCATCTATAAATTGAGAAGCTATAAAGCTAAGATAAAAACGAATTAGTGTAGAAGCACTGGGAGTAAAACAGATTGACTCGTAAAACTTTCAAATTAAAGCACTGAAAAGCGTTTATAAAGGTTGTACAAATTACTGGCATAGTAAAGTTGAGATCAATGACAATTGTGTTCCATTGCAACTTTCTTATATTATATTAAGAGTGTTTAAAATGCAAGTGAGATATAACTGTCATAAATGAGATATTACATATTTTTACTTTTTTTCTTTAACTTTACAAATACAAAAAATGCGAGAGCTAGAAGTACAACTTTCTCAATATTTGAAATTTGAAACGGTGTTCATTCAGCTACAAAAAGTCTTTAAGAATCAATTCAAGTATTTCAAGTAGGAGGTAGATGCTTTTTTAATGGAATACCGCATTTCAACCTCAGGGTATTAATACCGGCAAATTGGGTTTTCCGATAGCTACTTCAAAGCATTCTGTAAAAGATAGATAGATAGATAGATAGATAGATAGATAGATAGATAGATAGATAGATAGATAGATAGATAGATAGATAGATAGATAGATAGATAGATAAGGTATCTTTATTGGTTTCAAATTACTGAAGTTATTACACAAGTATTTAGTGCATGGGTCATTGACCGTACATGCATATTTAAGATACAATAGGGTGACAAAATAAACAACAGATAAAGAAAACACAACAAAAGGAACAAGAAAAAGGGAAATAGAAATAAATTACCTTTGTCTAACTGAACAAATTTGACCTAGCTTCGCGCACTTTAGCCAGAAAATTGCCCATGTTTTGCCAGTTCCTCTGGTCAGCCAGTAGATCCCAACATGCCAATCTCTTTCTTAAGGGACTTAAGAATTTTTCTTTGAGTTTAATCGTTCGCTGGTTCTCCCACTGTGCACATTCCGCCAAAATATGTACCCAGTCCTCATCCAATTCACAGAATGGGCAGATTCTCCTGCCAGAATCGTCGGTCATTTTCTGTGCTCTCCAGCCCCCCAGTCTAAACCATGCCATTCCTGATCTTTCCTTTCTTCCTAAATTAAGTATATATGCCTCTTTACCCCAGTTCAATTTTATTTCATTTGCTAGACTTAGAGAAGGTTTAATTTTACAGTCCGATTCTATTTCCTGTTGGTTGATGTCTCTTAGTCTTCTTTTAACACCTTTCCATATGTTTTTGTCATTTGTTTCAGCTCTTAGCCATACTGATCCCATTCCTATTCTCCTCAAACCCCTTTCCAAATCAGCTGCCCAGAACTTAGGAGACAGGTTTTCTCGCTGGTATTTATAACATTTGGATCGTAGTGTGGAGTTATCCCCATGCATCAGCCTTAGCCAGTACTTCACTGCTCTTATTTTGCAGTGTATTGTGTCTTCATAGCATCCTACCTCCCTCAATACCCCCGAATTTGATGTGCCTTGTGAAACTCCAAGAACTCTTTTCCAAAATGCTACCTGTGTTTTATTTACATGCTCTGCTCTTTCCCATCCCCAGATTTCACTGCCGTATAACAGAACAGGCCTTATCATGGAGTTATACATCTTTTCTAATGTATCTACAGGTACATCCGGTATCCGCGAGAGGGTACGTAATAATTCATTTAACTGCCCTCGTGCTTTGTAGTTAGTTACAGATAGATGTTTGTTCCATTTTCCTCTCATATTAAACATTACTCCTAAATAGGAGAAATGTTTAACGTTTTGTAGTTCTAGCCCCTTGTAATACCATTTCTCATCCCTGCCATACACATAGCCATTTTTGAAAGCCATTGTTTTTGTTTTGTTAATGTTTACCACCAGACCCCATTGTTTACAATATTGTTCCAACCTATTAATACCTTTCTGTAAGCCTTCTGTCGTCACTGACAAAATTGTCATGTCATCCGCGTATAAAAGTACAGGAATGCAGACATCGTCTACTTTTGGGCCATTCATTTCCTCTGCTATTAACACGTCTGTTATATCGTCTATGAATAAATTGAACAATAGGGGCGATAAAATACATCCTTGACGAACTCCTCTACTGGCCGATTTAGATTCAGTTGTTGTGTTTTGGTCTATTTTGATGCTGAAATTCACACTGTTGTAAATTTGCATTAGAGCTTTCATCATTTTACCAGAGAGTCCTTTGTGGTGAAGTTTCGCCCAAAGGGCATTCCTCTGCACACTATCAAAAGCCATTTTAAAATCAACAAAAGCACAATAGAGTTTCCCCCTCTTTCTATTCAAATTTGAATCAATTAATGTTTTTAATATGAAAATATTATCTGCAGTAGAGAACCCTTCCCTGAAACCCGCCTGAAATTTAGAAATCATATCGAACTCTTTTACCCAACCCCTTAACCGGTCATAGATAATTTTGCAATATACCTTACCCAGTATAGATAACAACGCAATTCCTCTATAATTTTCTGGTTGCTGACTGCTGCCCTTACCCTTAAATATTGGCTGAATAATTGCTGTTGTCCAAGCTTCAGGATACTTCTCTCCGTTAAATAATTTGTTAAATGCCACCCGCAGAAGGTATAATATTTTAGGGACTTCTATGGAGCATTTAACAAATTCACTCGGAATTCCTTCTATTCCCGGTGCTTTGTGATTCTTTAGGCTTTTTATTGCCCGAACAATTTCCCCGTCAGTTAATTCCCCATCTAGAATTGGTACTGTAGGATTTAAGCATAGTTCAGCGAAAGACATCCGGGGTCCCTCCCACTCATCCCCACCAACTTCAGTGTACACACTATTAAAATACGCTAACCATGTTCCTGGTTTGATGCTTACGTTATCCCGTCTTCGCGCTTTAATTTTCTTAATTACCTTCCACATGTATATCGAATCTCTCCGTTCTGTCGCTATTCTTAAATCTGTCGCCATTTTGTTTTGCCATTCCGTCTTTACACTTACTAATACATCTTTATACTGCTTTCTAATTTGGGTATACGAAAGACGCTTTTCCTCGGAACCTTCTCTTCTATACACCTTAAGGGCTGTTTCAGCTTTTTTCTTCGCTTCTTTACATCTACCGTTGTACCAGCCTGTAGCTTTCGAGATTCTTTTGTTATTTCGTATTCTCATGCTTCTACCAGCTATTTGTAAATTATTTGTTATTGTTTTAATAACATATTCCCCGCTTCTTTCCCCCACTTCAGTTTTACCTGTCCGATCACGCAAAACGGCAAGAAATTCCTCGCTTCCCCCTGGGGTCCATCGATATCTCACCCTAGATGACAAAGCAATTTTTTTTTTCATGTGTTTCCCCGACGTTGTTTGAGTGTCTTTGAATGATGTGATCACGGAGAAGGGGAGAGAAGAACAGAAACAGTGCTGAAATGTGCCAAATACTTTAAACATAAAAGGAAGAGCTAGTAAGAAAGTATTATAAACTTAACCTCAAATATGCAAACAATGATGTGAATATACTCGTATTTGTATAATAAACGCTACAATTTTACCCTGTGAGATAATTATTTGTGACGGCGCAGTGGCCGAGTGGTTTAATCCTACGGCCCCGAATGTGGGGGCTTTCTCCGGGTTCTCCTGCTTCCCCGTCATGTTTCATTCTGTACTCCATTATCGCCTTTCCTATCATTTATCTGCATCTGTCATCCACTTCCTCGCTCTCATTTCGGGCATGTGGCTGATCACCCTCCCTGGTCTCTGATCTCTCCTGTCTGATCCGTAATCCCTCTGCTCCCCGTCAGGCGTCTGCCCCGGGCGTTGTCGTACGTCCTGGGGAGTGCGAGTCCTCGGTTGGGTGGGCGTTCAGGAGGGAAGGCTCTGACCTAGTTGGGCTGATTTCCCCTTGTAATTAATTAGTTAATGACAGATAATTATTTATGAATAAGAAAACGTGTGCACGCAAGTACTTCTTTTAGGATGATAGCCCGATAGAACTTTGATTTGACTCCAAACGTCGAGGTACCAATCACTAGCTAAAGAAATTTCATCGCCAGCCAAAGTTGCTCAACCATAAAATCTGAAAAACACGAACAAAATAGCAAGGTAGGGAAAGGTGAATTCAGTATATAGTTATAACGATTTTTCTCGGCATTCACCTATCGATCACAGAAGGCCATGAATTCACAATAGTCAAAGGTTTTGGACGGAGGTTTTTCAAATAGAAACCGTAAACGTTATCCCCTGGATCAATCCGCCAGGACGCCTCGGTAAGTACAAAGTATTTACGACCATTGGTAAGTGGTTTTCCTAACGTATTAACTACATGACAGATACATTACAAAGGAAAACGCTACCGGTAATTAATATATGTTACCTTACAAATACGTGATACATCTACAGCAGAAGCTTCGGGAAAAATAACACCTGTTACGGTACTGTCAGAAAATTATGGGGAATAATTGATTATTCTATAATCCAAAATAATTATTTATGAAGCAAATCTAAAACTCCTACGCCTTTACTGGTAAATGATCCTCAAGCCCTAAATATTCAACTTGTACTGTTTAAGGAATAGTGAATATGAAATGTGTTAGAAAATAACTCTCTCAGGGAGGAAAAGTGACGATCAAGATTAATGAGTTCTATTATGCACAATAATAATAATAATAATAACAACAACAATAACAATCGTCATAACATAATAACGCTTACATCGTGGCCAGAGAATTACCTAAATGCTTCGAAGTTAATCAAAAGCTATAGGAAGGAGTTAAAATAATAACTTCGTCTCTTATAACCGACTACTAATGATTTTATCTTTAAACACATTTCTTTTATGACCTAATTTGAAAAAAAATAATAACGAAATTTACTTTCTCTGCCGCTTACCTGTAGGTGATCTCAAATATTCATCCACGATCCCCCACCTTCCAAAATTAGCTAATTCCCCTGTGCTTTGCTTATTGCAATATCATAACAGGCACTGGGAGACAGATAATGTTTCCTGGGAGTTGACAACAATTTAGCAGAGACAAGAAATGTAGAAGTTTTAGGAAAGTTGCTCGCGGCGCTGCAGCGGAATGACAACTTTGCTGATACAAGTTTATTGCGGATAACTGTTGCGCAGAAAGTTTTTACTGTCGTACCAGTACATGTTCGTAACCAAAACTTTCTCAATTAAACAATCACTTTCAATAAATAATTAAGATGGTGTACTACAATACAGTAAAGTATTAATAGACAAGGAATTGCGTGCTGTGTGGATAGCAATGCATGTTATGGTGTACTAAGGGCATTTTGCTTGTGGAATTATTCAGCTTTTAGTGCTTTTAAAGAAACTAGAACAAATCTTGTTATCCACTTACTTCCAGGACCATTTATTTTCTACGGTATTTTAAAATGACTATTCGCACCTTTTTCATTTGATGGAGTTAAGTAAAAAATATGGGTCAAAGACCGGTGTGATTTTTATGACGTATCTTGTTGTTGGTATGCCTTGAGAAAAGACTGAAAACTTCTTCAGAGCTATCGCTGCCTTCCTGAGGTGAGCGTCTTCATTGGTATTTGATATTTATTTATTATATTTAGCTGGACACAAGACACAACTGGGATTGGCGTTCAGCTCAGGCTCATTTGCCTCTCCCGCTCGTGAGGACTTATAACATGTATAGCCTTATTCTTACTTCTAATTATTAACTGTATTATGACCTAATTGTTTCCTTTCACTGTCCATAACCATTTACTTCTCACTTTATTCATAAACTTTCCAACCTTCTCATAGGACTTCATATTTGGGTCAACCTTTGACATTTGTCACTTATCTGTCCCTCACTCCACTTGTTAGTGACCCGATATTTAAACAGTATATGTTCTAGATCCTCCTGTTCTCCACATAAAGCGCACTGATTTTATGTTGTTCCCATCCTCATTCCTTTTAACCTCCTCACTCCTGAGCTTACCCATGCTATACTTTCTCCTGCTTCCTTTCTGTTTTTTTCCTACATATTCCTCCCTCCCCCATGTTGACTTTAATACTTGATAATCTATTAAAGAAGACTTTTCTTATACTTCACTAAACATTCTTTGTATTTCCACAACCCTTAGCCTCTTTCTTACTTCTCTCCAAAAATTTAATTCATTATTTGCACTTTTGCACGAAATCTCTCCTAGACCGTTTGATTCTAGGATATTATTCACTCGGTACTCCCACCCCCTATTTTTTAAACTTTTTTCTCTGAAGCTTTAGACACTGCCTTACTATACTATATTCTTCTAGGTGTACTAGCCCTCTCCATAATCTTACCCTTCCTTGAATCTCGACCCATTTCTATCTGTGCGACGCTTGATATTGGTAGGCCGCTTCTTTACAAAACAACCTATAGACTTTAACTACTTCCCACCCTTCATCAAGTCTCCATATCTCTACTCATAGGATTTTGTAATCCGCACTGTGTTATCTAGCCGTTCCAAACATTTGAGTCCCACTTCGAGTACTCTATATTTACAACCTTTTATTATTGTTAACGAACGTTTTTCTTTTGCTAATGTTACTTCTTCTGTTTTTCCCATTTTTCGCCACCGTCTATTTTCACTCCTATGTAATGCCTTTCTCTAACCGCTTACATTCTTCTTCCCTTCCTTCCCATTTCTCATTTTTGCTCAAATTACTTCCTTTCTTAAACACCACAATGTATGTTTTTTGTTGGTTAAGTCTCAATCCCCACTGTAATATTTTTCAACTCCCTGAAACGCTTGTTCTTATCCAATTACCGTAAATGAACCCACCGCGAAATTTTCGTCAAAAAGCAAGCCCGTTGTCTCTATATTGTTTATCACTGGCGACTGCTTATTGTATCTCCATATTTCTTGTAAATTATATCGTCTATAAATATATTAAATAATACCGGACTTAATTTCCAACCTCGACTGAGGCCTTTACATTTCCAAATTTCTCACGTTACTTTATCCTCCACTCTACACATAAGGTGTTCTCCTTATACAGTGCCTTTATTGTATTAACTATTTGACTGCTCATCCCTTTATTTAACAATTTATGCCATAGTAAATGTACTTCAATACTATCATAAGCTTTCTCTAGGTCCACAAAGATAATATACAGTTTCCCTCTTTTCTCTTTTAAATACTTGTTGTCCAATATTTTATTATAAAGATGTTGTCTGATGTTCTTTTCGTACCCCTGAAATCCATATTAAATTCTTATAATATTTTATAATCATCCTCCCACCTTTGCACCCTACTTGCTAAAATACCTGTGAATATTTCTCCACATTAGATTATCTAACTAAAGCAAAGCACGGAAAAGACGAGCTTCGAAAAATTAATTGATTTTCACTGCGTTTCCTCTTATAGCTGGTAGAGAGCGGAGGGAACGTTTCAGAATGTAACATTGGAAGCGTTCAGTTCGATGATTATTTGTCAGAGTTTCTCGGTTTACCAGCCATGTGATATTGATAAAATCGTTCAATCTTTGGGCCATCGTAGCTCCGTAGCCTTCTTCAGGAACTCACCACTCACCACCTCCTGAAGAAGGCCAGAGAGCCAGAATGGCCGAAAGCTCGAGCGACTTAATATTACACGGCTGGTAACGGGTGTTTTATTTACTAAAGCCAGCTTCAAAGATTTATTTACTCTAAATCTAATTATAGTATCCTTTAGTTCTTGCCAGTCCCTCCATATTGCAACATTTATGTTCTTCTGTAAAGACATGCTGAGCAATTGTTGAGTGTTGCCTGAGCATTAATCCGATGTGTTGTTGAGTTTCACTCAGACTTCATTTAACCCACCTTCCAGTCATACCTATGTATACTTTTCTATAATTCCACTTCACTATACATAGTGAGCCACCTAAACGCTTCACCCTAGACATACCTGAAGCAAATATGTAACCTGAAAAAGACTTTCACAGGCATGAAGGAAAGCGGGGGACACATTAAAGAAGATGCCAGACCATTCAAAAGTGCAAGAATATATGTTTTTTCACCTAAATTGTGCTCCTTCATATTAAAGCTCCGTATTATTTAGAAGCAGTTGATAAACTGGAAAATTATTTTAAGAATGACTTTTATTGCAATTGCAATATTTTAATTACATCCTGAAAAAGTGGAAGGTGAAGTTGATGCTTTAGATATAACACAGAGGTAAACCTTTATTTATCCTTCGTGACTGGAAAAATATGTTGTTTCCAGCGCAATTGATAATAGAGAAAATAGCTTTAAGAGAAGCTTTTGTTGCGCCGTGATTGACTTCAATATGAAGTTCGCTCTTGAGACTCAACAACGCGGATGAACTTCTTCTGCAACTTATGTACGTTTCATTATATCTCAAGCGTCAACTTCGCCTTGTGATTGGTTATGAATAACCTACTGCTACAAGCCCCATTATTAATGGTATTTCCATGTTATCAATTGCATCAAAAGCAATATAGCAATAAAATAGGTTTAGTGAAAAAGTATTTCTTAATTCATGCTTTTATTACAGAGATATTTGAGGTGGAAGTTTTAAGTGACTCACCTGATATACTAAAAGCTTTACTGGGCGCTCCATGGATAAGTTATGCAAATAAGAAATGAAAATAATAATAGGTGTACTTTTAAAAGTCGTGAGTAGCATACAGTTATCATTATTACAGTCGTGGGAAAATAATTTAGCGAACTCGGAGAGCAGGACTTATTCTGTATGCACTTCGATTTCAAGCGGGGTTCCACGAGTCCATTTCCAATCGTTCCAATAGGGCAATAACAACATCCATGGTAATCCTTATCGTTGTTCAGCGAATAAATAGGAAGCGTGTTAAAACACCTTTGCCCTTCTCTTTGTTCCGTGACAGTGAAAGAGGGGTGATGGAGTAGATAATTCATTTCCCCTCCTTCTTAGAAGCCAGTTTATCACTAGAACGCAAATATATGTCTGTCTGTATAATGCCATTCTCAATGGCTGTTACATGAATAAGAGGTGCAACAAATATTCGGCCAATAAACTGAACCTCGATAAGTTATTCAATATACGTTAAACGCGAAACGACCTAACTAAGAATTCCATAGCTATTTTATTGCCTTGCTTTGTTAAATGCACGAGAGAACAGACATATTGAAAGGTAAGAAGAAATAGCTTGGATACAAAGCATGCGCTTCGGGCTCTGGAAACGTGTTCAAATCTCGGCGATTGCCATTTATTTTTCCTTTTATATTTTCCTTCTTTTCACATCGACATCATAAATTGTATTCTGACATTAAACCTATATATCATTTATATATATTATGTTATAAAGTGCGTTTTACTTATACATATTTTTACTTTACAGTTGAGTTGTAGGTACACCACAGCCAATGCTTCCAACTGCTGGTGATAAGGCCGGTCAGGTTTCCATGAAGGCATGGAAACCTGACCGGCGATACGTACATTGAAATACCCTTAAAATTTCTCCTTCCGTCTATCCGAGAGAGAGTAGGAGTAATTATGACGTAATTGCTATATTCCATCAGGATAGCCATTCAGTCTATAAGCGAGCCAGAATTCAAAGTTGGTTTTCGGATCACACGGACATTTTTCAGCAGATAAATAGCCATTGCACATTTAAATCCCAAACAACAATTTTGGGCGAAAATAAAGAAGAGGCTTTCTCGGTGTCCCATATTCAATCATGCTACACAGCTTTGGTATGGCATAGAAGACACTTGAAAATCACTAGCAGAGAATACCAATCATTTCAGGATCCTGTGAGTTCCAAGCCCCAAGATTGAGGGTATTGATATAAGTTAACTGGGGCAACCCAAAACATTTGACTTTTGTTTTTTCTTTCTGATTGCTTTAGTATAAACAGATTTGTTTGTCTTTTAAATTTAAAAGCGACCGGAACTCAGGTTGCTGTGTGGAATTAAGATTTTTTTTTTAATTCTTCAACAACAGCAGATAAATAGCTCAGAATCACAGAATGAATATAGACCTAAAACATCATAATAATCTGCTTCTTTTATGGATTAACCTCCTCGTTGTAGGACTTACATTCCCAAGGGTTACAAGCCAAAGCCAAATAAAATGAAACGTAGTGATGAAGGGAATGATAGGAGAATTCGCAGATCAAACTATCCAAGCAGCATTCGCCTAACGACCGAGGAAAACCTGAAACACTCTTCGGTCAGATTGGTCGGCACCAAAAGTTTGGGGTTACCGCCTGAACCATACCGCTCGGTGACATAAAACATAATCTGCCTAAATGTTCAAAGTAGTTATATGAAAAGTGCATGAATAAAAATTACACGCTAATTGCCAGGTTCGAGCCGCCTCTTCAGATAGTACCCTGAATTTCAAACCTATAACTTTGGCATGAGCCACTTCTACGACGTAAAGTGATATTCTCTGTTCATAAAGTCACGTAAACAAGGGTTCCAAATGAAAGAGCTAAGTTCGTATTTGAGTTTTTACCTGTACATTTTGGCGAAAAAAATTCTTTGAATTATTCTCCGGTGATTATTTTATGTAATAACGCAATACGTTATATCTTAGCTGAAGTATTACGATTTTTGGTGAAACACACTGCACGCGTGAACAAAGCTCTCTTAACTTCGTTTGTTTCTTGAGGACGTAGCGACACTTTGAAGTTTTACAGCGCTCAATATCTTTCCAGTAGTGTACATATACTGGTGTCCAAAGCTGTTTTTATTTCCACCACAGAATGCTCAAACGGTATAAATCTGTACGTAAGAGGCTGAAAATAAGAGTAAGGGTACCACTTGATGTAAGGTATCCTATAATTTCTGCACGTCCTACAAGCTCAAGTGCTCATATTAGCCAAGCGTGTATTTTGGGCCACAAGAGGTTGAAAATATGGCATCCGGTGATTTTTAAATATTCTGAAGTACAATGTGATTAAAAACAAGGCCTGAATAGTTTTGGAAGCTGTAACGCAACCTGTGATTTTGGGCAGATCCTATAATATTTGTAAAATATACTGACGAGATGTATTAAATAGCCCAAATTTATACACATTGGGTTAGTAATGTATTAGGGGTATTTTGGCAGTTTTAAGCAGCTTATGCTTGGTTTTAATGATTTTCACCAAAATTATGATAGGGATTGAAAGAGTTTATTTATAGAAAATAAGTTAGTGTAATAAGAAAAACCAGGACTTTATTTAAGGAAACAAAATACCAGTGAAGTCTAGCTCAATCCATATAAAGGGTATAATGATATCCCTAGAATAATGGTTATGTTAGAATTTTAGAAATAATTTATTTCTAAATTCTAATAAGAATGTATCTGCATAGAGTATGTGAAAATTCTTGTCAACTGCACTTTTACTATCCATTTCATTTGTTAACTTTGTTGGAAATTCATTCTGAGGTTCATGGGCACCGTATTACGTCTGCTGCGGTCAGATACCGGAATTAATGCCTTCGGCAACACAACTGGTTCCTAAATCGCCAGGATATGAAAACATATTTTGATATACACATACGCTACTACCCTCTGTTTTCTGTGCATTCATGCACTAAATTTGGGCTTTATTTTACTATTCGCTTCGTTTTATCCCCTCCCTTAACTCCCTACCTCTATTACAGCAATTTTTGTCACAGGAGAGTGGGTGTTAGCGTAGACTCGTTCTAACGAATTAAAGGTCACGCATTTCATGCTCCTTAAACCAGAAAATATGAGCTTTCAACGCATTATGTACTTAATACATCCTTCTCTATAAACAAGATGTGCACAAATGGAGGTATTCTGTTATGAATAATTAGTGTGAATTCATTTGATCCCATTTCTGTGCTTTCTAGGAGAGTGAGAGTTAACAGCATTGTTAGGACTTCTATTCTTGGTGGGTGTAGAGTAAATTGAGCGAGTGGATTATACACCGGCATACATTTCATGAATTTTCTCTCCATTATGAGATTATAGTATAAATAATAACACAGGAGTATGAAAGCTTTCGAAGACCATTTTACATTAATTCATTCACTTATTCAGAAGTGTTAACTGAAGAAATAAATTGAATATTCTCTATCACATCAGCTAGCTTAAACTTGCACATAACATCACTCATTTGTTTGTTCTGGAGATTATTTGTTGTCAAAAGAGAAATTGAGTTCATTTGTTATCCTTAATTCATCGTTGGATGGTAGTTCGATGCAACAAAGTTTTATAGACGCCAATGTTCCAGCTTATTCTTCGTGGCAATCAAGTGAATGAGCTCTATCCAATAGTTATGTTGTTAATAATAGTCGCAGTGGAGTGTGAGACTCTCAGAAGAGCTCATGCCGCTTACTTATAATGGAAAATTTTCCCGGGGAGGGTAAACGACAAGTATGTTATATACTGTTAATGTTTCTAGAATTTTATTTTGGTATGATGATAATATTACCAGACATAGTAGAAAACGTTTAAGCCTTATCTTTTACAGCTTCCTTCTTTCTTTTTCTCGTATTGTTACTATATCACTAATCAGGTAAGCTCTTGAATTTAAATAATTTATAGCTGCCTACTATTGATGCTAAAACAAGACGCCAGAATGATACAATATGCCTTAACTGCAAATTATGGAAAAACTTAACATGACCAGTTAAATGTATTAACAAAACTTCAATACACATTGTAATTTATTGCTTCCATACAGCACACAGAGCTTAGTAAAACGATTACTTAAATACTATTATTACAATTTCATAAGGGCAAATTCATTAAAATCACCACAATTCTTCACATACGTCATCAGTCAACATAATTCTTATAATAGGATGACTTTCTTTTAGGACCACTTAATTCTCTCCAGTGCTTAGGTTTATGTTTAGAAGGGAAGGGCTATAGAAGCTCTAAGCACCTCGAACATTACTGATTCTATATGCACCCCTTTATATTCTAGTCTCTTACAATGTCTCAATCCTTTATAAAGGAGACCTGCATTATCACAGAGACCTTATTAAGTTCATGCAATTGCATAAACCCATGATTAAATTGTTTAATCCTTTGATCTGTAGGTGGCCCTTTACATTCTATACAAGTTGCATCAACATCTTTACACTAATTTATAAGTATCACTTGAGTTAACCCTGTTCTGTAACTGCAACCGTCCAACGAAGTTGGACTCTGATCTTATAAAGCAGTTCATGAGTCCTGCCATTCTTTAAATCAGGGATTGTTATTTCTGACTATTTGTGTCCTTAAATTGACTCCTAGTATTCATGTTTTCCATCAGCCCACCCGTCAACAGCCACACAAACACAAACCACCCGATAATCTGAAAATGATTTCGGTTCAATTGGTGGAGTAGCTGATCCCTTTTTAGCGAATTGTCTACTCTTTTATTGCCATGGATTCCCGTATGCCCTGGCATCCACAACAGTGGCAGTGTGTTGTGATAAGCTCGTTTCATGAAGGACTCGCGGTACTCCCAGACAAGCTTCGATTAGATTTTATCGCTTCAAGAGTCTTCAAGGCTGCTTGAATTGATTGTAGTGATGGGTCTACTAGCATAACCCTTATTGTGTACCTTAACGAAATCATAGCCTTATAACAATAATAATCGGTCATTATAAATGTACTCCTCGACAAAGCGACGAGGTATATCAGTCGAGTTTATATTTTCTGACACATAAAAAACAAACATTGTTGGGATTATGCACACACTGCTAACAAACCGACCAGGCCTATTGGACAGAACGTTTGTATATTTCGACCGCTTCAAACCTTTTAAGTTTCCGTTTCAGGACACTACGCAAGCTCAGATGTTGAAATCTTCGTAAGATGGCACCGCTAACTTCGTTATCGAAATCTCCTAATACGAGGGTCATCACAACTATTCACAAAGAATTCACTGCACCTCGAAAGGAGGAACTAAATACGTTACATTTATTATGATTAAAAGTGAAATGTAAGCGTGAAGTAAGTTAGGGCTGCTGCAGTGAATTGTACTCATAATTTGTTTAATATGTGCTAGTTGAAAGTAGCAGATCAATGATCCTCGTTGTTGCAGAAGCTAGCATGAACGAATTTTATATGGGGAACCAGATATAGGATCACTTTCCGGGAGGTAAAACGTATTTATTATGCTAGATGTGTCCAGCGTATTCGTAATCCTCTGCAAAATAAATGATGAATTCAGGCAGCAAATTTTGGTATCCAATGAGACAGGTTGGCTGTTTAGTGACGCTAGGTGCTGCGTGTTAGTAGTCATTGTTAACAGTGGAGAGGGAGAGACAAGTAAACACTCTATCCCTTTCTTTTACCCACAAGGCTATGACATAACCTACTATATGAGACTCATCCACTGAAACACAAAAATAAACAACTGCTGCGTAGCTGTGTTAAGAACAACTAAGGCACGATCCACAACACAGATACTCTAAACACAGTTAATGTGAAATCGTCTGTGACTCTCCCATCGGGTATCAGCTACTGCTGATGATTATAAGTGCTGTTTTATTTTATGTCTAATGCCATGATTTGTAACTTTCTTGAAACAACTCAAAAGAAGTCCTGGAATGCCAAGTGGGTCTTAGCACTCGTTAAATTAAAAGGTTGTAAAACCTTCCTAAAAATTAGCTAAGGTATTATGGAATCTATAAGTTGTATGAAAACAAATGCTGCAGTGCAGAACTGGCTCTATGAAAATAAATAGATATTGGTAAAAACATGAACAGCATATTAACCCTCTTTCGTATGTTATTAATTTGTTTTGTTTTAGAAAGTCAAGCTGTTTATTTCAGTCAAATTATTTTTCCAGGCCAGATAAAGCTTAATAAACGCCCGCATGAGAACCCTTTAACGGATTAAACATTAGAAGAGTGAAATGCAAGCGTTCTAAGTGACATTTCTGTATTTTTTTCAGTTTCTTCTGTAAAATCGTTCTAAGTATCAAGGCCCATCTCTCTGAAACGTTGCAAGTGTCAAGGCATTACAGTAGTGGTTTTCATAACCACCAACGAATGGCATATGGTCTATGTGTGGTCAGTTGCACATGTCAGATGGCACATGGTAAGTTGCAGTAACTTCGTTCGATGTGAAACACATGTTTGTAAAACGTTATTCAGCATTATTGTTGTACTAAAGCAGTATGTCTATATTAAGTTGTAGAATGTCGAACAGAAAAAAACAACATTTATCAAGAATTAAAGGTGAAGAGTGTGTTTGAAGAAAAAGTAAGGCGATCGTGATTGCAATAAAACCACCAGATGTTGAGGAGTTACACATTATTTATTTTGTAATTATAATTTTCTTAAAACATTAATAATTAATATTAATAACATTAGGTACAGATTAAGGTTATCAATATTTATTACTGGTACTTTTCAGGTCGAATTCAAATGCTAGTACGACTGTAAAACATCGGAACAGGTGTGGTGTCCTAAACTGATAAATTACACAAAACATTACGTCACCATGGACAATGTAAATTCTCAAGAGCCCTGGGTTTATTAGATATCAGGGAAGTTTCTAGATGTCAGAAAATAAAGTCTCCAGATAACAGTCGGGCTATTACGTATCCTGTAGGCTCCGCTCTGTTGAAAGTGCGATGATCAAAGTATCTAAAAACTATTTCAATATAGTCCTGGAATATCACATAGTTTTCTAAAAATATGGCAAGAAAGACACAATAATGGAATAGTGGTTTACAAAGATAAGCTTAGAAGTGACAAGGGGAATTAAAAATTCGCAGCTAATGATTGTGATTTGATTCGCACACATATGAACTCTGTCCCCAAGGATAAAAATCCTTATGGGAGAGCTAAAATGACAAATAGTACTTAAGCTCCGATTTGAATATGTCTCTTATGTATAAACCAATTTAAGCAGAAAATCCGGGTTGTTACCTAAAAATTCTACAGGGCGTTACTTAAAAAACAATTTTCTAAATTAACCTTTCATCGCTCACGTCTTACTATTTGTGCTTTACGTGATCAACTGCACCACTGAATTTTAGCTTAAAATTCATATTTTGGAAACGCACTAGTTGAAAAACAGTTACGTCGTAGGCTGTGTAAAAAACCAATGGAGAAAATGAAAAAAATACCAACTTGAAGCCAAACTCCCGAACTGTAACCATAATATGGTCGCCATTGATCTCCAGCTGTTCATTCCTGTAGCAACTCTTGCCCACTTAAACATGTATTACAGGAAAACCACTTTTATAATTTTGGGATCGATTTGGCTGATAATGAGTACGCATTTATTTGTGTACTTCATGAAGCAACAGCATCTAGTGATTTTGCATCTGATCGCTTAAGCTTGTTAATGATAAGTAATTGCATCACGAAAAACTCTTAATTTTGTTAGATAATGTTGAGGTCAAAATAAAACTGCCACGAATTTACTCTAAAGGTCACCGCCATATTGCAATGATTGGGAAGCGAAAGAGAGCTTGCAAGGTTTTTGTCCCAAAAGACCTACACGAAGTGATTAGTGAGGCCAAATATGCACACCCCGTGATACCCATTGAAATTATGGAAGACAACCTTTTTTGACTTAGTGAAAGCAGTGACGCTGTTTCTACAAACAAATACTTTCCTTTGTCAAGAGTGTCTGTTTCAAACGTGAATGCAGCAGACCCTCCAAAGTTGCCTACAAAATTACATTCAGGAACTAGAAAGTTGGACATACTGCAGTGTATTAAAAACGAATATGACAGTACAGGACATAAACAAATTAGAGCTTAATCTGAAACATCTGTTTTATTTGCTGATAAGGAAAAGCATTTGCTGGCAACATTAGATTACCTTTCAGAATATGCTCAAAAATGTTATAGTAAATTTAGCAATTTCGATACTTAAATGTTTTTGTTTTAAACGTTCAATTGTAACTTAATAATATCACGTAATAATTCTGCTAGTATAAGTATCTTCTTAGACCGTTTCAAGGCTACGTTGTCAATTAGAAAGTTTCGACAGTAGTATGCTTTGTTACTTAGAACTCCTTACAAAAATAGTTTTTAAATTATGACAGGACTCTGTAGAAACTTTATAAATAATGTTGGTTAATTATCAAAGATTATCAGATAAACTGCATTCGTATGGTCAAACGTTTCCTGAGATAATTTTTTTATGCCTCTCCTGAACAAAATCACTTATGTCTCTTAGAATGTTTGGAACTTCCACTCTCCATTAGTCCTAAGGCTCTGATGAAATCTATTTAAATGTTATTCAAGAGAAGAAAAGCACTCTCAGACTCCTGCATTTTAACCAAATAAAGATTTTTTAATGCTACAAAGACCTAGGATTGAATAACACTGCTGTAGACTATGAGGTTAGCCTTATGAATAGCAGATACACGGTGTAGTCAATCAGATACTGAAGGGTTTCGAAAATTAGCATTACCGGGCATACCTACTTCGAGTTCAATTACTGCGGAAAGGAATGTCAGCATGTGTAGGGTGCTTTCAATGCAATTACTTGTCACATTAGTACACAACCTAGTAAAATTTGGAAAGGTAGAATTAGATGACTGAAAATTCCACGCCGTAGCCGGGATTTTTTGCCACGGATCTTACGGTTTCCGTCCGGTTGCTCTAATCAACTGAGCTACCATGGTAGTTTTTTTCCCGGTTGACCACAATAGATCTTAAATTATTTCGAGATGACATACCCCAATGGCGACTTACACTGTGGTAAGTATTTTTTTAAAGAAGTTCCCTTATTTTACCCTATTTATGAGTATTGTGTTTTTACTGTTTTCGTTACCGTTATTACACAACACACAGACACACACAAACATCCATGCCCATAGCGGGACTCCAACCCGCAACCCCGCAGTTTGGCGGAGCGCCGGAGCTATACACTGCAACGACCACGGCTACGAGCGCGGCAGTACTTTAAGTCCTGGCTTCTAATGTAACCAAATATTAGGTCAATCAATGAATTAATTGTTCTTCCACACATGCCGTGGGTAAGCCAAGGTTGGAAAGGTAGAATCAGACGAATGAAATATTCAATGTCATAGCATTAATCGGACTAGTAATGTTTATTGCTCTGTCCTTCTTGAAAGTACCTTACCATTAAACGTTATCAGTCTAATCAGCAGTACGACCTGGAATCTGTCGCTGGCATTCATACTGTTGCAGTAAAAACTGCTAGTGTAACTTCATCCAGATAAAAGCGTACTTCTCACTTTGATGCAGTGTAGTACTGCGCATAAAAGTAGTAAAATACTGCCAGTGAAGCCACAGCCTAAAACAAAGGAGATTAAATTTATAGCAAATTATTATATTACATCGACCTTCCAATCCTGATTTTGTTTTAGAGAAGCTTTATTAACTATCTTATTAGAGAATGCATGGACTATTGTTTATCGGGGGAGAGAAGAGCCATTTCGCATAAAGGAGGGCTAGTATGCTTTATTTCATGGATTTCGTGAAGTTATTAAAACACCATCGTCAGCTAAGCAATATTGCAGGATAAATAATAATCGAGAAGATTGATAAAGGACCTTTGGATAAAAACAGAAATTACTACAGGGTGGGAGGCTAAATTAGATACGAAGGTTTACCACAGTCCCATCCGGTACTGCAGAGAGAGCCAAAAAGCTACGAACCGGCTGCGCGTTGTTTTTCCTGCCCGCGTCCACTGCGCTCGTTGCCGTCTGCCGCTATCATAGAAAGGCGCGGATGAAACCGTACAACACTTTTAAAACTACTTTTAAAGGCTTTACTTACCAACTTTATGAAAGAAGATGCTGAAACTGACCACCGTCATTGTGCATATATTTTTAGCACCTCTTTAAGAAACTTTCGTTTTAATTCCCCTAGGGTGTGGGTTTGTCATTTACACTTTATGTTTTAAGTTACCCCAGAGATAGAAGTCGCACGGGGTTAGGTCTGGAGACCAAGGGGGCCACAAATCTCTACTAATAATTCTGTCCTCAAAAGCACTTTCAATTGTTCTCATCGAAATATTGGCCTATGAGCTGTTGCAGAGTCTTGTTGAAAAAAGGCAAAATCCCGCTCCTTGTCTGTAAACTCCCTAAAAACAGGGGGGGATATTGTACTCACGTATGCACGGGCTTGAACTATTGACTCTAAAAAAATTATCCACGAAATTGCCAACATTTCTCAACCTGAACTACACGAGTGATGGATAGTTTCCTAAAGAGGTGCCAAAAATGTATGGACAACGACTGTGGCCAGTTTCAGCATCTCCTTTCATAATTTTAGTAAGTAAAGCCTTTAAAAGTAGTTTTAAAAATGTTGTACAGTTTTATCCACGCCTTTCTATGATAGCGGCAGACGGCAACGAGCGCCGAGGACGCGGACAGGAAAAACAGCGCGCAGCCGGTTCGTAGTTTTTTGGCTCTCTATCTAGTATCACGGATATCCGGCTTTCACACCGATACACTATGGTGAGCTACCCTGATTGGACATTGGAAGGCACATAATTTAACATCCCATTAATTATTGATTCATTACCGTTACCTTAAAGTACCTCTTCGTAACTCTGGTGCAGTGTTAATGTGACCTGCTTAACACATTGTTATGCCGAATATAACGTAGTAATAATTGTTTTTCACACTACATAATTGTAGGTTAAGGTAGGAAAGCTGAGTCACTTCTAAGAAATTAGATGCACAGCGGGAACTTTCTGGAAGGAACTAATTAAAGAAACGATTCTGTGTTACATTCATAGCTTTCTCTACCTAGTCTTCAATAACAACCCTTAAAAAATCTTATTCTTCTATTAATTGATATAAATATTAACCCTACGTTTACACATTGCGTAGGAAGATAGTGGGCTAAAGCGATAGCCAGGTTTTTAAAAATAGTTTCACCGTGTGATGGCTTTAAATTTCATGCTCATTGCACGACCACGAGAAAAAAAAATACCGACTTACCCTTGAAACATATATTTGGAAATTCAAACAAATAACAATGAATGTCTAATGATTAAAGCAACAATACATATGTATGAATAATTATTTGTCAGAAATTGTGAGGATTAACGAGATCAGAATTTTTTTGTATAATACATTTTGGTTTATCTCTTACAGTTAACGAATTACACAACATTTATTCAGCATGAACAGGACTACCCTGGTTATTCCCAGGTACTTTCGAGAAAATAAAAAATAACGAACAGCTTTGTATGTAAAGCGTATTTGGGTTGTGGGAAATTTTCTTGAAAGCCTTTGTTTTGCATCCTTGCAAGACGATGAACCTAAATACCAAGCTTAGTGTTTAACCAACTTACGTGTTTTAAGTTTGTTGTTCACATTCAGACACAAACACATAGGGACCTTTATCTAAAATATATATTTTTTTATATTTCCGTGGAATTTTTTGGGTGAAATGCAAACTTTCTCGACGTATTTAGCTAAGTAGTAGTGAAAATAATAATTTAATTGCAAACAATTACATGTATAGGTCTCGTTTATTATTAGTATTTATAAAAAGTAAGTTTGGAGATTCCATTAAGATATTATCCCGAAGGAATGATAAAACGGTGATGATTATTGTTTTTCTATGAAGTAGCTCAGGTTCTGAGAGTATAAGCAATCTCAACTAAGGGTTACTGCTAATGATAATAGTTATAGTTGAGCTCGACAGTAATGGCTGTGATGATCTGATAATCGTCATCTCGCTAAACCTTTGGATTACTGAATACGAATTATTCTGAATGTCTGCGATATTAAATCCTTAGGAGATTCAAGCTTTAGGAACAAGACAGAGCTTACACACCAATTGTTCCGTTTCCAAGCTCTCACAGAAATTACTCTAGAATACGAAATGAAAACGTTGATAGAGGCTTTTAGAGATATGCATTAATATAAGGGTAAAACTTACGAATTAAATTCATTTGCAATGGAAAATGACACATCTCTTTGTGAAACTTCTAATCAAAATGAAAAGCATTGGCTTTCATAGAGCCTTTTCTCCCAAATGAAACTTTGTAAGAATTCAGAAATAATAGATAGCAGGAGCATATTATATTTAGAAAAATTATTTTAGCATTCAGTTTCACGAAAAATATCTGCAGGCTTCTGATACACAGATGGCTTTAGTTGCAATCTCGCTTCCCTGTCGCTTCTGTTAGAGTCAATGTTGCTTAAATGTAGGTTTGCCTGAAAATAGAGCTTTATAGCCGAGTATTTGGAAGCATCGGGGAGGAAATTTAGGCAGTATTTACAGTTATCTCATATTGCTGCGAAACGTAAGGATTTAAATCATGTAGTGTGCATGTATGTACGTAGATATGTATGTATGTACGTACGTATGTATGTATGTATGTATTTATGTGTATTTATAATACCGGGTCTAAGGTATGCTGTTGCTAATTGTGGAAACTTTTATCACAAACTTAAAGCGTGAGATAATAATTAACATTGTACTTCCTTTAAAACACACCAAAATAAATTTAAAAATTTCTTGCAAAAGAGCAAAGGCTTCACTCCTGCAATAAGCAGAATAGTTTAATTTAATTCTATAAAAACACTATTAATTATATTTTAAGATAGAATGATACTGCAAACAGAAATTTAATTTAAACTTAACAGTCAATACTGTATAATTTAATATGTAATACTGCTAAGAACCCATCGAAATACAAGCATGTCCTAAAAATTTGCATTTATGAAACCATAACTGCTTACGATTACTCCCTTCCTCGTTTCGCCTTTTTCTAACAAGGGGGAAAAACTATTCGCTCTCCATTTTCTACTGTATGTTTGTTTTTTATGCATTCCAAACAATAGAAAGGTTGCTTGCTCCCCTTGTTGATTTTTCTGGATTTTTATCTAACTTTTGTAAACATAATTTTGTTTTCTAATTATGGGTGTCTTATATTGATAGAATTCCCTGTGTTTATCTTTTAAAGTGTATTTGCAGTATTCGCTTCACCATGGTACTTATCTTTTGTTGTTAAAATCTGTGGCTTTGGGTACACTCAGTTCTTCAGAAGTGACTATTAATCCAGGAAGCTCTGAAATAATGGAATCTACTTCATCGATGGAACAACAGTTCAGTCGAGACAATTTCTGTATGCCCTCTTTGATGAGATTTTGATATAGTGGCCAGCCAGCTTTATGAAACTTCCACTTGGAGTTGAAGGTGTATATGAGGCTGTAGAATTATTTAAAGAGATTTTAATGGGTGAGTGGTCGCTACCAAGCAGCAAAGAGTAAACAGACCAAAGAAGTAGTTCGTAGATATCAGGCGTAGTGATCGTTAAATTGACAGTACTAGATGTTCCACGGTGATCACTCAGTTTTGCAGCTCATTTTTTCATTTCATAATATTATTTTATCCTCTGTGAAAATATAGTATCTACTTTCAGGCTGTTTATTACCACGTTTGTGGATCTACATTTCTCCTTGCTTTTTGTTCCCATATTTATGTAATAATATTAACGATATTCCACATACTTGGGCTCACTTCTTTCTTAACCACGAAGTTGTCTTCATTAACAAGTATTATTCTAATTGTATTATATAATGCCTTGATGCTATTAATTAAATTAAGTAGCATATTGTGCTTTATTCCAAACCACTCAGCACTAAATGTAGCAATTAACATACAAAATTTATTCATCCGGTTTTAATAAGTTCATTTGCTAATATTAATAATCTGAGAATATTATAGTATCTGTTTTATGGGTATTTATTACTGCATTTATAGGTATATATTTCTGCCTCTGTGTTCTGTTTCTGCTCTTCTGTTCCTATGTTTACCTAATAATATTATCTACACTGAGCCAACCTTGACTTTCTGCGTTGCTAACCGCTATGTAGTTTCTTATTTGCCAAGTATTATTTAAATTTTGTTATAGCTATGATGCTTTATAATGGCATTACTTAAATTGATTAATATGCTGTACTTCATACTTTATTCGTCCCAACAGGGTTTAACTTCAGAGTTCATTCTCCTAGGTAGTTATATTGTAACGACCCTTCGTGGGATTAGATGCACAACGGGAACTTACATCAGATTTCTTAAAGTAGCATACTGGAGCAAACTCTGGACAGCACATTGCTGAAGTTGCATAGCGGAGGATATTTATTGGCCATGTTTTCAGGTCAATCTTCACTCGTTCTTGTCGCTGTCACTTGAAGCGAAGACCACTCACATCTACACCTGGTCTCGAATCCTGCCCTAACCAAGTCAGTTTTTAATAGTGCCCGAAGTCGTGCTACAACTATTTCAGATACCTCCATGCAATAGATATTTAAGTCCTTACATCTCATGGCCCAGCAGAGGGCCCACAATCCGCAACTCGCTTAATAAAATTACCTAACTACTACTTAGTCTTTTAGAATCTGGCGCAGTAGAAAAAACATGTTTATTTTAAGCAATATACATTTCATTCTCATGCTCAGCATCAACAAACATAAGAGAGAAAGGAGCAAAGCTAAAAATGTTGTATTACACACATATTAAAAGGAACCTGATTTAGCAAATTCATATGACTCTCTAGCCATTATGTTTTATTTTTCATAGCATCTACAAATTATCTTAAAAAATCAAATTTTCTATTTTCTTTATGCTACCCAACATATGTTTGCTTAAGTAGTCTCTTTATAAAAGCTATAAAAGATGCTATCTATGGAGACTAAAGCAATGGACTAGTGTTTAAAAAGTGGATTTGAAATTCCATACTCTTTCCACGACAAAAGCGACAAAAAGCACTGAGAAACCTAAAGTATTAACGCGTATCTGGAATATTAACGCTGCAACATTAAAGTTATTTGAGATAAATTGCGTGTTTTAAAGATATATACATTTTTTGGGTAGCAAGTATTGGTCCATCTTTCGCTGGCAACTACACAGAACTTAAATTTATTCCGAAAGAGGATGATTTCAGAGACTATTCCCAGAAAATTCAAGTATGCATTTTATTAGGTTTTTAAATATTTTAAACATAAGACACATTAAACAAAATCATTAGTCATTTTTTGAAAAGAGAAATAATGAAAACTTGTCACGTAAGGTAGCTCGGGTTTGGGGATTATCCTGAAAATTTTCGTGCCGCATCCTTGAAAGATGCCGAGCTTAAATATGAAGTAGAATATTTTTAGGGATTTTTAATCTTTAGTTATGCTGTTTACAAGTAGTGAAGGAGACAAAACCGCGCGCATGCGATCCTTTGACTAAAACGCTTTGTTTATATTGAGGGACCTCAAAACATTCATTTACAATGAAATGTATAATGGGATGTTTTGTTGGGGTGTAATACTTTCTCTACCCGCAATTAGTAGGTGCTAGGAAAAGCAAAAAAGCAGCTTTAAATACGCAAAAGATGTACTACAAACATTTAATTGTTTAATGTCTTCTTGTTTGCTGTACCAGTCATGAGATTCATAATGAAGGTATTGTTAATTTGCTCAAACATGAAGTGTATGATTCTTCTGTTTCACATTATCAAGTAGGTTTGTGCAATAATTTGAATATTAGTACCAAATTTAGTATTATACTTAATTTGAATACCTTTAGACCACAATTATAGTTTTGTAATACTGATAGATTCATTTTAAATGAAAGAGTTATACAATCGTGTAGTATTACTACTTTGTTTTTTCATCTGAGGAATAACCACATAGTACATCAACATAACTTTCCCTTAAACCTTTATGGAGTTCACCATAAGCTCTTTTCTGTCCCAGTAAGTGTTCAGATAAAAATTAGATTTTTATACATGGATTTTTTTTTATTTATGGACGCTCTTTAACTGCTGTGGTCCTTAGCGTCCCATTCTATATTGGGCGTGAAAGACCGGTAATTCTGCTAAGAGGCCTCTTTATTTGGCTTGAGGTTCTTTCGTGTGCCGTAAATCTACGACACGGGACCACCGGCTGTACTTCTCTTCCGAAGGAAGCCATGCTAAGGATTTTTACGCCCGAAAATATCCATCGCCCTCCGCCAAGTTTGAACCCGCGATCTCGGGAATTAAAGGCTAGCATGGTAACCACTACACCACTGAGGACGAATTTATATATGAGGTAAATGTATGTTGTGTAGTAATGAATTATTTCTAAAACTTAAATTGGTTATTTAATATGAAAAATTATGAATTTAAGTATGAAAGGAATACATTTCTACTTGATGCAGAATGTTGTCTATAAATATACTTATGATAAACATATGAACCCAGTCTTTCAGATTAAAGTAGCTTTGTTGGTTATATTAGAAACCTAGAGAAAAAATGAATAAAATGGTAGTACAATGTGTCCATTGTATAACAACACTATTTGTTTTAAATCTTGTTAACTTTGCTGCACGTACTGATGCCTCATAGCTTGCTGACGGTAGATTGTCATATGAACGTATATGACTTCGACACGTTGCTCAGGGTTATGTCCAGCAGTAATCCGGAAATATTTGTATTAGGCGAATGATTTCTAAACAACCAACCACCCCCCCCCCACACACACACACACCAGATTCTCAGCATACCGAGAAACTGTAACAATACCAAATACCGGGGCGGAAGTCCTTACATTAATTTAAGCTAGTTACAGATCTCATTATTTGGAACATAGGAGGGGTGATCAGAAACAAAGGTTACAAAGCCTGCAGTGAAACGTGTACATGTTATTTCATATAACCAACACAGCCAAATGATAGTGCATACCTTAGGTTATTTTTTGACATAGTTTCCATATCGGTTTAGGCACTTGCCACTTCCTGGGATGAGTTTGATAATTCCCTTCTGGTAAAAGTCCTGCCCTTGCGTGTTCAGCCACGTTGTCGAAAGTGCTTCACTTGCTCATGTGAAGGGATTCGTCGGCCTCCTAAGTGCTCCTTCAAGTGAGGAAAGACGTGAAAGTCGCTAGGAGCGAGATCCGGGCTATAGAGAGGGTCGATGATGTCCCAGCGAAAGTGTTTCAACAGCGTGATGGTCTTCTGGGCTGTATGAGTCGCGCATTGTCTTGAAGGAAGATAACTTTCGTGCAAAGTGCTGGGCGTTTCCTCTTGATTGCTTCGTGCAATTGTGTCATGGTCTCGCAGTGTGTCAGTGGTCACTGTGTGTCTTCTTTCCAAAAAGTCCACACCCGCGCTGTCTCAAAACATTGTGGCCATCACCTTCCCGGCAGATGGTGTCACCTTAAACTTCTTTATTTCAGGAGAGCAGGGATGTTTCCACTCCACTGACGACCGCTTACTGCTGGGGATAGTGGTGGATTCATGTTTCATCACCCGTGACAATGTGTTGAAGAAAAGTGTTCCCTACCATGGAGAATGGTTGCAAAAGTTGCAGACTTGCCCCCATGTACTTCTCCCTGTGCTGGTTGGACGGATTTCGTGGAACCCTCTCGAACAAACTTTCCCGTAATGCAGAATATCGTGAAAAATATTATGAATGCCTTCGAACGACATTCCCAATTCTACCATCATATGCCGTAACGTGATCCTCCTGTTGTTCTGAATCGGCTCCTCCACGTAAGCTGTGTTCAAATCTGTTGATGCAGTGCTGAGTAGGTCGTCGGTGACGTTTTCTCTACCGGCCGCAAACAATTGACACCATTCTGCTGACGATACATTACAGCCTCTCCGTAAACCTCTACCAGCCTGGTGTGAGTTTCAGCCGCGGTTACATGTTTCACCCTCAGAAATCGAATAAGGAAGCGGATTTCTTCGCGAGACCAGTTTTCAGAGACGAGTCAGCATTTGTGTTTACTTACAATTGGCGCCGTAGGTGGCGGGTGGATGAAACTTTGCACAGTTTCCAACCGCATGTATCAGAGTTACCGCATACTACTGATTTCTCCATCACGAACGAAACTCCAAGAATATCGGTCATGTATTAGTTTTTGATCACCCCTTTTACTATGTATCCTTCAGTTTCTTTTTATGGCCATTTTTGCGGAGATATTTTAAGTTTTTCTAAAACAGATAATGCACATGCGGCATATAGCTGTTAGCGACACGGATGGTAGTTGGGGTTTGGCTCTGCTTTTCCAAACCAGCGCGTAAACAGATTTCCCATCGAAAATTCATGAGTGTAGATAAACGTTATTGAGGTATTCACGATTTGGAAAGGCTGACGTCTCGTAAACCTTGTGCTGTACCTACGATTATCCACTAAACATACCTCTGGTCCTTTATCACTGAATCTGTGAGTTCCAATGAATATTACGATGTTAAATAATGACTCAACTTCTAGTGGAGCTAACATAAACATGCTGTGCTTTTCAGTGCGATACAATAACACTTATTGGACAATGAAGGCATTACTTCCATGCGTAGGCCAATAGCTACCAAGGTAGACTTGTCATTTCGCCAAAACATCACCTTTCATCGTGTTTGTTTAGAGAGGAAAGTAAAACCGCTAATCCTCCCACCTCCCAGTTCAGGTATGCTGTTTTGTGTACGTCTGGAGCCGGTTCTTACACTGATCTACCTTCAACCAGCACGTTGCCTATGACTCCAACCGCATTATGTGTGCAAAACGGCATTGGAAAATTATTAACTATTTGAAAACACTGTATGATATCACGTATTTAATACCGAAACTAGTTCAGAAATAGATCAATTTATACATCTTACAAGTAAAAAACTATTATCTTCATACATTCTCGTAGAATAAATCATATAATTTGGAAAAACACCTATTTTTTCGAAAACACCTGAATACAGAACAAAATCCTATTTTACTTCTTGCTTGTAATACGTCTATGAAGTACATATTAGAAGGAATGTAATAAGTTCCCTTCCATCCTGTATATTATTGGTATGAATTTTACACCAGCGTTGATACTCAACAGTAAAATTTTAATTTCCTCCTTCATATCGACATTTCTTTAAGATTAATTTTCATTTTTTTATTCTTTTATTCAATTAATAGTGGTTTTTATGTAAACATAATTTTTAAAATGATTTGTAACTACTTTTTCTGATAAAATCACATGATATGATCCCTTGAGGATGCAGAAATAAAAGTTGCATTCAGGTTTGCTTCAAAAGAACAGTGAATTAATGGTTAATGTTTTGCACTGAATTTTCCAGAAAAATACGTATTTATATGTATAAAATAAAAAATTATTATAGTTAATGCTGATAGAAACTGTATAGAAGTAATAAGTGTATTAAAATATGCGCAAGGACACCTAAAACAGAATTTCAAGTCATACGGTTAAAGGTGTCGTCAAAAGGGATTCTTAAACTCTTGGAAGCTATTTCTTAAAAAAAGAAGAAGTTTAAAAAGAAAATGAGGTCTTTACTAGCATTTTGAACTGAGTTTACGGATCATTAGTGCTAATAGCAGTATTTATATGCAACACAATTTGTTGTAAAAATTCAATATTTTCAATTTAACGTCTTTTTAAAAACGCCTAAAGTCTCCCATTCCCTCAACGTCAAGTTTTCTGCTGGTATAATCTAGAAAATAACAGTACCTGGGGTGACATCTCTTATTGAGTTGCGAAGAATAGAGCCAAGTGTTGAGAACGACGGAGTGTGCCGTTGTCACCCATGGTAGCAGCACTTTGCAAGGCGAGGGAGTATACAATTCAGAACATTTCGCAAAGATGGCACTGGCAGTACTGAATAAAACGGCGCCAATTACAGTAGTGGGGCAGGTTTGCTTTTGTGTTGTAATGTCTTTAGTATTGTATACACCTCATTTTATTGACAGATTTAATTGCTTATTCTCCAAACTAGAGGAATCGTGGAAACGTTTTCAGGTAAAAGTGAACGTATTCGCTATTTAATTGATGAAAATGCAAATTATACATTAGTTTTATTTTTTTTTTTTTAGAATTGTGGGCAATGAATGTGTCCTTGTATTACACATTTACTAACAGAAATCGCAGATATACTTACGTTTTAAATTGCTCTCAATTTTCTTTACTTGTTTCTTTTCTGTGGTAAAAATCGGTTTTATAACTGTTGATATATAACTATTCTTTTTGGACATTATAATAAACCAAACATAATATTTGATTGTATGTTTAGTGCGCAGTGAAATAATAAAAAGAAGGGAAAAGCGATTATGTGCATTTTGTGTTCAATCACAAATACTTAATTCAAAAGCATACACAACATAACTTGCAAACACACAATTGATTCACAAATTATGTCAAAGCAAAGGCAAAGTAAACTAGGATATGGAGCATCATTTAAATAAAAAGTTATCCCAGATATTTTATTAGGTAAATTAAATACATATTGTGAGTAAAAGTATTAATATTGGAGTAATTATTACAAATAATGCAGTAATTATCAAGTTAGGGCGAATGGATATGTGTTCGTTAGCATCTACTTTAATAGTTATATCAAAGCAGCTTTTGAAGAACGGGAAGGATAACTGAGCAAGAATTTTAGTTGTGGATTTATTATTTTATACATTTTTTGTTCGCCAATGACAAGACAGTATTCGCCGACCCGGAGGATGACTTACAGGAGTAATCCGTAAGTTAACTGAAGTAGTAAGTAAATATAATAAATACAGTAAACAAAAACAGTACGAATACAGTACAGTTGCAAATACTGTACGAATAAAGCAGAAAAAGACTTCACTGTATGTTTAGCATGCTAGCCTCCAAATACAGTGAACTCGGGTTCGATTCCCAGCTGTAGAGTAGAAATTTTTCTATAAATAGTTTTGTACCCTATCCTCTCTAGAATCTGTAGGTATGAATGGCAATGGGTATAGAGATAAAGATAGAGAGGGAGGGAGGGAGGGAGGGAGTGTGAACTTAGTGTTCATAAAAGACAACCAAAAGTAACATACAACCCAAAGATTAACACAACAGTAAAGGAGTGAACAATGTACTTGCCCATGAGCAACTGCTCTAAAAGGTAGAAATCCGCTGATATGGCCTGAGGTGTTAAAGACGACATATAATTGAAGCAAAGAAAGGAATGGGATTTATTAAATTCACAAGAGTTTCTCTACCAACTCTCCTTTATTTTTATATATTTTTTTACAAAATCTTATTTTTCTATCTGCTTCAACTTTTTTTAACAAACGAGCTATTGAGGCCCTGGTATACCTTTAATCATCATCACCATCATCAACTACGCTCATGAATTATGTTCTACTAACCTGTTCCGGCTTCAGTTTATTTATTTATTTATTTATTTGTTTTGAAGTTCCCTTGTTTACCCAGTTTATACTGTGTTTTTGCTGTTTTCGCTACCGCTTATTACACGAAACATAGACACATACTAACACTCATGCCCATAGTGGGACTCGAACCCGCGACCCTCAACGTGGCGGACCGCCGGAGATGTACACTCCAGCGACCACGGCTATGAGGGCCGGCTCCTTAATCGAGCTTTCCATGTTTGTGGAAATATTTTCATGATATTCTTTTTTGCGGGTACAAGAGGGATACAGGAGGTTGAGGTGATAGTCAAACTTTTAACAAGTGATCGCTATATGATAGCTTCCATACTCCATTACAACAGGGGAATCAAAAGAATGGTGGTTAATCTTCCCCAAAAGATATTCGTAAACCATGTGAAGATGAATTAGCACGCTACATTTTTGTTTGATGCCGCGAATACACTGGAATTCCTTGATGCCCTATTTGAACAGAAAAAGTATGAAAATAAATAAAGAATTCGGGCGTTATTGCGTGGATTTCGCCTGTAATTATTATTCTTACTTATGTATCACCTCTGTATTCATGACCCCAGTATCTTGAGTGGGTTATTGAGTTAGTTTATGTAAAACCAGTAAGTTACTGGGGAAAACACAGAATGTTACAAAACCTAGTGCATAAATTCACCCAAAGTTAACATATTTTGTATTATTTTCAACATGGGAAACTCTATTGTTCCTTTCTCTTCGATGAGGGCACCCTAACTGGCGCATGTGCCAGCAGTGGCTAAACCCGAAGCTACAACGTGAAGTCCAATGTCTAGTTGTTTCAGCAAGTTGCGCTGCTCAAACTATGGGACCTGGAGGAGAAAGGACACGGAATGCTCTCATTGACCATTGTATTCAACTTCGGCTGAAGTTAATGTATGAGGAAAGCATATTCAATATAAAGTCCAGACTATTAGACGAAAGACATTTGGCCATCTCTATTTCTCCAATTTATTTTATTTTGTTTACATAAAAATAATGGAGGATCGATATTGCCTATTCGAGGATAGTAAGATATACCACCCTTATTTAGTTTATTAATTGTAATGCAGTGTTAATGGCATGATGGAATTACATATTTCGATTAAAAAGATATATCCACCAGTTTCGTGAATTGATAAAATAATAAAGCAATTGATTTATAAAAGTCCTTCATGTTTGAAAATACTCGCTAACCAGCAGGTAACTTCTTGTGCTAATTCCAGAATTTAAAATTAATATTGCTTGTGATTACTTTTCTAAGAGCTACATTCTTAATGTTACTGCGTTGCTAGTGGCTAACTGTTATTAAACTAATATAATAATAATTATAATAATAGTATAATATAGTAACAAATAATATATTTTTATTATTATTATTAAATAATATAGTGTAATATGTTATAAAACGAATAAAATTAGCTATTAATAGGTGTAATACAGCGAAATGCAACAAACTATTTTACAACAGTACATATTAATCACTATAAGTTTGAATCCAAATGTTGGGCGCCAACTTAAATTAGCACAGATTGAACACAAACAACTACAATTTTATGAGGTCATGTACAAGTAATGTCTATAACGGTTAACTGTATATTAATGATTATCTTCCCTCGTTATTATCAACGCCTGTTCAGAGAATTGTTTACAATAGTTTAACATTTCTACTGAACCTAAACTTTGGCCTATTCAACCATTTCATTGGCCTATTCCAGTAAACACGTCATTGAAGTTTTTACTGGAGCCAACGTTGCATTATTTACGCGTAATTTCGAATGCTGAAGTAATTCCAAAACAGAACAACAACAAAAATCGTAATGATTCGTACTAAATTCTACATATCTTATTGAAATATAGATGAAAGAAAACGTGACTGAGTTGGTCTCACTGTCTGATATTCGTATCGGCTGAGGTGTGGCCCGCATCGAGCCCAATAGGCATCTCTATTGAAAATTAGCAGGCGAAGGCAGGTGAGTGAGATTTGAACATGCAACTGGTGACATACCATACCAACTTGATATTGTTGGAAGTGGCAGAGTGAATATTCTATCACTTGCTCCTCTTAAAACTTATAATTGACGTGTATATAACTTGAGATTTAATGTAACAGAAAATCAAAATGATTTATTTCTAACACTTTTGTCTACTCTCTAGGGACACAAATCTTTGATGTCATTGAATGTAAACAAAAGGTAAACATAATATATCTCGTATTTTCAGTGAGTTTTATTCTGCCAGAATATAGCATATTTGTAATAAGTGGCAGTAACAAAGCAAGGCAATGATCCCTCTTGAATCATTTTATTGGGATCAATTTCAAACTCCAGCCTACTAAGCTATCGCAAGAGCAATACCCAAGTAAATTTTCACTATTCCAAATAAAATAACACTAACGAAATTATAATTACGGTTATTAAACGTTAAAGGTCTATAATGCCGCTTAAAGTAAAACTTTTTGATAGCAAAGCCATAGAAAAACATGCGCTATGATAACACGAAGACCTTTCTCATAGGTATTACCATGAAACAGTATTTGCAGTGGAGAAACTGGCACAATATATGTTGCCTTATGCCTCATATAATGCACATAAATGTCCCTATTAAACATATTCCTACGCAGTTGTAATGGGTATGTAATAATACTGCAATAATGGGTTAAGCACTAACTGAAGCAAACCTCAATGTCGAAAGAAGTTCCCTCCCACGAGTTTCTAAATGCAAGTTGTTTTTCGCGTAGAAGGGGCAAGCTTTTAAGGCTGGTTCACAGTAAGCGGGAACAGGAATGAACAAAGTTGCGAAGTTTATGAAAAGATGAAATACATGTACTACAGTGTGAGTCTTCAGAATTTAGGGAGGATTACTAACCCCATCAGCTGTTTGCTCTTTTCCCCCAAAGGCTTATGGGGAATCTAAATTTAAGAAACTTTTCCAACATAAAGACAACCAAATTAACGTATCCTTAAACAACAATACGTGTTAAACAGAGCCAAAATTTTCATAGGAATAAAGTTGAATTGTTAGTTAGAGGAAAATTGCGGAATATAGATAGAAAGTTTAGTGCTTACTGCATCCTTTTACGTTATATTTTACAATTTATTTTAATACATTTAATGCCCTCTCCTCAAAGGAATAACGACATTAATGTTTAAATATGCTGCTTTATTCTAAGTATTTATATTTATTGCTGACAGTTTTTGGGCATTGTTTCTGAACAAGAGTACGTAGCGAATCCATTAACAAGGATCTGAAGCGCATAAGCAACTTAAGTCAAGGTGAATTATTTATTTTTGTAAACGTGTAGTATGCAGTGAATATTTTGCGCCAGGTATCAAAAAACAATTTCTGATGTGTTACACTCACATGACTTTCTCTACTCTTTTACAAACTATTTTTACAGACGCTTATTCTCCACATGCTTCATGTTAATCGAGATGTTAATCTTATTGCTAATTTTCTTGTAGGTGGAAGAGGAATATGGTAGTATTTAAGCTATAGCCAAATATTTTAAGAGCTGGTTGCTATGTGGCGCAATCCATTCTCTTTGTATGTGCAGTACATAAAAAAAAACATGAATAACGAATTTCCATTCGAGAAAAAGTATAAGTATTGGAAAATTTAATGGAATAACAAGCAATATCTCGAAAATTGTTCACTCAACAAAATATATGTAACATAAATTGTCGCGATCTACATTTTTGTGCAGTAAAATTTTGTCTATCTCTTATGGTTTACCAGTTATGCAAAAGTCGTTCACAATGAAGAATACTTTTGGAGACATTCCCAGAAAATTCAAGATATACATTTTATTTGCCATGAAAGTATCTTAAATGTATGATATTTTAATCAAAATCGTTAGAGCCATTTCTGAGAAAATTAAAATTTTCGAAAAATGTTCCATGTAAAGGGTAATCTGGGGTGAGGAGAATTTTCTTGAAAACCTTCGTGTCGCATCTCTGGAAGATGCTTAACCTAAATACCAAGTTTGGTGTTTCTGAGTTATGCTGTTCACAGATAGACACACAGAAAACACGCAGCCAGACACACAGACACACACACGGAAATATTTCAAAAATGCTTTTTTTGAATTCAGGGGGCCTCAAAACACATATTTCCAGTGTAATCTTGGTATCGAATTTTTGGGTGGAATACAATACTTCCCCTACTTATTATACGTTGTAGAGAAAGTAAAAAGTGAATGCCAGTACACATTAATTTTGACCATATTTTGGAACAAGTTGAAAAACTTAAAAAACTTGAATTCTTTTGTCATGAATTTTAGCACTGCAATGTAGTAAAGTAATGGAAATTTAGAATTAGACGACTGAAAAATGCAATGCCATAGCCTGGATTTGAACCACGGATCTCCCGGTGGAAGAACAATTAATTCCATTAATTGACCTAATACTGGTTGAAACTATGAAGCCCGGGACATAAAGTACTTACAACATTGTAAGTCCCCACTGGAGTATGTCATCTCAATACAATTTTAGATTTTCTTGTGGTTCACCGGGAAAAATGCGAATCAGTTGTAGAATTTGATGTCGTGCCGGCATGTTGACATGGTAGTTTAATGGTAGAGCAACCGGATGGATACCGGGAGATCCGTGGTTCAAATCCCGGGTATGGCATTGAATTTTTCAGTCATCTGATTCTACCTTTCCAAACCTGTCCAACACACGGCTTGTGTGGAAGAACAATTAATTCCGTGATAAAGTAATGTTCGTGGATTCTGTTATCTATACCTCACCAAACAAAATGTGCACGAGCTGCCACTAAGGATGAGCTAAACTATAACCACCATAAAGCTCTTTTTATTTGCAAGTTTCAAAAAATAAAGTGAGAATAATAAACAGTATAAAACCGTAGGAAATAATAAATATTATGTATGTTATTTATTAAAAAGACGTTAAAATTAATTTTGCAGAAGATGAATCACAATTAGTAATGACGCGACTTAAACATATTCACTGTATCGCATTTCGAAATTGGGCTTCAACTGCAAG
Organism: Deroplatys truncata; assembly: GCA_030765065.1. Lineage (NCBI taxonomy): Eukaryota > Metazoa > Arthropoda > Insecta > Mantodea > Mantidae > Deroplatys > Deroplatys truncata. The sequence continues at coordinate 109,899,205 of CM060981.1, forward strand.
TAGATAAAAATTTCAATTTAAATTGAGTTTTATTTATGGGCGCTCTTCAACTACTATGGTTCTTAGCGTTCCGTTCTATATTGGGCGCGAAATATTGGGCGGTAATTTTGCTCATAGGCCTCTTTATCAGGCTTGAGGTTCTTTTACGTGCCGTAAATCTACAACACGGGACCACGGCTTTACTTCCCTTCCGAAGGAACCCATGCTAAGGATTTTACGCCCAAAAAAATCCATCGCCCTCCACCGGGTTTGAACCCGCGACCTTGTGAACTAGAGGCTAGCACGGACCACTAGTCCACGGAGGAGGACGTAAGCAGATAAAGCATGTTTAATTGGCCAGATACATAAAAATGATATTCCAAAGCGGAACATCTATTTTCCGGTTAGTTATCAATGTTGTAATACAAAGGCATGCAGGTGCCAAACCAAACTGTCATCTTTTTCGTTTTCCGTTTAAGTTCCTGGTCCCGTTCTCGAAATATTATGAAGCAGCTTTACTGCTGTAAAGCCTGCCCTCTAACTGTACCAAGACAGTCCTGGGATGGACCAATGGATGTACTAACACGAATCAAAGCTAGTAACAAGTGAAATACGGACCTCCGACTCGTTCGGACATTAATAGCCGCTATTAATCCGGATTATTACTCAAGCCCTGATGTAGCTCCATTGTTGTGTCTGTCTCTCCTACGCTTGCTCAATGTTGAAGGGTGTTATAAAAGATATTTTGAAGAAAATGGAAGGGGAAAAAACGAGATGACAAAAAAGGAACAAAACCACGCTCAACTTCCGAGCGAGTTTTGTTTCCCTATTTTCTTATACAGTATGGGACCTGACGCATCTTTCCTTTCCATCAGGCAACTCTTTGAAGTTTTCTTTGCGGGAATGCCACCTCAATCCCCGGAGTGCACGTAGCGCTAGCAATCAATGTCGTAAAGCCCGTCCTATCAGACCATGCAACACAAAACTAATACGGCAAGGGAGAGAGAGAAAACTTGGGACTTGCCTTCCCCAGAACTTTTTTCTTGAGCCATATAAGATTGGCGTTATATTTATTTGTTCCGAAATTACTCTTACACACATCTCTATTTTTTAGAGCCAGCCGCGAAAATTTATAGCACAACTACATTTTTATGGACTATAATGCTTTTCGTAAGATACCTGTACGCCTACAGAGAAGCTATCGCTCCTTATTTGTACTCTCGAAATGTGCGAGAGTAATCCAGAAATTAATGGCAGTTAGCGGATTGCCGCCGCGCAGACCGTTGTGGGGCTTCTATCGAATGTCGAGTGGTCCTCCACTTCTCTTCTCAGTGTTGTGTAAATTTCAGACGAAACAAGTTGTTGTTGTGCTTTCTGACTACTTGAAATTAGCTGTGTAATACAAAGTCACGCCAACTATGAGGCGAGATGTGCTGATTTTTAGTGCTCGGATGTTGAAATCTGCAGAACGTTACAGTCAACTAAAGAAAGTGTATGGTGATACAGTAATAAAAGAAAGAAATGTGAGAAGGTGGTGCTAAAAGTTCAACAATGGACGAGCAAATGTGCGTAATCCTAAAGTAGTCACAGATTTCTTTTCCAAAATATTCTCCTTCTTTAATTGATGAAACTGTATTCGAACATCTTAACTTAGTGGACTGGCGGCAGTACGAGAATTCTAAAGCCTGTGGACAGATATGACAAATGAAATTGCAGAGGTGATTAGCAGAAATAAAGTATGCTTCAATTTTGTAAGTGATAAGTGTGTTATTATTTTTTTTCTCAAGGACAGAACAGTCGATGCTCCCATGATAGCGCTGGTACTTTTCACAACCTTTGATTTTAAAGTTTATTATCCAAAAATCTGGTGTAAATTATGGCAAAAGTATAATTAGAGACCAGTAAGCTTAATATTTCCGTAATTATGACATCCAATGCTCGCAAACATTTTGTCAATTCTATAGAACAACTTAGTGAGGAATGCCATCATGTTATCTAGCTATTCCTAGTCTTTGTGAGGTATCGCAACGTAGGGTAACATATATCCCAGAATGAGCATGCACAAGGGTATGTAAAGAATATAAACACAATCACGTATGCGTGTGTTTACGCTCGACTGGCCACTTGCAATTACTTAATAGAATTGGCACCTGGGGTCTTCCGGGATTCCATAGTATTTTAATTGTTATACACATTCTTATTGCTTCATTTGTTATAATCATACTGTTATGTTGTTTTGTGGCTTTGTTATGGAGCATATAATATCTTTTCGAGTTTATATTTATACATTTGCAATATTATTATACTTATGTGTTACGTTTTGCTTGTGTAAATTAGTAAAATTCACACAATAAAATTTTACTGCAGCTTTTCTATCACAGCTGAAGAAGAAGGTTTGTTGTATTGTTATATTTGCCTTATTTGCACCACGCTTTGGGCACCAATTTGAAGTAGATGGTTGTTGCTTCACGTATGGAAAGCCAATTTGAAGTAGGAGTTGTATTGTAGTTCAATTGTTGGAGAGCTGAACTTGAAGTAGTTGCAACCGCACGTATGGTACCCGTAGCTTTCCTCCCACATTTAAAAATATTAACTTGGTAATTTGACTGTTTCTTTAAATATTATATATTTATTTTTGCCTCGGCTGCGTCAGTATTATTGTTAGAGACATGGATTTCTTTGCAGGGAGTAGTGCGGCTAAGAATGTAGGCTTACACAGATTATTATTTTTAATTCACTCCTTTTTATTAATTCTTGACACGACTTAAATAACACTTCACTGACATAGACAGCTCTAAGATTCTTTTATTAAGTAATTGCAGTTTTTTAAACACGTTAACTATTTTCGTCTCACTCTGAATACATATTAAATTTTTCGAGGACGCATCTCGCGTCTGGTTAGGAACACTGTCTACAACCAACTCGTCCAGTTATGAGCGCTGTCTACAAGCAGCTGACTTCTAGATTTGTAAATTTTACTATATTTCAGTTTCTGATTGGCTAATCCCACTCTAATAGAATACTTTCATTTAACTAAAGCTTTTTCTGGTTGTTGATTGGCTATTTATAAACTGTCACAAAAGTTACATTATTATTTCCAAGAATGACTACTAGCATTATTACACTCTCTGACTAGTAACATTATTACACTTACTTACTCATTATTGCCTCAAGGTTACCTCATTGTTAGCAACTTTAACCTATTATTCTCACAGCTCCTACATTATTAAATTACGCAATAGATTCACATAGCATGTATACAATAATATAAATATATACAATGACTGTAATATACACTTTTTATATATTGTTACATACACATATTGCTTTAAGGTGGGCTGTTATTGAATTTATATATTATATAACTAGACTGAAATAATTTAAATATTAAAAATACTGCCTCATAGCTCTTTAAAATGTAGTTCATATAAACTTTATGGACCTTTAAAACCTTTTATTACCCATAAAACACAGAGAATATTCTGCTACTTTTAACATTGAAAATGTAAATCATTAATCCCCCCTCACCAGAAAAAGCAACTAAATTATTTCTATTTCCACTTATGTGACCTGCGGCCGTCACCTCCTTCGTCCGTTGCTGTTAGGCTTACCTCGATGCTTCCCCCGTTGGTTCCAGAAGTTCGCCGTGTGTTGGTTCTCTTCACTTTTATCCTCGGCTAGCTGCAGTAGTTTTCTTTAACCTATATAGGAGCATGGACTTATTCTCGGTAAAGGAAAACGTAGATCTCGGGTGGTGATATAGGAAGACATAGACTTGCTTTGTTTATGAAAAATGACACTGCCGTTTCTTTTTATTTAATTAACACTCGTAGTATACAAAACTGGTATTGTAGCTGTAAAATACTGTCCACCGCTGTTAAACTACGGCGCGGATATGACAAGAAGTTTAAATATGCTTATTATCTCTTTACGAGTAGCGGATCTTAGGTGTGTTTCTAAAACTGTCTTGATTCCCTTTTTGGCGCGATATCTCACACATCCTGCAGCCTCTCTCCCTGACCACACATTACGAAAACCGTCTCGAATTTGCTCCAAACAGATCCATTTATAGTCGCAGGCTTCTGGGGCTGCTTCCTTTCCTATTGGTCCATTTTTAGCGCCATTCGACGCGTCTAACTATTTCGAATAAACTTCCAGAGATCTCATTGGTCCAAGTTTAATATAAATCGCGGCTTTTCCTACATTTACCGTTAGGTTATCTGTCTCGCTCACTTGGTCACGGCGAATTATCAAATAAAGGGACAAAGGCGCTACACCCTCGCTGTAGGAATAATGGCACTGCGACCGAAGAGAGGCCATAAAGCTAGGTTTTCTGCCTTCGAAAGCACTATTCCTGTAGCTAAAACATTTCGTCGTGGACAGTATTTTAACATAGCGCTTAAATTATTTACATTAAACCATTTATAACTCTACTAATATTAGTAACCCAGATAGATACATAACGTTAAATCACCCTTCTTAAAATATACGAGCAGTATGAGAAAAAGATATTTACATAGTACGATTTACCATCAATAAAAGTTAATTAATAAATTATCTATAATTTCAGTTCTCGGGCTCGGCCTAGAGTTGCCGTTTCAAATTGCCCTGTTCTGGAAAAGAGTAAATTTTTCAGCACTTGATACAATTTTCTTTTCCAGAATAATTCCTCTGATTATGGACTTTGTTGGTTTGTTTTGTTTACATAGACCCTTCGCTATACCTGTTCCTTCACAAGGGTTCTGACAAACCAGTGGTGTTTACACTTGGTTCATTCACTCTTACACTTTGCTATGGTTGATCCCTCTCTCCTTTTAAAAACAGGTTTTCCGAGAGACATTCTTATGCACAATACACTTCGCGCACACGAATAACTTGTGGTGGAGAGAAATACGCTAATACCCAAATTAAGTTCTAAAAATTAAGTCTATTTACATACATATTGGTACATAATTATTATGCATTTATTTATTTCTTTACATCCTTATTTATCGGGTGTATTACCCTTACTATTCGTTCACAGGGTTGCTACCTCATTTCGAGTAAAACTAATCTGATTCTTTTCATTACATTCTTCACCCTTCTCATTCTCTAAACATTTGTACGGTTTGAGCAACTGTTTATGATATCTCCCTACGATCTTGGAATTCTTTATTTCTTGTAACTCAAATGTATCCGAGCCAAAAATGTTAATCACGCGGTATGGACCTTTAAATAAATTTTCCATTCTATGCTACCTTTTTTTTTAAATGCTAGACCTTTTTTTTTTTTTTTTTGAATGCTGGACTTTTTTTTATACCAATACTAATTCTCCAAGTTCGATCAACCATTTCTTTCGCTTCTTTGTTTTAAATTCCTCCTTTCTTTTCTGCGCCCTCTTTGACATTCTTTCAAAAGCTTTCTTATACATCTCTTCTTCCGTTAGTGTTTTCGGATCTTTCGTTTCTAGTGTCTGTGGTAATTTCCCTTCAAGTGTTTCTATTAACTTCTCCTTCATCAGCTCAACTAATTTCCCCTCTAAACTCTTATTTTGTTCACTTAAGTTTCTTTCTAAGTCCTTACTCTGCTCATTTACGATTCTTTCTAAGTCCTTACTCTGCTCGTTTGATTTTCCTTCTAAATTCTTATCTTGTTCCCTTACGATTCTTTCTAAGTCTTTACTCTGCTCATTTAATTCCCCTTCTAAATTCTTATTCTGTTCACTCAGTTTTCTTTCTAAGTCCTTACTCTGCTCATTTACGATTCTTTCTAAGTCCTTACTCTGCTCATTTGATTTCCCTTCTAAATTCTTATCGTTCCCTTACGATACTTTCTAAGTCTTTACTCTGCTTATTTACGATTCTTTCTAAGTCCTTATTATGCTCATTTGATTCCCCTTCTAAATTCTTATCTTGTCCACTTACGATTCTTTCTAAGTCCTTATTATGTTCATTTAAGATCTTACCCCGTTCATTTAATATGCTTTCTATGTTCTTACCCCGCTCATCTATGATTCTTTCTAAGTTCTTACTATGTTCATTTAAGATCTTACCTCGTTCATTTAATATGCTTTCTAAGTTCTTACTCTGCTCATCTAAGATTCTTTCTAACTTGTTACTCTGCTCATCTATCTTTGCGCTCAAATGTTGAAGGAATATTATCAGCTGGTTTTGACCTGCGTCAATGACCTGCTCAATCGGTGGTTGCCTAACTTCTACCTCTGCTTCACCCATATTTTCTCCATCTGGTGCTATGCTGACAATAGCCTCCCCATTCAGTTCTTTCAAATCTTCCCTTGACCTACTCATGGTTCCGTTAGCAAGTTCTACCTCCCTAGTAATGACTTTACCCCCTCTCAATAACATGTGTTCACAAAACTGAGTCACTACTCTGCATGCCTTTTTGTTTGTTTTTGTATAAATGTTCTAACCTGTTTTTTCTCCTACGTTAATTGATGGTTCCGGTTTCGAATCCTGGTGAATTTCTAGAAGCGATGCTCTCAGCTGTTTTGTTTTCCCACGTAGGTAGACTAGAAGTTCGCGTTGTAATTATGTTCTGCTGTGCCCCTTTCCTCTGAAGATTCTTCCTCTATTCGTTGTTTCCTAGTCCTCCGTTTGAGCTTCGAGCTGGTCTTCCCTTCGAGCTCCACGTTATGGCGCCAGTTTGCGGCCGTCACCTCCTCATCCGTTGCTGTTAGGCTTACCTTGATGCTTCTCCCGTTGATTCCAGAAGTTCACAGTGTGTTGGTTCTCTTCAATTTTATCCTCGGCTAGCTGCAGTAGTTTTCTTTAAACTATATAGGAGCATGGACTTATCCTCGGTAAAGGAAAACGTAGATCTCGGGTGGTGATATAGGAAGACATAGACTTGCTTTGTTTATGAAAAATGACACTGCCGTTTCTTTTTATTTAATTAACACTCGTAGTATACAAAACTGGTATTGTAGCTGTAAAATACTGTCCACCGCTGTTAAACTACGGCGCGGATATGACACGAAGTTTAAATATGCTTATTATCTCTTTACGAGTAGCGGATCTTAGGCGTGTTTCTAAAACTGTCTTGATTCCCTTTTTGGCGCGATATCTCACACATCCTGCAGCCTCTCTCCCTGACCACACATTACTGTCTCGAATTTGCTCCATACAGATTCATTTATAGTCGCAGGCTTCTGGGGCTGCTTCCTTTCCTATTGGTCCATTCTTAGCGCCATTCGACGCGTCTAACTATTTCGAATAAACCTCCAGAGATCTCATTGATCCAAGTTTAATATAAATCGCGGCTTTTCCTACATTTACCGTTAGGTTATCTGTCTCGCTCACTTGGTCACGGCGAATTATCAAATAAAGGGACAAAGGCGCTTCACCCTCGCTGTAGGAATAATGGCACTGCGACCGAAGAGAGGCCATAAAGCTAGGTTTTCTGCCTTCGAAAGCACTATTCCTGTAGCTAAAACATTTCGTCGTGGACAGTATTTTAACATAGCGCTTAAATTATTTACATTAAACCATTTATAACTCTACTAATATTAGTAACCTAGATAGATACATAACGTTAAATCACCCTTCTTAAAATATACGAGCAGTATGAGAAAAAGATATTTACATAGTACGATTTACCATCAATAAAAGTTAATTAATATATTATCTATAATTACAGTTCTCGGGGTCGGCATAGAGTTGCCGTTTCAGACCGACACTTTGGTTTCCCAATCCTTTCATTCGTATTTCTTGCAAATTGCAATTTTCCTTGAATGGGAACTGCAGACAGATTTTCCACATTTGTAGCAACATGTCCATAATTCTAGAAGCCATGAAACACCTTTGTCTCACCCATTTTTTGTTGATGTACAACTATATTGTGGGTTCAAAGTTCATAGTCATATCTAAGGGCAAGAAAACAACTTGTTTGCTTCCTTATGGAAGCAAAATGCAGTTGAAATAAATAATCCATAACTGTTTTCCTAGCTGCAGCAGAAATTGTTGTCTCTAATGAGTGAAAGATACACCTTCTGGACAGTGATGTAGCGGCATCCGTGCAGTATCATTCATGTTATAAAACAATATATGGGTCCAATGTTTGTTGTTGCTTTTTAAACTACAAATGCTTATAAATGTCAACAGCGTGCCAACAACAATTGTTATTTATTATACCTAAGTTCTGTGCAATCTGGTTTATTCTTTTCACCAATTATTGTTTTTATGAGTGTAAGAAAGATACGAATATGACTGAAGATGATCTTTATACGGACATATATTATGAGTGAGGAAGCTTCAGAGAATCCTAAGACAGATTAATGTACGTTTTTCTAATGGAGTCATCGAAATTCCTCGGAATTTATGCAAAACTTTTCCTTAAAGTGCCATGCGCTGGGGGCTCTGTGGGCACGTGACATAGCAAGATGACATTTCCAAGGATGAGACCTAGAAGACTAACTGTCTACCTTTCTGTGCGAGGGCGGCCGTTGGACTGGACGGCACCCTAATGCCATCTGCACGGCATGAAGCAGCTGGTTACAGAGATGAGACCTAGAAGGCTAACTGTCCGCCTTTCTGTGTGAGGGCGGCCGTTAGACTGGACGGCACCCTAATGCCATCTGCACGGCATGAAGCAGGTGGTTACAGGAATGAGACATAGAAGGCTAACTGTCCGCCTTTATACGGGAGCGGCGTTTGGACTGGAGGGCACCCTAATGCCGCCTGCACGGCGCGAAGCCGAAGATTCGGTAGCTATGCGCTAGGGTCTTTGTGACACGTGACGGAGCGGGTAGTTACAGGGAAGAGACCTAGAAGGCTAACTGTCCATCACATATCTTTTAAGAGTTATCCACCAATAGATCTGTCGGGATATAACCAAGGAGTTAAAGCGACGTAAAATAAAATAGAGAGAGAAAAAGGTTCCAACATTCGTTATTTCATGGGCAGTAAGAACTTTGGGATTCTATCAGAATTAGTCATTCCATCTTTTTACACTCCATTTGCCTCTCATGACAACAAAGAAATAATTTGTGGAATTATTATGAGTTTTAGATTATGTTGTATTGAAGTGGGAGTCTCCTCCTTAGGACCTCGACTGTCATGAACAATATTATGAGATAAAGTTTGGCGTGTACTTCCAGGAGGCCCTATGAATCCTACTATTCCATTTTTGCAGTAAAATGATCTTCTACCAAAATATAATTAGGATTACTGGAATGGCATCATGCTCCTCAATAAATCATGTAGTTTTCATCCTCTACTACCTCGTCACTATTTTTACTTTCTCTGTGCCAAAAATCTCTTCGTTTGTCATCTGCCTTATTTAACATTCGCAGGAGAATTTGGTCAGCATCTTTGCCAGGGACAACTTCACATCAACTGTATTTATATAACAATATAAACTGGATTCTAACCTATTAAAAATATGCTACTTTATCGTTGAAGTATACTTCAGGATGGATGGATGGACGGAGGGACCGAGGGACGAAGGAGGGATGGATGGATGGATGGACGGACGGACGGACGGACGGATGGATGGATATTTGCTTTAAATACGTAATAGGTACATATTTCAATTTATAAACTTCCCAGAGTTGCTGGTTTCCTAGGGGCCATATCCTCCAACACTGTGGTTACCGAGTCAAATATTGATTAAATAACTGAATATTTATTATCATTTGCCATTTATATAAATTTGTTACAATTCAGTACTTACTTAAGTACGTAAACCTACATACTACTCTTAACATAACCTTTTCTGTCTTTCCTTGGGTTGATGTGCTTCCAAGGTCTCATAGCTCAAACACCGTGGTTGTCGAGCTATTGAGACCTTTTTGCTAATTTTATTTTCGTTATCTACATTTCTTCCTACTCCTTATTCCTCTATTTCCTCAGCCATATCTTTCTAACTAAACCTAAATATTTTCCTACTTCTAATATTTTACCCTTACATTTGACACCCAGCATCTTCCTACCTATAATTTCAATCGGTAACAGTATTTATATTAGTGCAAATGAAGTTATGCTGATATAGTTTTTTCCATTTTTGTACAATTTATAATCAGTATTTGAAAAAATAGTATTTGATTAGCTTACCTGATGGAACACGACATTTCCTGCAGCATCTCTTCAACAATTCTGTCTATGGATGCACGAATGAATATTTATTTTTAGACTGGTTAGCCAGCAAACACTATTACAGAAAACTTGACAAAACAAAAATAATATTGGGGTTTTCAAACACCCAAGTGTGCATTGCCGGCCATGTTCATATTAGACCTCCGTAGTTATGAAAACATTATTATAGTTTAGTCATGAACTGATAAATCATTTCACAAAAGGAGATTTCATGACTCCATAGCATTTTACGTGCAGTAACCGTGAAAGTATAAACCAGCATAACAGGATGGGGTCTCTAAAGACACTACGTGCCCATCGGAGGATTAATAAACGATAGATTAACGAAAAGCAGAGAACACGTATTAAAAAGGAAAGTAAGAAAATCAGTATGAAAGGTTAACAGGTGTAAACAGCAAAAACGTTGTAAATAATATTGTAAATGGCATGTAATATGAAACATTAGAGTCTTATTTATAGAACATCATAAAGTAAACGTTGGACAGTAAAAGTGAGCTAGCCACTTAAAACAATTAACAAGTGGATTTTAGCAGCGCAGGAAATTGGTAAAAGTGGAGGTCCGACAGAGCAAGAGACAGAGATACATAGCAATTCCCCAATATTTCAAAAGTAGCACAGGGAGTTGGAAAACGTCGTAGTTGTGGAGGGAAAGGACCAACGAGAGAAAGAGACAGAAATAAATCGGAATCCCCAAATGTACCATCAGAAGCGTGACACAAGAATACGAGCAATTGAACTCACATACGACGCTATGTGAAGTACCATACACAATAGATGCTACAGATATTGGCACGAATATGTGCATCAGGAAATGTTCATATAAAAGGGGAAAGTTTTTCCATGCAGGCCACATTGTGATTCTGATTTCTTAGTAGCGAGATACTGGACCTATGACACGTTATGTGAAGGTGGTGGAGATATCTGTGATGGCAATGAGTTTAGCTTCCCATTAATTATTACAAGTAGCGGGACATTTAGAAAAAGAGTTAAGAATGCAGAAAGAGTGTGCAAACATGTAAATAGGGAAACGAGTTTGTTATCCGGTCATCTACTTTTACATTTGGAATAAAATCCAGCGAATAACTGAACACGTGGTTATATTATTGTCTTCACCTACTCTTGAGATGGACGATCTTCAAGTACGAGACAGCAGCCGGCGAAATTCGAACCTGAGACGACCAGAAGGCAAGGTGCCAAGGTGAGTATCCACACTAAACTTACAAGCAAACATTCAGGAGGAGCAGATAAGAATGTTTGATTATTTGGTGCTGTTGGATGCAGCATTGCTAAATGTATAATTATGTAGAACTGTAAAACTCGCGGAGAATTACGCGTCATGGCCATTTACAAATCGTTATTCGGGAACATCATAAGTAAGGAGATGATACGTGACGTCCGTTACCATCGACTGATGGCAGGCAACCTGCTGACGGGGTATCCAGTCTATCATACTCCATGCACGTGTTTTACTCATTGCGAAAATGATTGCGGTGGTGCCACGGGACCTTGAGCGACTCCCAGTCGAGAAGTCCCGAGTTCAAATCGTCGGGCCAAAAATGTGACCTAAAACTTTTTTGCGGTTTTCCTCGGTGGCTAGGTGAACATTAGGTTGGATAATTTGATCCGCGTATTTTCATTTCTTTAATCATCACATTTCCTTTCCTTTTTCTTACTGCCATACCAGGCATTGGATTGATCACCCATCCTGGATTTGCTATGATCCAGAGTGTGGTTGCTTCTTGATAGGCTATTGGCCCAAGGTATTGACTTGTATTTCCTTGGGGGTTGTCCTACAAAGAGAAGGATAATGAGTTAAAAAGAGGAGGGGGGAGAGAGAGGGGGGAGAAGAATATGTCTTTGAATGAAACTGAATTTTCTCCATGTAACAAAATACCTGTTACAATATTTGAATCAAAAGTATATGTATATAGAGAGCCAAAAAACTACGAACCGTCTGCGTGGTGGTTTTCAGGTTCCGTTTTGGTGCTCGTTGCCGTCTGCCTATATCATAGAAAGGCGCGGATGAAACCAGACAACTTTTTTAAAACTATTTTTAAATGCTTATGCCCTAGCGTTTTTCCTGTAGGTATATCCTCACGACAGTATTATCTGTCAAAATCACCCTAAGTGGGCCCCCGAGTGCAAAGCAAGGAATGCTTTTGGCGTTGTAAACCTATTCCATAATAGATATGTGAGATTCCCACCTCAATGTTTTTTTTTGTAAGCGTAACCCATAGCATCGTCCCGACCCCGTCACAGCATCTGTGGCGTCTCCGAATTGCAGTCTCATTTATTCTGATAAGTTTCATCTGTTACTTAGCGCTGGGTCTACATTTCAATGAGCTTGGGGTATTTGTAACTAGCCCCGATTCTAAAGGATTCTGAGTTTCATTTCTTTAAGTGGCTGCATAGGTCTGTAAAACCAAACATCTTTAGGAGACAAAACGTTTGCATAGGCACCAATTTTATGTAAGAGTAGTTCGTGTAATGTGTCGTGTTACGAAGGTTCGTCTGCAAGTTCCAGACCTGATACAGCTGACAGGTGACATCTGTTTAACCTTATGCGATAAAAAGTTCTCAGGTATATAATGAAAATATTATTCTGGTTTATGATAATTATTACAAATAGATTCGGATTCGTATTATATGAATCCACGCTGCATCGAACAATACTGCTTTCAATAACACTGGCTATAAACTGCCAATCAATAGACTGGCTATCTGCTATACTCCATATGCCGAATAATCTCTGCAGCCTCAACAATGACTCACTTTTGAACGACGCAAACAGCCATTAGTAGGCAGAAGTCAATACTTGTGCATTGATATACATTTTAAATCAAGGCGGTTATAAAAACACCTCTAAAAACTTTTTTAACATCCCACATACACTCAAGTAACGGGAGTGCTATCACAATTTGGTCACAGTTACAAACACGTAGCGTTTAAATGAAAAGTCAGAGCTTTTTGTAAATACTGACCTCCTTTATCAGGCCTAAAATGTTCTAAATCAACTTTTGTGTCAGATGATTTACATTTAAGGCTATCATTAGACAAAATTTGTCGTATAAAAATATGCTTTCACTTACGTTTTCTATCATCCCTGAAACGTTGAAGGGAACGTTTTTGATAGCCTGTATATATTCCATGCCGCTGCAATAAAAACAAGAGTTAGTAGTTATCAAAGCGGAAAATACAACTTCTGGTATGATTTGGTGTACTTAATGCAGTCCCAAGATCATTAACCTCAACTGAGTAAATACGTATTCAATGCTTGAAGTAACATTTTTAAAGCTTTTCACTGTCCAATACAAGTGATATTAACAATTATAGCCATCAATAACATTCCCATTGGTGTTATTTTTACAAATTCTCATTCCCTAATATGCTGCAAAAGTTAATGAGTAGTTATTTATTCATACTAGCATTTTATAGTTTAATAAACTACTAAGTTGTCAGTCTGATAAAACGTATGATTGAGGTCCATCAATCAGATATTTAGAGCTCGGCACAAATAGCCGAGTTCGTTAAGGTATGGTAAGAGATGGGTTGAGCATTATTAAAAAGAATATCTTGGGTTTGGTGCAAGTAATCTTGGAGCATAAAATAGGCACAATAGGGAATATGAAAACCCAGAATGATAATAAATCGAAAAGGACGTTTTTTCTACGATAAAAATCTACATTTGTTCGTAGGATCAGAGAAATTTCTTCCTTTGTGATCAAAAGATAAGTCACTTAGGAGTTACATGCTAGAGTATGTAGTTTAATATATAACAGCACTGGAGATAGAAGGAAACATGAAACAATATTACACAACGTCTTCTAGCGTTTCATGTAAATGGGATGATATTACAGCAAGATAATAACTCTGAACATTCTCCAAGCTTTGTAGAAAGTATATTCAAAACTTAGAAGAGAGTCGTTTTGTCCCCTCGGCGAGACAAACACTGCTGTTCTACAAAACTTTTATAGTGTCATTTGGGGAGACATTCCACTACATACCTAAGCCTGTGTGCAGTGGAAATGGAACGCAAGGAGATACGCATGAAAAATACACAGAGAAAAGTTAGCTTCAGAATTAACAATGAGTAATAAGAAGAGAATGCACATTTTAAGGACAGGAAATGTTAGACGAGAAATCCTGTGTTTTCCTTTCTTAAACTAAATAGAGGAAGTATTCTAGTCCAAAAAAAATAATCTACATAGATTATTTCCTTGGAAATACATGTTTTGAGGTTCATGAGGTTTTGAGGTCCAAAAGTAAACAGGGGAAGTATTATGTGTTTTGAAATCTATGAACAAAGTATTTTTAGAAAAAGGTCATGTGCGCGTATGTACATGTGTGCATATGCCTGTTTATATAGCATAAGTAAAAGCAAAATGTGTGATAAACACCAAAGTTAGTAGGAAAGGTAGAATCAGAGAACTCAAAAATTCATTGCCATAGCCGGGATTTGAACCACGGTGGTATGGGATTTGTAGGAATGGTCCCGGGTTCGGTACTAGCTCAGGGTTCTTTGCATGGATCTTGGATCTTGGGTTAGTGGTGAATACGACTGTTTTGTATTCCTGCTCGTTTATTTCCCCTCACCGTTTTTAACATTTTATTCCTGCTAATACTTCGACACCCACGCGCCTTTCCTTATTCTTTACGTTTCATATTGTCGCACCTATTCACCGACAAATGTTCGAACAACCATCTACAAGGATCTACTACGGCCAAGTGTGTATTCTAAACTTTTCTGACAACCATCTCCAAGGAACTATTACGCCCAAGTGTGTGTTCTAAACTTTTCTGACAACCATCTCCAAGAACTACCGCGGCCAAGTGTGAATTCTAAAATCTCCTGTTTCTCTATTTAAAAAATTCTATAACCCCCCATTCCACTATCACCTGATTTATACCTTCTTTCATTGGAGGCCTAAGGCTATCTGGCTTTTGGCGAACATTGCCCTTTTCTACATCTCTGCGTTCCAGCAACCTAACGGGACTCTTAGCAATAGAGGGAAAAACACCCGTTTCCGGCCGCTGATGTCCTTGTCTCTCTCAACCCATATTCCCACTTACGGCAACATTCGCCTTCCAGTTTTATTTAACACTATCCTTATCGTTATTGATATTTATTCTCCCTATGATTGTAATTTTATTTAACTACTCAAAACATACTGCTTCAGAAGCAGAAGCTTAACTAAGATCGGTTCTTTGCTGTTTTTCGAACGAGCTAGGCTCGAAGATCTCGTTCTGTAACATGTGAAAGAAACAAGCAAAACGTATGTCCCTGACAGCTTACTGTATAGAGGGACAAGCTACCTCTCAAGTAAAGGGCAAGACATTGGTTTAAGTCATATTGCATGTGCCCGTGACGTCAGATCGCGAATTAGTACAGAGCGTGACATTCGCTCTGTAGATATGCGTTCTTATTGAGGATTCTAATCGCGAACTGATATCAAGCTGACTGAAGTTATCGCACTCTCCCTACCGCCGCAACAAACGATAGAAAGTTGGTATAGACTTTATAGGAATATACACCACGCAGTATAACAATGGGGAAAAGAACGAAAAACCCATGTTTCACTTTCCGTAGTTAAAGTATAAACGCAATCTGTAAGGCTAAGTCACGATTCAAGCCATAAATATTGTTTACCGAATATTACTAATATTGTCACATGCAGGTTTGCCACACTTCAGCCAAATGCGCAGCCAAATGTTCTAATCGTGTGTTACCTTATGACTTAGTATGCGTTGTTCTTAGCTGCTTCGTTCATCACTAGGGAATTATCATTCAGGTAGTGAATATTAGTGCAGTAGTATCTGCATTCCCATTAGTGCACTTAGCTTCCTACATACCGATATATATATATATATATTATGTAATATTCTAAATGTTAGTATATAGACTATTACCCAATAGACTTTAAATAATGAATCATTTCTGGCCGCGTTACGAGCGCTGTAAGTTAAGCTAGGGCTGCCATTTCTCTGCCTGTAGCCGCAGAAAGCACCCTTCGGAGCGTCCTCCTCGATACGTAAATAGCCTCCACCATAGCTAACGAGCTATATAGAAATGTGTAAACTCTAAAGGAAAAGAGAAGAGGGGGTGTCTGTTTTGCTCTAAAATGTAAACCCTGAAGTGTCATAGGCAGGATTCAGCAGCTTTTACCAGATATGACGTTTGGTATTTAGATTTGGAAACAACTTCAGTAGTGTAATTAACTAACTGGTTAACCTCATCCAATTCGTATGAGCATTTATGTTGTCAGTTTAACTTGCAAAACCGTTTAGATTATATTTCTTTTCTTGCAGATAAGGATAGACGTGGTCTTCCAACTGTTGCCTTGCTTCTTATGCTTTTCTTATTTTGTATTTTAACACCCTTACTAACCCGAGCTTTATTTTTACCGACATTTTTCTACATCGTCTGCATTGTGAAATCTTAATTTAATGAATTTTCATGCAGCCCTGTGAGGTACGTGTCTTCGCGGATAGCTTTATTAAGGATGTATTAAGAGATTTCTCCACCTCAAGGGTTTAAAGCCGCTGAGTAATAGCAAAGATGTGGCCAGACTGGGGTATCAAACTTCATCCCTGCTCTACGCAAACGAAATTATTTACTACCTCACTACAAGACAAAATACTCTAAGGAGTGTTATACTACTCATGTTACTAGCTAAGATGGAGATTCAGAATACTCAAATGTAAAATAAAACATGTTTTGGCCACTCATATAGGAAACATAAACTAAGACTACACCATAGGGTTTAATACGATTTCCCAATGTACTCTTCGCCAGATCATTTATATATGGTGTGCTTTAAATGCATTTCCTTACCTAGGGAGTATTCAGGTCTACTTCCAAAATAAAACTGATACTTTCAGACAGATACTAGTCTGAATTTTGTGTATCCATTTATTCTTAATAAGTTATCTTTTATGCTCCTAAGAGAAGAATCAGTTGCAGATTGAGTGAAGAACTTAAGTGAACATATTTGAAGCAGAAACTATAGTAACTGCGAATTAATAATAATAATAATAATAATAATATTATTATTATTAATAATATATAACTTCATTCTATCACGTCGGATAAGTTTTGAAAATAAACTTCTGTACTTGTACATTAGCTGAATCAACACGGTTCATTTACCGACCAAATAAAATGGCTTGAAAAAGTACTTGGGCGTGTTCCATTTCTACATCCTAACAAATAAAGAATGAGACTATCAGTTTATATTGTGTGCGTGTGTGTGTGTGTGAGAGAGAGAGAGAGAGAGAGAGAGATTTAGTGGCACACGTGGTATGTATATAATGTTCTTACCTTTACCGTACATCGCTTTCTAGAAATGACAACGAAACTAGTAGTCCGAAGTCGATGTATAAGAATAGCTTTTACAAATTCGTTCTTTTAGAAAAATTCTAAATATGTGCAATGAAAGAAACTAGACACTTCATCAATTATGGGTATTTGCAAATGAATAACTTTTGTGAATGCATTTAAAAAAGAGGAAAGCGAACAACACAATATCTGAATTTGACATCCACTTATTCCAGGAATATACTGATCTTCAGCATGGTCAAATTTTGTAGTCATCATCCTACTATATGACTATGATTCCCTATAGAAGAAAATTTCCAAAAAAGGAGTTTGCAGCTTTATAATGAAGCCATAATCAAAAGGTAAGGAGTATTGTACGTGTGTAAAACTTCTATTATCGATGAAGGTTACACACGATAGACTGTCCCAAAATCTCAGTTACCTACGTCTATTTGCCATCTAATAGGTAAAGGCGTCTAGGTTTTAACAACGCCAAAGTAGCAACTAGGTCTTGGATTTTAGCAGAGAGAATAAAAGAAAGTTAGCACAATTTTGAAGCTCGAACTGCATAATGTGTTATGTCTTGAGTAAGCGATTGAAAGCTGTCTGAAGTTTGTAAACGATCAAACCTTTTTCACAAGGATCATTGTGAAATGTTTTTCAATGTGTGACAAGATTGGAAAAGACTAGGCAAGACCTGGCAAGACACATCAAAAATGTGTGTTTACAAGTTGTCTTTTCGCCAAACTGAAACCCTTCAGAACACATTGATAATTTATCACGCGCAAAGCAATTTAGTATTTGTGTCACAGTATAACAATTCGCAATGAAGTATTGTTCTTTGCTAATATTATGTAACACTTTCACATATTATATCCAATGAAATCACATTCCGAGTGTGGAATACAATGAAAATAACACCAACTGATATGTTAACCACATTATATAATATTGCATTTATGTATCCTTAGTTCGAAAATCTGCATAGCAATTATTTCTTCATAATCGCCTTCATCTGTTCCATCTTGTAATAATCCACGGAGCTTTCTATGTACAAACATGGCCATCTTATGTATAACCTAATCAGTTCGCATAGGACATACCTTGGCTGAGTAGCCATTTTTGTTTACTTTTCGTTTTCAGCCATGTTGCAGAGTTCGTGACGCACTGTGAATACTCGCATTTCATTGGCCAGATTCATCAAATCAATGTGAAATCTTTGACCGTTTAGAGCATGTCCTTATTTGCTTTCAAGACTTTCAAAGACTTTAAAAGTATTTGAAGCAATTTGACAATAAAAGTTGTGAGGTTGTGACAACTCTTGAAAAGTCTTATAAAGTATTGAATTTGACAAAAATTTGATCGTGTACAAGCGGCTTTAAGAATATTCATTTGTGTTTTATTTTTAAACACCTTGTTTCTGATTGGTTCATGGAACAACAGGTGAATGGGACTAACCATAACATCTGATATAAAGTTTAGTTTGTCTGAAATTTATTAATTCCTTGTAAGTTTTATTAGGGATAGTCAATAAATCCATTCAATAGGAGGTGTAACTGTGTAAATAAACGCCAAACTTGATTTACTCAGCTACTTTTATGAATAAAGAAGGTGCAAAAAAACTATGTTTTATCCATTTTAAATATTTTCTCACTAAACGATATTTACGTGCCTAGAAAGGAGCTGAAACTTTTTAAATTAACCGTAATTCTACTGTGTGGTTTACCAAAATTTAACGGGAAGATATAATTTTGGAAATGTAGCGCTCACTGGTAATAATATAAGCGGAGCACACAAAATTAACTTTTGCTTTGTTTGGTAGTTTCAGTACTGGGCGTGTAGTGTTTAGCCGGAAATAGTAGGTTTTAAGAAACTCTTTACTTACAATTCAGCCAAATTTAAAATTTGCCAGAAAGCTTACTTTTCACCTTTAGGAGCAAACTAAATGGCAAAAACTGCCAAGAAATGATATTTTCAGTGTTTTGTACAATTCTATTCACTGGAACTCCCTCTCTAATTGGATACATATTTAATCAATGTAGACATAACCTTATATTTCAAATAAGTTTTTAAAAACTGTGCTGAATCTGCGTTTTGCACTTTGAATTTGCACTACTACACATAAAAATAATTGGAGTAGATAGGTAAAGATTGCCCCATATTTTAGATGAAGTTGTGCAATACAAATTGTCAGCTGCTAAATATGATAGATGCTGTGTACTCAAGCCATGTTTTTTTTTCCTTTCTTTGCAAATTTATGCGAATTTGTTATGTCTATGTTTGCTTTTAACAGCTTCTGGTATAACTGATCCATTTTCTTAGAAACTATTGAAGTTAACTAAATAACATTTTACGATGATAAATAAAACTTTTAAGCTCAGTTGTGGATCTACTTTGGTGTTATTACATAGGTTTGTCTTTTTTTTAAATAATTGCTGATAAATGTTAAGAAAAACATGCCAAAGTTAGAAAAATGATCCCCCATCCTTAATAAACAAAGTTGTTCGATAAAACTTGATCAGCGGACTTAGAAGCTGTTCATCTATATTGTGTAAAATGTTCAGTCTAATGACGTGGCGAGCCCATGGAGGTATAGTTTGATAGGCCTGACTTGGGGTAACCCTCCCGGAATAGCTTGGTAGTCCTGAACCGGAAGGGTCTACTGAATTATGGCTGGATGTGATCTTTCCAGTTGTTTCCAGAACCTACGAGTGGCGTTGTGACGTATTGGCAGGAAGTAAGCATAGGGGTATATGCTGATAATATTATCTTCTTGATTATTAATATTGTAAGCTGTTAAACTTGAAATAACTTCTTATTTTGGATTTACCTTAAGATTCCTGTTCCACTTATAAGTTAAAAACCTTGGTTATGTATGCTTACTGATGTATTTATTAGCTACGCACCTGCATTTGCCATGGCCACAAGAAGAAACAACCTTAGTAACTCTCTTCGATTAGTATAGGGCCGTGGCAATGTCTGAAATACTTTTCAAGATACTGAGTAACGAATTTAGCAGATTTAACATTGCTAAAATAGTTCTTTTAATCTCTCCTTTATGTACATAAACAGCTAATTTTCATGCAGCAGTGATTCGCAAGTTGTTCCATGTGTTTAGATGGACAGTAGAGAGCGCATTTGAAATTATGCACTTTTATACAGGATTAAAACCAGCAATTTAACCATTGTTACATAGCTTACATTAAGCCAACGAGAAAACATTGGTATTCGATGCTAACGTAATTATTGACAGAAAGATATAAATAATTATATAATGAAATGAGAGTGAAATTCATAAATAATTCCAATAAATAATTTCCATATATTGAACCAACGTATAATGGAAGAAGAAAGGGTTACAACTTTGGAAATGAATAAGGAAGTCAATACCAGGCAGATTACGGGTTCAGAAAAAGTAATTAGTTAAAATGCAGAGCAACTAAGGTAAATAAGCATTCCGGCGAACTTAAGTCGACAAGAAACCCATTAGCTCAATGTTCAGGCAGCTAGAACTCAAGACGTTAAGAAATAAGAGATGTAAAACTGCACATCATGGACCAGCTTGGAAAATTTGAGAAAGTGAAAAAACTTTTAAAATTTGGCAGCGTCAAACAGTAAAAATTTTATTTCAGGTGCTTAGGAATTGGCAACATATAATGCAGAAACTTTGGGGGGGGGTAGTTCTAAAGTAGGCAGAACTTAAGTTTACAAAAGAGCATGTATTGCTAAACTTTTCTTTCGTGTACAGCCTTAGTAGCTTACAATTTTTACGATGATCGGGAATTTGTAGCGTCTGGCGGCAAGTTACGCTTCCACTTTCTTTTATTGCGGAAACAGTTATTTCAAACCGTAAAATTGATACTGCAGAAGTTAGCAGGCATAATAACTCAATTGTTATAATTTCGAGTGCTACGATTCATAATCAGTTTCATTCTTTATCTTTAAATAGTCGGCAACTTTCTTCAATAGCTCAAGTATTAGATTGCATTTAAGTTCTCAGTGAATTTAAACTGGTATTATCCTTTTGTACTAAGCCCACGCATATCCTGAGAGAAAGAATACATAGCCAATCATTGTAGCAGCCGGCAGCAGAATCAACAGCAGATATTGGAGACGGTGTCAAAAAGTGAGACCGGCCATTCGTCGTTACCGCATATTAGTGGTTTTAAACTTTCTATGGAAGGAACTGTAGTTATTCGTTATTTATATCTATATTAATATATATGTAATAATTTCCAATGATTCTTAAATGTGGATACGAAAATTAATGTGAATATTCTATAATTTGTGCTTATATCGCAAATAATGCAAAGAAGCCTAAGTTAAGGCAATCAACCTTTTGCCTTATTTTATAGTAAAATTTCCAAAATCGTAATTCTTAACAAATTGTTTTGAAATTTTAACCATATGTTTGGAATGTTATCTTATAATTGATAACAAAGTGTTATGCACCTGTGCAACACTTTAGCATTTATTAATCATTGTTTATATAAATATCGTTGTTTTTAAAAAAATGTCCTATACCTCAAATTATTTAAGGTGGTACAATAAAGGTTCTCCTGACATAGACTAGACATATTGCAAAGACACTCTAATCGGCCTTTTTCCTATATATGTTTAACTACGGACAAAATTTCACTTATTTTACAATTTATACAGTATTATGTGGGGGAGATTCGCACATTTTAAAAAAGGGTTTTGAAGCTCTTTGCTTATATTTTGTACGCCTAGCTTGCAAAGTTTAGAAATATTTGTGAAAAATTGCATCTTGAGACACATTTTATGTACTGAAAAACGTGGAAATGTGTTCTTTAGTAAATCAAGTTTAAAGATTCGCATGCCACTATTTGATATGGGGTCACGAACGTTCCTTTAAGGCGTAAATGGAAAATACTGCGGCATTATATATTGTTATATGTTGTAAATGATTAGAAAATGTAAAAATTAAAACTGTGAAATTTTGAATTCTCAACCAAAATCTCACCATAGGTTTTACTCACCAGAGTAAAGCAGTGAAAATGTCGACTCCTACGGGAAATATGAAGCAATATAAACCTGGCGGAGCAGTCAAACTGGTTATTTTTATCATAATCCATGTTATAGTAATATCAACTTGCAACACCACACGCTTTAGAAGAGCATTAAGTTCTCTGCTGGAAAACAACTGCAACCCAATGAGACAATTGAGGATGCAAGGGAGCAAATGCCACTCGGTCGATGCGAAGTCAATCACAACATTTGCAATTGTAGCTCTACCTGCCTAGACAATCAAGTGCAGCACCAGGTAATCAATAGACACACTAATTACTATGAGCATTAATGACTGTTGTAGTTGAGAGCTCTAAAACCATACCACTATTACTACCTGAACACAGTGCTTCTGACCTTCGTTTTCACTGAACATAATGCGATGCAATTAAGTTTTCCGCATAAATTGTAATGTATATATCGATTTATCAATGTGTTTATGATAAAAATATTAAGATAACATTAAGGCTCCGATCCAAGGACTTGGAATATCCATACAAAAGGTAACGAATGTCTTCTTTATTCCACTTCTATTGTCGAACATAAAAACAATCGATAAATACCTGCATACTTTACGTAATTTTAAGCCTCTAAAACTACCCCCAGTTTTCCCTTAACTCTCTCTGCGGCCTCATAGCCGTTTTCTGTAGTATAAATAATTTTAAACATCAATTTACCGCCATATATTAGAAAACTTCATGAAAGTCAAACATTTTGGAAGAACGAAATAAGTCTGATAATGCATTGACTTATCTATATAATAAGCATACTAGTTTATGAAAATTTCTATGAATTCTTCTAAAAACTTCTATAACAGGTTTTATCAACATAATTATGTCTCAGATTCCAAGAAAAGTATTTAAAAATAAAAGTCGATTCTGTGTGAAACACCCAGATAATGAAAATTTGAAAAGCTTCAACCTTTAAAATTTTAAAATCATTTATGGAATACGGTGCTTCAAAATCAAATATTAAATTTCTGTAGCATTAAGACCTTACCTGAGAAAAATAAAATATCTAAAACCTTTAAACTGTAAAAGGTATTCACGTAATAATTTATTCAAGTCCAAAATTCAAAGCTATGCTTTATTATCATTGGTATTTTCTTGAATCATGAGGATTATTCTTAATTGGCAAAAACGTAGGAAAGTAATATTACAATAAAAGAAAGTTTTAAACCTTCACTTCCTATTTCCACATACCTACCACATCTATTTAAACGTCGTGTTTGGGTATTTAAATGAACAGATATGCAAAATCACAGTTGGATTTTGCTTCTACAATGTTTGCGGATATGTTTTTACAAAAAGGTTTTATAAAATACTTAAAAATACCTGAATGCCATGTGTGGTGAGACAGGTAGGAGACATCGAAGCATCTTGCACTTTATTGCTGCATGAATTATTGTTTGACCCAGTTCAGTTAGACACAAAGCTGTGTTGCATTAACGCTGCTATTTATTCACAGACTGCAAAAGTGGGCAAAGTTTACCTGTAATGTGTGTGAATTAAACAGATTTCTCTGAAGTCAAACACTGCAGGAGTAATAGTAAGGCCAAGAAAAGCATTGTTAAGAAAAATGCGTATTTAGCAAAATGATGAGTTGGTTAAAACTGTTGTGGTAAGAAAATACATTGGCTGAATTGCTATTGATAAGTAAGGTTTTAATCTTGGTGAATCAAGTTCCAAGGCAACCGAGCTTCAATATATCTGTTATATAGAGACTTATAAACGGAATGCAAAATATTGAACTCTTAATTCGTAAAGCTGTGCACATGTAGTTTCCTGCTGTGACGAAGGTAAAGGAGGGACCGCAGGGAAGACAGAGCTGAACAGTGTACCGGACATCGTGCAATCCGAAACTTCAAAAGCTCCGTAACAGTGCGTTGACTATTCTTGTTAATGCTATAGATTGCAAGCTTCTGTCTCTTCATTTGCATGGCTGCATTTTGTTTGTCTTTTTACCCAGCTGTACTCTATTGGCCGGGTTCTGCACTTGATAAACAAGGCATACTTTAGAGTGTGAACAGTTTTGGCCAGTCAGAAAGAAGAAATCTGGGAATACTTGTATACAGTTTTGTGGGTCGAGAAACGAGCGAGCACAACTCATTCTTATGCCAGATCCCATTTAGTGACGTTTAATTATTTTACTATTTATTTTCACTATTAAGATTGTCCTCTTCTGCCCATTTGAGTAGCTGAGACTATACAAACGATGGGGAATATTCTTTGCAGGTAATCTCTCTCTCTCTCGCTCTCTCTCTCTCTCTCTCTCTCTCTCTCTCTATATATATATATATATATATATATAACTTCGGATAAAAATACTCATCTTTTGTTGTCATAACTTTCGCTATACATAATTTGTTTATTTGTACCATACAAGAAGTTTCTATTCTATGAGTGCGACTGTTTTATGTGTGAGCTTTTCTCTTTTTATGAACATTACACATAAAATATAAAAGATTAGGTGTGAAAACGTTCTTTATACTGTAGCGTATGTGTGTGTATTGGCGCGTCGGACACATTATTGCTGTGTATAATATTGTTGAGCTAATTGTTGTTTTTGTATGTTAAGTTCTTGTCCGAGTCTAATGTAGGTCTTCAAAGGGAATTGGTTGTGCGTGCGTGTGAGGGAGTGTATGCGTGGGGCATCTCCCCCATTGTTCTTCTGTAACCTTTTGTGCATAATGTAGGGCACCTTGTTAATTATGATAAATCAAAGGTAAATGTAAATTTATGTATTTTTTAACGTTCTAAAGATCCCACGCCCGCATAGTTTTGTGCAGCAAGTTCTTGGTATCTCTCGTGTGCCTCTGAATTATGTTCCCCAATGTTTATGCCGGGGTAACTAAATTTAGTATTTTAGCTGCAAACCTTCCGGCCTCACCCCGGTTTATAACAATACAGCACAGAAAAATGTTTTAACTTTAGTAAACCTCTGCTGCAGCTATGTAATTATACACTATTAAACTGATTAATTGTGTGTGTGTGTGTGTGTTTTACGGTTTTTGAAGTCCACTCTTTGGATTGAAAAACGGGCTTTAAATGGACTTAGGAGTACGAGGAATTGATTAGACAGATCTCCTCTCAAGGAAAGTTCTTTTTCATTGAATTTTTAAAATAAATATTATAATTGGAAACATTGGCCTTCAACACAGCCAAAGCCATCAATATGACATAAGATGTTATGGGTGGCATTCAGTGCAAACAAGAAAGCTGTTATACTAAAGCTTATGTTGTACAAAACGAATACAGAGCCTCTCTTGTACAAGGTGGACAATTAGGGGTTTGTCTTGCTATGGCAGTAAAATTCCTTACTATAGAGAAACCGGATAAAATATCTCCCCATCCTGAACCATAATCTTGTAATGAATCAGGTTCTCACAATCACAGTTACAAATACAATGAAAAATAAATATTCCTAATAAATGTCCTTCTTGTGCATCCACACAACTTGGTACCGTTTCAGGAAATGTTCTTACGCATGCATCAGTTCAGCAACCAAATAGTGTTAACCTCTCTCCTGAAATTTTCTTTCCGTTCTTCTAATGCTTGGGAATTTGATATATACACCTTTTTTCAAACCACTGCCATAAATAAAAACAAATTTTCTGAAACACTGGGACTGTGTGAACCTAATTATCTCCTGTTTCCTGAATGCGAGTCAATGATTCCTAAGTTCTATTGTTGACCGTGTGTTACTGGAAATATCGAGTCCTATATTAATAGTGGTAATTTATTAAAAACATTGTATGTGTATGCTAAAAATGCCGTATTATTCTGTACGGGTTGACCGCGAAATATGCAGCGATTTTTTATTGGAATAATGGGGCTTTCCACAAAATTAGACATGTAAACAGTACAATGCTTCGTCAGAGAAGATTCTTACATTTGGACAATCATTTCCTCATTAACATTCCTCAGAAGTCAGTTAGAGATGTTTACCTAAGTCTCCTGATCACATAGCTGCAATTCGAGGACAACAGTCATTTTGTGTGGTTTCAATTTAAAGTATTTGCTCATTGAAACAGGAAATAGCCACGGAGATATTTTAGTGAAGGTTATAATCATTTCCTTGTTTACATGCAATTAAGAATCATCCTGTGTGTAAATTCTATAATAATTATATTAGGAATAAGCCAGATGCCTTATTTTGACAGTGTGTGAATACAACTACAGTCCTTTAATGATTACATAACGGTCCCACTGCAAATCATCATCGTCATTGTACGCCAAGATCAACGTAAAGCAAATTATGATGATGCAAATGCAATGCTCCAGGCAGCACCACGAGTCTTTGATCTCTACTTTCCGGAAATGACACAATTTCCTATCGAAACATACGGCTAATGCCAAAACCTATACATGCGCTTTATAACGCATTGCTAGCACACGATATAAACCCACGTATGCTAAGGCAATACGTTCTAGAAGATTGATACAAATCACGTAAATTTTTGTCATTATTAAAAAATTCAATTATAGTAACCATGGCTAGTGTTACAGTTTCCGTTTAATTATTTTAAAAAAGTTATTGGTCTAATGATATTTAAATCATGAATGTTTGTAACCTTCGACACTCCACTCAATAAATTTGTTTTTTCGTTTCTTCTTTTTTTGTTTTACTTAATTATGCATTTAATTTAGTACTTATCATTTCGTTTACGGATACCAATGAGTGACATCATCACACTTTCCTTACACTTCTCTTCTTTGGATACTTATGGGAATCGGTGGGATTTCAAAGATTTATTTTGTATAATTGAATACTCATTTTAACATAAGTTACAATAAATATTTCAAATATGTCCACAAAACTGATTGTGAGTTTTCCCTTTACGTAAATTCACCTTTATGCTATAATTCCCTTCAATCCTCTCAGCTTTTGCACAGTACACGTATAAAAGTAACAAAATTAGTGAACTAAGCTTACATAGTTTTGCTTTAAACCAATTAAATGTGTACAAAACTGTTGCATCAGATTTCATCTAGTTATAACAATAGATTTATTCAGAAGAAAATCGCTACATTCATTTAAACTTCTTTCTTGCATATGCAAATAAGAACATTATTATTATTAACTTCTACTAACTTTATTATCCGGTATATTTATTAATTGATGAGATAAGTACAATAATAAATGCAGTAATTAAGGTTTCAGTAAAATTGAAGAACTAAAGTATGCTGATTTATTCACTCTAACCCCTTTACACTATACGCATTTATGGGGTTTAAACTTTTGGAATGGTATAATTACTATAAGATCGCATGTAAAAATATCTGGGAAATGTATAATTAATGAGAACAAATTTTTTAAAAAATGCGTATCCGTGGAGTCCTATTTACTCCAACATCATAAATGAGCCCAGAGTCCATATAGTCGAGCTATTTGAATTTTTATTGAACTAAAGTGAAAAGCCACGCCCTTAAAAGCGAAGTTAGTTTACCTTAACCACTGTCACAGGTGGCCAAGATGTGTGTTCACGGGTGCGTGAACTGGAGTTTAGCGATTCAAATCCCGCTTGGACTGTCCCCCGTAATTGATGGAGTTAGGCCTGAAAAATAAGTTTCCCATATTTCCTTTCCTAACCATCATTTCATTCATCATCAGTGTCCACCACCTGTGATACCATTTTAATCTGAGTTAAAGACTATTCAAATAAATAAACAACATAAAATAAATAATAAACCCTCACCCAAATTAAGTCCTCGAGTTTAGAGATCAAGTACGCCACGCCTATTCCGCGAAGTGAGCGGCCAATCAACAGGGTAGACTAATTCCCTCGCTTGCATGCATCAGCTTGGGCAAAGCGAGAAGCAGAAATTTAATGAGGTGAGTGTACTAAAACATTAATTTAATCTGATGCTATAGTTTCCCTAAAATGTAGATATAATTTAAACCCGTATTGTAAAACAAGCCACCCTCATTCTGACAGAAGCATGCAGTCAGGGCTCTTCACGAACAAAGCTCACGAATATCAAGAATTAATACGATAATCTGTTGCAATATTTGCTACAGGAAATTTATTGCATGGATTTCATCTAATGTGTTTAGCAACGTTGTACTTGCAACACTATGTGTTCACGAACAGTTTGGAAAAAATGATAAAGAATTCCTACCTCATGGATTTACCGACTCAGGACTATACAAATATAGCAGAGAGTTATAAATAAATTCCTAATACAAGCGCAAATTTATTATACTTTCCTATTGTATGCATATAAGTTAACCTGTTTTTGAAGACGAAAAGGGATTTTGAAATAGTTTATTTATGTATTTCGAGTACATGAAATATTAATAGTGCCCATTTTTATCAAAATTCGTTTATTTTATTATATTCTATGTTTGTAATTATAAAAAGGAACTCGGTGCACCTCTATCTTAATTACGCTCTTTAAATGTGTCGACGACCGCCGCTTAGGCGGTAAGATTTTATTGCTCGCCATTTATTTCATCCAGTCACGTCCTTGCTTTGCCATTTCCAGAGTTTGTGTCGAGGAAAAGCCTGTCAATACCAGAAAGTGAAGCGATTTCCGATCTGGGGTGGATGCTATTCTTTGTGGAAGCCACTCCCAGAGTAAGTTAACGAACAGACGCAAGGATTTTATCAATCCATCGGGTCTCTCCAGGCTCTACGATGAAAACAAATCGGTATGTGCTGGAACAGGCAACAAATATCACGAAAACTTTATTATATGCGACAAAATGTGTTATTTTCGATGTATTTGTATATCCTTATAACCACTTATATTATAAATGGCTAGGATTAAATCATAAGTATTATGCCTTTTCCGGAGCTACAAAATGTTAAGAAAATCAACCTATTAGGACAAAGTAAAGCAGCTCTAGCATGATTTTAAAATATGTATTCGGCTTAAAAGTCAAAATTAAACGCCGCGCTTTCTCATGTTGTGTTAAATACATCATAAATACTATCTTTACTTTCAGGTTACTTCTAATAAATTACAGGACGAGTGTATTTCCTGAGCTGATATTTTATTCGTGTAAATCAGAAGCAGCGAAAATACTTTCGTTCTAATAGTTGAAGTAAAATGCAAGTTAGAAAAGCTATTAGAAACATATAAAGTACAAATAAAAACTAGGATGAGTCCTACCTACAGCGGCGAGTCCATTTTGCCCGAAATCTCTCCTAGTATTAAGATTCAAATTTATGTAGGTATGATATATTGCATTGCATTATTTTTACTTTCTCTGCCACCTACCTATAGTAGGTTAGAGGAAGTATTGTATTACACCCAACAATGTTATACGAAATATGCATTGTGACGCAGCTATGTGGCTTTGCAATCGGTCCCGACCGATCGACTGGCCGGGGAAGCTCTCACCCAGCGGAAACACTAGGAGTGTTATCGAGAGATAACAGGTTGTTCTCGAAATCTCTCTTCCCTTCGCCTCCTTCTAGAATATTCTGTATAAAGTACCAGCAGCTATATAAACCAGCGTGTTCGTTAGTGAGTTGATGAGTGCGTTTCTGATGCGATATCAAGTGCAGTTCTACAAGTGAGTTTGTGATGACAGTTGTGACGTACAGTGAGTGCTGTTTCCGCGAGAGATTAAAGGTGCATTGTGTTTTACTTCCCAGCGACTGAATTGAACAGAAGAAGGGGCTATGGTATTTGAATACACTGCCACGTCGTAAAGAAGATGAAGTGACGGGGAAAATTGAATAGTTCAAATTGGTGAAGTGACAGTGTGAACTAAGTGAAATCACAGTAAATTTGAGCTAGATCAAAACAGTGAAGTCACAGTGAGAACAAAGTGAAATCTGCACAACGCAAAATATTTTGAGTCCCCCTGAATAAGAAAAAATGCTTGTTTTTTATGAAGAGATCTGTATATGAGTGTCTATTGTGTGTGGTGTGTTTGTGAACAGCATAGTCAACTATAAGTCAAATATATGCCCTACTTGAAATTTAAGTCCTATTTTAAAAAGATTCCTTCACACCAAACTACTCTTTAGGTAGAAACAGTTTTCATATTTTTTATTTCCTCCAATATGTCCCAAACAAATAAATACCCTTTGGAAAGGTAGAATCAGATTACTGAACAATTCAATGCTATAGCCGGGATTTGA
The DNA here is from genome assembly GCA_030765065.1 of Deroplatys truncata. Classification (NCBI taxonomy): domain Eukaryota; kingdom Metazoa; phylum Arthropoda; class Insecta; order Mantodea; family Mantidae; genus Deroplatys; species Deroplatys truncata. Next base: position 109,929,716 of record CM060981.1, read on the forward strand.
ACGGATCTCCCGGTCTCCGTCCGGTTGCTCTAACCACTGCTGACTCGCTGGAGAATTTAATGGCGTGCCGGCATGTTGCCATGGTAGCTCAGTGGTTAGATCAACCGGATGGAGACCGGGAGATCCGTGGTTCAAATCCCGGCTATGGCGTTGAATTTTTCAGTCATCTGATTCTACCTTTCCAACCCTGTCCAACACTCTGCTTGTGTGAAAGGACAATTAATTCAATTAAATACCCTTTATTTGAGATATTTACATAAAATAAACGTATACCTTAAATTCTCTTGAAATCGCCTGTGAGGTCCTCTTTTTTGGAAGAATTGTTTAACGTGCAAACCATAAGAAATGAAACTTACTGTGAGAAAATGTACATCTCTTTAAAACGCACAATCTGTGTAAAATAAATTGTATACGCAATCAGCCATTTCCGAGATATTCGTTATTACTGGTTAGCGTTTTTCAATACTTTCAATAGTTTAAAAGTGTTTTTGCTATTGAATTGTTTCTTGCGATGTCACATAAAGAGCGTGGAATTTCAAGGTATTGAAACGACGCGCTTTTAAACATCGACTATCGCCTTATCTCTTCACCCTGCAACGAAATGTGTAAACGTGAATTGAAAGCGTATATGAATTAGCAATAAATATATAGAACTATAAGCTTTGAAAGAATTGTAGTAGAGGTTGCTGCATGCGCAGATCTATTCCTTATTACTAATTTTCCTTTCCATCGAATGACTGCTGTTGGCTGTCCTCTGTTGTCAGTGTTTACGCCTCTGTTGCAGTCATCCGAACGAACTAAAGTCATGCATATTGTATGTGCCTGATCTCTTTAGAATTTTGAATACTTTGCGTTTTCTGTAAATTGAATGACAATGAAGCACTAAATTTTGCTTAACTTCTTAGTCTTAAAGGAAGAGAACTTTTGAATTCTTAAATATTTGCCCATATCTCAGCAATTTTGGCTGCTGAATTATCTTTCAGTTGTGTAAAACTGCACTACAAACCCTTAAGTGAGCCACTGCTGAGAAAGCATTCGGATATCGTTCTCTGCTCGTGGTTTTAAATAGTCTCCATTACTGCGTCGATGTTTTCTCACCCCAAAGGTGCTTTTTCGTATCGGATCATTGATTTATTAAAGATATTTACAGATGTTTGATGGATTATTTGGGTCTTTCTTAGCTACTGTTGAGCAACCGATGGCATTATTTAGAAACTAAAATATTTTAAACTTATGAAACGCACTAATTTTAATTAGATAGTGCTATACTCCTTTACACATTTATGTAGTGAGCTGAGACTTCCGAAACTCAGAGCGGTAAGATGTCAAGCCAGTAAGTCTACTTTCCGAAACTTTGAAAGAGCAATATGCGAGTTTCCTTTAAAAGTCCTGAAAGCATTTCGTATTCGCGGCTGTGCATGGAAAAAGAATTATCAATGATAATTCCTGATCGGGGATTTGAGAATAGCTACCAAAAATTTGGGGAAGAAAAACGAAATATTGGTTTGAATTTGAAGCATATTATGTGTATTTTAAGAAGCATTGTAGCGTCCGAGGTTCGCATTCAAAGGTTCCGTGTTAAAATTTCGAGGTGACTGAGTATCCTGACTAAGAATTTTTCGTGGTCCTTTATGGTGGCTTGGCGAATGCTATATTCAATTCTTAAGCACCACTAATTTTTTCGTCTCTCTTTCCCAATTTTTAGGACAGCAGAGACAGGCGAAGCGGACGGTGGCGTGCACTTAAGCGGCGATTGTACCTACTTCGAGTAGAGAAGCGCTGTTTCTGAAATATTATTCAAACCTTCTGTTCTAATCTGTCCATGAAGGACAGCAGATATCAAAGAGGAATTCCGCCGGGATATATAGAGTGGACCATTTAATTTGAGTCTATACAAAATCTCCAAAACTAAGCGTTGTAGAAAGAAAGGTCTTTAATGAAAGTTGCTTGATATTATGGGGGAAAGAAAATGCCATTGGTCGTGTTTTATTTGGAGGACGTTATGTTGGTCATTTTAGGATAAATTTATTTTTTTTAAATGGGAACATACATTTTGTATGTTGTTTTCTTATTAGAAAATGGTATACAAAAAGCTGTTTATTTTGTGATGAGGAATACGGAAATAAAATAAAAGATGTTGGTTCCCAATTACGAAACGTAACTTAACTCTCAAATGACCATCCATGGTCCACCGATTCACTGTGCTCTTCGTACACTGCCATTCAGAATTTTCTTGTTATTTACGTTGGTGTAAGAACGATTGCAAATTACTTTATACAAATGTTGTTAAGTTTTCTATAGAGTGAGAAAACAACATAAAATAGTAGGTTCCCATTTAAAAAAATTAAATTGACCCTAAAATGACCGTCAAAACGTCCTCCAAAAAATACGACTAATGGTATTTACTACCCTCCATGATATCAAGTAACTTTTATTCAAGACATTTCTTTCTATAACGCTTAGTTTTGGAGATATTGTACAGTCTCAACTTAAATAGTTCACCCTGTATAAAGTAGAGACGTTAGGGATCTCGCTGTGTGCACCACCAGATAGGATCCTTCTCAGTCTTTCCCACTTAATATCTTCGTCCCAAAGGTGAGTGGTCTTGTTAGGTAGAGCACTGATCAAAGTTATGAAATATTCCTGCATAACCAACCTGAGAACATCGGTCTTTTTTCTGTTTCATGACTTGAAGATAAATAAGAGCAGGATTTATTAATAGGTCAATAAATACTAAAAAAAACGGTCTATTCAGTATACAATACTTTTAGCCAAATTTCAGAATACGGAATTATAAGAATGGCTTTTAATGATACTATTGTAGGAAAAAGGAGCGTTGCAGGACCACTTGAGGGATAGATTTTCGGAACAGATCGAAAGGCCTAATTAAAAAAACATATTATGCAACATGAAGCCCAGCATATCACATTGTTAAACCCAAAATGGGTTTGGCCAATAGGCTTAGTGCAAATAATGGCGTACGGTAGGTTTTGGAACAAGTTATGAATGAATTCTAGAAACATGTAGATATGTATGAAGCAATACACGAAATGAAGAAGTTACATTTAAAATTTCTTTTCTTTCTTTGAACTTATAACTCATACCTCAGATATCGTTGTATCTCAAAAAGGCCTCAAGAATTGTGTCATCAATCCATCCGTGTGTGCAGCTGAGCAATATAATGGTTTCAATTTTTCTGGGTTTCAGAGGTCGCTAAGTAATACATGTGGCATATCGTCTGGGTAGCACGATATGCCATAGCCAGCTGTGGCAACAATATATCTTCACTTCTTACACCTGTATTCCTGTAAACCTGTACATAATGTATCCCAAAATTAACGCATAGCAAATGCTGTATGTGCAGAAATCTGGAAACCCAACCTGGTGTGCTAACTTCCATAGTGGTTTTTGTGGCGAACGTTCAAGATTTTCACCAATTTCGTCTAATACTTCTTCTATTAACACTGTATGTTTTCGTGTGTGTGTTTCTTGTTTTGTACTGAACCAATAGTCTCAAATTTATTCACAAGATAATGAACTGAAGTTCCAGAAGCAGGCAATTGTGCAGGAAACTTCGGGATGAATTATTCAGCTACGCAACTAGCCGATTCGTATTTAAACTAACGCTTAGACACAAATATACGTCGTTCAGAAGATAAGTACCTTTCCATGTTCCCAAATGAAACTATAGTACTGCAGCAGATACTAGTAAAAGGACCCAAAATAATTTATAAAACCGGCTAAGGAATCATGAAACGGAAATTCAATGGAATGAATGGGGAAATTTGATGCATTATGTTTCCAAATTTTAAGTGTAATTGTTTTACAGCAAGATCTGTGTCATCATCTTTGCCTTGATCATTTATATATTTATTTAAATTGTTAATTATAACTGTATTTAATGCCACAATGAGAAATAAAGAATAATATTGTAATAATACAAAATGTGAAACAAAAGGCGAGAATTTAAACAATAATACATAATTTTTATTTATTGTATGATTGTAAATATATTATTCTTAGGGATGTATTATTTATCCATGCAAGAATGTATAAATTATGCGAATTTGTTTTACGATTGACAGCAACCAGACATTAGCTTAAATAAACAAGATTCAACTATTGTGATTGCCACAAACATTTTCACTTATGCAGGAGACCTTTGCAAGGAAAGCGGAGAAAGTGAATTAATTCGCTCCGTGAATTATCAAGTGTTATTGGCAAGAAGGAACAAACATTGAATAATGTAATATAACGAATGTCTACAAGTAATTAAAGCAAATATGAAAGTAAATCTATGATTTAATTGACATATATTGTTCATCAGTAAAAGCAAGTTGAGCAAAAGTACAAAACATATTATAGTGAAACTTTACCTATGGAATTGACTTATTTATATAATAAATAGCTTACCTTCCAAACACCGAGTACCTGAAATACGATTCAATATTGCCACGACTAAGAGTTAGTAGCAATATAAGTATGTGTAACGGAAGAAAGAAAACATTCAAATATTTTGCTACGCGTTACACATGCTAGAATCCACAACAGTTACTAAATAAAAATTGTCAGGAAGTCAGTTTTAACACGCCAGACCTAAACTTGCCATACCAACTGTCTGAGAGGCAGACAAATACAAACCGAGTTTTTAGAGTACACAGCATCCATATTCATAAGAACTTCCAGAGCATCCAACAGGGTCCAGCGGCGATACCTCATCGACTCTTCCCACACCAAAGCTTCATAAATTTTATTTCAATACTGACGTTAATGACACACGGTAACTGAATATAGAAAGCCTTTTGTGATTTCGGAGCGTGGAGAATGCGGATGCCAGCCGCCTTTGGCTCTGACGCACAACACTGTACGAGCGGTCAGGTTTTATACCGAAAACCCAGTATATGAAAGAAAACCAGTTGACTTTAAAGTTTTCCTGTCCTTTGTATCACTTTGAGCGTTGAAACGAAGAAAAGTTTAAGGAAAGTGCTCTCTTCAGTTGAATGAACACTTAGGAATAGAATTGTCCGTAACAAGATATAAATGCTCATTTCAACGGAAAAATACAGTCAGGTTTTGTTTTCATTCATTTTTATCACTTTTTAATTTAATGCAATTTAATTAAATCAAAGAATATACCCCTTTACTTCAGAGACCTACAGTTTGATTTACATTGGCAATTTGGAAGCTCTGTGTGCTTCGCGAATTTTTCTAAAAGAAACTGAATGAGCACAGAAGACAAATAGTGGATTGCGCCAGCCGTACTCTCCCCTTTAACCCTCCTGCTTATTATTCTGCGTATCAACATCCGTTCCAATACTAGACTGGGGGAGAGAAAAAAGAAAGAAGTGAAATCATTACCTTAATGTAAAGCTTAATACCAAACAGGGTGATTCAAAATTACATTCGCGCTACTATCCGAAACTAAGCAACCTAGGAAATCCACTAGTACGGAAAGGATAAATATATAAGTCAATGAAGTTCTGTCGTACTCGCGAGTATGTGAATTTGCATTTCCTTATTAGATACACCATACAACGACTTTTCAAATAGAAAAACCTTCTCGTTTAGTCAAATTCTTTCTTCCACCGTTCTGCGTCGGAAACATATGTTTGCAACTCTATCCATCATGATTACAAAAAAATATTATATTTTAAATTATATGTTTTAGAAATGGATCTCTTTTGTCGGGTTAATTCGAAAGTAGTTCGGAATGCGATTGATAGTGCGGTTAGGAATGAAACAGGGTGAGAAGTTTAAGGTGCTGTTGTAGTAATAGGATTTGTCTTCTAGTTTGATGTGTTCAAAGGTATAGGCGCCAAATAAGCTAGGTGAAAATACAAAAGGTGCGTATCAATGTGCACTTTCCCAGTTACAGTGAATTCAAAAGTCACCCGAATGTATCCAGTCTTTGCCATACTTCGATAATTGATGTGGGGATTAAATTGTTCTTCGAGCTCAATGCATTTTGCAAGAGTTGGCATGGAAATTACGCTGCCCTTCAAGTTCACCTGTGTGTTCACCTCCTGCCATTTTGTAATAATTGGCGTGGAAATTACCCTGTCCTTCGAACTCAACACTGTGCATTCACTCCCTGCCATTTTGCAATAGTTAGCATGGAGATACCTTCGAGCCCATTTGTGAGTATTCACTAACTGCCATTTTGTAATGATTAGCGTGCAGATTACACTGTCCTTAGAGCTCACCTATGAGTATTCACTCTTTGCCATTTTGTAATAATTGGCGTGGTAATTACACCGTCCTCTGAAATTTCTTGTGACTATTTTGTAATAATTGGTATGAAAATTACACTGTCCTTTGGAATCTCTTGTTATTATTCACTCCCCGCCATTTTGTAATATTTATCATAGAGAATACACTGTCCTTTGAGCTTACCTGTGAGTATGGACGGAGCGATGGATTTTTTCCGGCGTAAAAATCCTTAGCATGGCTTCCTTCGGAAGGGAAGTAAAGCCGGTGGTCCCGTGTCGTAGATTTACAGCACTAAAAGAACCTCAAGCCTGATAAAGAGGACTCTGAGCAAAATTACAGGCCTTTCACGCCCATTATAGGGTAAGACGCTATGGATAGTTAAAGAGAGTCCATAAATAAAACTCAATTTCATTTACCTGTGAGTATTTATTTCCTTCCATTTTGCAATAATTGGCTTGGAGATTACTGTTCTTCGAACTCCACTATGATATTCACTCCCTGTCATTTTGCAATAATTGACATGGAGATTACAGTATCCTTCGAACTTAACATTGTGCAGTCACTCCCTGCTATTTTGCAATAATTGGCATGGAGATTACACTTACCTTCCAGCTTACCTATGAGTATTCACTCTGCCATTTTGTAATAATTGGTGTGGCGATTATTCTTTCCTTTGAAACCTCTTCTGAGCATTCACTTCTCACCATTTTATAATAATTGGCGTGAAAATTATACTGACCTTCGAGCTCACCTTTGAGTATTTACACCCTACCATTTTGTAATAATTAGCACAGAGACTACACTGTCCTTTGAGATCACCTGTAAGTATTTATTTCCTTCCATTTTGCAATAGTTGGCGTGGAGATTAGGCTGTTCTTCGAGCTCACCATTGTGTATTTGCTCCGTATCATATTTTAATAACTAGCTTGGAGATTTCATTGTCCTTCGAGCTCCACTATGATATTTACTCCCTGTCATTTTGCAATAACTGACATGGAGATTGCAGTGTCCTACGAGCTCATCTGTGAGTAGTCACTACCTACCTGTGTGCAATAATTGCCGTGGAGACTATATTGTTCTTCGAGATCACCTATATGTATCCATTCCATGTTTTTGGTATTAATTAATGTGGAAATTAAGCTATTCTACAAGCTTACCACAATATATCTACTCCCTGCTATTTTGAAATAACTGGCAAGACGATAGCTGATAGAACTAGCGTTCAAGTTTAATGGAATGTTTTCTTTCCTTTTTCATTTTGCATATTATCTATGGAGATGCTGATTAGGATGCTGTTCAAGCCACCAGGATGTATTTATTATATGGAATTTGCAACGTTAGCAAGGTGGTGAAATGACTTTCGAGCTCACCGGAATATATCCTCCGCCTGCCATTTTGCAGAAACTGTTAAGGGATTGAAAGAATGCAAAAGACTTCGTCTTGTCCGATAACACTACACTCATTAATGCAAGGACTGTCTATGGATAATTAAACACCAAGAATTTTGTATTATGACACTAATTCTTTGTGTATGTGCTCTAGAACATGGTCTATAAGATGCAGTAGAATTGTTTGTCTTATCGGGAAAACTAATTAAATTATAACTTAACTAAGGTTTAAAATGCATGGCTATTAATAAGGCATAAGGAGATATTTGCTGTGAAGTGAATGATGTTACAGGAGAAAATGCTGAGTGATAAAGGAGTTACTAGATTTGTGGCCTATTATATCTCAGAATTCTCTCTTTTACACTCTCGCAATAGTTTCGATATACCCTCTTACAAAATATTCTCATCTTGTCTTCTTCAACACAGATTTCCGTCATTTTTCCGGACGCACTTCAGCATTACAAAATAGTAACTTGTACAATGAAGAAGACACGAAACATTTCATATCTGCCCTTATTAATAAAATATGTGCAAATTCAACTGAAAACCAGCCTCTGTATTCGTCTAAGTTATGAGCTTCATATTATAAATTTATTCAATCCCGAACCCTCGTTGGATAATAATAACTAAACTCAAAGTCTTACACACGGTATAAGAGTAATTAAAGTGTGATATTTTCATGTCACATCTTGTTTCACCTCCAAAAGGTAAACAGATACTAGTTTTACATATTATTAAACTCTAAATCCTACCTCACTGTGCTGAAGAAACCCATATCAAACAGGACTGAAATCGATAATCCTACTTCGAAGCACAGTTTACTTGGGTATGTACTAACAGCGCCAAAGAAAATCCTCACTGCACCTCGCGCCAATGTCACATTACTTATCGTTGTATGTGGCCTTGAGAAGCCATCGCCATTTTGTTGGTTGCTTTAGACCACGGTAGAAGTGTGTGCCACTCCTCCTTGCTAAATAGTTACAACAATAACCACAACAAAGGTTCAAATGGCGTAGAAATGAAATATATATTAAAGCTCTTGATCGTATTGGCTAAAAGAGAAAGAGGTAGAGTGTGCATACAGTTTGTCATACAGACTTCTTATTGTGACTACATTATCGGCTAGTGTAGGACAGGTTAAAAGCTAAAGAGAAAACTTGATGAGCACCCAGGTTAGCGAAATGTAGAATGTCTAGTGTGAGAAGATTTTCGGGGGGTGAAAATTAAAGCCTGAATCGTATTCATTAAACACATAGCAAATAAAAATTAAACGGAGTGTATTCTCATAGTTGTATCAATGCTTGTTGCTGCATAGAAGCAAATATAGCTAAATAATAAATAAATAAAGCAGCCTGTTTTCCCTCTAATTCAAACTATAGTTGGTTAATATAACTTTATTAACATATTGCTGATCATAGGAATACAACAGGATAATAGACAAACACATAACCCATACATATACATATTTATCTCTAGTTTTTAAATATGATTAGTCAATTATAACAAAAGAGTGAATTGCATTTAATATCATTATCTGCGGATGTTTTACGGGGAGTGCCCACTTTCTAACGGGTATGTAGACCGCCTTCCCCACTTTCCTGGAATATTTTTATCCAGCAATTTACTATAAAAAGCTTAATGCACTGCCGTTGCAATTGCTGTAACAGGGGCGACCAGCCTCCCACATACCCACGGTACGTCCGCGAGTAATTTTGCTAGTGTACGGCATGACTGGCTCTGAGACAATAAAAATGTTTTGGTTTCAATAACACCAGAAGAAGCAAAGGCATCAACCTCCACTCTTTTCCCCCTTATTGCTGTGTTATCAAGCCACCACGCCTTGCGATAGGTAAGGTGAAGGACACGCCTCATATGACTTCAGAAAACGATACAAAATCCGCCGAATATTTTCTCTGGCGCTCTGTGTACTATAATTATGTGCTTCTTATTTTTTTCGTGTTCCAACACAAAAATATTTACAGATTTAATAACTAATTATTGTGGATATTTCCTAACAAAATATACTAAAACACTAGGACAAAAGTAATTATAATTATAAAACACTGAACACTAAAATAATGATAATTACTTACATTAGTCTTACTGTAAGCCACAAAGACACAGCTGGTTTATTAAATGACTCGGTAGGAGGTTTGTAGTTACTTTGGCAACAGTTGCTAACGACGTTTGTTTCGGCTCTGCCACAGTATTTTTTTCCTGGTTTACCGACGTCACGGTTGGAGAACGTCCCTCCGCCGTTCACTCAATGAGCACCCAACTATTGCAATCCAGGGTGCAACCGCAACCACTTTCCCCGTGGACGGTTTTGTAATTACGTAGGGTTTGCGTCTTTTGATAGCGCTGAATCTGCCCATTGTTCATCCGCAAATCCACAAAGCTGCCAAATGTTGAAGCAGTAACATGGTCCAAATAATGGAAGAGGAAAGAAATTACCATCTGTCTCCTTTAGCTTTCAGTGCTTGACTGACATTAATACTGGCAGGCATTCAGAAGCAAAGAGCAATGTGTTAAACTCTCCTGCGAATTCAGCAGCAAGACAGCATTTATACAGTAGCAAAAAGTGTAAAAGTTACAGGACCTTCACTGCGTTTTTGTAACTATTCTCCGTTATTCGCACATGTTATTTCTCGACATACTGCTCTTAATCACAATAAACAAATAATCGTAAGAAATAAGGTCACAAAATCATACTAATCTAACGTATAATTTGTAGATCGAAAATCACAATTACCTTCTGAATATCTTCCTCTCTGTAGCATCTCCGAAGGAATTAAAAGGCAATGCCTTTGATATAAACACGTGTAAAAGCTACAGACGCTGCGTCACAGATATATTCATGTGTGATCGGGTAAGATGATGTACATGACAAATAGAGTTGATAAAGTAAAGAAATAGAACCTGCTGGGACCGGAAACTACACTGCGTTTGTGAAAATTACAACACCAAGAAGGAAACGCATGAATTGAATGCATTTAATACCGCAGTTTAGGTACATGACAAGTAACAAATGATAAACTTTTCAAATCTATACATGACCTTTGAGTTCTAATATTCAGTATTTGGTGTGGCCTCCATGCACTGCAATTAGAGCTGTTATACCTGTAGCATTGAATCAAAAAGGTTCTGAATGAGTTCCTGAGGGATTTCCCTCCACGAAGTTTGCATTCGAGCCCACAAATCCGTGAGACTGATTACTAGAGAACCGCGACGCACCAGGTGCCGACCAACCATATCCCAGACATGTTCGATGGGCGACATGTCAGGCGAAAGTGCAGGCCAGGGAAGCATTGTTACCCGTCACTCTTTGAAGAAGGCTTCTACATTCCTCGCTATATGTGGCCGGACATTGTCCTGTTGAAATGTGGCCTGCGGAGATGTCTGAAGCATGCAGAGTGCTGCAGGCTCTAAAACCACCGTTAGGTACCGGTTGCTGTTCAAAGTTCCCTCAATTCGTAGGAGGCGAGATCGGTTGTTGTAACCAACACACAGCTGGTGTTTGTCCGCTATGCCACTCAATAATGCAGCCCTCCAGGTTGCGCTCACCACGGAAACGTATACGGCCATCACTGTAGGACACGTTGAAGCGGGACTCGTCCGAAGAGACATTTTGCCACTCAGCACCCCAGTGTTCACGTGCCCATTGCAGTCGGAGGAGCTTGTGGTTTCTGGACAATGGAAGCCGACGTAATGGCGTGCATGCAACCAGTCCAACCTGAGCAGACGTCGACGAACCGTTGATGTAGACAAGTTCACACTGTTGTAGAGCTCCGGCGTCGAGTCAACACTATGGATGAAGCTGTACGGTGCGTTATAGTCCTGCGGACAAGATGACGGTCATCCCTTACTGTGGTCATGTCCCATGGCCCAGTACCCGCTCCTCGCTGCGTACGACCTTCATCTATCCACTGCTTCCACACACGCATCACGGTCGTAGCGGCATGCCCTGTACGAGCCGAAATGTCACGGTATGACAATCCCGCTTCCCGGAGACCGATCATTCTGCCCCGTTCGAACTCACTCACATGCCGATATGGCTCCCTTTAACGTCGACGAGTCATCCCGGTACTCACTGTATTGTTTCCACCTTGTTTGACAGCTCTGCGCTGACTACACTGGGCGCAACACCGACTTTGTCGGGCCGACACGAGAGGCTCTTCTTGGCCTACGTGTACTTGGCCTACGTGTACCCCATTTCTCTGCAAACCTAATCACTTATCGCTTGCACACTCTTCTACACTTCCATCAAGTTTGGAGCTATTCGGGAAATTCTTTCTTGGTGTTGCTATTTTCACAAATGGCAGTGTAGAGACAAACAGGAAAGGAACGGGAAGGTGAAGAGGTTATGCATAATCAATCTGAAACAAGAACAGAAACAATTAGCACTACTCTCAATTCCATAATTGAATTTTGTTGGTTTCTAAAGTTATTCTAATATAAATTGGAAAGGGTAACCAGAAGGAGAGGAAAAAGCAAAGGAGTTAAGCGTTTTGGGATTTTAGTTATATACAACGAACCCGGAATGAAAATGGAAAGCAAAACTATTGCGAGGGAGACACTGAAAATCCTTATAAAACCAATGAAGATTAGTTTTAAAAAATGTAAATATTTTATTGTTTTCCAAAATATTCCCCTTTAACATCAATACATTTTTGCATTCAATGAAACCAGTCCTTAAAGCAATGGTATCATCTTCCTGATACATTTCATAAAACAGATTTTTATAATGTTCCATTGTTTCGTCTGATGGCGAAAAAGTGACTCCACGCATTCTATCTTTAATTGTTGGAAACAAAAATAAGTCACAATATGCTAGGCTGTATGGTGGAGCGTCCACGGTGCTGATCTATAGGGCATCCAGACACTGCTTGTTAGTTTTACTGTGGGTGACGATGGGTTGTCATGATGTTACATTATTTTTTCCTTTTGGGCGTTTTACAGAACGTTTAAAAAAAATTGCGGTAAACAGATATTTGTGTGGTCTGCGGTTACGATACCTGTATCTGCTAATGCTATAGTAGCAATATGCGCCGTTTGAGAAAAAAAACTAGCAACTATCTTCTCACCAGCACTGCTATCTGTTCTAAAGACTCATTGAACCGACTTACTTTTCTTTTCAGGATTATAACTATAAATCCAAATTTCACCACCAGCAATAACGATATTCCAAACTAAATTTTAAGTGCCGCCTTGGAATTTTTCCACAGTTTTTATACACCAATCAAAGCGCTTTTGTGTTTGATCGCGAGTGAGTTTAAGTGGAATCTGATTGTGGATGTTGAATGTTTTAAATTTGTCTCATACCAATACCCAATATTGCCCGAATAAATTTATAAGATGGCCGTCGATCTTTTTCAAGCATTGCTCGAACTGCGGCAAATTCAGTACTAAGAAAAAACCGGGTCTCTATTGAACTAGCTGTACCCATTATAAGTTGTTGTCTTAGACGGAGTTTCTTTTTCAAATGCAACTTCTAAGCCGATCTTCACATTATTTAGGCGATAATGCCGATTTAAATTCGTAAAATATCGTAGCTCAGAAATGTTCTCTAGTCAAATACATTTTTGGGTGAACACGAAATCCTTAAATGAAGGTAATTAACAAACTATTAGAGCAAATCCAACGAATTATAACAGCAATCAATTAACGAAACATTAGAACGTAGCTGTCAAATATAAAGAAATTTGATTCTTTTTAAAAACATGGCATTCTACAAATGTTCAGTATCTTCCTCATAGTATATCCAACATGCGAAATTTATTATGCACATTCTAAGATTATGTACTTAATATCATCAGAACACGTTTTATGTGAGCTCAGAAATTTAATGGTAAATATTTTTAAAATCCGATAGTTTGTGGGTACTGAAATAAATATTGCTATCGATACCAGAAACATAACTAAGAATGGTAGCCTTGCAGCTGCCAGGAGATCTTTCGATTTCGTTTTCCAAGCCTGCTGCTGGATAGAGCGCGCGCGCGACTGCTCGTAGTTAGGGATGCTGACTTTTTGCAAATGCGATATAGCGCTAAGTGCTAATAGTGGCTTGTAATATTTTATTTTAAATTTTCATCACCTATAAGTGTGTCAATGTTAATGTGTTTTGAAAATGCATAAAATCGAAACTGACTTTGCGAAAATTGCACTAAAACGCGAAATCCATGTATTTTTTCAAACATGTTTGTTTTCTTTCTTTCTTCTGGAAACTCCAACTACGGAGTTTGTACACTCTTGGAACGCTTATGACACTTAATGACCGTTCTGGAAGACGGAATGGTAATGTGAAAAAGGGAGTAATTTCCTTTATTCGTGAAATCAGCATAATTAATACATTTTACTTATTCCAGCATGACTTAAAAATATGTCCGTTTAAAATATTAATTTCTGGTCGTTGGGAAAAATAATCACAGCTATGATGTTAATGACAACGTATAGTGTCAGGTAAATTTGTGACTGAGGTCTCAGGCAGAGAAAATTATTACCAATTGGAGGTCTCTTGCTACCCTTTTGCAGATAAGCTGGTGGGGTGATCTATAACTTTAGTCACGGTGCTAAAGGGGTTGCTAGAGGATTGTTACTCACAATATGTTGCAATTCATTAACTCTTTATCAAATTAAGATATAAAAAGCAAAATGGTAAAAGCATGTTTACTATAATACATGCTTGTGTGCTTATGTGGAACAAAAAGTTAAGTCACATGGAGGAAAATGCGACAAGGGGTTGCTAAACCTTTTAATCCTAACACTGCTGGCCGAGTATGGTCAATAGATTTGAAAGATTTAAGTGAAAGTAGAAGAAAATGCCTTTTTACGTTCCTTGATATGGATATCTTTGTTAATGGATATGAAGATTGTCATTTCCAGCTGTTACAAATTTTGTTGACTCCCGTTAAGCTCAAATACTCAGAGTTTTTCCAACAATGTCTGCATAGATGCTGAAACATATTTCAGTAATAAAAATTTAATTATAAGTGTCACAATAACAGGAGTAACAGAACAAAGGTTGGGGTAAGCTCTCTCATTTAATTCAACAGTACCTTTTTGATCATGAACTTGCACAATTTAGGTTAATATTGTGTGCTTTTGTTTATTATTATGGTTTTGCATCAGTATAAAATTCTCATTTTCTGTTTTATGCTTTACCTCTATCACTTTGTCCTATTATTCTGTGTGGCTTTAACCTATTTTGCTTAAAAATAGATTCAACATTTAATTAATGCTTCTTTACTCCAATATAAATTCCTTACATCTAATTTAAATTTTACATTAATGTTATTTCAAAACATATAAATTATTTATCACAATCGAGTCAAATTATGTTTTTTCTTCAAAATAATATATAAATCCTAAATTGCAAATTCATAAACACCATAAAATGCTAAATGTATAATCTAAAATGCGAAATTTCTTATTTCAAAATGCGAAAAATCACCCCCCTACTCATAGTGCGTCTTTTCGAATTCCTAAGGAGCACTTTTTGGGATCAAATGTACTTCATACATATAAGTGATGAAGATAGTAAGCCACATTGGTAACTGTTTTATGTTTCTTCAGCAGGTACCGTTAAATTCTGTACGTAAACTTGAATATGAACAACGAAGACCATAAAGACTATGTAGACCTGATAACGACGTGAATCAGGAAAACCTATAATGTGTATTTTTGGTTAAAGGTAAAGGTGAGGTCGTGGCTTGTGACATAATTCCCCAGAGTGTTGTAACAACACAAGTTTCTCTCCATCTCCTCCGGGCTTGGAAATTCCGATACGTGGTAATGATATGAAGTAATAAATGCTTAGGAATTCACCACTAGCTGGTTCATAATAATAGAGGCTGAACGGCCGTTATGAAATTCTATAGCAAAACCAAACGCCTTACACTAAAACAGAGTTACATACCCTGTTGATGACATAACTAGAGATCGATTAAAAGGAATTGGGATAATGTGAGAATTATACCATGCGGAAGGGGCATAGATGTCAACCTTTAAATCGTCTAAATAACCTTTGAACTATCTCAAAACAATTTTATAAAATTAAATGATTTACAATGCACAGTCTGTCAACACTGCAAATCTGAGGCCAGGTAATCGGCGTGCGAATTCCTGATAAGGATAAATCAAGAAGTAAGGCTTTTGGTGAACGCTAGGTACACATCCCACCTCTCAGAGGAGAAGAGAAAATGGTTTCTGTTTGCATTTTACTCTTAAATTCTTGACAATATTAAAAAGAAATACTATACTAGTTGTGAGGTATCAAAGCAAATGTTTAGATTTGATGGTAGTGAGCTCTTCAAGTGAAAATAAAGCATAAACAAAATCACATGAAACGAAGCTCTACGGAAAATCGTTCCTCAAATCGTGCTAGCCTTTGTAATTTGTATCCCGCGTGAAATGAAAAATTCTCCGTGAAAATTGAGAATAATACAATTTGTAAAACACGCATTAGCCAAAATCATTATCAAATATACCAGCCAAGAACAAATTCATATCCTCAGTTCAAAATCCCATGCATAATATACTGCATCTGTAGGTAAAGATGAGTTTTTGTTCACAACACATTAATACAGGTTGTAAATTTCCCTAAAACAACCTGGTAAAACATTCTAATTATTTAACCAACTAATTTCGATCTACTCTGCCGGCAGAAAGCCCTATATTTACCACGTCTCAGTAGAACGATAGTGTGTACCCTAAAATGTGAAGAATATTTTATTTTAAACCTATCTTAATTAGCTATAATTTAATTTTTATCCTGGCATTCTGAGTTCTATTTTACTTCAATCCTTTTTAGCTCGTCTCGATTGAAGAAGGATGCAGATTAACTTCTTTATCAAAGTTTCGTCATTTTTTTCATCTCTGTGTCACTATTCGTAATTATCTGAGCTATTTAAAACATGGAATCGTGAGCGGGAGTTCCGCTGTTTCATATCCAGCTAGAATCGTCTTGCCTGATTGGGATTCATTCCAGGTTTTCCTCATCCCTCATAATAGATAAGTTCCTAGTCCTGGAACGTTTTCTTGCCAAATTTCCTTTCCCAATAATTATTTCATTTCACGTATCATCAGTGTCCACTGCCTGTAGTGCTGTAAGCAATAAGAACCGGCGTTAAACTTAGATTTTTGGGACCTACATGAGAAATCACAGTGTTTCAGAAATAATTTGGAGAGATGGCTCCACTGTGGCGTGGTCAAATTTAGTACAACACGTAAATTACGATCTTGCGCAAAACTCATTGTAAAACCCAGTGATTTAATATAAGGACACGATGTTCAGTTTCTTTTAAACTATCTGCATGTGTAAACCGGTTTTGATATTTATAGTCATTACACCATAATGATGTACTGATGTGCAATAGAAATAATAAATGAATAAATAAAAAAAGAACTACTTAAATATTTTATGCCTCAGGTGATGTACATTCACTTCTTAAGCCTTGATATCTATATAACTTCCATCCCATACACAGGGTTATTTATAAGTCGATGTCACATTTCGGAAGTTTGTTGTGAAATAAGTACTTGACATATCAGTGTAAACGATATATCAAATGAAAGGCAATCTCTCAGAGTCGTTTGGTATACCTTACAAGTGCTCAATGTGTGCGCCTCTTGTTACACAGAAATATCCAGGCGATAGTCCAATTCCGCCTAGTATGTCACGGCTGATCGTTGCTATCGCTGCTGTAATGCGATCTCGGAGGTCCTTCAAGTCAGCTGGAAGTGGCGTAATTGAATTGAGTTTTGTTTATGGACGCTCTTTAACTACCATGTTTCTTAGCGTCCCATTCCATATTGGGCGTGAAAGATCGGTAATTTTGTTCAGAGGCCTCTTTATCAGCCTTGAGGTTCTTTACGTGACGTAATCTACGACACGGGACCACCGGCTTTACTTCCCTTCCGAAGGAAGCGCCTGCAGGAGTTCTAGTTTGCACGGTCTCACCTTCAGTTGCTTGCGAATAATCCGCCACACAGTCGACTGAGACATTTCCGGCTGCAGATTGCACGATTTGTCGATTTCCGAGGGCTGCGCACAAACAACTCACGAACACCTTCAACAGTGGCGTCTGACGGTTGCGGCCTTCCGGGTCGTTTTGGTGGACACAGACAACCAGTGCGCTCGAACGTTTCATACCACCTCTTGATGGTCCTGCGATCAGGTGCATTCTTGTGAAAACGAGTGCAAAATCGCCGCTGAACAGTCAGAGTAAACCTCTGTTTTTCCAAATTGCATCATGCGAAACGCTGTCTCGTTACCTGCGAACGCCATTTTGTGCACTCCTGCCGCCTAGCGGCCAACAGTGTCACCACAACATGCGAGCTTCACGTGACACAAAACTAGAAGATTTTATGTATCCATACGTACATGATTTGGACTCGCGCATCTCATACATCACGCACAAGATGTTTTCCAAATGCGGCACCGACTTATGAATAAATCTATATTTCGCTATTATTAATTTTCTCATCCCATTCTCAATAAATAACGCTCTGTGTAATTAGCTGCATAGTTACAATCAACGAATTGATTAAGATATAAACAATGAATTTCTGGTCTTCAAACACATGCTCTTTAATTAGACTACCTCACCGCGAGGGATGCCCCAGGTGGTAACCTCTGTAGCCGCGTTCAAACGTCTCGTCTAGTTCAAACGCCAAGGACAGACACATCTAACCAAGTTTTTTTTTCGTGTTTTTTCTCAGTCGCTAGACGAATTCTGGGTTGAATAATGGATATGGATATGATATGTTACGATTCAGTGTCTGCTGGTTAATCGATAGGCTACTGACGCAAGACATTGACTTGTAAGTTCTCTTCGAGTTCTATAAAGAGGAGGTTAATCCGTTAAAGTAGAGGGAGAGTTCCTCACCACCGCAACCTATTTATTGTCTATTTCAGCTGAACCGTCTGTCACCTTGTTGACAGTCTAGGTTTAATGTTAAATGAACATAAGAAATATTGATACGAATTCATACCAAATATGTAATATACCGAAATCCACGTTGTTTCTTGTCCAGACAGATTCTCAACCTAAACGTATACACTTAGTTTTATGCAGTGACCTCAGAAAGTATCGAATTTGGTTTAAAATAATTCTAGTAGCTAAAGTAAGGGAAACAGAATTCGAATTTCTAATATGCACAATAAACAACTATCATACAGTACATGAGTTCTGGCCTATTTTACAGACTTTTCATTTTATTATGGATATCATTTTTTATAAATTGAAACAATTTTTGAACTTTCCCAACCATATTTCTTTCGAGATTATTTTATATGGATAGTAGAACAATGTTTTATAGTCTTAAAAAACGTGAGAATAGGTAGACTTTAATAGCGTTTAGTTGTTTTTCCACATTACAATTCACAATCTTCTCTCCCTTAATTTGGCTTCTAGAGTATTTTAAATTGAAGATGCTAACTTTCTAGAGTCACTATAATTATGTCTTAACCACCAACCAGCTTTAGTGTGTGCACAATACAACTCTATTCCATGCTTTCAGGCAATTAGTTATTCCCAGACTTTAATTGCTCAGCGCTTTGGTGCTTACTTTTGTTGGTTACACCGACTTAATAACAATGGAACTAAAAGAACGGAAAATATATCAGATGATCGATTTTCCATTAAGTTAGATGTATGTATGAGTGATGTGGAACGGCAACAACTCTGAAGACTTCATGGAGACAGCGATTTTTCCCATACCACAAGAAAACAATGCAGAGAAGTAAGAAATAGACTGTAGGTGCATTAGCCTTGTATCTACTTTGACAAATCTATCAATAAGAATGCTTTATAATACAAAAGGAGCATCAGAAAAACGTACTTCAAAGGGAAGGGAGACAATATATGCAATTGGATTGATATGAAAATCCGGAAACATTCCTTAAGAAAGAAAATACACAGAAGTTCTCTACAGAGTATATGGGATACATTTTACAGAGATTATCAAATTGTTTCAACTGTAAAGAAGTAAAGCTTTTATATGACAAAACTAGTCACACTCAGAATAAGAGAAGGAATGCCGAGAAGAATATTAATAGAGAGGAGCATGCGAATAAGATGCCCTTTATCACCCAACTTGTTCCAATATCTACACGAAGATTATGGCGAAAAATTGTTTCTGGAACAATGTATCATTGAAAGTGAGGCAGCGTTTTTAACACTTAAATGACTTTAGTCAAATGATATAAAATGTAAATTCAATAACAGCCCACCTTGAAGGAATATGTGTATGTAATAGTTTGTAAAATGTATGTAACAGTCATTGCATATGCTTATATTATTGTATACATGTTCAGTAATGTTATATGAATGTATTACGTAATTTAATAATGTAGGAGCTGTGAGAATAATAGGTCAAAAGTTGCTAACAAAGAGGTAACAATGAGGTAACTTTGAGTTAATAATGAGTAAGAAAGTTTAACAGTACTACTTGTGATTCTTGGAGTAACAATAATGTAATTTTAGTGACAGTTTATAAAATAGCCAATCAACAACCAGAAAAAAGCTTTAATTAAATGCAGGCATTCTATGGGAGTAAAAATATCCAGAGACTTGAAATACAGAAATTTACAAGTTTAGACGTTTGAAATCTATTCAGTTGCCTGCAGACAGCGATTACAACCAGATGCTTGTGCGTCCTCGAGAGATTTAATATGCATTCGTGTGAGATGAAAAATAGTTTTAGGTGGTAAAAAGTGCAATTAATTAATAAAAAGAATATCACAACTCTCTATATCAGGGAAGTGCTATTTAATTTGTGTCAAAGTTTAATACAAAGGAGTGAATTAAAACTTAAAATCTGCGTCAGCCTACATTCTTGTCGCATCACGCCCCTGCCAAGACTTCCATGTCTCTAACAATAATACTGACGCAGCCGAGGCAAACATAAATATTAATACTTAGAGAAACAGTTTAATTATAAAGCTAAACTCCTTTCTCAAAAGTAGGAAGAATAAAAATAAACTATAAAAGTAATAAAATGGCACTCTAAGCAGCAGAGGATCATATGCTTTATATGATGACATTGCGCTACTAATAGAAGAGAGACCGATCCTGAGAAAGGAGATAAATGGTAACAAGGAGAAACGGGGTCAGAAATTAAGTGCAAAAGTAAAGTATGGTTCTTGAAAAAATTAAAGGAAATTGTACAAGAAAATTTGAGTTAAGCTAATGAAACAAATTGACAAATTAGGATACTTGTAATACACAATAAATTGAGATATTGTTGTTATTCCTAAGTGTCACAACTATTGATAACAACAAAGGAAGTTTTCAATTCGGTATTGTCGCAATCTGAGATTTTACAAGTTTCTTCCATTTAGGATTAGTTTAATCACAAATACTGGGAAAGAAAACGACATTGAGGGCTCACAGAAACCCATATAATGCTTAATACAGTGTTTTCATTTACGCTGTTGCCACCGCAAGGTCCTTCGCGCGCTGGCCGCCAAAACTCGGATCCCACAGATACAGTTATAATAGACCCGCAAAGCCTCGCGTTCTCAGAGTTACAATTACAATACAATAAGCACCTACGTTATCATAAGAGGTGTTGTAAATGTCCTTCACCATTCGCATACTTCTGACATCTTCTCAGAAAATTTTTATTCACATTGGAGAGTTTAGTATCCCAAATGCAGTGATTTATCGCCTGATTGTTTTATTTTTGTTCTTTCAATGTATGAGGTTTGTTGCATACACCCTCTTTTTCCAGTTCCCTATAGGTAAAAATTTCATAAATCAGAGGATCGTGAGCATAATATTTTTTTAATAATTATATCTTTAATAATTTCCTGAATTTAATTAATCAGCTGTATGCGCGGTAGTAAAGTCTTGTTGAAAAATTCTGACTAACATTTAACGTCAACCAGCTCTTCAAAAAAAAAAAAAAAAAAAAAAAAAAAGCATTCCTGTACCTCCGCATTTAATGTCTGTTCAAAAAGTATAGCTGATTTTACTCTGTATATATTTACTGCACAGCAATTTCCGCATCATGCAAGGGAATCTTGTGTGTAAAATCGGGCTTCTCTGTGCTGCAATATCTGTTATTTGGCGACGAAACATAGCCGAATAAATGGAGCCAGCTTAGTCATAGAAGAATATAAGCGTGGATCTCTATCATTTTCAAAATCCAATTACGAAATATACTCGACTCTGATGATCACATAAAAATCAATGTGTGTGCAGAAAACGCTATACATTTTAAGAAATAAAACAAAACATAAGCGAGACATTCACTCAGTTTCGGATATTGTACTCTCAAATGTGAATGAAAATTTCCTGGGAAGATGCCAGAAAAATTCGGATAGAGGACAACCTTCCAAGACCTCTTATATTGAAGCATATGCTTATTATTATTGTTATTGTAACTACGGGAACGTAAGGTGTTTGAGAGGATATTATATAGTTGTTTCGGCGGAAGTTCGAAGCTGTGGCGCCCGAGCGGTGGCCAAGGTTTGAAGGAAAAAGCACCGTGGATGGTCTTAAAGTTATATTCGGAATTTTTTTAAGACGTAACCGAGTGTTGCTATATTTATTGAACAGTTTACAAATATGCTCATAGGAACTTCAAGACTTGAAGACCGCTCTGATTTATTTTTGCCGTAACTACCTATTTATATTCTTTATGTTCACACCTACTCCCACAACAATGGATTATTCACAGTCAGAGTCGGCGAGTTCAAAGATACTGTTAGATTTTATTACCTCGCTTAGGTCCCCACTACTTCTGTCCTTTGTAACCGTGTTGTTTTCTTGCATAAACCAGGAGCAGTGTTGACAACTCTGGTGACTTTTGGTGTTTTATTTACAATAAATGAATGTATGGAAACATTTTACGATTAATTCAACTCAAAACGTATGAATTCATTCAAGAAATAAAATTAATTAATAGATAAAATAACAAATAATAACAAGAAAAGCTGATAACCACCTTTGGTGTAAGACTATTATATTGAAAATAAGAAGTTTACGTTTATACTTAAAATATCGTTGACCCGTATCTTATACCAAAGATCCTATAATGATCGTTTTTACCTCTCTGCACAAATATATGAAACTCCTTTTTGTTCAAAAACACGTTTCATAATACTTAGAGTTTCTCAAGTGGCGACTTCGGGAAATATGTTGGTTCGTTAGAGATGTGATTTACGGATAGAGGAAAGCTTAGCGGGAAATGTTGAACAGCAGTTCTACAATATAATAAATACTGCTCACCAGATATGCCAAGTATACGTTTTAATCCTCTAAATATACATTTTCTGTCAAATTACACATACACAGACAGAGGTTATGACCATTTACACGAATACTAACGATTACTCCGTCAAAGTAGATAAATACAACACTGGCTGCTGACAAAAATCGTTTAAAATTGCAAAGAAAAAGAGTGCAATGATAACATAGTTACCTGCAATTTTACGGGAAACATTTTCGTAATGTTTGCCCCAGAGCGCAATAACTTCAACAACATTTTGCATGAACGCCTTAAATTTCAAGTTAGTGAAAGCCTCGTTTGTTAATCCCCAGAATTTGTGGTTATCATTACGCCAATCCAGTTGTTTTTATCTTGTTTGACGTGGTTTACCGTTAATTTCAGTGTTTCGTCTCATCTTTGGTGCCACTTCCTTCTAATGGTGAGTAAATAATTATGAGAATTCTGTTTTGTACTCGGATTCCGAGTCGCATAACCTAAACACATGGATTCCACCACACAACGAGCTCAAACAACTATCAGTGCATCCAACACTAAATCATCAATTAGTTACGTTCAGGCATCACAGAGTATGTTGCATCACTATAAAAGAATTTCTCATATCTCCAAGAAGAAAATAGGGGATTCTTAAGGAAAAATATGTACTGACTTTGAAAACCACCTTAGAAGTCTTATGTCATGCCAGATTAAAAATATATAAAGATATAAAATTCTAACATACGAAGTCTCTTATACCACATTAGTTATTGCGATATGACATATGGTATAACTTGCTAGATTAAGATGAGTTACAAAATGTAGTTTTACAAGCATATATTGGGTTGCCTCATAAGTTCGTTCGTTTTGCTCCCAAGTTTCATCTATAGCGCCTGAAAACCCTGAACTCCCATATACTCAAGTTATCCTAGTTGCCTAACCACCCCTACGACTAAGAGAACAACAACCAGACTCACTATTGGATATGTCGGTATGTATTTGTGACTGACGTTGAATAGAACGGCGTAAACTTGTGTTTACAACTATGGAAAGCAAAAAGGAACATTTCCGACATCTTATGCTGTTTTACTATCGTAAGGGTAAAACTGCCTCACAATGCCGGCAGAAAATTTTTGCTGTTTACGGAGAAGATGCAGTAAAGAAGTCAGCATGTGGTTTAGCCGATTTCGAGCTGGAAATTTCTCCCTAAAAAGCAAACCTCGGTCTGGACGGCCAATGGTTACGGACGTGGAAAGAATTCATGAAACGAATTACATGAATTACAACTCTGTGTTGACATTGGAGCTCAATTTAGCTCGTGCTACTGTAGCCAGGAACTTGGCGACATATTGTCGAAAATAATGGTGTATACTGAAGGAAATAAATAGTTTGTTTACAAAACCTAACTGCCGTAGTTATTTGTCCTTTGGACTACCTTGTGTTTAAAGATTGTAAACGGAAAGTTGGGCAACTACGCTGTCATAGGTATGCTGCGGTTGAGGTATGTTTCCCAGGGGTTCTTAGTGATTGAAACGTACCGAAAAGCAAACAAGTTCTGAGATAACCGTATAATAATATTTAGACCATATATTTTAAGGTAACATACCTGTAACTTTGCTCAAAAGTGTTTAGTAGTATGTGATTCCCTCTCGTACTCCTGCCAACTCTCTCTCTCTCTCTCTCTATCTTTCTATGCCTCTCTCTCTCTCTCTCTCTCTCTCTCTAAAGAAACCAATAGTAAAGTCGTGATTAAACCGTTCCCCTTGTTCATCACTAACATCCAGATTTTCCGGAATAAAGTCATGATGTGAATACGAAGAGGTGCATTTTCAAACACATTTGACAACGCATGTCTTTGTAGCATTTCAACAAATTTGACACCAAAGTTTTATAGTTCGTTTTTCCTTTGTGTTTCCGAGAAAACCATTCACAGCCCTTTTAAAATGATTGCCAAGCTGCTAATTCAACCGTTTGTAAAATTTTCTCAAACATTTCGTCCTCCATGAGTTTTCTGATTTATGGTCCAACAAAAATCCCCTCTTTCAATTTTCGTATGTTAGCTGTGGAAACTTTCCTTGCAAGTATGAAAATCCACCACCGTCGTTGCTTAGTGCCTTAACAAACTTCTGCATCAGCCCAAGCTCCCTTATATGTAAGGGAGGAAGAAGGAACTTATCAGGCTGAACCAGTGGTATTTCTTTTACATTATTCTATTACAAGACATATTTCTGCCGCTTTCCCCGCTGTTGTACCCAATATAATGCTTTTGTGCATTGCAGCTGTGTCAGTAACACAAAAAACAACAATATTTTGTGAAGATCCCTTGCAAACTAAGCGGCATACCAATTACTTTAAGGTCATCACATATCTTCCATCAATGAGCCTCCATTATAAAACAATCTTAGCCATACCTTCATAACTTTCTTTAAGACCGTGATGTATCCCAGCGTCCGCATGTTATTAAGGAAAAAAATTCGTTAAAGCAATTGGAAATGCTCCGCCTTCAAGACGTCTCCCATCGTCGACATATAGCTGCAGAAGAAACTTTCTCTCTTTTTCATCTTGCCGGAGAGCGCCAGTAGGGCAGGTAGCGTTTTATACCAGAACTGTGTCACGATGGGCGGATAATTTCTGGATCCGCTGCTATCATTCGCTATTTTCATGACAATTTCAGTGCTATATTTTCCAAAGTTTCCGATACCTGTGCCGCCTCGTTCCCGCTGCATTATCACCTGCCTTCGCAGAGCGGCTCCTCTTTTTTGCGACTTATTACCTCTGCAGAACTAGCGGCAGGGTTGCAGAGTGTGAAGCAGAACACTGCTCCTGGACCGGATGGTATTCCGTACGCCTTCTATTCCACGTTTTGGAACGTCATTGCCACCAAACTCACAGCAGTTTTTGCAGAAATTCAGCGCTCCTCTGTGGTAACCGAGAAGTTTGTAGAAGGCGTCATACTGCGGCTTCCGAAGCATCGATGTGCGAGAACCGTTGCAGAGTTTTGGCCGATTACCTTGCTCAATTGCGACTACAAGTTATTGGCGAAAGTGTTTTCTGCGAGGCTGAATATGGTTTATGGAGCAATTCTTGCACGTCAAGACTGTGGTTCCGAGTGGCAGGAACATCATCCAAAATATTGGCTTATTGAGGGATATTATTTGTCATGTTGAAACCGAGAAGCTTCCAGTGGCATTGGTTAACCTTAACTTTGTAAAGGCCTTTGATAACGTTAGTCATTCTTACCTTTGGGCGCTTATGTGGCATTTGGGGATCCCAGGGCAGTTTCTTTCATTATTACAAAACCTTTATGCTGTTGCGACATTCAAGAATCTCCGCAACGGATATCTTTCTCCGATTCTCCGAATAGAGAAGTCCGTCCGCCCACTGTCTATGCGTTTATTTGCTTTGAGCCTCGATCCCGTTTTTGAGACAATTAATCATTCCTCGGCGGCATAGAACTGCACGTTCAGCGATTCCAACTTATCGCATATGCGGATGATGTGACTGTCTGGGAAACAAAGCTGACATAGTCACCTTGGATCAGTGTCTACGAGACTATAGTGCTGTTTCTGGAGGCCAACTAAATTTTACCAAGTCGGAGGTATTACAGTTTGGTCATTGGACAGAACCCTTGAACCTTCATGGTATGCGGACAGTAAGCCGCACGCAGATCTTGGGCGTTGTGTTTACGAACTGTTTTCGCGAGACTGTGGCACTTAATTGGGCTGACAAACTGATGAAGTTACGGGTGCTCTTAGTAGAGTAGAGGACTCGATCACTCAACCTTTTCCAACGAGTGTGGTATGTGAAAACTTACGCTCTCAGTAGGATTTGGTACCTTGTTCTAGTGTTGCCTATTACCAAGCATTTTTCTCAGCGGATCGAATGTCTTATTGGTTATTTTCTCTGGTCCGGAGCTGCTTATCGGATTTCCAATAAACAACTACGTCTGCAGTTAAAAAAGGTGGTTGTGGGTTGATCGCATTGGATGTGAAATGTCTGGTACTTCTTGGGAAAACTATTCTGCGTGTTCTGGACGGTGAGGGCCTTACGCTACAGCAATCTCTTTGGGCAGCACAACTTCGTCTTCCAGATAAGCGGCTACCCGAATTTCGGCGGTGGTAGAAGACCTCTGCGGATCTATCCACAATCAATGGTCAGAGGTTGGCCTTTACTCGGTCAGCCATCTTTTACAAACATCTTATGTCTACCACCAGTATTCTACCGCGGGTACAACAAAATCATTCGCTGAGACGATGGAGGACAATTTGGAATATATTTCAGAATCCGAGGATCCCCACTGACTGGAAAGCTGCGGTTTACTCGGCTGTCAATGAGGTTGTTCCGACAGCTGACAAATTGTGGTGGCATGGCAGAGCAACATCAAATCTCTGCCTCATGTGTTCTGCGGTGGAGACCTTGAGTCACAAGTTGGTGGATTGTGCCGTCGTACGCCCAATATGGGACTGGGTATATGGACGAATAGGAGTGATTTGTAGTGGCGTGCAAGTGTTTCCACTGGGGATCTATCTGAACCTCGAATTCCAGCACGGTGACCAGAAACTGGCAGATGCCATTACTTGGCTAATCTTTGCCACCTATTTTTGGGTCCTCAAAGTTGGGGACGCATTGAATCTACAGGCCTTCCAGATATTTATCCGGAAGGAACGCTGGGAGTTGGACAAAAGGACCACTTTGGCCTTGGATCTCCCGCATTTAAGGAAGCTTTAAGTGTCCTCTGCAGGAGGGCATATGATGAGAGTAGGGAAAAGAAGAAGAAGAGAGAAAAGAAAGAGATCTATACTTCTTATGTAGTAGTTTTCATATTATCCTAAAACCTAACCCTAAAAAGTAAAATTAAAAAAATAAAAATAAAAATTAAGCTTTTAGCCAATGGCATAAAAGTAAGTATTCCATAACATTATTCCTTATGGTTTTACGATTAAGAGACTGTGCAGTTTCTCGAGTGGATAGAAAATGATATTAAAGTATTCAGAAATGTAATATGTCTTATATATGTATTATACATCTTACAAAGACTACTAAATGTAGAAAAAATGTGTGATGTGTTACAGAAAAAAAGAGACCTACAGAATGTAAAACTGCGACAGATGGAAATTCGCTACCATTATGAAGTAACACAGCCTTTAAGCTGGACTTCGATAAGTTTATAAACGATCGCCGCCATTCATCTGGATTATGCTCAGTACCTGTTCACTCATTAAATCATTGCGGTCTCTACAGAAACACACATTGTCTTACATAGAAAAATATTTGTCAAAAGATAACTTCTGTTTTGAACCTGTAATTTTTGTACCAGTTCAAGTAGTTTCCATTGTTTTGGCCTAAAACCTAGAAGTTCAGATTCTTCTTTCGACAAATTTAGGTCACGTGCCACATCATTGAAGTCTACCTACTTGCTTTATAAAATTCTTTTACTTTTAAAATTATCTGGTTGAAAGTTAGGATCTTTTAAAGCAGAGGCCTCATCCAGGTACAACTCAGCCTGGGAATCAATATTTTCTACAACAATACTATCGCTACTCATTAGCTTAGGGGGTGAAGGTACAAGAGGTTCATCACTATGTGGAACAGGACGTATGACAGAAGGTACATTTATCTGGATATTGAATAACTGTTTACATGTCAGATATATTTGCCATGCAGAAATAACAATCCATGAATATGATTTGTTTGTTCTCGCCACACCATAGGTACAGAAAATAGCAATGCTTTGAGTTTGCCATGTAACCACAATCTAATATTTTTCGTACAAGTGATAGAACATTAATGAAGTAACCAATTTGACACTCTTGGCCGTGTGCACCATCCTCGTTAAACAAACCCTTTAGGGGCCTTCACCTTACCGCAGTAAGAATTTTACCGGAGTAATCATCACACAGCGGTGCACCAATGTTCACAGCAGTTTAGGTGACCGTGGTTACCTGGCAGACGCTCATCTTGGTTGAGCTCACCGTTCATGGCGGGTAAATTCTACTGAACGCAACCGGATGTACATTTTTTTTGAAAGGGGAGATAGTTGAAGAGTTGGAATGGAAGAAAGATTTGGCTTATTTCGCCAGGTTAAGGAAGTTCAGGTGGTAGGTAGGAATAAGTTAAGGTAAAGATGGTGGAGTCCCGCATAAGCACCTCCGTCATTCTCGTAATGTGGTTGCTGCCGGCTGTGCCGGTCAGGCGCATTGATTGGTTTCTCAGGTGGACAGCCATGGCGCTAGTCCCTGGCTGTCACCTGGGGGATTTGTGGTGAACATTTATTTGCATTGTGAAGTGTGTTTTCATCGGTTGAAGCGTCTCTGTGAGTGTGGTTGCCGAAGTAGATGTGACTCTATGTACGAGCCTATGAATGTGTTGCTTTCGTCAAGTTTGTTGCAGTTCTCCTCCAATAGCTGGAGCTTCTGAAGGACAGTGGCTTCTGAATGCTGGTGCTGCTCTCGAAGTCTAGCGATGGCGGCCTCTAGAGCTCCCAGTCGCGTGGGCCGGTCGTTGCAGCTGCTGTCTGTGGCTTCATCTGATTCCAGGAGGTGAGTTTCGATGCGTGCCAGCTTGCGCTGACACGAGTTGACTCTGGGTTCTGCTTGTCCTGGACGTTCTGCCGAAGTCGCAGGAACTGTGATGCGATCGTTGAGAGATGTCGGATGGATGTACGATGTTTGGCCTCCATTGCTGCCAGGCGTGCACTGGAAGACCGCTGCAGCGCCTCGAGGCGGAGGCTGATGTCTCGCAGGCTGAGTTGTATGCTTTCCACAGCAGTCTGCAGGCTTGATGCTGTGAAAGCCCAGGAAGGCTCGTGTTGATGAGGTGAAGCTGAAGTTGTTGCCTGTTTGTCGTGTTTAGGCGCTGATGGTGTTGTAAGGTTTGGTGGTTGAGTTGGCGGCGTTGTTCATTGAGGAGTTGCTGTTGCCCTCGGATAGAGTGGCCACTGCGCCTGGCCTGTAAAGTGGCCGTGGCCACTACAGGTGGCGCAGTACCTGCGGCGTCGGCGAAGATCGTGGCTTGTGCAGTGTGCAGTTAATGTTGCTGCACCGCAGTAGTGTCACCTGAGAGGCGTCGTGTCCGTAGGAGCAGCATCGTCGGCAAGGCTGATGACCTTCCGTCCGACTAGCCTCAGCTCGAAGGACCTGCCCTAGCAAGGGCAGGCCGGAATTCAAGGCTGCCTCGCGGTCGGCCAGGTCAGCGAAGATCAGACGAAACAGCGTTGATGGTCCCCGGGATGTGATGATCCTTGTGGCCTTCAAGGTTGAAGGCCACCGGTGTTGTGCGGCAGTGAGGACGTAACGTGATGGAGGGTCCCGGGGTACTCCTGATATCACGACGCTGCATCGTGGATACAGCGTCGCTAGTGATGTAGGTGGTGCTGTTGGCTGTTGCGTAGGTTGTTGATTAGCGATGGCTGGTGTTGTCACCGGCTTCTGCGGTGGGAGCTGAGGTGTGATTTTGTCTGGAGATGAGATTGGCTGCTGCTGTTGTGAATGCCGGGGCGAAGCAGCGACCGTTGCCCATGAAGGTACGGCCACCGGGGGCGTAGAGGCGGCACTCCCGGCAGATGCCAGGGGGCGGCCGGTGTTTCGGCGGCGGCACCTCCCGGTGTAGCTCCAGCAGCGATCGGCGTGGTGGCTTTCCCTTCGGCGGGTGCAGGAGGGTCAGCGGCGATTTCTGCTGCGGCGGTCCGGCGTGTCTTCCTCTTCCCCATCTTGAAGTCTAAAAAGGCTCCTCCCCTCTACCCGATGTACATCATGTCGTCTGTTTTTCACTTGTTCTACCTCTTTGCTGAAGCGCATGCATGGGTTCAGCGTGCAATAGAAAAAAGCAAAAGCAAACCCAGGTTTCTCTATTAAGTCATTAAATTTAACATCAATTCTTAAGAAAAGATAGAAATTACAGTGATAGAGGCAACAAATTTAAGATGGATACGTGGGAAAAGCTGGCCTTACAATAGATAAAAAGAACATGCTGAACTATTATAAACGTTTTTTCTTTCTTTCCACAATGAATAAATTCCAGATAGCTTAGCCGATATTCACTGACAGACAAGCAGAAAAAAATACATTATTTCCAAACAACATTTGAACTCAGAACCTCTTGAATAAAAGGCGAACACGCTACCCCTACACCACAAAGACCCCTTGAGTTTCTGAACTTCGTACTGATCTCTTCAGGTTACCGGATTCATATACCTGTGCAATTGATGGACTTAGTATTCCTAAAGATGTAGTATTTGCACTTAATCCATTCATTATTATCCATATTTCTGCCTTGTTCTTGGAACTGATATAATTGTGATATGTAATGGCGTGATTGTATAGATTTTCGTTACGTCTTGGGTCAGGATATTTAAGGCAGCTATCGCACAAATAGGCCTTAAAACATTAAAAATTACAAAGTACATTAAAGTAATTTTATCAGGATGTATTCATTGGCGAAAATGGAGTGTATCTATTGTTTGGGAATTCTAACCTATACCGTTCCGCCATTTTAACCTTTCAGCACAAGTAAAGTTGGAAATAATCGAATAAAACCGGCCGTTCATGGCCGGTCAGATTTAATTGCGGTAAAATCCTCAATAAACTTTTACCGCGTCGATGCACCACAAATGACTGTTCACCGCGGCAAAGTCTATATTTTACCACGGTAAAATCTTGATCGAGAATAGTGCACACGACCATCGAAGTATAAAGAATGTGCACATTTAGTACTGTTACTAATTCTTCTTCTCTGTATTTTCGTGAGTAAATCATCCACAAACATAACAAAAATTGTCCGGATTATTCCTGCACTTCCGGTGGGAGCTGACCCTTTGCATTGCACTGCAATTATACTAAGTGAAAAAGAAACTTGACAATGTACTACGCTGCTGTCAACACATCCACAATGACACTGACTGATGATTCGTTTCACAGGTGGGTAATCACAGGAGGAGCCGACATCCTCTCTCAGGTAGTAAATTCCAACATCCAGTTAATGCTCTCTACCTGGGTTTCGCTCCTTGCGGTGTCTACCATTAGAAGTAAAGACTGATGTATAACTGGTGTAACTGACAAATGCTTGGTTAGATGGTATAACAAGTAACCGAATATAAGTATTTTCATATTTACACTTTGCAGTACGTAAGTAATCGTGTAGGACAAGGGTATCCAACCTATGACACGTGTGTTACCGCTGGCACGCGAACTCGTTTTCAATTTTGGATATCTAGAAATGTAAAAATCGTGACGTAGTGTGCCATTTTAAGAATTATTTTCAGAAAGTACTTGCGAAAATGGACTAAAACACAAATTATCTTCGCGGAGGTAAATTTAATGTTGGGTAGCGTTATGCTTTCATCATTGAATTTGTGCAACAGTTAATTGCTAAATTTAGTCCACCTTATAAACCAACTGCTACCATTTGGAAAACCAATCCTTGTACCAATTTTTTTTTTTACGAGCGGGCTTCTCCGACCCCGGACTGTCTCACATCTGTTTTTGCCGTCAAAGTTACGTTGGTCCGAAAGACCAAATTAAGTTTCATACGTGCTCCATTATATTATCGTTCTATAATATTTTAGCTCTTAAAGTCTGTTTTCCTGTGAATGCCATAAGTTAAGATTCTAGTTCAGTTAAATTAGCAGTGTTTTCATTTATATAATGTTGAAATAAAGGAAAGTTTGCTTTATTGTTGAGCCATTTCTGGTGAGTTTTAAACACCCTAAGTGAATGGTTATCCGATTACTATACGTTTAAAGGATAATGGTGCTGTCGCTTCCTAAATCATTCCAAGTATTAGTAGATAATGTACCACACTGGATATATGCATCCTCTGACGTTCTCATCCGCCTCCAAGGCCATATAACAAAAGACTGTCCCTCTGCAGGTAACCAGGACTCAAATCCATCCGCAATCAACCTAGCGCATCATAATGACACTGCAACAATGCACAACAATATTTCCCTTCAAATACCGACGTCTAATTCAGTTGGACTAGTGATACTTCAACAATGCAAAACAAAATTACCTACATAAACTATATTCACTCTTAGGTTGATCCGCGGCAAAACAAATCCATGTGGTCACTGCACCGTGGTGCAACACGGTAGCAATGTGCCCAGGAAAGTATTTCCATGATAATCTCTGAATTTTAGAATGAATTTATCCTTAAATAGTATAATATTCTATACCAATACCTAAGGTTTTATTTAACGCTGATTTACACCGTAAAACAGAGCTACAAGTCCCATGATGCAATTCGTATAAGTCACCTGCCATCCTCAGGATATTGTTTACAGCCAGAAACCAGCATTGTGTTTAGTATCATGGAGGATGGTGAATTTGCTCTTGTGTTTTCGTCTAATTACCGAAAGCATAAGTCGACAAACCATTGACTAGTGGTGAAAAAACAATAGTTGAATCTTTATTATAAGTTATGTTAGAAATATCCAACACTTTCCGTGAAAGAAATGGTGAAATTATCTTCTGAGTTCACCGGTGTTGCGACTACAAGTATAAACAGTGCAGAAAAAATCTGAAACGAGAAAAGTTGTTACACCCGGGAAAAAAAACATATGAAATACGCGATGCAAGAATGTAGTGATTTTGAGAACAATGAAATTCGCGTAACAATGCACAATTTATCTTTTAAAATGAGCCGCCAACAGTTAATAAAGTGCCGCTTCCATAGAGCGAATAAATTAAGTTATCGCATACCTGTTACTTTATTTTTCGCTCATTTACTTTAAAATTAACTATTATTATATGAGCAAACGTTTATTTTGTTGCAACTATCAATCTTATCATCTTTAACCCTTAACACCGTCACCGTTTCAGTTGTTGAAATAAGGACTCTGTTCCTTTTTGCACTACGTGCCGCTGACCACATGGTCCGAAAGTGTGAAAGCACTTGTACGAATGGCGGAAGGATACATTATAACGTTGCACCGATCACTTGGGGTTTGTTTTGAGTGAATACAGAGTACATTCAGTTGGCACCAGGATAACGCAACAATGCAAAACAAAGTTTCCCTCCAGCCTCCGACTCTAATACAGCTAGTACTTGTGCTACTGTAAAAATACAAAACAAAGCTCTCCTTCAGCCAACCACAAATAACACAGTGGATATTGTCAACGTTACTAAACTAAACTCACTTTACCTTCTCCTTCACTTAACCCTATAAACCTCCTAACAATTCGGCCACCGTTCACGTCATCGCCAGTCACCAGGGATGACAATAAATAGAAACTGACAAGCACTGCTCCTCTCTGCAAAAATGAAGAGACCTTTATCATCCACCAGCTCAGATATTACTTCTTCTCTTTCCTTATCTGAAAGTGAGAAGGAAGCCATGATATCAGATTTTTCTGATTCAGTAAAGGTCACTGAAAAATCAGGAAAAATAAAGAAAAATGCAAATAAACAGACATCAAACAAATAAACAAACAAAAAGGAGCCAGTTCAGACGAACTAGGTAAGAATTTTTGGAATAATACCAAAACAATGATTGAATTACAAAATACAATTTTACGCCTTTAAATAAACCAACGTTTTAACCCTTTCGAATCAGGGGTCGTCACTAATATTAATGTCACTAATGTTAAATATTTCACAGATGATCTGCTAGCCATGGCAATGATGCCGAGACGAATTCAGACAACTCCAATATTCACGACTATTAAGAAGTTAAAAGCTTCAAACAATATGATGGATGTAATTCAATGGGATTGTTACGATTTTTATGCAAGTAAACCCAACTTAAGTTTCTTATCAATGATTACAGTCCAAAGGTTCTGTGTCTTCAGGAAACTAACTTTAAAGCACAACAATGTGCTAAAATGCATTGTTATAGAACGTGCTTTTCTAACAGACAAAATACCAATATTACGAATGGTGGGGTGGCAAATTTTGTACAGTCAGAACATTTTAAAATAACATTCCTCTTCAAACTACACCTGAAGCCACAGGTAACATTTCATTGTTACCATTTGAAATGTGTATCTTCTTAATAGCCACAACTTAATTACCAATGAACTATACAATCCTCTGGCGCAGCTTTCCATACCATTCATACTATTAGGAGAATTTAAGTCATATCTTATGGGGATCTTCAAAAACAGACGGAAGAGGAAAAATTATTGAACAGTGGCTGATTAATCAGGAACATTCGGTTAAACACAGGTTTAGCCACGCACCTTTATGTGAGCAACACTTTGGAAAGTGGTATAAGTTTGAGTTTTTTATCCAATAGCATTGTAGGAAAAATGTCTTCGTCTCTAAATCAGTCCTATACGATAGCGATGATTATCCCTTAAACATACAGTTATCGGATAATCAATCACTTAGGGTGTTTAAAACTCACCAGAAATGACTCAACAATAAAGCAAACTTGCCTTTGTTTCAACAGTATATCAATGAAAACGTTGATCGCTTAACTGA
This sequence comes from Deroplatys truncata, assembly GCA_030765065.1. NCBI lineage: Eukaryota > Metazoa > Arthropoda > Insecta > Mantodea > Mantidae > Deroplatys > Deroplatys truncata. Next base: position 109,964,944 of record CM060981.1, read on the forward strand.
ACTAGAATCTTTGTTAATGGCATTCACAGGAAAACAGTATGTAAGAACTAAAATAGTATTCAATGATGGAATAATGAAGCAGGTGTGAAACTTAATTATATTGCCTGTGATATAAGCTATAAATATAACAATGATATATGCAATAAAATCAGAATATGTAAGGACTCATAAAAAGAATTTAAAAAAATGACACAAGAAAGGAAATACAACTTAAATTTTATAAGGCCATCCCATCCCAGTAATACTTTATGGGAGTAAAATTTGGGTTTTAAAACAGAAAGATAAGAGTCACGTTTAGGCATCAGAGATGAGATCTTTTAGAGCCGTCAAGGATTTAACAAGACGGGATAGACTAAATAATGAACAAATAAGAGAAGATTAAAGGATTACTCTATAGGAGAAATTGTATAAAATCACAAACGGAAACACCATTTTAACAGAATGGATATAATCAGGATACCAAGATATGCGTTGAATTATAAACCAAACCGGAGACAATCAAATGGAATACCTATACTGAGACGCGAGTGAGACCGGAACAGGTCAGCGGCCTAAACCATGAAAGGGTGAAGAAGAAGAATATTTGCAAACGCATGATGTTACGTATATTGTCAAATAGTTCACTAATCTAAATACATATACAGCTCAATTTTCTGTTCCTAAAATCTCTGGAATAGTGCACAAACTTTCACTCAGTGATGGAATGTTGAATGTACGTCATTCATATAAGCTAAGAAGAAAGCGCTTAGGAAGTTTAAGAAATACAGATCTGAAATATGGTATTGCATATAAAAAACTAAGGAAAAGCACGCTACTTCCCTAAGTCTACAAAAGGTCCAATTTTTTTTAATGATGTCACTTTCTCCATCACCATGAAGCTTCGATTTCAGCTCTTTGAGCCAAGATAAAGTCAGTAAGTGGCTGCAAAACATTTTCCTTCCCCAAAAGTCTGGAAGAAGAAATTGGCGCTAAATAGAACGATCCTATCTGGGTGCTGGTTACTAACGTCTTTGCTAATAATTAAAGTAAGTACAACTTCGATTTAAAATTTCTAAGCGGATCTCAACCAAAATCGCCCCTAAGGACATATTAAGTCTCTAGTTAAGTGTAGTGAAGATCGGTTTAACCAGCAAGTGACCATGGATGAACTTCTTCACTGGTTAAATTAACGCAAAACTTCTGCTCCAGGACCGGGTGACGTACACAATAGTTTCCTTTAAAATCTTCCATAAAAAGGAATTTACTATTTTTCTCAGTTGTTCAGTTTAATATGGAAGACTCAAATTGTTCCTATCAATGGAAGGAAGCCATAGTTTTTTCCATTACCAAACAAACAAAGACTACCGCAAAGCTATCGATTATCACCCAATTTCCTTAACCTAACATTTTGCAAACTCTTGTTAAAACAGAAATTACTAATAAAAATTTTAATAATCAATTTGGAAAACCTTTAAAAATCGAATTAATGAGTATATGACCTGCAGTCGTCTGAGATGGGGTTTGGAAACGAACAAGTTAATATCACTTTACCGATGTGGTACCATAGGCAACTGAAATTTATGATGATCTGGCGTTGATACATCATAAAATTGCAGATTCACTGTGCATTTAAAAAGTACATGCAATGGCCCTCAGACCTAGACTTATAGACATTCTTTTAAATATGAAGTGCACAGAAAATATCTTAGCATTCATCATCAGTTTCTTCGCTCATAGGTTACTCACGTACATATCCAAAATCAATTGATCTCTCTATGGAAATGGTAAAGCTTTTGTAATAAACGTACTGTTATTCCTTGTTACTATAAGTGACCTAAGTAAGCCTAATTAAACATCCGCTAAACGTATCCGTCTTTGCAGGTGATATTAACCTTTTTGTGCAGTAGAAAAAACTATTCAGCTGACAACACATATTCAAGAATCCTTGAATAATATCTACACCTCGGCAAATAATTCAGGCTTCATTATATTCAAAAGAAGAATTGAATTCACAGTTTTTTCTACGACCAAAAAGACAACATTAGTCTCAATATTGGTGGCCACAGTTTACACATATCAAATACTTGCAAAAACATTGGAATGACCCATGACCACAAACATACATGGAAACAGCACATTGTGTCTCTCAAAGCAGAATGTGCATCCCAACTAAACGTCATCAGAAAGTTATCATCTAAGTGGGACGCTGACTCAAAGTGCATAATCAACATCTACAGAGGTCTGATCCAGTCCAAACTAAACTATTGGGTTATAATGTAAATAGCTCAGAAAGTAAATAACTCCTGTAATTACTTGATTCCATCATCTCACTGCAAGTCTGGGGACCTTTAGATCCAGTTCAAGCAGCAGCTTGCTTGTGGAAGCTGGTCTTTTCTCCTTGGATATACGACACAAACAAAAGTGGCGCAACTTCTCCTATTCAAGTTTCTGTTGTTATCTAAAACCACAGCTAGAAAAACCTTTGGAATACTACTGCGAGTTCCAAATTGAAAAATCTTCTGTCCTGTGGAAACTTCATCTTTTCCCTTCATGGCAGCCTTATACTGGTCCATTAATTTTGAGGTGTTCCAAATTAGTAATCCTACCAATGATCTCTTCGATTTACTAGAAATGTCATAATTAGCACACGTGTATACTGATGGAACAAAACGATATTGAAAATCTGGATGCGTCATAGCCACCACCTCATCTTCAGAAAATATATTTTATCGCTTACAAGATTACTTCTCCATATTTTCATGCCAAGCCTGGCCGTCCTCAAAAAAACAATATACCAACATTTTTTTTCAAAACCCATTAGCTTTCCATGCTTCTACCCCATAAATGAATGCTGTTGTGTTAGCCTTTACTCATTGTTGCATGCAAAGGTTTTGTTCTTGGTGGTGAGTAATTGCTATCTAATCTGCTTACATTGTGACATGGGGTATAAATATCTATATCCAAGTTAGACTTGCTATATTTCGCTTTGAAAATTGTTCTTTCGTCTTAGTCGTTTTGAAAAACTAAGTTTTTATCAACTGTTATTAAGCTTATTTCAAGAATTTCTTAAATTAAGGTAAATATGGGTACTAAGCAGAACTCAATGATTGACTGTGGCGTATTATGAGGGTAAAAGAAAGTAAATGAGAATTACTGTGATGCACTTCTAGAATTTTCGATACTAATGAAAAATAGGATGGGGATGTAGAGAATTAAAAGTTGTCAAAAAATCAAATTTTAGCCAATATTCTCCCAGGAGTAATAAAAGAACTTGATGAAAACGCATGCAGCGTACGGAGTGAATATTTAGATATTCGCCACAACTATCAAAATCCAGTCTAAATAAAAGGACAATGTTTTTATCTGTTCTACTTCAGGAGTAGTTCTAGCAGTCTTTTTTTTTAATATTCTGATAATGTAATTTTTTGACTGTCGCTTTCCTATAGCATCTGTTTATTTACAGCAATGAAAATAAAGTTCTGAAGTTTGGTGAAGTATTTTCCTTTCCACACACAAAACACGCCTCTTTAACACTGAAATTAATATCGAATGAGTGTACTCCATAAATTTAACATATACAATTGAAGTTTCTTTGTCTTTCTTCATTAGTTCAGTGGATAACCTTTGTATTTAATACTGTTTAGGTAGATGTATTTCAATTGTTTTCAAATAACAAATAAACCTAAATGACTTCATATATTCAACTCGATTACATTTTATAGTAATTAGCTGATTGGATTGTATCGTGTTCTGCTCCAGGTTTTCAAACTCTGCTATCCCTTGAACCAAAATCCACTCTTCTCTTTCTGCATGTGAGCCTCAGTCTGATGATTTATATGGGGTATTGCCTAGAGACCACTTGAGATGCAGGTGATCGACGTGCTGCATTGCTCCTGGCTAAGGAAACTTGACAAATGAGTCCCCTGGCCGCATCTCAGTTGACGCCCTGGGACAGCGAACAACTAAAGTTTTAACATGACACACGTCTTCGCCTAATTGAAGCTTGTTGCTAGTTTCGAACCACTAGTGGAGTTACCCCGTAGCTGGCTTACTGAAATTAACATAACCACATGGGACCTATCTTGTTGAATAGAGTCATCTGGGTGTTGTCCTCCTTCGCAGGTAATGGAATGAATGTTTCGCTGTGTTCCTCACTCTGCTGTTTGACTGTATACTATTAAAGATGGTGCCTTATGCACTTTAATACTTACAATATCACAACTATATCCCAGTAAATTTACTGCAGGAATGTCAAATAAACCTCACTCCACCAGTACATATTTAATCTACTATCCTTATCATCCAAAAGGAAGAGAAAGACATAAAGACAAGCAGAGAGAAGAACAACTTTGGTTAAATTTCTTAGGAAAGAATGCTTCACAAGCATAAACAAAGTGCAAACAATGGCTAAGGAAGTAGAACTTACAACAGATATACTTGCAACTGACACATTTTGCGTTAAATAATGAATATTATATAAGTGCAAAATAGAAAACAATATAACTAATAAGACAGGAATCTGTTCACGGTATATTTAGTGGTGACCGTCCCTACGCTCACGTGCAGGAAATGCAAACCAAGGTACATTTAACCTAGTTTTTTTAGAATTCTAGAAGAATTCAGAGGTATGTTCCAAAGTTTAATGCTCAAAAATAACATTCCTGCTGCGGAATTTTATATCTGTTTTATTCGAATTGCTGAACATGGTGCATAATTCTCCTCGTTTCTCCTTCTCCTTGAAATTACCACGAAGGATTATCATATCGGAATAGTATTAACGGTTGTTTCTGGCGTTAATTTCTCTCAGTGTACGTTTAAATTATGGAAATATGTAGGTTAGTATGAGGATAATATAATTACTCCTGCATATTAAAGAAACATAAAAATAATAAACACTTATTTTGTTATATTCCAGACAAATGAATATACATTTAATTTACTATACACCAATCCGCTTTACACGTGTTGATCTTCTCTAAGCTTAAATGATAACATCATAATGGAATTTAAATTTATTAATGTGCTTAATTTCTAAACGAAACTTTTGATTACTAAACTTATTTCTGATTTCCCTGGACCGCTTTGAATTTTTTCACGATCTACTGGCATTTCAAATACCATTACATTATCACAATCCTTATATAAACTATTATCAAAGTAAGTTTAAATAATTATATATGAAAAAAAAATTACTCGTTTCACATTAGCATAGAGTTGTACCTAAAACGCTCAGTTACTAACCGCATATGCCTATGTATAGTTTTGTTCCTGTTAAGTATTGTTCCATGCTCCATACCATAGCCCCAACGTACTTCCAACGAAATCTTCTCCATGCATTACGGAATTGTTTGTTGCCTGTTTACATTAAAACGCTGTTCCTATTATGTCCACACACTCCATCTATTTCCCTTACCCGCCACCCAAATATAGCCTATCCCTATAATTTCCAGCCTTTGTTTAATTTTGATACCTCTGTCAAATCTCCTAATTAGATATTATTCTTCATGAACAATTCTCATCCAATATTTAATTGCCATTATTTTTCAGTCTATCTTCCCACCATGCGACCCGAATTCCCTAATTATTCGGTATTTACCGAACCACTCCCCAATTCCAGAATTTCTTTCAAAAGCTCGAATCCTCACTTGGTCAGGATCCTTGTTCGTTTCCATCCCCACATTTCTGCCCTATATATCGCCGTGAATCTGTCACTCCATATAAGGAATCTAAAAAGAATCCCGTATCCCGAGAGCCTCTTCTGCTTTTATGTTTCCTGAGATCAATATGTTACGTCCATCTTTCGTTCATCATAAACGTGAGTCCCAAAACACGACGTTGTCCAGCGTCTGTTCTGCGCATGTCCATGTCTCCTCCCTGCTATAAACCTAACCATTCTTGAAATTAATTATTTTAGACTTATTCATTAACTGTGTTTTTCAACTCGTCGCAATAATCTTTAAATCCATCTAATCCCCTTTGTAAGCTACTAATCGTCGCAGTATTTAACACTAAGCCATCTTCGTATAAAAATCATGTGATGTGCAAATCTTGCTATATCAAATGGTCCATATTTTCCGCTAAAATTAGGTATTTGGTATAGTAATACCATCCAAAAACAGATTGTATAGTAACGTTAATATCATTCAGACTTGCCTGACTTCTCTATAGCTCCAACATTCTATTCCTGTACTTTATACAGTTCTATTCCTGTACTTTATACAGAATTCCACATTTTGGTATAATGGCTGGGATGCTGCACAGTAATTCATTTGCTCACAAATAACGGTAAAGCATTTTGTTCGAGATTATCTCTACCTAGAGCCAGTAAATATGACAGCCATTAAAGAGGGTTTACCCTAACATTTGCTTCCGATCTGTGAGTGGTTCTTTGACTTCCCTAAAAACCCAGGAGATAGTCCTGTGATCGACCATTACTTTCAGTGATTGCAGAGAAAGTGCATCCAAACAAAGTTAATTCTGTTTGGCAAGGATCTTTATTCATACACAGGTGTTGACTAATTCTATAAAGATATTTCATCTTAATTTGATAATCATGGTCCCATTTGGAGAATTAAAATATTTATTATTTGCGATAAATATGCTTATATGCATGTTATGCTATAACACGTCGTTGTCTGTATTATACAATAAAATAACTAAAGACAAAAATGGTTATTGTATCCTATAATACGGATTTTAAATAATTTTCACAATGTAATCTTTTAATATGTCAAAATTGCTCAGATGAATGAATAACTCTCTATGGTAGCGATAAGAAAGAGAATATACTATTTGTTTTCAGTATTGAACAAACTTCTAGTCTGTGCTGAGGGACAAGGTGTGTTTGGTATAGAATATAATTTATTCACAGATAATAAAAAGTAACAGGAATTCGCACATTAATAGTATGTCACAATAATCATCTGCACTGCCGTTAGAAGCGACCGAAATAAGTATACTCGTACATGTGTACAAATTTCCCATATCAGACTCCCTCACACAAACATACAAACACACACACACACACACACACACACAAACGCACATTCATACATTCATAGCGCAAGCCGGGACTCCCCAAAGAAAGTAGGTTACCGTAGCTACAAATAGACAAAGACTCTAAACCACCTAACTAATGGTAAAGTGAAGTGCAAAATGCGCACGCCTGGCCCCTCGAAAGTGGAAATTCCCCATTCGTACTAGGCAATAACAAAGAAAACGCAGCAATCATTCACACGCATTCTGCCGGAAACAAGCCGCTACCTCTTGGGAGTAATCAAACTTCCTACACACAGCCAGCAGTCAACAGAAAATGGCGAAAGAAGAATCCAGTTACAATAATCTGGAATAAATACGCTTCCTTTAACTGGCTGAGTGGTTTACTACCTTGTGAAAGGCTACCTCGGAACTTTTTCATTAATTTACCCAAATTCGTTTAGACCCAAAAGTAACAAGTGAAAGATACATTTTACATTACTAACGCACACTTATTATGAGGTCCAGTTCCGCTTCGTCGCGGGCGGTAACATGTCCTTCAGTGCTCGCCAGCGCGCAGTGGAACGAATCTAGAATCTAGAAGGAAAAAAGTGAAATTTCGACTGTCTTATATTTTAACATTTTCGTTATCTGTTGACACTGAAATAATTAGGACATCCCTTAGTGCCTATCCTATCTTATCTTTTTACTTTCTCTACTACGTATAGTAAGTAGGGGAAGTATTGTATTCCACCCAAAAATTCGATACCGAGATTTCACCGAAATACATGTTTTGAGACCCCCTGAATGCAAAAAAAGCATTTTTGAAAACATGTCCGTGTGTGTGCCTGTGTGTCTCTGAACAGCATAACTGAGAAACGAACAGTCGGATAAACACCAAACTTGGTATTTAGGTTCAGTATCTTTCAGAGACGCAACACGAAGGTTTTCAAGAAAATCCCCCCACCACAGATTACCCTTTATATGGAACATTTTTCGAAAATTTTAATTTTCTCAAAAATGGCTTTAACGTTTTTGATTAAAATATCATATGTTTAAGATATTTTCATGACAAATGAAATGCATATCTCGAATTTTCTGGGAATGTCTCCAAAAGTATTCTTCATTGTGAACGACTTTTGCATAACTGGTAAACCATAAGAGATAGACAAAATTTCACTACACAAAAATGTAGATCGCGTTAAAATACACAATTTATGTCGCATACATTTTTTTTTTGTTGAATGAACCATTTTCGAGATATAGCTTGTTATTCCCTTAAATTTTCCAAAACTTATACTTTTTCTCAAAGTCGTTATTAATGTTTTTTGTCCTGGGAATGCAAAGGGAATGGAATACCCCACATAGCAACCAGCTATTAAAATATTTGTCTATAGCTTAAAGCCTACTAGTTCCCCTTGCATCTACAAGAAAATTAGCAATAAGATTAACATCTCAATTAGCATGAAGCATATGGAGAATAAGCGTTTGTAAAAATAGTTTGTACAAGAGTAGAGAAAGTCATGTGAGTGTAACACATCAGATTATTTTCTATTTGTTTGTTAGAAACACCCATCTCTGGTGCTCAGTAAACTTTTGAGATGAGTTAATTATAAAGTTAGATCTTGCCTTTTGGTTTAGAGTGATGTTGCTCAAATGTGTTATGCAACAAGAGTGAAAATCATATATGCAGTACAGTTATGTGGTATAATCAAACGTGATTAAAAGTAATTTAATTGAGATACGATATTTTTTATATTTCTTTATTGAATGCATGTGTGGGCACTTGGACGCTGAAATTAATTACGTTTAAGTTCACTCAGGCTTACAAGTTTTGTGGTATACGTTGGAGGTTTGAAAACTTCCTTTAATGAAAGAGAAGATAATTTATTATTCTGTGCTAACAAGTGCTCGTTTTTGTACAATTATGATATACTCAATTCTTGTCAGTACCTTATCGTGGGCGTATCATTACCTACAGCGTGTTATATGAAGAGATAATTAGCACTGCCGATACAAACGCACACTAAGGCTGAAGCGTTTACTATTGAAAACTGTCCTGGGGATACAGTTGCAGGGGTTTGATTGTTGCACCACTATGGGCGTCAATTTGCGGAGATGTGTTTCTAGGAGTACAAGCTTACCGGTAGCCGTCGCCCCAGTTTTACTTTTCCGGTGGTCTTCACCCCACGTTTAGAAATCAACTTTGTATTTTAATGTTTATTTAAAATATTATATATGTATGCCTCGGCTTCGTCAGTAGTAATTTGCAGAACGAGTATCTCTTAGCAGACTGGTACGGCTAAAGAATGAAGGCTTACACAAATTATAACTGTGTTGTACTTTGTTTATTAATCCTTTTCACGATTAAATAACACTTCACTGATGTATCCTACTGTAGAGCTGTGAGATTATTGTTATTTGCACTTTTAAACACGTAAACTTTATATTATTCTCTCCGCAATGAATTTTTTATGTCTCACACTGAACCCGTATCAAATCTAAACTGGACTGCTTGGTTACGCTTCCTTGTAGCGTCTCCCGCCTGAATCTGTACATTTCCTCTATTTAAAGTCTCTGATTGGCTAAGCCCACTCCAATAGAATACTTTTATTTAACTTAATCTTTTTCTAATTTTTGATTGGCTATTTATAAACTGTTTTAAATATTACATTATTATTGTTCCTAAAATTATTAGTAGGCTTATTAAACTTTCTAATTTATTGTTGTCTCAAGGTTACCTCATTATTAGCAACTTTCAGCTTCTACCTTGTAATTCTGTTTGCTACGGAAGAGAGCTTGATTCTATTCTCACAGCTCCTACATTGTTAAACTGCGTAATACATTCATATAACATTATTATACTTGTACATAATAATATAAACATAATATAATGATTGTAACATACACTTTATATATATTATATTATACACATATTCCTTTAAGGTGGGTTGTTATTTTTTGATAATATAATTAGACCGATATCATTTAAGTGATAAAAATACTGCCTCACAGTGAAGTGTACAGAATGTGTTTTAGGAAAATAGGATCCAAATAGAGTAAACGTTGGAAGCAGTGCCACAGAATTATCAAAAAAAAATGTTTCTAACATTCTCAGTGGCTAAACGAACCTATGGACTTTCCTGATTTAGTTGTTTCCGTAAAGTAGGTGAGAGATGAAGCAAGACCATGAACTTAATAAACGTAAACTGTCTGCAGAAAGTAGGGAGCGGTCCAAGAGCAAGTTGCAGCAATTAATGGATGCCAGTTCTGGACATGAAATAGTTTTCGCGCTCAGTGTATATGTAATCGAGAAACGAGATGCGCTAGTATAATAGGAAAATAACTCCGACTAGTCCTAAAGAACATCTTGTAAAATAAAAAAGGGTTATAAATACACAGTACTGACATCAAGGTCTTATATGGCATTAGAGTATAGCATTATCTAAATAGCAATTAATAAACATTCGGAAAGGCTCCAGAGAAAGAAACAGGCCTCTACACCTGTAGTGTAAACAAAAGAACAGATTCTTCGAACCATTTCGATAAAAATTAAAACATTTGCACACATGATTTAAAACGATGTTATATATAGTTGAAACTTTATGTTTTACACCGTGTTCTTAGACAAACTATTATATAGATAAAAAGTTTCCAATTTTATCTGAATTCACCCTGTATAGGGTAGTCTCTCTTATCCAAAATTAGTTAGAGGTTGTACATAATATTCGTATCACAATGTTGTTTGAAAACCATATACAGGGGTGCCGCTGAGCGCGGCTTGTCCCAGGATCTTCCTGGGACTGCGACCTCCGAGGAGGAGAAGGTGAATTATGCTTGCTGTGAACACGCGGAGGGTCTTTTAAAAAGTCTTCTCTTCGAAGTTTCTGCTTCGGCTTTTTGTCAGTGGCTTGTGACTTCATAGACTTTGGACCAGGTTTATAGGGCTTGGTAACAGTAGCAGACTTGGACGGCCGGATGGTAGTGGCGGTTAATGCAGTCATGGTCCAAGTTTGAGTCCCAGCATCCTTCCGGGGTATGGGCGAGGCAGCAATTGAACTGAATGTTCCCGATCGCAGGAGCGAAGGTTGGCGCGCATGGTAACGCCTCCGGGCTTCGGCGAAGGAGAGTTTCTCCTTTACCGGGATCTCCTGGATCGCCTTCTCGTCCAAATACCGCGGACAGTCGCCAAACGAAGCATTGTGGGGATGACGCCATTACCCACTCACCCAGCTGCGCACCCAGTGCGCGGGTATCCGTCAGGCTGTGTCCACGGAGGATTAAAAGAAAAGATAAAAGAAATAAAACTGTGTGGGCGTTTCGGACACAATGTAGGCCCGCGAGGAAGAAAAAGAGATGCGTAAATGAATGGACGTGGTGCGAAATGTGCAGAAATAAAAGAGAAGAAAGAAACGATGGCGAGAGGCGACATGGAATGAAATGCACAGAACGCACGAGAGCCTACCTTGAGTCCCCCGGTCACGACAACGAACCCACCTCGACCGAACGTGGATGAAAGTGTGAAAATGGCTATGAATGGCTCGGGTACCCCGGGTGCGCCTAACCCGTACTCACAAAAGGTGAGCCCCTGGGGGGAACCATTTTCGAGATATAGCTTGTTATTCCCTTAAATTTTCCAATACATATACCTTTTCTCAAATTCGTTATTAATATTTTTTGTCCTAGTAATGCAAAGGGAATGGAATGCCCCACATAGCAACCAGCTATTAAAATATTTGTCTATAGCTTAAAGCCTACTAGTTCCCCTTGCATCTACAAGAAAATTATCAGTAAGATTAACATCTCAATTATCATGAAGCATATGGAGAATAAGCGTTTGTAAAAATAGTTTGTAGAAGAGTAGAAAAAGTCATGTAAGTATAACACATCGGATTCTTTTGTCCTGATAATGCAATGAGAATGGAATACTCCACATAGCAACCAACTCTTAAAATATTTGACTATTGCTTAAAGCCAACCAATTCCCCTTGCATCTACAAGAAAATCAGCAATACGATTAACTTCTGGATATCTCGATTAACATGAAGCATATGGAGTATAAGCGTTTGTAAAAATAGTTTTTACAAGAGTACAGAAAGTCATGTGAGCGGAACAATCACATTTTTTAATTCTCTACGCCTTTTTTCTAAACCATATTGCTGCTATACCAGCGCGTAAATTATTGAAGGAGAGCCTATGTGTTATCGTGAATTGCAAATCTTTCTTTCGGTTTTGCAGTCCAGCAATAAATGGTGATACAGGGAATAAGATAATAAAATGAGAAATACTCGGAAAAAAGCTGCAAACAAATTCGCGGTTGCTTTATATTTATCGGCAATGTAAATTTTAAAAAACACGAAAAATCCATACCCAGATCATGAACTACCTGCACATAAAGAAAACGTTTTTATATCTATTTTTAAAATGTTACAGGCCGCATTTGGAAAATACTTAAAAAGCACAAACGTAACACAATATACAAATCAGCAACAAAAACTTAACAAGCTTTAAAATCGCTAAAAAATACACAAAGGGTTACTATTCCTATGTGTAGCAGGCGAATGTAGAATTACTTGCTCAAACGGTTCAGTATCAGGACTCGAATAATAGAACACTGGTGGCATTGCTTCATTGCACAGGCAGTTGCCAAAATATTGTCAACATTGGTCATTGCATCCTGTATGAAGACACTTTAAGTATTAGGAAAAAAAAAGTATGATCATGCTAGACTTCGTAGAGAAGCAAGATATACAAGCATTTCAAAAAAAATCAACCTAAAAAAATTAAACATCAATTGCATGTATAGCAGAGTTTTCAGACCCACAAATCATAAGTCGATTTTCACCTTGGTCTGGGCTATAAATTGCGAAATGTTTACCGCCTTCTCGTCAGGTTCTCCGCTTCGAGCTTTCGACAAAACAGCATGGGAAAGAATAAGACAACTAGCACCACAACCCCCAAGCTTCCTCTTCGAAAGGGAAAACAAGCCATCTGCTTTCCGCCATTTCGCCGCCGCCAGTCGAAACGCCCAACACTCGCTGTTGTTAGAGCAAACCCTGACGCTCGAGGACAGTCGCAATGTCCGCCCTATGCCATGCCGCCGCTGCTGCCTGTATGGACTCACCGCCGGCACATGAGACGCCGCACCCCGCTGCCACTACTTCGTGAACCAAACACTCACCGTTGGCAGCCGGGCACACCACCTGACACAACACTACCTATTCTGCGTCTCCTGTGGAGAGAAGGTACAGTACACCGACCAGACCGTCTGCTCACACGCCGGACTCAACAGAATGACCAATCAATCACGCCACCACAGAACTTCACACAACCTCTAAAGATTGACACTCCTCACATGAATTGCAGCTCACAGGCACCAACAACCTACTACAACAGACTGCAGCAGGCAATTATAGGATTATCGACGCAATACAAGACCTGCACGCTGAAGTACTGAACTTGACCAGTCAAGTCAGTGAGCTGGAAGAACACCTCAGAACGCAGTTCGACACCGTCACTGACGCATAGAACAAGTCCACACCATCACTAAGAACTTTGTCTTAAAACACTCAAAGTCATGAAGTCATCGAACTCAGTACAAAAAGGCTATTTAAGTCATGGTTTATTCTTACCAGGAGCCGCGCAACACAATCGACGTTGGGAAGAACTACATTCGAGACGGCATTTCTGACAACGCGCAGGGAGTAATGAGACACATTGACAACACACATCAGCCTTCTCTGCCTGCACCACACCACCAATGCTCGGGATAACAGAACCTGTGTGCGGAATCTACCGCTTGATCATAATGACATCACAGTTCACAGTTCGTCGTCAGGGCCTCGGTTATGTAGCTATCTGATCCCCACTATGGAGTAATCGCCATCCTAGTAAGCACGAACCTCAGGTTCGCTACGGTGGTAACAGACCCCACTTTCACCCATAATCTGCCCCAATAACAGAGCCACCACATCACCCCTCCCTCATGTTTTATCCTTCCCAGAGACCTATATATATTTATGTTTCTCTGTTATACCTTTATTCCTGTTCCCCACCAAAAAAGGCCTACTCGGTAGTCATTGTTAAGCTGCCGAGGCTCTTACTCATTCTATCAACTCTTTCGTTCTTACACAAAGGGTTGACCAAAATGTCAAGTGCGAACAATCTGATACATAGACAACGGTGTTCCAACGGAAGCTTTTACTAATTTAATCCTGAACGTGATGCATCTCATTTCTTGACCTCTATTCATTCCTTACACCTTCAGGTCTGTAGCAAAGAGAGCCCTTTTACATACATATGAACGCAAAGGTTAGTTTGCAGTGGTGGACCAGTTGAATAGTATATTGCGACTTAAGAGTCCAACATGTGTTTACAAGAATTGAGAACATTTTATAAAAAGCTAAACGAAGTTGAGTATTTCTGTACTACAGTTGTGCACTTCACACACATACATTGCATAATTTTCATTCTTGAGCAATTCTCACAAACAAGGAATAACTTGATGTCGGGATAACTGAGACCATACACGGCGATATTAAAGACATTTCTGTTACAGAAGAACTCAAATAATTTGGTGTATCTTTTAATCATCCCTAATTTCTAATTCTGATGACATTTTGACTAAACTTAGAAATTATCTACTGTCGTCTACTTATTTATTGCAGCCCGAGAAAAAGTTGTCAGTAATAAATCAGTTTATTGGACCATACTTAACTAATCCATTTCAAAACATTTTTATGATTTATACCTCTCAGGAATATAAAGGACTTTCAATACTGAAAACTTCTTGGAAGCGTATCCTCACAACTGTATATTAACATCTAACAGCAGTCATTGAACGAGCCCATACGTTAACGTGATGTGGAATTATGAAGCCATCACAAACCACCGCATTTCTGTTCTACAACTCAAACGACCTGAATTTAAAATACTGAGACAGTTGAGAAATACTTTACATTTTTTTCGAGTGAAGGAGAAAATGATTTATTCACTACCCCAGCCCCGATGTGAGTTGGTGCTGGGAGTGTGGGACTCACCAATGAATTGGCATACTCACTAAAAACTTTTCCACCGGGGTAGGAAAGGAAAAGGTTTGCAGCGGTACCGCCTAAAGCACCCGCGCATTCGGAGGTGAAGGTGTGACTGGGCCGCAGTTATGGACCCAGGGGAGCAAGGATTGATTGCTGATAGACAGACTTGACCAGGGCCCAGTCTGCCTTCTCAGTGGAGTTAAGGTGTAAATAGGAGAAATTCCTGGTGGTAGTGTAAAAGATTAATGGCGCTTGGATTTTCGGTTGGAGTTAGGTACATAAGTAGAGGATTGAGGGGGGTGTGGCATTACGTATGATTCTAGGAAGTTTCGGATGAGGTTGTAGCCTTCCCGGAGGTGGTTGAAGTGTCGGTGAAGTTCCGTGAATTTCTGCTTGATGGAGTTGTTGGTGGTTGTTTGGAGCTCTCGAATCCCCACGACTGAGGCCCCAAGTGCACCCAGCCGCTTGGGTTGATCATTGCTGTCATCGGTGTAAAGTTCGACGAGGAGGGTCACAATACGTTCGAGCTTACGCTGGGCAGACGCGAACACATCGTCTTCGTCCTGTAGCTCGGAGATCCGGTTGAAGTGTGCGTTGATTACTCTGGTCGAGGTTCGCTGCTTGGCCTCCACAGCCGAGAGACATGTGAAGGTCGCGCGGCCTAGCTCAACCAGTTGTGAAGAGACGTCCTTTATTCCTGTCTGTATGGTTAACAGGAGGCCTTGAAATACTTGGAGGGTTGTCTCTGTGATGCCATGGTAGTCTATCGGGCCCTTTCTGAGGATTGCGTCGGGTTACTGTCTGTAGTAGCTGGCGTTGACGAGATTTTCGTTGCTGTTTTCTGAACCGTGGATACTGGGAGCATTGCTCCTGTCCTGTAAAATGTGTGCTCCCGGAGCAGGTGGTGCAGTAGCGGCGGCGTCGGCTGAGGTTACGTTGAGTGGAGGCTGCCGTGAGGGAGCCTGACCCATACTAGTGGCATCTGGGCGCTGCGCTACAGGCCTCCGCTGTGTGACTGTGACGTCCGATGCGGCGCCCACATGCTGGCGCATCAGCAACGTTGGTCCTCTTGGAGAGATGATACGTGAAGTCCGTATTGCTGAGCGCCAGTGTAGTCGTGCAGTTTCCAGCACGAAGTGTGCTGGAAGATCTCGGGACAGGCTTCAATGACGATGCTATGGCACCCATCCATCCGAGCATGCGCCGGCGTCGTTTGAGGTCCCAGCTCCATTGAAGATGCTGGCAGGCAGCGTCGGTTGGCTCTGCTTCCGTGAAGAAGGAGAGGCGGCGGCGGTTGGTTGCTGGCTCGCTTCCGTTGGAGAGGCAGGGCTAGCATCTGGCGGCGTCTGTGTGCTCGACTCCCTTAGAGGAGCCGTGGCGGTGGTATGTGTTGCAGAAGAGACCAGATTCGGCTGAGGAGTGTGGCTAGTGACTGGCGGCGATGCTGGTTAGGCCGGCTCAGGAAGGAGGGCGAGACCTGCTGCGACCGGCTACTCTCTCGGCAGTGGCAGCAAGATTCGGCGATTGCCGATGAGTCTGCGGTATTTCCCATGACCCATTTTCTCAATCTGTTTCGACGGGAGAGATTCTGAAACAGTCGGTTCTGCTGCGGCGAAGCTGACGTTGTCTACATAAAGGAAAAGGAGTGGAACTGTTCTCAGAAGTTGCAGCCACAAACACATGGTTAAGAAATAAATAAATTCTGAGCTGCTCTGAATGGAGGGACATTAAGATGAATGCAATGCTAGCTCTGTTCGCACTATCCCAGGACGATCTTCAAGTACAAACCATGCAGACTCTACTGAGTACGAAACCGTTTCCCATGTGCTTGCAAAATACCCTCAAGGAGAACTTAGAATTAAGAGGTTTAACACCATAAGATTCATCTTGGCAAACGCTAAACCGGAATGGAAGTTTACCAGGCAGTTCACTGATGGTGGTAGTGTTCCTTGCGTAGACATGATTACGGTTAATAGAAGCAGAAAATAGATGAGCCTACCATGCCATGCGTTAAAGAACAGTACAACCTAAAGAAAATAATCAGTAGTAGACCTATTTTTGTATCCCGAGGAACAATCATGAGTATTTTTGTGAATTGGACGGGAAATATTAAATTAATAAAAGGGTTCAAGATGCAATTACACAGAACATTATAAGATATTTAGATATTTATAAGATTCTTTAGCCATATTCCGGAATCGTGTGTATGATTTAAACAACATGTAAAATGTATGATCTTTTACAAAGCAGTTTATTTTTACAATTGATTTTCTTTTTATTGTTGTTCACTTTTTTGTAATCATCGTTACAAATTTTTCTCGTAGCGTAATTGTATATAACTGTTGTAATTTATGATAAAATATTTTTGCAATATTCACGTACAACCTCTTGTTTAAAATCACTAAATTTGTATGTTTAGTCTGTCACTAGGCAAGCTCATTCATGAGCCCAGAATAATAGATAAATGAAATCTATTAAAATATAGCAATAAATCATTTAGAATATTTAATGCAAGTATCCTGAACGAGAAAGGAACAGTTCGACATATTTCCTTAGTTAAATAAATAATAAGAGCACATTAAATTTGAAATTGGATACTAAAGATCCAATAACACCCAATAATTTTATTAATTGAACTTTTAGACGCATAATTTTAAAATAAATATCTCATTGTAACAGTTTGCCCAATGGAGCAAATTATCGTTTTGTCTACATAAGTGTAGCGATTTCTTTTGTAAATGACAATCTTTTGCTAAATGGCTGGGATTGTCAGCTTGCCAACTATAACAATAACATTTATAAAAATATAGTAGCTGAATATACATTTGGTTTCAACATTTTCGTATGGCTTGCGCGCAAGTTTCTGAAGAGCATTCGAACTTATTACCACCAAAGAACTATCCTTCATCTTCACTATGAAGTTCACAAATGCAACATGAAGATTTTTAAGAAAATGCACCCTCTACAAGCTACCTTTTACATAGAAAATTTCTCATTGTTTTAATTGCCCTTAATATAGTTGTTATGATTTCGATAAAAAACACATAGTAAGATGACAAAATGAATATATTGAATTCTATGATTATATTTAACTGATATAAGAGATAGACAAAGCCTTACTACATAAAACACGCAGATCCAATTGAATTGCACAATTCATTTAAACATTTTTGTGGATTAACTATTTTGGAGATAATCTTTTTTGTTGATTTTAGTTTTCAAACACTTTATACTTTTCTCAATTTCTGCATCGCTATTCGGTTTTCTTTTTCCCCTCGCCATGCAAGATTCTTCAAATATGGACCGATTTTAAAAGATTTGATATCAGCACAGCCTACTACATTTCACTTCTACTCTACAACCATTTTGTAAACATTTATCTCAATTAACATGAAGTATATAGGAGAATACGTTTTAGTAAGAATAGTTTATAGGAAAGTGCATAGAAGGGTGCTATGAATTAGCACGTTCATTTTTACTTTCTCTACCACGTATAGTAAGTAGGGGAAGTATTGTATTCCACCCAAAAATTCGATACCGAGATTTCACCGGAAATATATGTTTTGAGACCCCCTGAAACCAAAAAAGGGATTTTTGGAAACATGTCCGAGGGTGTGTCTGTGTGTGTGTGTCTGTAAACAGCCTAACTCATAAACGAACAGTCGGATAAACACCAAACTTGGTATTTAAGTTCAGTATCTTCCAGAGATACGACACGAAGGTTTTCAAGAAAATCCCCCCACCCCAGATTACCCTTTATATGGAACATTTTTCGAAAATTTTAATTGTCTCAAAAATGGCTCCAACGATTTTGATTAAAATATCATATGTTTAAGATATTTTCATGATAAATGAAATGTATATCTCGAATTTTTTGGGAATGTCTCTAAAAGTATTCTTCATTGTGAACGACTTTTGCATAACTGGTAAACCATAAGAGGTACACAAAATTTTACTACACAAAAAATGTAGATTGCGTTAAAGTACACAATTTATGTCGCGTACATTTTTTGTTGTTGAGTGAACCATTTTCGAGATATAGCTTGTTATTCGCTTAAATTTTTCAATACTTTTTCTCAAATGGGAATTCGTTATTCATTTTTTTACGCACTGGACATGCAAAGAGAATGAAATGCGCCTCATAGCAACCAGGTCTTAACAGATTTGACTGTCGCTTAAAGTCTACCATATTCCCCTTGCACCTACAAGAAAATTAGCAATAAGATTAACATCTCGATTAACTGAAGCATATGGATAATAAGCGTTTGTAAAAATAGTTTGTACAAGAGCAGAGAAAGTCATGTGAGTGTAATACATCAGAATTTTTTTTCGTTCCGTTATTAAACTTTAGCTGTTTATGAGATATTTCCTTTGTTGGTTGAAATTTAACAGTATTTCAAGCTACAGGCTTTTGAAGTGAAATCTCCAGTGTTTGTTTTTCATGCCATACTAAGAGTATTGAAAATACTAATTATGTATACAGCGAGCTTCCTTTTAAACTTTTGACTGTCGAACAAGAATAGTTTAGGCCTCTAGATAACAATAACAAAATTTGTATTGCCACAATTCTAAGGAACTTATCGTTATTAAAAGAATGGGAAAATGG
This sequence comes from Deroplatys truncata, assembly GCA_030765065.1. NCBI lineage: Eukaryota > Metazoa > Arthropoda > Insecta > Mantodea > Mantidae > Deroplatys > Deroplatys truncata. Next base: position 109,984,537 of record CM060981.1, read on the forward strand.
TCTGTTTACAAATAATTTGCAGAATATATGTGCAAGTAAATTATGTGAGTGGAGAAGGTCCCGTGGTTGTAATACGTCAGATTTATTTTATTCATGTTATTGGCATTCACATTAAAGAGCACTCTGAATTTTTTAATCCTAATTCGCAGCAAATGGAACACAAACTTTGAATACTATGATTCCTGCCACCAGCAAGAATAGGGATGCCTAATTCGGGATGTAGTTGTTCAAAACGTCATCGAACCAGCACGATAGCAAGTTTTGACTGTGCACTGATGTATTACTGGAACAGTTGATGCTGCTGTAGTTATCGTCTTTGCTAAAATATGTGTTGAGTATCATGGTATAATGGAAGTCAAGGTTTGAGGTTTAAACTAAAACCGTGTGCATTACCATAGACGCATTAATGTTTTGAATTTATGAATTTCATCTGTTTGTCGACTAATCTTCGGGCTAGGTCAATCGCTGTCATCATATGTTCCATAATAGCACGCGGTTCATCATGAGTGAATGCTTTATTGCACACCTGTAAACAGACGAGCTCTTTCCGTATCGCTTATTTTCCGGAACGATTTGCCTGAAGTTCCCTAACGAGCATGCTGTAATTTCCATAAAACCAATAAGCGAAATAATGTGTTCACTGTGCATTCATGTGCAATTTGTGGGGAATGACGCTTTGATAAACATTAAGGTCTCAAAAGTACACATATTTTATGCTAGCATATGCTGTAGCGTTGAACGTATCTAGGATAGGCTTAGGTATTACATTCTAATCACTTATCTACCAGACATCTAAAATAAATTTATTATGGCAGCGTTGACATTTTTTCGAATTTCTTTAATCGAATAGTATATATAGTTAAGGGGTTTACGATTAAGGTTTTTCTTCTTTATTTATTTAAAGTATGATATAAAATATGGGTTTTAAAGTACCTGTACCATTATACGGAGGATTACTTTTGGTTTTATTATGGTTAAGGTGTGGAATGCCATGAGGTAGGCTTAGTTTATGTTCTAACTTCAGAGGCTGGTTTTCATAAGCTTATTTTTTGCGTTAAGTAGTATATCCTTTCCAGGTTCGTTACTGCATGAATACGGTATACGGTAACACAACGAATAGGGGACACCGCGCGCAATACGATCTAAGGGATATCTATTGCAGCTACCACCCGTCAGGAGGGAAGAACCATAGAAGGCTACAGGTCACAGGCAGACAAGCCTTAGAGACAAGCGAAAGTCCGTAACAATTCCTGGCTCGAAGACCCGTCCACCTACTGGAGCTGACCAGAGAGGGTTATGAACGACCTGCCAAGGGACACTCCGTAGACACCTGTCAGCTCTCTTTCCTTTGAGCAAGCTTCCACGCCATCTGTCCGGCACTGCCATACGTCATGAAAACTAGAATACACATGAGAAGTGAGAAGGAAGCAGAATGTAAGGGAAATTATGGAATGGAAACCGTGGTATATGAGAAACACCGCATCATTCGTCTATTGACCAAGAAAAATCACGAAAAACACAGTATTCGACGGGAATCGAAGCCAGGACTTCCCTAATGCGAGTCTCTCACGTTCCGTGAAGACAATTCGCTGGGTCCTTACTTCATTTAGACACCTGAGATTGCTTATACTTTCTTTACGCATATGTTATACATAAACTCTCAAGCTCTCTAATAGTCATTCTTATTTTAAGGGACTTATTGTAATGCTGGGTCTGTACTCTTCTAACTAACACGACGTGTACTGCGACTGTTATCCTTGTCCATGGAGAACTTTTTACAAAGTAGCATCAACCTGGCATCATTCCATTGTGGTTTGAGCGAGTCGGTCCAGCTTAACAACAAAGCTGCTCGAAATCGAATCACAGTCTACCCATTTGATAATGTGACCTCCTTTCCCCGCAACCATCTAGATAATATTCACTATTTGTAGGCTACTCAATGCCATAAAGTGGGCCATTAAGGTCTCGCCTTAATCCTCTCCATGTTGAATAATGGAAGGATTGTTAGGGAACGCTTTGATGCTCAGGAGAAGACTAGATATATGGCAAAGGTCATGGGTGATAGAGACACAACATCTATACGAGAGAAATTAGATATGGGAAATTTAGGACTGCCTAGATAAATAAGCAGTAGAGAGTTCTAATAAGAATAAAAGGAAGGAATTGAAAAATTAAAAAACAAGAAATCTTTGCTACCTTTAGAGAAAAGACTTCAATGAAAAGACATGCAAAAAGAGACCAGGAAGGAAAAAATACCTGGAGTTTTGTTTTATATATATACATATATATATTCATTCATTATCTGTTTACCCTCCTCTTATGTAGGACTTACACCCCCCAGGACTTACAAGCGGGTGCCTGGGGTCAGAGACCCGTCGAGGAGCAGACACTCATGGATCAGACAGAGCATCCAGGATGGGTGATCAGCCCGATGCCTGGTATGGGATGAAGGAAGTAGATGAAACGAAATGTTGGTGAAAATGGATGAAAGGAAAGGTGATTATGGAGCAGTTGGTGGAATGAATGGCGGGGGAAACCGGAGAAACCGGAGAAAACCCGCCCAGACGCCGCTTCGTCCACCACAAATCCCACATGCAGGTCCCTGGGATTGAACCCGGGCCGCCTCGGTGGGAGGCGAGCTGTCCAACCACTCGGCCACGGCGCCGCCATATATATATATATGTATATATATGTATATATATATATATATAAAACTCCCTTTTCACAAAATAGAAACAAGTATAATGAAAAGTTGAGAAATATCTGGGACTAAACATCTTATACGAGAAATAGTACAATAGCATGTTATATGGTAAATAAACTACGGCATGGATACAATACATAAGGCCAAAAATGAATAAATTTGAAGAATAAATTTTAAGTAAGTATGTTAGAAATTAAACGAGATATAATGCAACTAATGGGAAAGTAGTTAGTTGAATGTTAGTTAATTGGTGATGTAGATTATAAATTATATTCAAGAATAAATATATAGTAAAATTTGTATTGTTGAAAAAGAACCTGTACTGATGTAGAATTAGTTTATGATGTTTTAGGACTTTGAAGAGAAGGTATTGTTTGGCCACTTTTGAATAGGGTGTGAGATGATATGTTGTGGCTTTTGTAATGCAACCTTCAACACCGAAATAAGTAAAATATATATTATGCAATTAATATTGAACCTCAATAAACCTTCAAAGTTTCAGTACTAAGAGCCCGGTCAATTACACTTACAAATGTGAGGTGTTGGTGACACAGGGAAGAGCACTTGTCGCTAAACAGTGATGCCTTTTACGTTAAGTTCCATGTCATGACGTCACCCACATATTCAGCTGATGTGCTCGGAAATGAAAATATCTGAACATATACCGTCGCCCTCTGGTTTTGCACCATTTGCTTTTTAAAGTACTCTCAGTTGAAAACTCGTTTCGGATTCTCTCTAACTTATCTCATTTGGGGACGATAGATGCCTGTAAATATGATGCTGGGTGTCGAAGGCTGCTATGCAGCTTCAAGGAAGTAGCATATTATATTTTCCTCTTTATAAGTAGTCATACATTCGATAATAGAAAGAAATAGAATTACATTGTTGTAGCTTAATCTTTATTTACTCGTATAATATACATGTGCCACAGATGAGTACTATAACAAATGAAAACGCTAAACACATTTTATTTGTCGCTTAAGTGTTCAGTGTAGCACAAATTCTGAGACACGTTTTTGACACAAACTTCGAAAAGAACAAAAGTGATCCGTGAATCGAATCACAACTGAACTGCTGAGACACATCTAACACGTGAAGTGCACTCGCTACCGATCACTCTTTTACTGTCCAAAATCTTCGACTTCTTGACTGTAATTAGCTTCGTAACATCTTAACTAACTCAGGCGTAAGAGTAGTCCTCTTATATATACCCCGCATACAAAGCTGAATGTTATAGAAGGGGAAGCTACTGGAAACATCTGAAAGTAATACTGTGGAGCAATAACAGCTACAGAGAAACGGCATATACTGGGTTCGTTGGACGGTCGAGGGCCCCACCAAGGTTCCGGACTGTACGCTTACCGGTGGCTCGCAGGTAGCTTCGTGCGCTCCGCCACAGTATCTTAGTTTAAGGGCTTCACGTTACCACATTTTGAGGTACCTACCCTGAACCAAAAACATCTTTTTTTAAGAAAAGCCTGCGCGACGTGTCTATGTATGTGTTTGTGTGTGTTGTGAAAATACTATACAAAGCAAAAGCAAACTCACTGAAAAAAACAGAAATAAGGTTTATCTTTAAAAAGCAGAATACAAACTCAGATGCCAAGACTGCCTCAGTTTCTACATAGGAGGAGTTATGAGTAGAGATTCGGAGGAGCCTTTAGTAACTGGAGCACGGCGGTGCAAGTAGTCCAAAGTGGATCCCTTTTACTTCCAACATGACCCCTGGCAGGAAGAGATGAAAGGCAGGTCCGAAGCCCGACCAGATCCGCACGACGATGTGCGCCACCAAAGACGTGATCTCTGACAATTCCAACATGGTGCTATTCTGACGCCGGTTAGCTCTGCCTAAGTTTCGAGCCACCGGAGGTCCACATTTCAAATGAGACCGCTCTCAGGAAGGAGGCCTTAGCAGTCCCACCAAACACCAAGGAGAAATCTTTCTAAAGCGCAAATTCCATTGTCCTGTCGCATACCCAACCACCGTCAGCTGCTCCTACAACCCTGAAACAAATGAAGGGAACTGATGGGGCCAGGGAATTCGTAGTTTACTGGGAACCATTCACCTAACAACCCGGGAAAACGACCCGGGAATCGAATCCGGGACCGCATGCCATATCGCGGAGACAACTTGCACAGTCAGTTTCTACATGAGCTAAACAGATCATTCCACAACAGACACTAAGTTCATACAAAAATATTTTACTAAGTGAGAAACTATTTTCGATTACGGAATAGAAACCAAAAACTCAAATTATAAAACTAGGAATACGGAAACTTTAAGCATCATGCTCAAATATAAAATAGATCATGAATAGTAATTTACACAAAGCTATTTATTACATTTGTACTCCACCAGCTCAACTTGATATACTTCTATGACATATAAAATAAAATACCAAAATTTCCTACACACCTCCCTCAAAATTCTCCCCACGTCAAAATGAATCGAGGTCCTCAGTCTTGCAGGAACCGCTGCAATTGGCGAGGGTAATCCCAGTAAACGGTAGTATGGAGTTTAAACTAATGTATAGGTCCGTTTCACATGTTTCATAATTTAAATTATTTGTTTCGTGCAAAGCAAACAAATGTATTTTATTTGCTTTCTTCACCTCCAGTTTATTGCATACGATATATGAATCCTATGTCACCCTTTTCGCAATCAGAAACTCCACACATACGCACAGGCCATTTTACTAAAAATTTAAATTGAAGTAAGCATTTACAAGATTAAGTTTAATTTTCCTCTTATTGGAGCTTTTGCTTCTTACTCTATGATTTCTAAGACAGTAGTAACCGTGTATACTCGTAACGTTCACATCAAAGTTCATAAATTAATCTTCGTGTGAAAAATTAAAGTTCACGAACTCTGATATATTCACTTTGACATAGCCCAATTTGATTACCACACATGGAAATGTAAATTTCCATCTGTAAATATTTGTTTAGTTATTCGGTAATTAATTTTATAACCAGCTTTAAGTATAGTTATATAATTATAATAAAAGCTTTAGGGTCACTTCTTCCCAAATACAAGCATCCGTATGTCCCTCGCCAACACTGTCTAATAATTTCCGGGGTTAAAGTTAACATATAAATACATCAATGACGATAATAATTACTATAGAGAATACATCTATTACAGATATAAACCACAGCATACTAATGAAATTCTTGATATCTTTATTTGTAGTAGTACCACTTGATAGTAGTAGCTAAAAGCATTACATGATAAAAGTATGGTGTTCCCAGCATAAATGAAACAATGATTAATAAAAAAATGAAAGATTTATTTTAGTTTAACAATTATTTAATAAATGTGGGCAGGAACCATTATCCACACAGAAACACTCTTCTGAGTGTTCACCGTCCATTAAATCTGCGGCACTCTTCTCACGGATTTGTTGATATATTCCTAGTTTTCTTTCTATAGGGAACCAATTTTTTTCTGAAAGTGTATACGCTTCGGATTAATTTTTGCTACTTTCATTGATTACGAGGGTCCTGATGATCACGATACACTTATCCCAGACTTACACAGTCCATTATTGTGGTTGTATTTGTAATAACTAGAATGAGTTTTTTTTTGTTTTTTTTTTTTGTTTTTTTTTTGCAAGGAGTTACCAGTCTGACTGGCTACTAATTCTCTGGCGTGAAACATGCGACAACACCAACGGAGACCAACATTTTATATGCTTTGTTATATATTTTGTGAAGTAAAAGTTTATTGTTTTCGTATGCAGATTATTCCAAATTGCAATGCCTCTAATAATGACAACAAAACTTAAAAAAGCTATTGCATTTTGAAACAGAAAAGGCACCAGAAGAATTCTGATATGATCGCGGTAATGCTTACACATTAGTCCTATGCTTTCAACTTGGATAACACAATCTTAACACGTGCACAATAACAGAAAAGTGCAATAAACATTGTAATGTATAATGAAACTGGCTGCAACATAAATTGCTCAGCGTTTTTAACTCCTTTGTGCATTACAGTAGTATATAACTCTTAAGATTGATCACCTGTTTTGATCCAAGTAATACTAACGAAAATTGGAGAGCGCTGATTTTCAATGACCAATGTTGCCAGTGCACCAGGACAGTGGTATTTGAGTGTGCATAATTGTCACTGTGGCCCGTATGAGTACAATTGTGCTCATTCTAGATAACTTTCAGAAGTTTATTATGACTTGGCGCGTGTGCTCAATGTTTTGCCCAAAGGTAATGCTGAAATATTGTTTATGGACGAATTGGTGTTAAATAGCCGATAATACAGCTCACCCACTCACCTTCAACCCATAAAACTCTGGACATACGAGGAATCATTCTTGCTAAAAAAAAATTCCCGAGCCGAAATGATCCTGAAACGCTAGAACATTAGACAGATGCTGTACGAATTGAACTCCGGATCAGTCAAAATGACCTATGTGCGACAAAAATGCGGTACACCGATGACGTTGGGATAACTTATCCCACTTTTAGTCAGTCAAAAGTAGAGAGATTACTTTTACTTTACTATCCGGATTTACTTCTGTTTTAGTTTGGATATAGTGACCCAGTTGTTTAGATGGTATGTTTCCAAAGAAAAGTTAATTGTTCCATTTTTTTTTTGGAGCCACTCAAATGGTAAATGTAGAGTATATCTCTTCTAGTTTTATTTTCCAAAGTCAGTTTTCCTTCACGTGAAAGAAATATGGTCATGATTTTCTTTGTTTCAAAGTCACTTAATTGAAGTGACTTGCTCAGGTTTTAGAAACATTAGTTCTGGCTGAACAAAACAAGAATTATATTCCGTTTTATTTAAATAAGTGTGTCTCCAAGATTTGATATTGTGGACTTTTTTCGTGTAATTCTTATTATCACTATAATAAGTGTTATGCAAACAAATTTGAAAAAACATGAAATTTGTATTACTTCGTTAATCAAACTAAATGATTTACTCAAAACTCTAAACTTTTTAAGAATACAATTAATCCAGCAAGGATTAAAATAATTGAAAATCTTGTTAGAGTATAACACAAGCATTCAAAAGTACAAAAAATGAAGTTAAAAGATTAAGATGGAACTATTATATGAATAGAAATGATAAGAAAAATCCGAAAAGCAGCCTTGAGTAAACTGATGATCAAGTGGGTTTACCTTCACTTGTCAACAGGTGAGTGGTGAGGCAGAATCAAGCGTCAAAAAGTTATTTGCTAAAAGTTATATATTGTGACTAGCTTGGCTGAAAGAGTTAATCTATCTCTTGTAACTCATTTGAAAAAGTTGAAACGGAATTTCCGCTTAGGTGGTGGGTTGATCTTGTAGTTCTGTGATATCTGGTAGTCTAGGATACTGTAACTTGCAATTGCCCGATTTGAATTTACCGCGCTGATAAAATCAGTTGGTAAAATAAATAGAGTTTTTATTTATGAACACTAACTTCTATGCTCCTTAGTGTCCCATTCTGTGTAATTTTGCTCAGAGGCCTCTTTTATCAGGCTTGAGGTCCTTTTACGTGCCGTAAATCTACGACACGGGACCATCGGCTTTACTTCCCTTCCCGAAAACAATCCATCGCCCTCCGCCGGGTTTGAACCCGCGATCTCGGGAACTAGAGGCTAGCATGGTAATCACCACACCACGGAGGACGACAAAAATCTGGTTTGGCAGAAATGATTCTTGGTGGAAACTTTACGCCACTGTTGGAATTCTATAGCGTGTGTTACGCTATAGAATATCATTTAACATTTTATTCTAATTTATTTTGTTTGTCCGGTGTATTTTAAGTGATTTAAATACGTATGACTAAACGTTAATAGAAATTTACTATTATCCAGAGTTTCTTTACTGATTTTAAAGTAATGCATTTTAAATAAGAATAGTAATACCAGTTTTCACTGAGAAGTGACTTGTTTTCTCACGACGATGTGAATGATTAAACGTAGAACAACAGTTACTTCTAATTCAGTACTCACAATTTTATAATTCTGCTTGTTGACTCTTTTAGATTGCCTTAACAATTAATTATTTATCATCTCTTGCATACCATGTAATATAATTTGCCTTGCAAGTAAGTATTTAAATTGAGCGTTGCTCAAGGCGTCTTCTTGTTTGTGAAACATTTTCTTTTAAGTAATAAAAAGTTGAATGTTGTTTACTTATCCTAGTTGGTTGCTAAGCATAATGAAAAAAAAAAGATAATTTATCTACAAATTCTATAAATAAAATAAGTCATATATTAATATAAATAAGATGCCGGCCCTCGTAACTGGAGCGTATAGCTCCGGCGCTCCGCCAAGCCGAGTATCGCGGGTTCGAGCCCCACCTTGGACAGGGGTGTTTGTGTGTGTGTGTGTGTGTGTGTGTGTGTGTGTTGTGTAACGGCGGTAATAAGCGGTAAAGTATCATAAACTGGGTAAAACAAGGTAACTTAAAAAAATAATATGTTAACAATTCAAATTCATTTCTAACACATTCCAGTTATGATTTTCACTTTTGTTGACGTTCTATGTCATACAAAGTTTAAAATGTGGGAATGCAATGTTTTTCGTAGCTTTTTCTTAATCTATTTCGCTTATGACGTTATTCATTTTTCTGTTTTTTCTCCTTTATAAATAATACAATTTAAATTCATTTTTCAATATGTAACTACCTTTGCAAATATTATTTTATATATGGTGTTTTCTAACAACATTAATTCATAATTATTACACAATATATTCATAATAACGATATAGATGGGAGTTATTGTCCATCCCTTGTATTTGTAATTCCAATATGGCTTAGTAATTTATTAAGTACATTTATTACTTTCATTTCATTTAAAAGCTGCGTCATAGTAAAGGCCTCTTTCTCTGACAAGGCTTGTCAGAATTAGTACATCTCTTCTTTTGATTTGAAATTGTTCACGCAGGTCCAAGTTTTAAATATAGTATGTATATTAGGAATTATGGAATGGAACAAACCCTAAAAAATGTCCTTAGAATATTCTTGAGGTAAGATTCATAAATATTCAAAGACGAAATTGGAAATGTTCACCTTTCAGAGGTTTCAACAATCTAGCATTAAGTTCAAAGAAGGTAGCCAAATCTAATTATTCCGATTAGTGCAAATGTAAGAAAAAGAAAAATGTATTATGTGGAAAGGTTTGAATCTATATAATAAGATTGGTTTTTGGCACTCAAACTCAAGTGAATAGTAGAACTGTGAGGTTGGCAAAGAATTGCAGTGTCTCTAGTGATGGAAAACATATACAGCTACAAGAGATCCTAAAAGCGAGATCACTTGGAAGGAATGGAAACAGGATGGTACCAGAGATTGTAATTAGGGAAATATGCTTCAGATTATCCTATTAATTAGAATTAGTTTAATAAAACATCCTAATATGCTGCATCTTGTAAATACGAAACGAATAAACGTTTTGAAAGTGATAAGGAACTACAAAATGAAATCATGCAGTTAACTCTGTTATATCATATTCAGGTGACAATGACAACGAAATGGTGCACTATTGCTTTAAAATTTCGAACAACTTTGATAACAACGCCCGCGTCAATATTCTCATCTACGCTTGCGTTAGAGCAACCGTGCTATTTTGCATTACTAGACACTAGATATACGCACTAAACACATATTTAGTAAAGACAACTCCACGGAATCAATTTCAAGCATACGTTTTTATATCACAGCAGATTTTCCGGATAATGCAGTAGCATTACTTGTTAATTTCCTTCAACCATATTTTTAAACTTGGCGGCAAGTTTCTGTATTCTGAAAATCACCAAAACACGCCCCTTCTCCGTTTTCGTTTTGCCGTTTCTTCTGAACAGAAATACTTCCCAATATTGTCGTAGTAGCCTCTTCTACCTAAATGCTCAAAATAAAGGTGGCGACTTGCTTGCAAAGGGGTACCGGAAAATTAACAAACTTCTAACATGGCGAGGCTACGACGAGGGACGCAGCTAAAGAAAGTACAGAAATATTATCAAACACTGGCAAAAAGGCGCGCTACATGGCTCAAAAGGAAGGAACTTTATAGTATCATAAATAAAACAGGAAAGATCTGGATGGTAAGAGGTTTATTAGATAAAACAGGATTCGTTATACATTACCTCACATTCTTAGCTCCCATGTCTGTCGGGCGAGGCCGCCAAGCATGCCTGCTCGGAGATGGCAATTCCACGTCTTTACTGCTTGAAGGTTACTCACTGACTCTCCCTCCCAAGCAACACTTTCTAAAGCGTCGGGGACGCCAACAACCTATCCCCACCTAAGATTCCTAATTCCCCCCACCCAAACTCTAACTGCCATCTCGAATCCCGGTGACCAGAGAGACGTATGCGCTACAATCTCTGCATACGTCACAATGTCATGGGGTTTTATACTACCCAGCTATTTTGCGATGCATTTTGTTCTCTCCACTCGAACCACTAATCCTTGGATTTTCGTATCGATGCATTGCCGCTGGTCTTCTAAGAAGAGATACCCTTACACACATCAAACATTCTCAACTTACATACCTTCAATTGAGCACAAATACTTAATAATTAGCCATCAATTAAACAGTAAGATTTGTTTTATTACATGCTATTTAATTGGAAAGCATAATATTACTTCACACCATAATGGTCAATAACCAAATTTTTATCGTGGCTGACAAAGGTGTAGGAGCACACATTTACCAGTATAGTATCCATAAAGTTACAAGCATACATGTGGATTTAACAACAAAATCTTTCATGATATATGATAAACAATATATATGTCAACATTGAAGTATCTATTAAAATAACGTCAACATATCTCTGCAGAGTATTGCTCCTTTAAACATGAACCTCCGGCAATTCAAAAGGGCGCCATTTACTGCAGAGTGGTGATCTAATTCCGGTATCAGAAAACAAGAATTTCATATTTATCCTCCACTATAATCCATAAACGAAGAAGGGTTGTAGTTTTTGCGAGCTCTTCTGTGCAACATCTCGCGAAGTGTCCCTCTCCTGATAACAATGACCAGCCGGACAGATGCTTTTAAAACCTCTGTCAAAGGGTATCGCTGTTATATTATAACAAGGGCACATGAGGAAGAATGTCACCGAGTTCAAAGAGCTTATTACACAACACGGTCCCTTTGTTTACTCAAGTGGAGTGGCGTATGTTCAGCTCTCACTCTCATCCGGGTGATATCTAAAGAGTCATCGTGTTTATTCTCCTCTTTGCATACTTCTGCTTTGTAAGAATAGATTATTAAGACCAAGCCTGGTGCCGCTTATGAAAATTACATTGATTAAGAAGATTTTGAGAAAGGTATTTAAGAAATTTTATTATACCTGAATTTCGGTAGTTCATGTGCTGAAACTCCTCGGAAACACCTCAGATCGCTTTCCTTAGCGTAATTATAGAAAGCGTGGAGTAGTAACAAGTATTTTCAGATAAGGACGTGAAAAGATGATAAAGATTGTTAGTAAACAGCATTAAAATATGAAGCTAAAAATTTAGCTGTCTTGACTACACGAGCTGCAAGAGCATCCATGAATTATAATCCATTAGGAAGGAGGTCGCTTAGGAGGGCAAGTAAAACGATGGTGATATCAATTTGATGTAGGCGGAACGGACCGAAGGGTCTAAGTCTTTAAGAAGAAAAAGTAGTTAAAAATATTGTTTGTTTCTGTTTTTCTCTACAAAATTAGCCTTAGCTGATCTGTGCAGTAATTTGAGGCTAAATGTGTGCTTTTAGTGAAACTCTCACCGGAAATACATGTATGAGATCCCCTAAATAAATTAGTGTATACACTCTATAGAAGTGTGGAAGAGACAAACAAATCGGGCCAGTGATTCTCGAGATTAGTACGCTCATACAGACAGGCGTTAATGCTTTATATCTCTAAATCATCCTGGAGAAACAAAACTCTGAAAACGACAAACAAATCCCTCCAATAATTCTCAAGATTCGCATTTTCACACAGACAGAACTTAATGTTTTATATCACTAAACGTTCCTGGAGAAACACTCTATAGAACTGGAAAACAACAAACAAATCCTTCCACTAATCCTCATGAGTAGCACTTTCACACAGACAGACATCAATGTTTTATATACCTAAACATTCTTAGAGAAACTCTATAAAGCCATGAAACAACAAACAAATCCATCCAATGATTCTCGAGACTAGCACGTTCACACACACACACACACACACACACACACACACACACACACCCTTACACACATTAATGATCGTTATTGTTTGTTTTCTCAAACGTGGTTCTAAAGGTTTAGATTCAAATACCATATATTTAGGACATTTGCATGACATATAAAATGCAATTCAAAGAAAATGCAAGATATTATTGCAAGGACTTTGAATGATGCCATTTCATTTTTAATTCATTTTCAATAATATTACATAACAACTAAAACTTAAGAGATAGACAAAAACCATACTACGCAAAGAATGCAGATTTAGTTAAACATTCGGTTCACCTCAAATACATTTTATATGGCATTAACTGTTTCCGAGATATTTATTGCTATTTTATTGAAGTGCTAGAGGAGTATGCTTGTTTCCTTTGATGTCCTGTAAAGAAACTAATTTCAAAGCTACCGTATAGGGACCTACATAACGCGACATCATGTTCGCTTCCTATATCCCCCACATACTTAAAGCATAACATTTATGCAAATGTTTATATGAATCAACTTAAAATATATAACAAAATGAGCTCTTGTAAGAATAGATTGTAGAAGAGGGATAAAAATGGCAGCGAGTAGGATATGTGAATATAACACTTAAGAGTACTTTTTTTAACATTGAAGTGTAGAAAACGTTAATAATGCTTATAGTTTAATGCGTGGTATTCTAGCTATAAATATATTGATTTTATAATTATATTCATCAGAGGTTTTAAAATTATGGTAATTATTTATTGAAAAGATCATGCCAAGGAAAAACTATTTGCAGAGTACATTCGATATTTGGAACATCTGTCGGGACCTTTAAAGTCACATTTAAACATGTAGCATTTTTAACACCCAGCGGTTTAAATATAATTTTGAAGGGGAAACTCTGTGGATTTTTATGATTAAAAAAACATTCACAAATATTTTGCGTAAAAATGACTGAAAAGATTTTGAATATGATCTCCGCTTGTATTATTTTTACCACAATTTATGTGTGTATTCATGTGTTAATTTACTAAAAGATAACGGAGATGATGCTTTCAGTAATATGAACTTATCTCCCATACTATTATTTAAATTGTTTTTGGTTAGGTGTGTAAATGGATGATGTGCATTGTACTTCAAATGAACAAGCATTTACACTCTGGACTAAGACTTTAAACAGTAATCACATCTAATTACTGGAATTAAACACATCCAAAGTTTCGTCTTTTGTACTCTTTAATTTCTAAGCATGGATTTTAAATTATAACCTACTTTATGTAAACTCAAGTTTAATTTTCACGTAGACTAACCAAGGAAGCTTTTTAATTATGGACCTGTTGAACAAGCGACACCAACGTGAAAGTTTCTCTTGTAGGTGACAGCGTCACTTCTCCAGTGTACGTTTAAATGCTTTGGTGACCACATTCCGTTTTTTTCCTTCACTTGGGACCTAAACTGCTTTGCTGTCTAATTGTACAAATCGCAGGAATGTTAATTTCAACCTTTGGGAAAGGCACAACCAGGCACTGCCGTGTTGCTTTGTTGAGGGTTAGATTAAGAATCTCTTTGGATTAGGATATAAGAAGTAAGCATTACTAATGAGGTGCCACCTGCCAGCTTTCATTAAAAGTATGGTTCAGAGGTTAAATAAATGTAATGTTTTGAGCATTTCACAGCTTTAGTTACGACGATGATGATGATGGTAAGGAGGGCTATAATTTTTATGACCTGATAGTCTACGAATATGCAAAATAAAATATATCGTTGTTATCCAAAATTTATGACGTAACAATGTCATAATGAGCTAGAATATCAGTTGTAAAACAAATGAATGACTATGACAATGAGCGAAACCTCGGCAAATTGCTAAACATGTGATGCGACCTACACCGCAAGCACAAGGAGTTTCTGCAATATATAATGGCAATGGAAGCTTACATACCTACTTAATGAACTATCTATTTAAGAACAAAATGCACATGAGAGGTAACTGCACTATAAAATTTTATATTGGAATGTTATTAACATTATCATTACATACTTAACGTATGCTGTGATTTTTTACATACTTCATTTTACCTTAGTTTACAAGCATTGAGTTCTAATATGCAATGAATAACCTTGTAAAAAATTTGAAAAAAATATTTCCTATTCTCAGCAAACAATCCTTATACTTCAAAAAGTGTATTCCTACTTCAGCTGATTCAAGAGTTTATACACTTCATTTGTTTTCCTACGTTTACTCACTCGGTTTATAAAGCATTTTATCATTAGTTAAAACACTTTATCACGAACAGGAACTGTCATAATTTTACTGAATGTTTTGCTTCATTTTAGTCATTGTTTTCTGAACAATGTCGCACACAAATGAAATTCACCAAAATTCAGTAACACAATAAGTTACTTATCTGCAGTGTGGTGCCCAAATTATAAAGGACAGGCATAAGTAGCTATCTGCTGTAATGTAGCACTAGATTACACAATTCACCGATTGTGAATTCAAACGAAATGCGAAAGGAAGGTAAAGGTGAAGGTGAAGGTAAAGGTAAAGGATAAAAGGTAATGGTAAGGGTGGCGGGTGAAGGGTACAGCTAAAGGTAAAGGTAAAGTTAAAGGGTGACGGATGAAGGGTGAAGCTAAAGATAAAGGGGAAAGGAAAAATGTAAAGCTAAAGGTAAATGGTAAATGCACATATTACGGAGGGGCCTCTGCGAAAGGAAGGTAGGTTTTTATACCATTTTCCAGGAAGCAAAATTTGATGTTTAATTCTGAAAAATTTAACAACTCAAATGGGCACGGAAGAAATAAATTGCACTAGAAATGTTCTTTATTCATGAAAAAGTAAAATATGACGAATATAGCCATTTGCTTACAAAAATGTGCTATATTATAAATAGCCACACATGCATAAATATGACTTAACAAGTTATTACATATAATTAGATTGGTTTTAATAACAAACATTTATATATATTTAAGGAACATATAAGTCTTACCAATAGAATATGCTCCATCATGAAAATCCTAGCCCTAGTAAGAAGAATAACATACAACACAATTTGTGTCACAGTATAACTTTAAATATTAAGTATGCTTTTAATATCAGGGGGTGCTTCATCTACAAGCATGCCCTGTAATCGGAGAATCCACCACTGTGAACAGCAGTGAATGGGCTGCCCCGCGCAACTGCACAAAATTATCGCAGAGCTGTGAACACCGTTCACAAAACGTTCACGGACCAGCTAGTGATGCCATGAACATGCTTATACCAGGTTTGAAATTATGAGGTGCCATTATAAATGATCATCAATATGATGATAGTTCGTGTTATTCCGTTAAATATTAAATACAAGTTTTCGAAAGGTACGTCCGCAATAGAACTTCTTTTTAGCAACACAAAGTTCAGGTATCCTTGTGGAGACAGTTTGTTGCAATCTCAAAGTATTTGGCTTCACTATTTTAGCCTGAAGGTAGGAACAAAAACCAAATAACACTTTGGAGCCCATAAAGAAAAGTGATAAGGGCAAGGCCCTGACATCTAACGCTTCCGAGAAAGCCGCAGCCTATGTCGTCACCTGCTTCGCCTATTATACGTTCCACACAAAAATCTGCTGAAAGGTTAACTCTTACACAACCAGGAGGGAAGTTTTTATGAAGCATAAGGACGGGGTGAAGGCCAGGAACATGTTTCTGTCACCGGGAGAAGCACAGCAATCACTGACAACGAGCTTAAAATATAGGCATTAACCTGCTAAAAGCAGCTTTATAACGGGTTACAGCAAATTAATTAATTGCACTCCGAAGTTAGTGGCTGTTGGTGGTCAAATGCATGTTATTACAAGTTATAAAATAACTTTGGCGTCTATGAGATAAGATAACTCAATCACTTATTGCACTTGTATAAGCTACAGCTTTGGGGAAAATGATAAAAGCAGTATTTTAAAAATATTACCCACTTACTAGCTCTAAATAAAGGTTTCTTGGAGTAAAAGCAGTTTTGCAAAGGTAGAAATTTAAATAAAGAAATTCCGCAGTAAAAAATAAATTACGAGCGGAATTTTAACTGCTGCTGTGAATGAGCCTATTAAATAGTAGTAACATTTTAAGGTGTCAGAATAAAATTTTAAACAATGACCGGTTGTGCAACTACGAAAACTACAGATGTTTCATTATCTAGGATAAAGTATTATTCTTTGTTGAACAGATCGTCCAAAGCTTTCAGGTACAATTGGAATACCATTGAAATTAAGGTTTATAAACTGGTGGTATTGAAATATGTGTGCAACAATGGAATTTAATGGGGTTATAGATGACGAATATTGAAGATTGAAACTATTTACATTTCTGGCCATCGAGATGTGTCACGTAGTACACCTGTCTATCTGTTAGTAAAAAAATATAATGTGATCTGAGCCCATTTTATATGAAGCGCTTAGATGAAAACTCTGGTATTGCAATTTTTGTCCAAAATATTTGTTATATCTATCCTACACTATCGTTACTGAACTCGGTAGTCTCAGTACCTTTGCGGCAGTATCACCTCCTGTCCGAAGTTGTTCTAGTTCGTAATGCTCGTAGCTCGTGGCTTACCTTTCTGCAGCCTCCGCGTAGACTTCGGATGTTCGACATGGGCTGATTCTCTGCGTCTCTATCCTCGGCTATCTGTAGTAATTACTGAAATATGTAAGAGCAGGGACTTTTCCGCGGTAAAGGAAACGTAGATCACGGGTGAGTAACGGAGAGAAATAGACGTGCTTCAGTTACAAAAAGACGACACCACTGTTTTCTTTATTTCGTTACTTCTGGTAGTTCACAACACTGAGATTTTCGCCGTTAAAACACTGTCCAATGCTGCTGAAACACAGCGCTGATATGACATGAAGTTTATATATTTAACAAATCTCTGATATGACATGAAGTTTATATATTTAACAAATCTCTTTATTTGTAGCGATTCTTATGTGTGTAGCGAAACCTGTCTTACTTGACTAACTTTTGGCTGGACATCTCTTAAGTATCCGGCAGCATCATTCTCTGCCTGTAGTTTCGAAGTAACTCCTCGATCTTTGGTCTTAGCAGATCTATTTATGGTCGCGGGCTTCTTAGGCTACTTAATTTCCTATTGGTGCATTTTTCGCGCCGCTCAAAGCGTCTCACTATTTCATATCGATTTACTTGGATCTCAGTGGTCCTATTCCACCCCCTCTTGCTCAATTTTAACATGAAATCGCGGCTTTCCCTAATTTTACCGTAAACTTGTTGTCTCACTCACTCCGGTCACGGCAAATTACCGTACAAAGGGACAATGGCTGTACACCCTCGCTGTACGAACAATACTTTTGCTACCAGAGAGATATCGTAAAAGTCACTTATTGCCTTCGGAGACACTTTTCCTGCATCTAAGATATCTCGTCGTGGACGTATTTTAACATAG
The DNA here is from genome assembly GCA_030765065.1 of Deroplatys truncata. NCBI lineage: Eukaryota > Metazoa > Arthropoda > Insecta > Mantodea > Mantidae > Deroplatys > Deroplatys truncata. The sequence continues at coordinate 110,002,822 of CM060981.1, forward strand.
CGCTTAAATCATTTACATTAAACAATTTTTTCTCCTCTAATACTAGTAACATAAATACAAACATAACATTAAATCACCATTCTTAAGCTACACAGGCAGTAAACAGGAAAAATAGTTGTAGATAGCATAATTTAATTTCACTAAAAAGTAATTACCCGAATTATTAATAATTCTATAGCTCGGGCTCGGCCTAGAGTTACCGTTTCAACTTGGTACTAGAAAAAACGAGCATTCCTATTAATGTGCGCCACTGAGTTCATAATTTAATTTGAAACAGCGAACTTTCCTCCTATTTATGAGGTGCGATTACCAACATTTACCTTCAAACAATAACAAATCTGAATAGTCAAGTTACACATGTATCAGTCTAGTATCTAGTAGTATTCTGTGTGATAGTTTTATATATTAAATTACTTAACAGCAATAGAAATAATCGTACGTTTATGTACCGTTTGCAACAAACTGGATCATTGTTCATAAAAAAACATGTACTTTTATTTCAATTCTTCAATAAGGCATACTTGGTTGCACGTTGTCTTTTTGTGCCCAAGGTTATAGATAGATTCTGGACCAGGTGGATGAATTTAACTGTAACAATATGCAATTAAATTTAATGCCTATAAAATGTGGTACAAAAATTCGTTCAGAGTGCATAAAACAGAGAATGTGCTAAAAGAAATAATAAATGCTTTACAGTTAATAAACATTTTCAATATTAGGCTCAAATCTTAGTACATATCACTGAAGTTTTGATAATGAAATTACCAACCTACTATATGTTATATTCAAGTAAATTGTAGGCTCTCAAACTGATAATATTCGTATATTTCCTTTAAATAATATGGTCATATTAGGCTGCTTTTAAGGTAATTTACTACTGCTTAGAAACAAATACAAACTTTACCAATATAAAACGAATTAATTTATACCAATGAGATATATGAACTTATATTAGTAAACAATTTCGACGACAATTTTATTCTCACATACAAAAAGATAAACATACTTAGTATAAAGTATGTTTGAGACGTAGAGGGACATAAAGGAATAAATTGTTATATAAAATATTCAAATTAATTAGTTATTGTAAAAATATATATACACATAACAGAAAAAATAAATATACAGTTTAAAGGAGACACAGAGAGAGATAGAGAGAGAGAGGGAGAGAGAGAGACGGGGGGGACAGAAGTTTGAGGAGTACATTGATAAAGTTTAAGATAATTTTCTTTACATATTTCATATATTTTATAAAAACTCTTTGGAAATACACATTTGGCAAATGCACGCTTCAATTTGCAGTTGAGAGAGAATTCACTTTGGTAATGCAGGTCAAGTTTTCCTTAACAGAAACGTGATGAAATTCCAACAGCGGCTGGGTCGCATAATTGGAATTATGTTAAACAACTACAACCGTAAAATCTTGCTTTGTTTGAACGCAGGATTTAATTATAATTTTAATTTGATCCCTTACTCATACACAATTAAAGTAAATATAAAATAAATAAGTTTTAATTGTCGGATAAAATATAATAGTAAGCATGGTAACCTAAGAATTAAAGGAAAACAAATCAAAACTAGGTGTTTGATTCTGCATTTTATAGAATTTCAATAAACAACTAATTTGTTTACAACTTAAATTGAAGAAACTAAAACTTATGTGAAGCTACAATAAAAGAAAGGTAGGCGACTTTAAGTGCTAGTCACGCCTTCCCGCAGAGTGAGGCCACAACTGTCTGTATCGAATGTTAGGTCATGGCATAATACAAGCACTCAGCACGTAATTCCAATCTCTTAATTCTCATGAAAACTGTGATTTATAACAAGAAAATTGTAGCAGAAGTAGGCTTTTAATGAATGTCAGCATAATAAAATGTATATATGAGCTACTGTTCTGTCATATACTTCAACAAAACTTCATGTATAAAACATTCGTGTTGTAACAAATACGTATCTCATTAACCTGCTTGGCTTTAAAATACCCTAGCGACATCTTCATGTACTTATTTGCACTTGAGCAAGGATAACGTGATTCGAAAGCAGCTCGGGAGCATAACAAAATAATAAGCAAATGTAACTTACTCCACATAGTTTATATTGTTGTGCATAGATAAGGTTTAGCTTCTCTTAGTTGTAAAATTTACCCCTGTTGGCGAGAATGATAAACTACAAGAACTGAATTTAGCTAGAGCTCTTCGATAGAAGTAACCTTATTGTGCATTGTATGTTTAAACTTTCTTTCAATGAAGCCTGCGTGGACAATGCACCTGCGAAATTGGGAAAAAACAAAATGTGTTGTTTGATCTTTATCTTTTATAACGCCTTATATTTTAATTTTCGCTTCTTGATGCACCAATTTCGGAAAGATTTAAAGTTCTGTATTACGAAATTGGGTAAACATCTTGGAAAAAAATATAAACTTCGTTTTGTATCTGTAAACCTCATACATTCATATGACACTCTTGATGCTTTATTTTCGGCAACACATACAGTTCTGTGCCGCTATTTAAATAGCCTAGATAATAGTAATGTAAAGTATATACCAAATTTAAGCATATTTTTTCTCGAGACATTTCTCTCAGCATTTTTCATTACTTAAAGTGCTGCATACTTCATGAGTGACCAATTAACTTCTAATTGTGGCGAAAGTACTAAAAATACTCATGTGCAAAATTTTAAAACTGTATTATTAGTATGCTTTCATTAAATACTTTCACGGTTTTATGTTCGTAAAATCTAAAAGAATTCTAAATGTTTTATGTTTATCTTATAAGTGGTAATGCAATATAAATGGTATATGCTATGTTCCTTAGCTTCATTAGAATTTGAAAACAAATCACGAAAACAAGGAAAAGCTCTAAAGTGGGTTCCTTATAATTATTTAAGGCCATAACAACATTTGAGTAAACTGAAACAAATCGTTCCACACGGGAAAATTTTAATTAACACAAACATTTATTAAAAGAAAAATAAATCAATACATCTGAAACAAAAGCATATAGGTAGCTTTCAATGTTGTATACCCCCTTTGTCTTATCTTACCTTTCCGTGATAAAGGCTTCAAGCAGCTAAATGAAAATAGTGCGTTTTAGGTTTACCATAGATGCATTGCCTTTAGTGCTATCTCTATAAACATTATTTTATTCTTAATTCAACCATATACTTATGAAGCAGCTAGCAGCCTTCGTAGTTCCACCTGTGTTATTGAGTTATCTGCAGATTTTGCCGCCTCTCTTTCTCTGTTTCCTTTTCTCCCTTTCTCTTACACTTACTGTAAGTCTCCCCTTTCCTCTGTCCCGTCTTTTGCTCCCTCTTCCCTTCCACCTCCATTCTTTTCTTGCATCCCATCTCTTCCTCTCTGTGCAGCGCACATGTTATGCTAATCTTTAAAAACCGGTAATGAAACAGTTCTGTAAGGCATGTAAAAAAAGGAAAGAAAGTAATTAAGTATTAAAAGTTTAATAATAATATTGTTTTATTTATACAGCATTTAACGTCTACGGGTATATTGGCGCTTTTATGAAATAAAGATGTTTGAACTTTAGGTTTTAACCTCAGATTACTATTATTATGTTTACCACGCAAAACACTCACATTTACTTGCGACTTACACCTGGAGGCTCTGCTGAGGGAATGATTCTAATTCAGGAAACATTCCCCTCCCCAGTTAGGCACCTAACCCTACATCCCTAGGATGAGAAATTAGAAGGTTGACTATTCGACCATGGAGGCAGTTAAACAGAACTGTGGCTGTTTATTACATCTGTTATGCGATCGGATATTAGTTTACGTACTACTCGAATTGAAATAAAGAAAATCTGCTGCAAGTATTTAAATATCTATGCCGTGAAAATGCTCTAAGTAAAGAATACTTGTCACAAACATTATGCTTGTAAACATTATGTAATCTACTTCAATAAATGAAATAATAAGAGACATATTTCAATATTTTGAGTTCGTGGCTCATTATATCCCTCTCCCAATCTTCTTGCAAAACTTAAGTTACAGGTTGAGGAAAAACAATGTGCAGAAAAGCAGTACTAAGCTAAGCATTTTGAGTTTAGGGGTATGGGATCACAGATGCAGTATAACTGGTCTGGCTTTATGAAGCATCTTCACTTGGCAGTCAAAAGGAAATGTAACCCACAAAGTTACACTTATTTATACACCAGTATGTACTGGTATACAAGGAGAAAGCAACCATTACGTGCGCGTAATGTACTATACTGTACTCTTTGTAATGAACAAGACGAGCGGCACGGCACGGTATCACGTACCATCCAATAGGTTTCACAACCTAAATGTGGCATTGGACTTCAGACATTCTCAGCAACAGTGACTAGTATTGTACTTGAGTATTGTTTACATCTGACACCCGAACACGGGTTTTGCAATCGGATACTCTTAACGGAGAAATTTAAAGTTGATGCATGTAGCACAGTAAAGAAGCTTCTGCAACCCGTTGTTCCCATCCTCAAAGTTCTTATTTTGGTGCTTCCCTCCTACTCTATAATCTTCTACAACACCCGGCATGTTAAATGTCATAACAATCGGTTCAACCACACACATATATACACCATGCGCGCGCGACTTAAAACATGTGATTTGGTTAACTCAGTGTAGCCCATTATACAGGTTATTGGTTATTTACCCAAAATCGAAAAACCCTAGTTATTAGTTATACCGTAAGTAACCCAGCGATATGACTCCGTGTTAACCGCCCACTCTAACCTTGGGTTTTTCGTGGCTTTCCCTGGTCAGCAGAAGAATGCTCGGGTGACTTTTCAATTATCACGATTTCCTCTCCATCGTACCCCTTTCGTTCCGTTTCCTTCTCATCTTTCAGTTGTGCTTCTAGGTTTCATAGCGTATGGCGGTGCCGAACAGATGCTGTGGATGCTTGCGCAAAGAAACTACTCCCCAAGGATACCAGAGGGCTGCTTGTTCGACGGGTCGTTCATCGTCCTCATTAGTCAGCTCCGGCAGTGGAACGGGTCTTCTAGTCTGGAACTGTTATGAACTTCCGTGCGTCGTTGTGGCCTGTCTACCTGCGGCATGTAGCCTCCAATAGTTCCTTCACTTCCCCCTGTGGGGTGGTAACCCCAACAGATCTATGTAGGTCGCAGTGCACGAAGTGTCCCTCTCCGTTTTATAACCTATACATATACTGTAGGTAAGAATTGCCGGCCCTGGTAGCCGTGGTCGCTGGAGTGTATACCTCCGCCAAGCTAAGGGTCGCGGGTTCGAGTCCCGCCATGGGCATTGGTGTTTGTGTGTTGTGTAATTGCGGAAATAAGCGATAACGAAAACAGTAAAAACACAGTAAAATATAAACTGGGTAAAACAAGGGAACATAAAAAAGAACAGTAAATTAAAAAAAGAACAAAAACATACTTTCCAAGGCATTTTCGTACACTCAATTTCTTGTAGTATTGTAGAAAAGTATGCAAAACGTTTCATAGTACTAGCTCGTTAAAGTAGCAGGTGCTCAGGTCCATTATGACAGAAGGCATTCTTTAGGGTCACTGTTTATCAGTAATTGTTGTGACAGTGAATCGCTGTACAACTGAGAGAGAAAGAAATTATTATTGAGTCCTTGAACGATTTCCAGTAAATCATGTAAAAGTGCAGAAGGGGATTCACTGATTTATGGGAAGAGAGAAAGGTAACATAAAAGTGTAGTTATTAATAAACTTCTTTTCTATTGTTTTTTATCCTGAAGTTGGCTACTATAATTCTACCACCGATGACTGTCTTTCTCTCACGAAGGAGGAATGCCTTGTAAGTTTACGATTTAATTACGCATACAGAAGCTGCGTTCCTGGAACACGAAATTTTTCAAGTGTGCATTACTCCTAGAAATGAAATGTGAAACACAGCGTAATGTCGGCAGGAGGGGTAAGGGACGCCAAGAAGAAGCGAAAATCGCCAGTTTCTCTCCTTTTCCTTATACTTTCTTTTCTGCCTTTCCTCTCTGTCTTTCACCACAACGCTTTACAGCTATGCCATTATTTTTCTCTGCGGTGACGTCAGACGGCTGTGACGTCATAAAATCCGCGAGAGAATCGATTCCCGGAGTTTGGAGAAGAAGCTCTTAGAGGTGTTGTATGCAAACCAGGAGGATGGGCAGAGAGAATCAACCCTTAAATGTTAAGAAATTTAAGTTCATAGGGATATATAGTTGTAATCATGTTTACTTTATTTTTTTATAAACACCGACATATCTTGGAAATACGTAAGCTAGAAAGAAATGCTATGAACTACGAGTAAAGCAGTCATACAATACGGACAAGTACCTTGCAAGATGCTTTCAAAATTAAGGTCATTCGTATATTTCTCCTAATTTAGATTTTATAACACGTGATGACACTGACACCACTTACATTTTGGGAATGTTTATCCCTAAGTACATCTCAGGGATAGACAGGCTCGAACACTCAAGTCCCAAATTTCAGGTGGTCAGCAACCAATACCTAACCAATTGAAACTGATGTCTAAATATTCCTATTTTACACCGAATGCATGTAAACTAAGTTTGGACATTGAATCCAAATTAGATAAGTTTAGTGCCACGTCCAAAAATTAAAAGTAGTGTTTAAGGTATGTTGTATAAGAGTAATTGTAAACTGACCGTCACACAAAAATCAAATATATCAATATCAATATATATCAATATTAATATCAATTTATTGTCATTAAACAGTTATATAACTGCAATAGACATTGTCAGTGTATACAAAATTACAAATTAATAATACAACATAAACCACACTTTGTGCAACTTTTACAGCAAAAAGTAACAATTAAATATTAATATCAGATGCATTAAAATCAATAAATTCATTAATAGAATAAAATGGATTATCCACAAGCCAAGAATGCAATCGCTTACAAAATAATTTATAAGGCAAATCTTTTACAGCTTGAGGTAGCTTGTTAAAAAGTTTAATGCCAATATAGGAGTAACTTTGAGAAGTTTTCTTAAGTCTATGCTGAGGAATATCGATCATTTGACCATTACGGATATTATAATTATGAATATTGGATCTCGTGTCATACATATGTTGATTCTGTTTCATAAAACCCAATACAGTAAAAATATACAAATTTATAACAGTCAAAATATTATATCTTTTAAAATAGGGTTTACAGTGTGTTCTAGTAGTTATCTTAGCCATAATTCTTATAGCTTTCTTTTGCACAAGTAATACATCTTGGATATATGAGCTATTGCCCTAAAGTAAAATACCATAATTAATAATACTGTGAAAGTATGCAAAATATGAGACACGTATATACTCAAAGGGTACACAATTGACTAAGTTTCTCATCAGGAATAAAACCCTTGACAACTTTCTGCATAAAAATGTAATGTGTGACTCCCAGGTTAAAAATCTATCAATAAAAATGCCTAAAAACTTTACATTAGTACAAAGCTTTGGGACAACATTATTTAAAGTAAAAATTATATTTTTAGTTTTAGAATCATTAAGTAAAAACTTATTTGCTTGAAACCATTGTGATATATACATTATATTATTTTGAACCTCAGTTTCAAGATACTGTATATTTGCATTGTTGTGAATAAACGTTGTGGCATCAGCAAATAATATGGTTTTAGATTCAGTATTGAATGGTAAATCATTAATCATGATTAGGAATAGCAGAGGACCTAGGATAGAGCCCTGAGGAACACCGCACATTACTGAAGCCACATTCGAAACCTTATCATTAATCTGAACAACTTGTTTGCGGTTAGAGAGATAAGAAGAGAGCAATTTATTAGGCGTACCACAAATACCATAATGTGCTAATTTATCTAACAGTATACAGTGATCCACACAATCAAAGGCCTTGTTTAAGTCACAGCATGTGACCCAAGCAAAGCTCTTTGATTCAAAAGTATTCGTTATATTATCAATAAGTAATCGAACTGCATTAACAGTAGATTTACCAGCCCTAAATCCAAATTGATCGATAGAAAAGACCTTGTTTTGTTCAAAATAGGAATACATTTGGTTGTGGATTAATACCTCAAATATTTTAGAAAACACTGGCACCAGAGATATCGGTCGATAATTTTCCAATAATGATTTATTACCTTTTTTATGAACTGGTATTATTTTTGCTAATTTAAGTTTACTTGGAAATATGCCCTCAGTGAAGCATTTATTTATACAGATAGTTAATGGCAACACAATATAACCAATTATTTTCTTTAAAAAATTATTTGAAATATCATAGATATCTCTGGAATCAGAATTATGCATTTTAGCAACGGCGTTCAACACATCATCACATGACACTTCCTTAAGTTGAAATGAAGCTACAGGCACCTCACAATTTGACAAGTAATCAAGCGCCAGTTTATTAGGCTTTGAAATATTTCTCTTTACCTCTTGTACAGATTCTATAAAAAAACCATTAACCTGATTAGGAGAAAAATGAATAGAGGCAGACTTTTCACCTTTGACCGTTCTATTTATAACATTCCATGCAGCTTTAACTTTGTTATTAGAGATTTCAATAAATTTAGCATTTGCAAGTTTCTAGGCTTGTGACATTAATATTCTATATTCGTTTCTAATCCGCTTAAAAGCATTTTTAGCATCTTCAGTGTGTGTACATTTATATATATTGTAACAGAATAGCAAATATTTCCTCATCTGTTTAAGGTCAGAAGTAAACCAAAATTTGTTTGTAGTTTTACCACGAGCTTCACCATTAAAATATCTAACATTCCTTTTAGGAAAACACAAATTGAATAGCATTAAAAACATAGTTAAAAATTCATCAAAAGTACGCTCAGCATTCAAATTATTACCGAGTCGAATCGTCCTCCATTCAGTTTGAGATAGACAATCGATAAAATAAATAAATTTATCTTCACTGTATGGTCTAATAAAACGAGTTATATATTTGAGTTTAGTCACAGGCTGTAAAAATGATAAAACTAGAGCAGAATGGTCAGATAGCATAGGGTCAATAACCTCAATATTATACCGCTGCGTATCTAAATTGGTTACAATGTTGTCTAAACATGAGTTGATTCTTGTAGGTTCAGAATTGGTACAGAAATGCCCAACAGATCTAAGCAAATTTTTAAACTGATAGTTTAATGAACATTCATCAATCATATTAATATTGAAATCCCCACATAGGACTACATTAAATTTTTCTCTATTGAAATGTATAAGCATTTCTTCAAGATTATTCATAAATATTTCGGGATCACCACTGGGTGAGCGATAAAGACTAATTATAACTATTTTGAGGTGAGTTACATAAATCGCCACTACTTCAATATGTTTTTCAATACAAAATTTAGTTACATCAATTTCAGAGAAGCTGATTTCTTTAGACACAAAAATACATACCCCACCATTTTTAGTTGCCTTACGACAAAAAATAGCTGCCATTGTATAACCTTCAATGTGATACACATTACTTTCACCATCACTTAACCAATGTTCTGCAAAACATAAAACTTTATAGTCTTTTTCACTACATAATATTTCAAGTTCATTAATTTTGTTCCTAATACACTGTATATTAATGAAAAATACATCATGGGTCATGTGAGCTGCTACAGAATTAGTTGCATCTATGTTTTGTCTGGGTTTATTGGCCGAGGAGGATGATAAAAACGCTTCACACGAGCGTTACTAGGCCACACATTAGGATTTAAAGCAGCTGCTAAGTGCTCTTCATGTATGTCAATTTTAAATGATGAGTATAAATCAGGATTCCGAGATGGTAATGGATGCACACAAACTTCCGGAAAACTTGGTTTTAAAAAATCACTTACATTCTCAGGTTTCGTATCAGGCGTAAGTCTATAAACATGTAGAGATACACATTTAGGTACCCCTTTAAGTTTATTATTTCCTGCATCCACAGTAACACTATTGCCAATTACAGTAGGTGTTTTGCGTTTTTACGCTTACGGACAACATCGCTCCACAATTCAGAAGAAGGTGAATTTTGTGGTTGTATCATCACATTTGACCCATTTTCACTGTTGGCCACATTAGACTCACATACTAATTTAGCGTTTGTATTGTCGTTACCTTCCATTGGCAAAGCACTGTTATCAATTTTATTTACCGCGTCATTATTGGAACACGGCATTTTATTTACTTGACTGTCCACTTCACTCACTTGCATATAAGTGTTTAATAACGGTCTTGCTGGTGATACCACTTGCTGCATAAGAATGTTTACTTTTTCACGCAATTCACTTATAATGCAGTATCTAAAAATACGTATGTCAATTTTGTCCGATGCAGAGACTTCACTTAAAGCATCAAAAAAAGCCACGTCCATGTCCTTGTCCTTATCCTTATTATTTGGTTCATTCGCGACATCACAACATCTTATTGTATTGTCATCAATAAATTTTATACTGGTTATTAATTTAGCACAACTCAGATGATATTGATTGTCACACTCACTACACTTTAAACCGTTTACCAATTTAGATTTACATCGTTTACAGCAATTCAAAACTCCACTTGCACTGATACTACTGTTAGAGGCAACCATATTGAGGTTAAATGCGGAGCAAACGCTCGCACGACCGTACACGACGAGAGGCCACAGACAGACTGAAAGAAGTTAAATGTACTGGGTTGTTGAGCAGTAGGTTGGGTGGCCTACTTCCCGTCGCTGCAAGAGATTCTATTGTGAAGTACTGGTAACTCAAACATGATGTTCAAGAAACTCAAAAATGATGTGCAAAATAAGATCCGCTCTATGTATGCTCAACAGCCCTACACTATAAGGGTTGGTGGCAACAAATTATCTTGCAGAATTTACAATTACAGGTCTTTCTGTCAAACACGCAGTGGTCTATTTGAAGCGTAATTATTGATGGAAATATATAAATAATTATATAAAAAATGGTAGTAATATAAAGGAATGATTGCAATAAATAATTTCCGTGTATTAAACCATAATGTGTAACAAGTTTGAGGAGAGTTTTGTCCGTAAAGATGAGGATAATTAGGAGTCAAGTTAGCCAGTCATTAGTGAGCTGTAAGGAAGCGAAAGCATTAGCTTGAGGATTTCTAGAAACACAGTTTAGAGCTAAGCTCAGTACGTTACACAGGCACATAGGCCAATTCTGGAAATTAGAGAGGGACGGAAATATTGAGAATGCTAGCTAACCCCTAGTAACAGTGTCACATTCGGGTGCTGAGAGTTTTGAGGTTTGGCAACGTATAAGGTAGAACGTTGGTGGGGAGTAATGTGTAGGCGGAGCTAAAATTAATAAATGCTCGTGAACCTAGCTCCGAGGGTTACTCTCTGCTCTGATACCGTTAGTACCAGATCGACGTTAGTGCACACATTTGCGCACACATTAATTACTCTGTTTTCCAGTACCGCCGGCGGTACTTGCTCGTGTGATATTTTAAGCGCCTAGTGACTCGCCTGTGTGATTAAGATTTCCGACTGCCGTGAGGTATCTTGCACGCCAACATTTTAGCGACTCATGGCGAGTTACCCATTATTTTCTTTTAGTGCGAAAGCAGTTATTTCCCACCGCAACTTTGATGCTGCAGAAATTAGCATGTAAAAGCAATCCAATTGGTATATTTTCAAGTGCTACAGTTCACTATCAGTCTATTTATTTATTTCATACGGTCATCAACTCACTTCAATAATTCAAATATCAGTTCATAATACATTTCTCAGTCAATTTAAGCTGGTGCTGTCCTTCACAATACATCCACGCATATCCTATGGGAAAGTCTCATTCCTCTAACGTTGGAGCAGCTTGCAGCGGAATTAATACCAGATATTAAAGACAACGGGAGAAGATGGAAACCACAATCCTTGTTAAAAGAGCTGAGTCGGTACGTTTTTTACTCGTATTACATATCGTCGTTGCGCCTGCAAAACCAGCTATGTGCACTTTTTGGTAAAATTGAGTTAAGCGCATTGCAGGGAACGGAATATCATCTGGGATTGCTCCTCGAAATAAGCAACGTGAACAAATCAAGGTTAGGTTTCTGCAGATGTTTGAACAAAACCGACCATGTGTTAGTGCACAAAATTGCGCCTTTGAAACGGCTATGTGATGAAAAGTGCACATGGCCGGATTTTACCTACGTTGCTGCGTGCTTTTCCTGTACATAACCGAAGTTGCATTGTCGTCATATTGTTAGCTGCATGACAGTAAAGCAGTGCCGTGAGTATTTCATACTTTCGCGAGTTAATTTTCAAACATGGAAAACAGAAAAGTAAATGTTTAGTGAAACCAGCTCTTATTTTGTATTTGTACATAAAACATTTTCACTCACACCAAATTAGCACAAATTGAAATCAAGGTACAGTGAATGTATTAAACACACAGTAAACGTTTGCCACTTCTTCTGTTTACTCGCAGAGAATTTCATTACACTGACTTTGCTAAGCACTTCTGATGTAGGGCTGGAAAATTCAATACAGGAAAATACTTAAGCGATACTTATCGGTGAACATGTTTTTCTCATTCTTTATAGGGATTTGGAAAACGAAAGTTAAGTTGCAGAAGACTCTACAGAAACAGTGAAGGTGAGACGGCTACTGAAAATTTTAACGCGTAGCTATTGGTACTGCCGCACAGGCTGCATAGAATACATTTCCAGCAGAAATGCAGGGTGCAGAAACCCCCTCTTGTCAACTTAGGTTTGAAGAAAATTCTTTTCAATGCATGGGTTAAGAAGTTTAATAAAGGAAGTAGGGATGCATTAAATGAAATCAGAGATTCAGAAATTTAACCAAAACGGAAAAAAGACAATAGAACATCCAGAAACTAAAAAGGAAGTTCTGAAAATCAAATTCACTCATCAGATGGCTTAAATTGATTTCTAAAGTTCTAAGCCACTACTGCAGGGAATCAAGATCACAAGTCTATGTAGATACAGAGTCGATATAATCCTGTAAACAATATGCATCACATATAAAGGATTGGTGCAATGAAACAGACAACAAATTTATGGAAAGGAAGATGTCTTATGAGGTTTTTGAGAAGGAAAAGGTCTCAAGTTTTAAACGAAGGAAGGATCAATATGACATATTTGTGACATACAAGGAAGCAAAATTGAGTGGAAAAGAATACAATTTGCACATTGAAATAAAGAATGATGCACATAAAGCATAGAAAAATGCTGTTTTTTCTGCATCAGAAGCTGTCCTTGTTGCCAAGTTCATATACAGAACGTGGTGCTGTGTTCAAAATTGCAATTATCGAAATAGTATTATAGCCAGAAGTTGCAAGTCCACAATATTTCAATTTCCGTGACAAACAATAAAGATGTTCTCCTATATGTGTGGCACGAAAGGGAATGGGAAGGGGAAGAGGAAATGACGGTTAATGCGTTCAGAAATTGTTTTGTAAACTTCATTGAAAAGAGCAGCTCCTACAAGAAGATAGTGCTCATATCGGATGGAGGCTCCTATCAGAGCAAAGACAAAACATTGGCCAGGGCTTAAGCTGATAAACCCCAACAATCGGGAATTGAAATTGAACAAATGACACTAGAGAGGGGACATATGATAATGTAAGTGCACAGTTACATTCCACCCTGGAACGTCTCTTCACCCCACCAATTTATAAATCGGTACATTATGTCAGTAAAATGGAGTCAGGAAAAATGAGGAAGAAATATACCAACCTCTATAAACTACCTGGACACACTTTCTTCAAGAACTAGGAATATCTCCCTTTCAATCATCCTTTAATTAGACCTGGAAAGAAAGTAGGTGATCCAACTGTTGCAGCGTAAGAGCACTTCTGTATAAAGAAAGGGAAGTGTTCTATGAAGTAAATCACAGGGATGAAATGCATCCACTTCCACAGCGGAGAATACAGTTAAATCAAAGAACACCGAACAGCTCTACCAAGTGCAACACAACTAGACAAAGCTAAATTTGAAAGTCCTCAAGTACTTAAAATGTTCCTGCATAAGTGGTACCATGAATTTTATGACAGTCTTAAATGTGAATAATCTTGAATTTCAGTGTTATTATTTAAGTTTAATTACTAATTATCCACTTAATAATCAACCAATATTTTGTTTCTGCTACTTTGTAGCGACATCTGAGCATATTTAACCTCGCTTTCTCTATTTCACTTGACTACTAATTCTTATAATGTTATTTTATATCCTGATTTTTAAACTGGTTTATAACTGAGTAGTGGTTATCGAAAGGAGTTATCGTCAGATAGAGGGAAGACTTACATTATATCGCAACTGGGTGTGCCTAAGTATTATGCTCATTCCAGTGCATTGGGACATTATTTAAGTTATATGTGGTGCCATTACATAAATAAATGCTATAAAATGATTTTTGAAATAACTTATTTCAATACCCTTCAAAATAGGATGTGAAAAAAGGTGCAGCTAAAAGCGCCTATGTGCAGATGTTGTAGCTATTTCTTTAACTCTGGCACAAATATATCTATGAAATACATACTTCATGTAAATACTATAGAAATGGCAAATAAGAATAAAACTGTACCATGACATGCAGATATGTTAACAAAATAATATTTTGCAAAAGCGTTTTCTGTCTCCTGTAAAATTAACTTCAGACCACATAGTCGATTTTGCAGCAAAATGACGATATGTCTTGGATTTTCTTGCTGTGAAGCCCTTTTGGAAGAGTACTTCTCCATCATCAGCTGTAGACCTCGACCAAGGTAATTGGAGTGTAACTATTTCCAAGATTTGAATTGAAGATGAAATTACTGCCCTTTGTTGAGAATAATTGTCACCCGACTGTTCTGGAATCACTGCCACCTGTGGTGAAGGTTGAGAACACCCTTGTCTTCTCTTCTTTCTTCTGCAAATTGATTGGATGGATGAGCTACATCATAGCTCATCGTCGTGAGATTTCGCATTTCAAAACCTTCTTAATGTTATGATGGATGAGGATGTTTTCTCAAATTTCTAACTATGAAGGTACATGTATAGATTTAAGTAGTGTGATGTCTCGGCCTATCTCATGGTTTGACGTCCACACTTTTTGACAACTGTAGAATTATCTAATTGTTTTAATTTAATATTTCTTTGATGTTCACTCAAACGTGTTTTTAAATTTATTTTTGTTCTGTCAATGTAGGAACCCTTACAATCTAGATACCAAATCTGGCGAACTCCTAATTTTTTTAAGTTATCAAACTTGGAAGACGTTCAACTTAATACCGACGTTGATATTTATCGGACATTTTTTTAGTTATTTTTTTCAAACACACGCACATATGTGTTCCTGAAGATCTGTTGTTATTTTTTCACATCTGGGTGCCTCAAAACAGATGTTTCCAATGAATTCTCGCTAACGAATTCTCGGATGGAATACAATACTTCCTCTACAAAATCTAAATAGGCGATAAAGTGAAAACTAAATCCAAGGTCATATTCCGGCATCAATGTACAGTCAACATGAGTAGTCAACATTATTAGCATTACTAGTTCATGAATTAGGACCTTCACCTTGTAGGCGTATGCTCATTCCACAATGGATCATTCTAGGTTTCGGCGTTCGAACCGATTCATCAAATGCAGGAAATCATATCCAAACAACAATGTGTAATACAAAAAATGCCACATCTCTCTGCGGCGATGACCTCGGCGCCTAACAGTAAAAACTGTACAAAAATAGGGCAAAAGTGAAACAATACAAAATTATACAAGACAACATATAGAAAGTTAATACATCTGCAATGAATGTGTTTCTTTGTTTGCTTATCCTATCTTTCCTGTATAGAAAATAATATTGTAATGTAAACTCGATGGTAGAGCCTAAAGGTCCTAGAACACTCACTTCATAATAAATTTCAACATAATCGGAGCTGACGAAAGGGTGCAGAAAAAGACATTTCAGAATTATCCGGCTACCATCGCATATGTCACAGTAATTTAGGCAATTTCTACTACGAATTATAATAGGTATAACTATAAAAAAATCATAATAAAAGCGTGGGCTGTTACAACAACATAGGAATGGCAATAATTATAGTTGCTCCTGTAAAATAAGCTCGTGTATCTACATCTAGTAGCTTGTACTGTTAAAAGACCAACACATTTAAAGCTGAAAGTGGCATATTTACTCTAAAACAAAGATTTATAAAAGTCCTATGTTTACCTTTGTTCCGACGAGGTTGTCGGACTAGCTAACCTCCCATGTTGACCCACTGCTGGTTAGCCTGCTAAAAGTGCGAGCGCTGCCTGACTCTTTGTATAAAAACCTGCTTATCGTGTCCTCTCCTCCTACGTCACAACCAGCACATGCTGCCAACTTTGAAAATCTAATCCCAAAATACAGCAAACTAAACCCCTAAAAATAGTATTAAGATCATTATTCTGCCGTACCCCCCTCCACCAAAGATGCACCGATACAATAAGTGTTTCTTTCCTTTCGTTTTGTTGTTACCCCATTGAAACAAACACTGTGCATAATGTGGCACTGATAAGCGTCCAACGGAGCAGACGGGGCCGCTACCAAGCTTGTAACAAACCCAGGACACAAACCGAGTGCCGTACAATAACCTTGTAGCATTACTACAAGTACCGACAAAGGAACATTGTTAAATAAGCGCTCCGTGGGTAGACACAAGGCATCCTGGAAGGACCTAAAGTTGGCTTGGGAAGTAAGACAAATTAACTATCACCACAGCTTATATTTATTGCATACTTACACTCTGTGGAGAGTGAATAAACATCACATTTTAATAATTACCGCCTAAAGTACTAGTGAACCCACCGCTTCTCTGGCCGTGGAAAAATGACAGCTTATTCTTAAACTGGTGTATCCTGTCATATCTCTGGACTTACTCTGTACCTAAGGCTTCCGTTTAACATGAGCATCATCTTGTACGCGCATGCTCGTTCCACAAGGAACATTCTAGGCTTCGGCATTGGCGCCGATTTACCAGTATACAGGAAGTCATACCCAAACAGCAATGTATAATTAAACAACAAATGCTATCGCTTATTTTCTCATCATAACTTCTGAAGTAAGAAACTGTAAGAGAAGCATAATCTCCATTATTGGGCTCCGATAATTCTCAACGGCTACTAGCACTTCACACGCAAGTTCACTGAGTAATTAATGTTGCTGTAGTACTATATACATCACTGAAGTGGTTTAACAGGTCCCTGGGCTTCCTGATGAGATTGATGTAATTTTTTAATAAACTAAATCTGGAATACCTGCAGAGAACATTGCACTTGAGTTCGCAGTCTGTAAACCAATGATTTCAGATGCTGAAGTATCATGAAATTATTCTAGAAGAGAGAAGTTATGTAGTATGCGTACTAAGAACGCTGGAGAGATCGCGTATTTACATTCACTGTTAAGTGAGATCGCCCGATTTATCTACCCTGGATATTTTCTTATGGGTTTATATCAAGTACCGATTTATAAAACAGGGACAAAAACTCCGAAAGGAGTTAAAATAACGTCATCAAACCTCCGTTTCAGTATTACCAGAAATATCTATACCTCTCTAGGCTGATTCTGAGAGGAATTCATATCACCGCATCCGCCAAGAAGAAAAATATTGTATAATTTTTGGGCAATAGCATTAACAGTGGTATCTAAAAACGAAAGCTCCCAAGTCGCTTTAAGGCAACAAAAGTAAGTAATCAAGAAGAAAGAGAACCTTACATTTGTTTGTTTCAAGCGTGTTTTTTCAGTTAGTTATGTTAAATCCATGTCAAGAAGGAAAGCTGTTTATAACTCCGGTCAGATAAGTCCACTTTCTCCGGGAGAAATTGACTTCAACAAAACACGCCTTGTGTTGACCACACAAAATTAACCCTGTTTAAGTTCAGAACGAAATTTTCAATAGAAGACAGCACGATAAGAACATATATGCGAAGTCTTACATACACAACGTGATCAAAAGTATCCGGACACCTCGCTGAAAATGACGTACAAGTTCGTGGCGCCCTCCATCGGCAATGTTGGAAGTCAATATGGTTTTGGCCCACCCTTGGCCTTCACGACAGCGGTCACTCTCGCAGGAATACTTTCAATCAGGTGCTGGAAGGTTTCTTGGGGAATGGCAGCCCATTTTTCACGGAGTGCGGAGCTGAGGAGAGGTATCGATGTAGGTCGGTGAGGTCTGGCACGAAGTCGGTGTTCCAAAACATCACAAAGGTGTTCTATAGGATTCAAGTCAGGAATCTGTGCAGGCCAGAGCATTATAGGAATGTTATTGTCGTTTAACCACTCCGCCACAGCCCGTGCAGGTACGATGAGAACCTATATGCGTTCCTTACATCACATAAGTTGTCTAATATTCCTCTGTATACAAAACTGCCCATAAGTTATCGTAAAGCCTATTTATTATTTGTAGGCCTTAGAGTTGCTTATAGTAATGTTTCGTGTGATTGAAACAGTGGCAAACACGTGGTGTCAATGACGGTGACAAATGACGAACAGTATAGTATCGCAATGGAGCGATGTGGGCAGGAGGGTAGATATGAGTAATTAGTCCAGAAGTGATAGAACAATCTCCATAATGAACATCGCGGTGGTGATGTAAATCCATTCAAAAGGCATCTCTTGAAACCATCACGCAAACAATCATTATATGTATCTTCTTACTCCACAAGCAATAATGGAGCTCACAGAGATAATTTGAATACTGAATTAAATATTAATCAGGAATATAATGACTCGCGGCTCATGCTGTACAGTAAAAATACAAGGCGATTTTAAATAATGGACCCATTTTATAAAATTCGTATTTATTAAACACAACATGAACCATCTCTATACAATAAATAGAGGAATTTTCAAAGTTTTGGTTAATACATTATAAATGTTCAATGTGACCACCGTTTGCTGCATGGCAAACATCTACGCGATAGCCAAATTCGTCCCACACACGAGCAAGTGTACCTTCTGTTAATGAGTGCACGGCAACAGTGATACGGTTCCGCAGGTCGTCCAGAGTTGTAGGTAGAGGCGGGACGTAAACAGCTTCCTTAATATAACCCCATAATAAATAATCACATGGGGTGAAATCAGGAGATCTCGGTGGTCAGAAGTGTAGAGCCAGGTCTTCATTTGCCCTGCGACCTATCCAGCGCTGAGGAAGGGATTCATTCAAAAAGCCTCGTACATCACTGTGCCAATGGGGCGGAGATCCATCCTGTTGGAAAATGAGGTTCTGTAAATCTTCCATAATTTGAGGGAACAGCTATTGTTCCAACATGTCCAGGTACGTTATTCTAGTTACAGTTTTTTCCGCAAAGAAAAATGGCCCATAAACCCTTGTACGGGATAAGGCACAGAACACTTTTACCTTCGGTGAGTCTCTTTCGTGTTGCAATGTTGAATGTGGATTTCGCAAACCCCATATGCGAACATTTTGTCTGTTAACTTTTCCACTAAGGTGGAAAGTCGCTTCATCGCTAAAAATGATACGCTGTAGAAACGCGTCATCATTCCTAGCAAATAACCACAAAATTCGAGACGCTTCTCTTTGTCTTTAGGTTTAAGAGCCTGCACAAGTTATAATTGGTAGGGCTTGTACAGCAAACGCTCAGAACTTTCCATACAGTTGGTTGGGGTATTCCAAGTTCTCTTCTAGCTCTATGGGTAGACTTACGTGGACTGCGAACAAAACTGTATTCAATTCGTCTGACGTCCTCCTCTGACACATGCGGTCGGCCTGTGCTTTTTCCTTTACACACACTTCCAGTCTGTTTAAATGGCGTAAACCAACGGATAATGCTTATTGTAGTTGTTGGTTCAATATCGAATTTGCTACCAAATACCCGCTGCACTACAATTTGTGACTCACTTTTTGCGAACTCAATAACGCAGAAAACCTTTTGCTCCACAGTACCCATCTCACTTCGTACTGACAGTGAAACGCAATGGCGGCCTATTGCGCGAGCACTCTACTGGCCGCTTCTAAAACCATCATCGCCCGCCGAAAATAACTCTGAAACTCCCTCTTTTCATTGTTATACAGAATGTTCATGTTGGATTTGTGCTTTAATAAATACGAATTTTATAAAATGGATCCATCACTTAAAATCACCCTGTACTTCTACGATCATCAAAACCTATCTTTAACCAGGTTACAAATTTTGGTTTCGCGGTATCATATTTTTCAGTCAAAGAAATATAATAGTACCACCGTGACTTGATGTCGGTAGAAAAGTTCTTGCTGAACGAGTAGCATACTTATGGCCGCTATAGCTGCTATCTTTGGTGCTGCAATGCGCAGGAGACTACACGTTCCAGCTCTGTCTTGGGAATGGATGTTTGTGCCTGTATCATATGTTTGTAGCTTTAAGTATAATGTGTATATGTGTAATAATTAACATTGAACACAAAAAGAAGAGAAAAAGGGAGAGAAAAGCACTAAAACAACAAGTATTCTGGCAAACAGAGTTACCGAGTTAAAAAAAAAGTAAAGGAGCTTATCAAGGAAGGGCCCCCGAAACCCAGAGCATCACCCTATGCATTACACCTAGTGCTTAAAACACGACACCTGGGAGAGGGGAATGAGATAGACATCCCAAGAGCGACCAGAAAGGGAGTCAATGTGCGCAAGCGTTGACGGGGTCCCTAAAGTTTCTAGATTGAACGCCGTTCAAGCCCTCCCACAAGCCCCAAACCTTGCGGGGGGTCCCTTTACAGGAATCCTGCTCCGGAAGCACCAGGAGAATGGATATGTGAGTTGTTCCGGCCGACGCCATGGAGAAATCTTCATAAAGTGAATCTCCACCGCCCAGTCGCAAGACGACGAACACCATTGCCTGGTCCTTCAGCACTGAAACAGATGACGATGATGAAGGAAACGAAGGATGCAGTAAATGATGGTACTGGAAAGTCGTAGAAGATGAACTCTCTCAGTATTCGCCTACGGACCAGGGGAAACCACGAAAAGGCCATGGTCGGATTGGGCGGTCAAACCTCTTAAATGCGAATTCCACACGTTAACGTAGAACCATCTCCACCGAGTTAACTTGAAACATTTCATATACAACATCACCGGTGCTTCAAAGTTTCTTCTACGAATATGACTGTCAATTGCGGTGGTATTCTGTTATATTTTATATTTAATTTGTTAGCCCCACGCTTGGGAGCCAATTTGCGGCGGTATACTTATAATGTTTGTGTATGTGTGTTTACTCAACGTGGTAAAGCCATTTTGTGACGTGATTCTTTGTTAGGTTTGTAGCTCCATCTGGTGTTAGCAATTTGCGGCAGTATTAGTTTTTGTTTGAAAGAATGCTACTGTTATTTTATTTAATGTTGTTTCACTGTCCTCCGGCTAGCTATGATCTTTTTGGTCGAGCACTTCTCCTTATACAGGTTGTGTAAATGGAAAGGAATCTTTTATCCAAAGATAACACTGATGAAGGAATTTATTTTACACTTTTATTGTCGAACACAGTCACTATCACATTTACACATTGATCTTGGCACTCGCCAAACTGAAACTGTTATAACAACTTATTTACTAATTATTCTTAATTCACGTACTTCAACTTTTTGTATCATTAACTTTACAATACTTGAGATTTTTCATAACTCTGATACGCGTAACTTGCGAATCGATAACCGGCGTGTACTATTTCTGCTGGACTGAAGGCGACGTGTATCATACAAATATTTTCGACGAACTGACGGGGTCTATCTCTAACCTAGCCCTTTTTATACTCCTACACACCGATATGCCTAAAGATTATAACTGAGTTGCTATTGGCTAATAAAACGCGCCAACATTAGCGTCTATTTTTATATCCAATGAAAATTATGAATACATATGCTCTAGGGACAATGTTCCAGCAAATTCTACAGAAAAACGCGCCAACATTACGTAACTTCCTCGTCTCTAATAATGATAAACAGCTCACCCCCTCGCTGCATTATTGCACGCTATTATTGTCAGTTTCAGTAAGGCTGTATAAACCCACTTCTCAACAATAATTACAATAAACAAACATCTCAAATTAATGTTACATAATAATGCATATTCATACTATAATCACTCTTTACATTTAAATAATTTATGATACAAATTACTGCATCACAATATGATAAAATGATGCGTAACAATTACAAGACTTTCTTTAAACATTAACAGTTTACACGTATTGTTTACGACGGTACTGTTCATATAAAAGATGCTGCTTTCCCAACCTATGCCAATGATAAAGGTTTGCTGCTTAGAAATGCTTTCACACTAAATAACAGGGACTTGATTGTATTCAAGATGCGGAATCAGTATTCAGTTATTTGTATCACGAGTCATTTTTTTACTGTTATAACACCATGTTAAAAACAATAATGTCACATTTTGAAATGGAGTTAACTCGTATTTGGTAAACCTTAAATACAAAAACATAATTCAAAAGCAGTTAATGCTACAAAAATGTTTGATAGAAATTGTATACTTTAGTACCTACGTATTCCCCCTACGTATTATGTGTCACTTACAGTTTCCCAATTATATAATATAATTCAGTAGTCATGAAGGAGACCTCAAAGGCTAATAACAACAAAAGGTGAAAGTATGTATTTTGATCGTCATACCCACATCTTAAACCTACGAAATTTAAATAAAAGCTTACTTTTGGGGAAATACAACCAAAACAAAAACCTAAAGCTTTACATCGTATTGAAATCTTGAGAATTTTTGTCAGTCGTCCTTAAAGGATATTTTACTTAAGTAGGTATGCATTTCGTATTGGTGCGACATTCACTTTTGAAGCATCCTATTTGTATTAACACACAACGTGCACATTACAACCGTTTTATTAAAAAAATGCAACAATACTAGCTTTTATAATGATATATAAATATATACCTCTGGTTAACGTGTAATACCCTTCTACTATAGGTAAGTGGTAGAGTGAGTAGAAATTAAAATGGTACAATTATTGAACATATCAGCTGTAATAATAGATAAGTAGATAAATTATTTTGGTGATGACATTGTGTGCTAAAATAATAATAATAAAAATAATACCATGTATGAAATACAAAAGAGTCATCTAGAAATACAATAATTTTTGTAAGCTGCATCAAATTTCATAAAAACAGTCCCTTTACCATGTTTATCTATAATCAATCCAACCTATGAACCAGGCTTGATGTAAAGAGAGCGTTATGTATCCCTCCGCATTAGCCTCGTGTTCGTGTCAGCTTTGAGGAACAAACACAAACAAAAGCCAAGTGAACTCGTGTTTATAATATAATAGAACTGTGTACTATTCGAATGATGATAACGTTATTAATATTATACTAAACACCGAAATAAAAGCACAGTTGAAATTAAATACAGCATAATTAAAATAAAACTCATGTATATCTTCAAACTGGAACATTCTCCCGTGGCAAACCGGTAATAACAGTTAACAAACTAAACTTACAAATAGCGTAACGTAATGTAATAAATGTAGTACTTAATATGAATAACGTAAACATAAGGGGACTGCGTGTACGCGACTAAACGTGGGAAAGTTGCGCGCGATTATCTGTGAGTGTTAATTAAACATAGTGCGAAAGTTTTGATTAATATGAATAGTAACTAAGGGGACATTCAGAATGAAATGTAAACGCTAACATAACGCAGCATAAGCGCAGGCATGAGAGAAGACCATTCACAATGCAGCCGTAGGCATAACGCATAAGTTGGCACGCGCTTTTAGATCCTTAAACTAATTGCGGAAATCCTCCTGCGGAAAACCCTAAGTTTCAAACTGAATAATATAACCAACAATACCAAATAAGGAAGTTCACTCAATATTTTATAAATAAATAGGTCACAGAATGCATGCGCTCAACTGCCGCCCGTAGCATTAATATTACAAATGTTGGACCAGCAGATTTAATATAGTTGTGCAAGTATGGAAACTGCATCAAGATATGTACGTGATGATACAGCTGCACAGATTATATTAATGCAACGCGTTATCTCTCAAACATTATCTCTTTGCGACTTATGATTTGTAAGCCAAGAAACCTAGTCGCAGATGCTGAGTTCATTCATTAACTCAAAGGAGGATCCAGTAAGGAGACTACCATAACCCTTTGAGGGAAATGAGAGATGGTAACCCACAATAATTTGTGTGGCATGGCCAAATGCACGCGAGCATGCATGTACATTAGACGGCGTAAAGTCTCGCACCGCGATCGTCTGCTGCTGAATAAAAGGCAATGCAAAGAAAAAGAAATTCAGAATTCTTCCTCTATGCACGCAACGCAAGCATAAAGTTTGGGGTTTGCAAACTCTTGTGTTGTGTAGCGCATTGCGTGACTCTGTGTGAATGCTTGCATTAAATAGCATGGATGCAAAGTCTTGCGCCTATGCTACGTCTGCGCTTACATTTCATTGTGAATGGGTCATAAAGAAGGTTACATTTCAGTCTGTTCCATATCCCTAGCACCTCTTCTGCACTCATACTAAACGACGAGCGGTCAGATAAACTGGCTGCTACTACAGTGCTGCTATCTTGGCGACAATAAAGGTGAAATAATGAAGCATTCTAAAGGCAAGCCGATAAAAGTGGCGAGAAGAGAATTGTGTTGAGTTTTTTTAATAAATAAATGCAGCAGAAACTGTCGTTGTGGATAACAATGTTAAACTAACTGTAGATTGTACCGTGTTTCCGAGTGCAGTTCATGTAAAGTGTTCTTTGGTTTAGGGGAATTTTCTTAAAAATTTTCGTGCCAAATCTCTAAGACATAAACTTAAACATCAAGTTTGATATTTATAAAAATTTCGTTTTTGAGTTATGCTTTTCACAGACGCATACAAGGAACTTTTTCTAACAATTTTATTTATATATTTTCTTATTTTTATTTTTTTCTGCAATACGGAGTCTTAAAACACTTTTACACTAAAATGTCCATATTAAATTTTTGGATGGAATACAATATTTTCCCTATTTACTGGGTACGTAGTAAGGAAAGTAATAACAGATAACAAAGGAAATCTCTCATTAAAGAGTGACGAAAATACATTCCTCCAAATGCTAAAAATTTGCAGATAAGCAGAGCGTGGAACGTCGCTGAATCTGCACAGCATGAGACAAAATGAGCTTGAAGAACCGAATAATGAAGGAGAGAATTAGTAAATTATTTATTAATCATTCATTCTAGGCAAAAAGTTTCGTATATTTGAACAACCTTTCATATTTTCTTTGGTATGTACTGAGGTGTCCTATTTAGAACGAAATATGTGACATCCTATTAATTAGCTGAGGTGTAAACCTGATTTTTAAAACAAATGTCCACTTTCTTTGATCATGAAGTCATTACAGGCATTGTGGGACATAACTATGCTTCAAAGTGAGACCGCCAACACACAAATCTAAAAGGATAGTCACATGAGCAATGTCAGAGTCTCTCATCCGCACAAAATAATTATTTCAGGGGACAGTGTGCTGAAATTTGCTTTTGAGGAAAATGGTCAGAGGTCATATGCAGCGAAATGCAAATGACAAAACCGCTTCTGCTTTGGTTCATCTGAACTGCGAGTTACACGATGGTTTGTCGCGCCAAACTCAGGCGTTACATCAAAGGGCAGTTACCTCAGATATGCAAATATTGATATTAGGTAACGTTTACGAGAACTTGACTCTGGTGGCGTTGCCTAATTGTGCAAATGTAGGCTCAACGCACAGCACTTCCTTGCTATTGTGTTGTCTTTAGCGTCAGAAATATTTCTAGGAGGGTAGTAAATAGGCTTTCTTTTCCAATCTACATGTACGGAAGAAAAAAGTCGATTTCCTACCGAGCGACATGGCTGAGGCAACGTGTGGGGCTCGCATTCAGGAATTCCCGGGTTCGATTACCGTTTGACCGGCTACTTTGGTCATGCGTATTATCGTGGTTTTCCCTGGCCAGCAGGCGAATGCTGGGGTGTTACCTTCTACCATGAGTTTCCTATTTATCATTTTTTGTCCCCATCATTTCGTTTCATCTGTTTTATCTCAGCGCTATAGGAGTGCGCTTGGCTGACGGCTGGGACCTCTTCAAGGGTAGCGGTTCGTTTCATTCAGTGACTCCCAGTTTGAAGACAGCTATGGTAGGATCGCTTGCATCAGGAGTGGTGTCATTCTGGAATCGTTAGGGACTCCATGTTGCTAGCGCTCATCGTCGTCGCATCTTGTCACCTTTCGGGTCTCCCCTACATTCCTTACTCTCAGGGGTCACATTGGAAGCTCAAAGGGCCTACTATATGACCTACGTGCGGCACTGTCTCCAGTGGCTGGAGATCCCTCCATCTGACATAATTATATTTCTAAGAAGACTTCTTGTATTAATTGAGCTAAGAGATAGTGGAAAATTGGTTGTGTCAAATTACGCCCTAGTAATTTTAAAGCAACATTTGCTATTGTACAATATCCCTATTCTTTAGGGAGCAACAGTTAAGAACCTATTTAATAGAAAAGTAATGGCTCCGACATCACAAACCGCGCTTTAACAGCGGTACGGGGGCGGATGGCCATTGCTGCACTTTGCCAATTATGTCCTATAGGTATGCATCAGGAGCAGTATGCGGTGCGGCAGGACCTGCCTCACTAGAAAAAGAGATTCTCATTACTTATATAGGGTCTTTCAACAAGAGTGTCCTATCTTTAACATGTGATAGCTGCCGTTGTTATTGAGTTACAGCAGTCATTTTTTTCATGTGGTTACAGTTGTTATTAACAAATAGCCGTGAAACGCTACAGCATTCAACATCGCTTAGAAAGTGCGAAAATTTATCATCAAATTGGATCATTTGTTCGCCAAATCTTTCGTGTATTGTGTGAAGTTTATGGTGTGCATAATCGCCCCTGCGAGAGAGCGATTCGGCGTTTGATCGATAAATTTGAAGGTAGTGGTTCTGTCGGCGATCAAAGAACGCCTCTACATAATCGACTAAGCGCCCCAACGAAAACATTGGTGCCGTTCGTGAGAGTGTACGCGAGAATGGAAACAAGTCAGTTGCTCGTCGAGCGCAAGAATTGGGGCTTTCGCCGACCACAACTTGGCGAATTCTGCATCTGGACTTCAAGTTTCACGCTTACAAAATTATGTTAACTCAAGAACTAAAGCCCAACGACTATAGGTTGCGCCGTGTATTCGCTGACTGGCCTATGGAGCAATTGGAAGCTGACCTGTATTTTTGTCGAAAAATCATCATCAGCGACGAAGCCCACTTTTGGATGGATGGTTGTGTTAACAAACAAAATTGCCGCTATTGGAGCAGTCACAATCCAGTGCAGATTTAAGAACGACCACTTCATCACCAAAAGATTACTGTGTGGTGTGGATTTTGGTATGGTGGAATCATTGGTCCATATTTTTTCCAAGATGAAGATGGAAAAGCTCTAACTGACAATGGAGAAAGATACCGGGTTCTTATAAGGGACTATTTTTGGCCTCAATTGGATAGTATGGATCTCAGAAACATGTAGTTGCAACAAGATGGTGCCACATTTCATACTGCTCTCCAAACAATCGATCTTTTGAAGGAGAATTTCAGAGGTTTCATCATTTCCCGTGGTAATGATGATAACTGGCCCCCGATGTCATGTGATTTAATGCCGTTGGATTACTTCTTGTGGGCTTATGTTAAATCTCGAGTTTATGTCAGCAAGCCAGAAACAGTAAATGACCTTATGAATAACATCACGCGTGTTATTCGTGAAGTTGGACCTAATTTACGTTCTTCTGTCATTGAAAATTGGGTCAACGTATACGCGCAACCCAACGAAGTCGCGGCAGCCACTTAACTGATGTTCTCTTCCACACCTAATGACATTAGTTATGTTCCAAAATAAAAAAAGAAATACAACTCTATCATTTATAGAACGTGTTATATTTAAGTTAAAATATAGGACACTTTGTTGAAAGACCCTATGTAATGTTTCTTAAGAGACAAAAAGGACGTTGGTGCAATGTCTTAAACGACTCGTTTTCGTCTTTGTATGTTGTTTATTATTGCAGAAAGAGAAAGTTGTTGTTTTTGCTCATCAATGACACTGGGGATTAATTGATCTGCATCATTTTCCCTCTGGCTTGCCAATATAAAGTCTGTAAGTTATCACTTTTAAGGTCTTTGCATTTGGCAAGATGTTGTTTGTTCAGGATGACATCTTCTTCACAGAGAGTGTGCACGTGGGTGTAGGTAGCCACTACAGTCTTCCTTGGCATGTTTTGTATATCAACTCTATCTTTAATATTCTTATAATCTTTATCTTTTAATTTATCTCCATCATCAATTCCCTGCTGTCTTTTGAAATATTGTTTAATTTTATTCAATTATTTATTTATTTCTATTTGTTCTACAGTTTTTATTTGTTGTATTGGACCTTTCTTAGCTAATTGATCCGCATATTGATTGCCGAAAAGTCCGGAATGACCTGGGATCCATTGTAGAGTGACACGATTTCTAGTCTCAACCGCTTTAATTATGCTTCTTATTTATTTAATATTTCTTGTTGTTTTACTATTGTAATTTACCATTCCATCTATGGGTGATTTTGAGTCTGATAAGATGACTATTTCTTGTTTTATGTATGGTCTATATAAAATGCTCTGTAATGCTGTTTTTATAGCTGTTAATTCTCCATCATAGTGGTTTAACGTTCATCTAATGTGCAAAATGTTTACAGTATACTCCTGCACCGGCATTTTTTTATTGATGAGGGATCCATCTGTATTTATTCGGAGGCATTCCTTTTCTGGGTATCTCTCATTTTCCATAGCTATTGCTATGGATCTCATTTCATCTGGTATATTGTTTTGTTTGTGTATAGTGTATATCAGGTCATTTTGATACTGTATATCAATATATTCTATTGGACTCGTTACCCCTGTTGCAGTTATATTTGTTATAATTATATTCTTCTATTTAAAGTTATTAATATATGTTCTGAAGCTTATTTGAGCTTTTAAATTACTTATAGTATCTGCTGTGTGGTACCACTTGTATTTGTTTCTATTGACTTGAAGTTTTTGTGCTACAGTAATTCCTTTCAACTCATGTTCCAATTCTATAGCCATGTTTTTTGTGAACCTTTGTAGTACTGTAGTTGGTGTTGTTTTTACAGCTCCTGTTATTATTCCTGGTGAATTATTTTGTGAAATTTATAGTTTACTTTTAAGTTACTTGTTTACTGTTGCTAGTAATTCTCCTCCATATAATAGGTTAGGTTTTTTGTGTGTTTTATATGTATTATTAAGCATGTGCATGTTCCCACCCCATTTTATTCCTGCTAAATATTTTAAAATGTTATTCCGTTTGTTGATTTTATCCGTTACATTGTTTAAACACATTCTTTCATTGATAACTTTTGTTCTAATTCTATCCCTGGATACGTTGTTGCAGTTACTTATTTTAGTTTTTGTTGTTGATTTACAGGCATATATTTTCTGTTTTATGCTGCATTGTGAATAGTTGATATTGAGCCTTTCCTGTATTTATTTCCATATTGTTATTATTAGTCCACTGTATTCTCCATTGTTGGTTGTAGTTTTTTGTAATGTTTCCCAGATCTTATGTTCTTTTCTGAAGACCGTATTACTACGTCGTCAGCAAACACTTCTAGTTGTATGTCACCTAGTTTCTTTAGTACATCTACTAGGTCGTTTATATATATAAACAGAATAGCACTTGTAACACACCCTTGAGGTAGTCCAACTCTTGTTGGTTTCGATTTAGATGTGGCTGTTTTGTATTGTACTGCAAACCGTCTTTGGGATAGCAAGGAATAGGGATAGAAAGAGAAAGTTAAATATAATAAGCTGTCATCGGCATTGTTTAAGATTAAATGATGGGAATTTTTTGTTATTCACGATTACCTATTCCCTATCCTACAATGAGTCTGGAAGTATGAATGAGAGTATGAATATCAGTGTGTGCTTTTGTGTACAAGAGAGAGAATTAAATTAATCTTCAAAATCTTCAACCAAAAAAGTAACACAAAGTAAGGCATAAAGATTTAAAAATTAAAACATCATAATACACTAGCGAAACTGCAACGAAGAATATCCAGGATACGTAGTCCTATCCGAATGGATTTCACACAAGGAAATTGTGCATATAGAGGGAGTAATGATTACAGTTTTATGTGGCCTCACATCGATAAGTATCCTTAGCTACATTACGAAGATCCGTATCCAAGTTTGTCTGGGGGAGTGATACTATTTTGTGTGGGATCAGAGTGTTTGTGTGTATGTGCCTAACAACGCACGACGACTAAAGCAACATCTGTAGAGTAATTAAGTGATGGATAATAGTGTGGTTGGCAGTATCACAAAGTTGCAATGCAATTGGGTTTGCCCGTGGGTTTGGAGATGGAAGGTGTCTACAGCAAACAAGCCCCACCAGTAGCACATGTCTGTCTAGAGAAGGTAAGTTTATTAGCACCGTCCTGAGGGCACCATCATGCAATCAAAGCCGTCATAGCTATTCGCGTATCCACAAGAACAGTAACCAGAGGATTTTTGGAGATAGGCCTATGTTTCGGCGTTCTTCTGGTATTTGCCAACCATGGTAATAACGTCCCTGATGGTGTTCACTCTCAGAGGTTGAATTGGAGAGTCTAGTAGAGAGCATTCAACGTTTAGAATCATCGCTGTCTTGAAAAATGTAACGGCTATGTCCACGAAAAATAGGCGTGGCGGAATCGGGAAAAATTCATCGTGTGTACGTCATTTAGTACTCACATCTGGGATTAAGATATGGGCGGCGATAAGGCTAAGAATCCCGATTGCTTCCAATATTTATTCAAGAAACAATGACGAGTGGCACACACTTCTGTGACATGATCAACCTATCCTACGTGCATATGTGGACACTGGAGGTATAAATATTCCAACAGGGTTACATGTGTTATCACATCACAAGGATAACAAGGCTTTTTCTTATTTGGTGTACATCTAACTGGGACTGATAGGTCTCGAGATTTCGGCTCCATTAAACAAGAGAGTCAATTTTGCAAGACGTCTAACCTTCAGTTTGGCTCCGACAAGGATAATTACTCAACTGACTGGACTATAATATACAGAGAACATTGAGTGCTGTGCCACAAAGAAACATTTTTCGTTAGTTTACTAGGTTATCAGCCAGATTAACTAGTTGTGTCACGGCTAGGAATGTTACACCGGTTATTATCATGTATGCTTTAACCACTGTTATTTTTTTTCTTTGGGTATTTTGAATACGCAACTGACTCCATATTTTTATCAGTATTACATACCATCACATACGTGTTGTGCTCTAGCTTTGGAGCAGATACTTGCATTTGTTCTAGATGTGCTTCAATGTAATTCAATTCTCTCTAGAAAATATGCTGAAAAATTAAAAAAGCATTGGCTTTCTGTGTTATTTATAGGTGAAGATCAATATTATATTCTCTATATAATGAGATATATTTACTACTTGAATACAAATAATATATAAAAAAAATAATAAAATAAGCATAAATGTAATAGAAGTTTTGTACTGTTTTTAAAGTAAAGCATATAAATAAACATAAGGAAATAAACGAGGAACTGAATTCCTGCTTGTATGATGTAAATATTTCGTTATCTCTGTACATTTCATATACATCCCCGCCTCACTCCCACATACATATATAGACGTATTTATAGACAAATGTAAACAAACATTTGATTCACACTGTATGCCAGCTTAGTACAGATATGAATAACCCGGTAACATTGCTATATAAGGTACATATTGTCAAATTCAGACTAATTATTTGTGTGTTTCTTGCGACATAAAAGCAGATCCACAAAATCTTTCTATGAGCTTTCCCCTAAAATGTATGTTACTCTATTTAGAATTCTAATGTATGGCAATGCATCTACGCTTTACACAGCCATATATTAAAGTTCAGCAGCAGGGATAAAGAAAAATATACCGGGGCTTCTGATGACATTAATACAACGTGTAAGAAATGCTATGCAAGCAATGTACATATTAGGGGGTTTCGATGTGTAAACCATAAGTTGGGTACGCATTTTGTTTCGTTAATTATAATAAACATAAGCAAATAGAAGCAATGAATGCAGAAATATCCAAAATAAATTAATGAATTTGTTTGGTGAAATAAAATTTAATAAATATTTCCACATGTCTGGAATAAACATTTAAAATCGGAAGTTCTTTTCAATACAATAACATTTAAACTTATTAAGGTTTGCATGTAAATAAATGTTGGGTACCTCAGTCTATAAAAACCAAAAGCAATCACTTTAAGAAGTACGTTTCTCACACTGAGAATTTTGTTAAGTACTTGATGGCATACAGATCACAATAGAGTATAATATTTAGTGTGTTACTAAAATTATAAGCACTTAAAAACTAGAATATAATGCCTAATGTTGCACAACATTTATTTGAGTATTAAAAACACCTAAAACCAGTTTTTAAATGCGATACTGGCAGTTATACAAAAGTGGAACAAGAAATTTAAAACTTAATAAATCTAAAAGTAGTATAAATTATTTCGGAGAGAGAAATCTGAACCTCATATTTTGATAAAACAGTACACTTAATGCGGTTTTCATTAATCCAGATTTACTGCGTTGATTGAGAGACAGCCTTTGATGAAGTTACCAATCCGAAATTTTCAAATATGATGAATGACAGCAAAGAGCCTGCAGAGGAACACTTCAATGGAGTAATTACCAGCGGTAAAGCAGAAGCAAAGATTTACAGGCGGGTAATAATGTTAAAGTATTGCTCTTTCCCCGAAGCAACGAACGGTGGAAGAGTATTTTTATTGATCATTTTAAACGTAATGATAAAGTAATAAACAACGTTTTCCATAAAATTAAGGCAGTTTTATTTTTAAACTACACAAATTGGCTTGCAAGTAGCTGTTGATAGGTTAACTGGTTAGACATAAAGCGGTTTACTATCTTAAGTTTCAACCATTAGAAGAAGAGTGAAAGCATTTAAAGACAAGTCCAAGATGAATCGTGGCATGTTATTTGTAGAGCTCGTGTGACGAGATAATTTTCCTAAAAATAAATCAAGTCCTCATCCACTAGCTGTTTGGGTTGATACTGGAGTTATTACGTTCTACGATTAATAATAATAATTTTATAAACACATGGTAGGGAGATAAACAACTGTAATAAATAATTTCTGTGTATTAAATCAATGCACAAGGTAAGAAGAAATAGTTACAATTCTACAAAGGAGATAAGGAAGTCATTACCAGACAAATTACGTCTTCGTGCAAAGGAATTTGTTAGAAGTCAGGGTAGCTAAGGC
Source organism: Deroplatys truncata (assembly GCA_030765065.1). Lineage (NCBI taxonomy): Eukaryota > Metazoa > Arthropoda > Insecta > Mantodea > Mantidae > Deroplatys > Deroplatys truncata. Next base: position 110,036,072 of record CM060981.1, read on the forward strand.
AATTACGAGTAGGTATTGTCCGTCTGAGAGGCGTTTCGTGAGGCGCTGTCCTTCTGATCCCAAGTTCGCGGGTTCAAATCCGGCCCTGGCTGGGTTTTTAAATGTGCTTAAAAGCGACAGCCTCATGTAGGTAGATCTCATGCGAGGCGAAATTCCGGCACACCGGCGGCACTGATATAAGCCTGGCAATTTACAGCGTCGTTAATAAACAAAGTATTCTTTTATTATTTAAATTAAGTGTTCCGGCGGACTCAGTCAACAAGAAACCCATTAGCTTAATCTTCAGTTAATTGGAGCTCAATACTTTAAGAAATCAGGAGTTGCGTGAAAACGCACGTATACCAGTACTGAAAATTAGAAAGAGAAAGAATTCTTAGAATTTAGCAAGGAAAAGAGTAAAATCATATTTCAGATGCGAATAGAAGCTTAAGGTTTGGCAACATATAACGAACTTTGATGCAGTAGTCGTAAAGTAGGCGAGATTTAAGTTAATAAAAAGCGCGTATTACTGAAACTAGGGCCTTTCGTCTAGTCTTTTCCTGTCTTAGAGTCGTCTACATGTTACAGCAGTGTTTTACTGTGTTCGATTATCAGCAGTCTGTAGCGCCTAAAGACCGCGCACGGTTCTCACATAGCAACGGATTTTGCCATTTAGCATTTTAGCGATTAACCACTACTTACGCTCCTAGTTTTTATTGCGAAAACAGTTACTTTAAACTATAAACTTTGTAATTCAGAATTTAGCAGGTATAATCATTCAATCTTTGCAGTTTCTCGTGCTATAATTCAGAATCAGTTTAATTCTTCATCCTCAAACTGCCGGCAACTAGTTTTAATAGCTCATGTATTAGCGTCCATAACATTTCAAAGTCAACTTAACCGGAGTTCTCTATCCTCACCCAACCCACGCATACCCTGAGAGAAAGATCTCATAGCTCACCACTGTAGCAGCTGGGAATAGATTCATCATCAGATATTGGCGACATCAAAAGTGTCGTAGGTAGAGTACGTCGTCAGGGTTTATAGTTGACAAAACTTCAGTGAGTTTCTACACTTTCACGACTTTTGTTTCTGTGTAATTCGCTTTAGACAGCATTAAAAGTGGAACATGTTAAGTGATAGTTTTAAGCATGAATATAATATTCTATAAGTAATATCAGGTACCGATACTTAAGCAATGACCGCAAAGTTTTCTTCTGTATTGTACAGTGCCATACAGTAACCTAGCGTAGTTATATTTGTAGCAAATTGTGAATTATATTGGTAGCACAATTAAATTATTGTGATACATTTTCAATTAAACTATTTATTACCTTCTTCTGTAATACCCCATTTATTAGGATAAAAATCTCAAAGCACTTGGGCTTGACCCATTCCTACACAGTCCAGTCTTAAAAATTCCTTCTACGTTTTTCTGCTTAAGGGGTTACTTTATCAAAGATTGAAAAGCAATAATATCGAAATATGTTATTTGATTAAGCAGAAATATTTAATTAAGTCGAGTACTAGAAGGTGCACGGAGTAAACGGAGAAACGTTTGCGTGTCTGAAAAAAATTATTTGAATTAGTCACTTTGTACTTAACAAAGCAGTTCAATTTTATCAATAATATCTAAATAGGCTTATTGCACATGTCCAGTTCAGAACATCCAATACTAATGTAACTGTTGACGCGAAATTAAACAATACCTTACAAATTTAAATCAATAGTCCAGTCACCTTCTAACTAATTCGGGCTCACTGTTTTCTCCTTTGTTTTCTCTTTCTTGTATGCGTAGGCGTTGGTCGTCTTGTTCTTTTTGTAAGTGTATAAAACCCCTTGCCGTTATAAAAGGTGTAGTAAATGGAATGAATGAACAACAGCTCGATGGCCTAAAGCTGTTTGACCTCCGCATTTTTAATATCAGCATGCGAAAGACTACAAGTTCATACTGACAACTAAGCTGAACTACAGTGCAACTATTGCATTAAGTGCAAACAATTTGTAGCTGCTCACGTTATGGTCTTAAATGTGAAAATTCTTATCTGTCTTTCTTTCTTTCTTTCTTTCTTTCTTTCTTTCTTCCTTTCTTTCTTCGGTTATCTCACCAGTTTTTTCCCTCCAGTCTCCCTCTCTCTTTCCCTTAGAATTCATTCTTTCTCACTTTCTCTCTCCCTTTTCATAGTTGCTCCTCCTTGTGGAAGTTACATGCTATGTGATGTTTTGAGGATTGATATTAAAGCGTGTGTTTTCCTCTGCCATGTTAATAAAAATTAAAACATAAGTAAAATATTTAAGGACAGTCTGTATTGTCTGTATTAAGTATGTGTGTATTAGATATCTACAAGGATAATACTTTCGGAAGATGTCTATTAGAATGAATTATAAGCTTATAGTTAAAATATTTATAACTTTTGAAATATTTCTGTTTTTTTAAATAAAAATTATAGACACTGTTTAGTTTCTCTAACACGCACCTAGGAAGAGAAAAAGTATTGCAATCTATCCAAAATTAGCGATTTCAAAGGAAGAACGTATTTTGAGGTTCTATGAATAAACAAATTGTTAGAAAATGGTTAGACAAAAATTGTGGATATTCTCAAACACAAACAATTTATTTGAAATAACTGCTTTGTAGCATTATCTATTTCCGAGGTATCGTTTTTATTGGTTTGAATTGTTCAACCTATTGCCACTTTTTAAAATGTTGTCATCATATGGTTGTTTCCCGCCATTTATAGTATGAACTTCCAAGCTCAGCATATAGAGACCTGCTTTTGTCCGCTTAACTATCGCTTAGTCCCCTGTATTCCTGTTGTATGCACCTACAAAGAAATGTACAATGAAGCTATTATTGCAAACGTCTATCTGGGTTAACGCGAAGTAAATAGAACAACAATAATAAAATAAGAATACTTTGTAGAAGCTATATGAAAGTAAAGGATAATGGGTAACAAGAGCCATATGGATGCAACACGTCAAATTATTTTACTAAATATTCAGTGGTTTTAAGTATTTTCTGCGATCAAGAGAGGTATTTTATGCTTTGCGCAATCCAATATATTATTAATCTTTTGTAAAAGTGTTGGCCCCATAGATTTCTAGCGAAAGTGTGCCTACAAATAACATTAAAATATAACAATGAGAAAAAAGCAGTGAAATTATAGTTTATATGAAAACTTAGAAGAAATCAGCCTTATCTGGAAGTAAGCTGTAGATGTGACTACGGTGATAAAAACAGCTTTAATGGTTCTTGAGCAATTGCATTTCAAACATAAGGTTAAAAAAATATATACATACACAAACATAATCTTATTTTAATTATGTTTAAGCATTAAAAATGCTGCTTTTTTGTCAGTTTCAATGTGGTTCTTTGTCTTTGCAAGACAATCCAAACTTTATTGTTTTTTATGTAAACAGGTTTAAGAACACGAATAACATCAACGATAAAATGTTGTAACATCTTAAATATTGATTTTATTGCAATGCTGTAGATACATATTTTTAGAGGCATTATACTTACAAATTATTAATTTAAGAAATGCTTGCAAAGGTTTAACAAGGTTTTATTTTGGACTACTGCAACCCCATTCCTTTGGAAACAATAAATAAAAATATCATATAGTACATTATGTAGGTGTGATCTAAGATATACTTTCCTATCAAGTTCCACAAAAATCGGTTCGGTCATTCTTGCACGAACAGCTAAATACGACTTGTAGCTTGAGTAATCCGATGTATATATTAGTGTCAGTTGTTAATCCAAAATAAAAAAATTTATCACGATATTTTCGGATACAAGTTTTTTAAATGTATGGATCACATTATCTCAATCGTTATTCCTTTTCGGGATCTAGTTGTTTGCTTTACTTTAGATGTTACCTGTAAACTGTTACCATAGGATTCGTTCCCTCTTTAAGCTTCATATAAATAGAAATAACTTAGGATTACGTATAACGTCTTCGTTTTATAGTATTTCTGATTGTTATATGTTACGCGTGGAGCCCGCAGCTAGCTTGCTTATGCCACTATCTCCTGAGGTATCTCTTTATTTCCTTCCTTTCAGTCTTTGTCTCTCTATCTCTTATCTCCCTCACTCTCATTCACTCTCATTTTTTTTTCCTTGCGTATAATCTCAGTGAAATTTAGGTTCCAAACATTATTAATAACTTTCCTTTTTCTGAGACACCGATAAAATATGGAATACAATAATTTACTAACTTAGTACATCAACGTTCTGCAAACTTAATTGTGTATTTTTTAAATTTAAAGGTGTGTAGTGTTGCAAATAAGAATTTTGTTTTACTTTAAGTCTGTAACCTTGGACTGAGGTTGCTACGGCAGTTAAAGGATGCAGGCAAGAGTAAAGTGATGTACATGGAATATGTTACATCTCTTTCCTTTTGAAAGGGGATATATTATACATATATAGAGGAATTGTACATATGAAAGGGGAACCATACATATAAGAATTGTACAGTAATAATTTAATTCACTAACATGTTAAAATATTCAACATCTAACATTTGTATAGAGCTGATTGTAAGACACGGGCGAGCTAGCAAGAATACCACGAAATCATAAAGACCGTATCTGTCACCAAGCGGTACAACGCTACATGATGGCGCCTATGCGCACGGATCTGAAGCCACACATTCTCACACATGTCAGGGTAACGCGGCCAATAGGAAACGTCGTTACATTTTAAACGCAGAGGTGAGCGTCACTAGGCTCCCGTATATAAGGGCAGGCAAAGCCTCAGAGACCGCTCTTACTCTAAGTTTAACTCATCGAGAAGTCACGTCGGCAGATGCACGTGGGTGCACAAGGGTGGGGTGCGTGTAAAGATAGATAGGCTCCTGATTAATTTAAAGTGGTGGGATTATTATAATAATGAGAAAAACTAGCCGTCCATAACTATTCAAACTCTGAAATAAACTTCATTGATTCAGGGTAACTTGCAGTGTATTTTTAACTTGCCTCACCCACTAGAACCTGAGAGTTAATTATTAGATACAGTTAGGAATGGAATACTCAACAACCGACGAGCACCAATAGCCAAGGAAGAAGAACACTGCAACAGCAACAACGACCCAAGGATCATCGATTTCCCGCTACACTTTACATACACCAAGTTAGGGACGATCCATGCCCTCTGGGCGATCCATTAGTCAGGTGATTTATACAAATTTCCATGGTGTCCTTTAAGCATAACTATACGTCAAAAATATAATGGTAACAATTCCACTCAATGTTACAAAGTGTAGCAGCAACATGTGATTACTTCCTAATTACAAAAATTTCTGGCACAAAATGGTGGTAGAGCGTTCGAAAATGTCTCATATTTAAATATTTTTGTACTTTCTCCCTTTCCGAAAAATGAATTACTATAAGTGTATGTTCAGGAAGCATAGATTAATTTCTACGATTGTTTCTTCGTTATGCTTATATCCCATAAATATGACTGTTTGTATACATTGGGGCTTTCTTATATCAGCTATGCGATAATTCCGCGTGTGTACGTATTTTACCAGTTTTGCTATGTGCACAATTGACGTATTTTGTGGGCTTTATTTTATCATTGATGAATTTAAGGCAATTTATGCAATTAATTTTCCACTCTTTCCCCATTTCACTTTATTAGCAGTTTTCTTCCGTGGTTTCTCTTTCGCATACCTCTCGAGTACATGTTCCTTGTTAACATTCATCATTTGAGGAAAGATGAACTGCTCTTTACTTTCTCCATTACGTATAGTAAGTAGGGGAAGTATTATGTTCTACCCAAAAATTCGATGTCGAGATTTCATCGCAAATACATGTTTTGGGCCCCCTGAATTCCAAAAAAAAACATTTTAGAAAAAGGCTTGTGTGTGTGTGTGTGCGCGCTTGTGAACAGCTTAACTAAAAAACGAAAAGTTGTATTTAGCTTCAGTACCTTACAAGGATGCGACACAAGATTTTCAAGTACATTCCCTCACCCCAGATTACCCTTTACATGGAAAATTTCGAAAATGTCGATTTTCTCAAAACTGGCTCTAACGATTTTAATTAAAATACCATATGTTTAAGATATTTTCATGGAAAAGGAAATGAATGTCTTAATTTTCTGGGAATGTCCCCAAAAGTCCTCTTCATTCTGAATGACTTTTGCATAAATGGTAAACCGTAAGAGATACGCAAAATTTTACTGCACATAAAACGTAGATCTCGTTAAAACACACAATTTATGTCATATACATTTTTTTTGTCGAGTGAACCATTTCCGAGATATTCCTTGTTATTTGTTTGAATTTTCCAATACTTATACTTTTTCTCAAATGAGATTCCTTATTATGTTTTTACTTTCTTTATTACGTATTGTAAGTAGAGAAAGTATTGCATTCCCCCCAAAAATTCGATACCTGGATTTCATCTCATTTTTTGAGGTGCCCTGAAATCAAATAAAGCATTTTTGGAAACATTTCCTTTGATGTGTGTGTGTGTGTGTCTGTCTGTCTATCTGACTGTCTGTGAACAGCACAACTCAAAGCTAAACGCCGGATAAATACCAAATTTGGTATTTGAGTTTAGTATCTACCAAAAATCCGACAAGGAGATTCTTAAGAAAATCCCGCCACCCCAGACTAACCTTCAGAATGAACATTTTTCGAAAATTTTGATTTTCAAAAACATGGCTTAACGATTTTCATTAAAACATATGTTTAAGATATTTTCATGGCAAATGAAATACATACCTTGAAGTTTCTGGGAATGCCCACAAAATTCCTCTTCATTCTGAATGACATTTACATAAGTGGTAAACCGTAAGAGATAAACAAAATTATGCTACAAAAATGTAGATCCTGTTAAAACATACAATTTATGCCATATACATTGTTATTTGTTTGAAGTTTCAAATACTTATACTCTTTCTCAAATGGGAATTCATTTTTTTTGTCGGGAACATACAAAGAGAATGGAATGCCTCCACATAGCAACCAGCTCTTAAAGAATTTCACTATCGCTTACAGCCTAGAATATTTGCCCTGCACGTACGAGAAAACTAGCAATAAGAGTATCTGCAAATGTTTATCTCGATTAACATGAAGTAGTTGGAGAATAAGCGTTTGTAAAAATAATTTGTACAAGAGAAGAGAAAGCCGTGTAAGTGTATTCCACCCAAAAATTCGATACCAAGGTTTAACCGAAATACATGCTTTGAGGCTCCCTGATTAAAAAAAAAGCATTATCAGAAAATGGTCCATGCGTGGGTGTGTGTCAATCTGTCATTCTGTGTATGTGTCTATGAACAGCATAACCCAAAAACAAAAACTCGGATACATGCCAAACTTGGTATTTAGGTTCAGTATCTTCCAAGAATGTGACACTGGGTTTCTCAAGAAACTCCCCAACCCAAACTACAACATTTTTCGTAATTTGTTATTTTCTAAAAATGGCTGTAACGATTTTGATTAAAATACAATATACTAAAGATGATAAATGAAGTGTATATCTTGAATTTCCTGGGAATAGTCTGTGAAGCCCACTTCAGTTGGAAGACATTTGTATCCTTAACATGGCTTCCTTCGCAAGGGAAGTAAAACCAGTGGTCCCGTGTCGTGGATTTACTGCACCTAAAAGAACCTCAAGTCCGATAAACAGTTCTATGACCAAAATTTTTGGCCTTTCACGCCCAATATAGAATGGGACGCTAAGGACCACAGCAGTTAAAGAGCGTCCATAAATAAAACTCAATTTAATTTAAGAAATTTTGCATAATCTTTACAACTGGTAAACGTTAAGCGATAGACGAAAAGTACTACACAAAAAATGTAGATCTCTTTAAAACACACAATCTATTTCAAATGTTTTATGGCATAAAAGGTTCGAATTGTTCATTACAACTTGAGTTATGTTCATCACAACTTGAGTTATGTTCATTACGCTTTCGAGCTGGCCATTCTTTAAAGTCCTTTCAGCATTCAGTTGTTTCTCGCTATTGCATGGAAACAGCATGGAATTTTAAGGTCAGCATATAGAGTCCAGTTCTAAACATTTGACTGTCGCTGTTTCCTTTGAACCTATAACAAAATCTGTAATGTAGGTGTTTCTGCAATGGTTTATTTGGATTTAAATCTAGTATAGTAAATATATTTTATTTTTATTTCCCGGGCATGCAAAGAGAATGGAATGCTTCACATAGCGACCCGCTCTTAAAAGATTTGACTATCACTTAAAGCCTACAAATTTCCATATCATCCTTGCAACTACAGGAAAAGTAGCCATAAGGTAATTTCTGCAAATGCTTAGCTGGATTAACACGAAGTAGATGGAGCACAGGCGCTTGTAAACATAGTCTGTACAAGAGTAGAGAATGTAATGAGAGTGTTCGCCGTATGATGGTAAGGCTACTCTTCCGACTTTTGCGTAGCAACGCATATTTTAGTACTGATGTAGAGCGTTTTTGGAAACTTTAGGCTGCAAATTTGATTCAAGAAAAAGATGTATAGCTTAAAGAGCTTCAATTGTTGATTACTGAACTATTAGGGGAATTTTTACCAGCTTCATTACATCGTTTGAAAGCGCGTATAGCGTATTAGTGTGCTGACAGAATCAAAATCCTAATTACGTCCCCACAACCCCACAAGTTACAAGTACAAACATTATTACGCCATTATCAAGATTCATTGACTTCTTTATCGGGCATGCAGCTATCTTCCGGTGAATTAAAGTAGTCTGGTTCGACCCAATTTCTGAATTTACCTGCAATACCGGTACCAACTCATTGACATAACCTAAGACTTCTATTTTTTATGTAAACCACTTTCTATCAAACATCTTGCAAGGGTCGTTCATATATTCTGGTACAAATGCTCCTCAAGCTTTAGGACTTTTGAAACTTTTGTTAAGCTGCTTTACCTGTTGTGTTCCCATTATGTGTACCAGCAAAGGAACTATACACATTGTTACTTACAGTTATCAAAGGCAAAGGAGTATTTATATTGCAGGCCGTGTTGGAACAGAAGTGTCAACTTAAGGAATTTCAATCCCGAGTAATGGAATTTTTCCACTTAGGATTCGTAATCACTTCCCGCATAAATATCACCACGCTCCGCAAAAACCTTTGGAAGGATCGCTTGAATTTGTTGAATGTGTTAAATTGTTTGCACGTATTTTTTTATTCTGGATTCGGTACAACATATCTGTCAATTATTGGTTAAGGGTTATGTACCCAGACACGGGCATCTCGTACATTTGCAAGACTTCCTACCTAATTTCACGATTGAGGTATATTAGTTTACATCGGTACATGTGCATCGTCACCCTTTACTGCAATTGGAATCGTTACCTCCACCGGCGACATTGGTAAAGCAGTCCTCGTGTATCTTACCAAGGGCATTACCATCCGCCGTACATACGGAACAAATAGATTCTTTACCTTTGGTTCGAAGGTTACCGTTGTACCGCGTATGCCTGCGTAAAGGAGAAATAACGAAAGTGTAAATCTATCGCTATGCAATGTTGTAATTTTTGCAATGAACAAGGACATACCTGTGATTATTGTTTTAAGCGTCGCGACAGTTAAGTTCCGTGCCAGAACAGCCTTCTTGACTAGCAACTGAGCGCACCAATTTTGACGCGCCTACTCAGATTCATATAGCTTCTGTTACTTATGCATTATTGGATTCCAGCTCTACGGTTAACCTTTAAACAATGGCCTTCTGGTAGACGCTGCCTGTGAGTAAGCTGGTGTATTGCAACCTACGCCGTTAAGTGGTACCACGATTTCTGGAGCAAACTTAGATTTTTTGGGGGGTAGCAGGTTCTGCATATTGAAATTGCTGCATTTCGAGGGGGATGCTCCTTTCAGATTGTCAATGATTTGCCGTTTTCTATAGTCCTTCCAATAATTAAATTGAGTTTTATTTATGGACGCTGTTTAACTACTGTGGTCCCTAGCATACCATTCTACATTGGGCGTGAAAGTCCGGAAATTTTGCTCAGAGGCCTCTTTATCAGGCTTGAGGTTCTTTTACGAGCGTAAATCTACAACACGGGACCACCTGCTTTACTTCCGTTCCGAAGGAAGTCATGCTAAGGAATTTTACCTAGCATTTAAACCTAGTGATTTAGCCTACGTCTTTACCTCACTTTCACCTTTATATATAATAAAACGTAGCCAGCAGCAAAGGAATATCCTGGTGTTTGGGATGTATAAAGATGTTCCAGATTTGCTGTTTAATTCTCCGAATAGGCTCCTCAATGCACATAATATCGGATGGGTAAAGCTGCTGCTGCTGCCACCGTTAAATATGTCATACTGTTATCTACTACTTATTTACCACCCTATAACCCCTTCAAAGTGTATATAAAATGACAAACGGATGTGCGAGAGCACAAGTGGACGGTATGCATTATACCGGTAGCCATAAATTCTTACATTAAGTTTACATAACTAGATAATGGAAAATATTCAAACTATAAAAAATCGTATATTATCCATAAGAATTTAACCACATGCCGTGAATCCCATCGCACTCTGGCATCAGATAACTGTATTCCCCAGTGTGATATGTACCCCTTGTTCGACTAACTTACTTAAATTGTTTCTCTTCCTTCTGTATGCAATTTCTCAATGTCCTGATCAACATTTTGTCTTTCAGACCTTCTGGGCCTGAGAATAAATACCAGCAGGAGGCTAGAACTCCTGGAGTTAAAGTAGGATGACATCCAATCGTTTAACCTCCTTGGGGTTAGATTATGGGAACTGTTACACTTTAACAATAATTCTTCAACATTTGTGTTTCCATTATCTAGTAATAGCATCCTGGAGAATAAATGAACGAATTTATGGGCGCCTTTTATAGCAGAGTTGGGCAACTGTGCATCATGAAATAGCTTTTGTCAGATGAAGGTTTAGCAAACGTTTACTTACAACTTTAACTATTATGTAGCGCAGCACTATCTGTCGGCCTGCGTGGCTCAGTTAGTTAGACGCTGGCCTTCCGGTCCCAAGGTCGTGGGTTAAAACCGGGCCCAGACCGATGGTTTTTAAGTGTGCTTAAAAGCGACAGACCTTTTACTAAATTCCGGACACCAGTGGCACTGATATCATCCTGGCAATCGTTAATAAACAAATTATTTCTTTATTTATTTTTAGCAATATCTGTAGAATGTGTTACGTAACAAAATCCTTTGCTATGAGTTCGAAAGATCGATAGTAAGCGCTAGTTATTAATCAGCACAATTTATTATGGGATTAAAGCTTTACCTACATACTATGACTTCCTATTAGGAATGTTTTCCTTCTGGCAGTCCATTGTTTCCATTGTATGATAAGCTCAGATAATAATGAATGGGATCATAACTCGCTTCACTGAATCGGATCCGAACTACGAGGGAATCAAGGAATAAGCTTTGAATTGGCAGTTAGAAAGAAAAGGAATGAAGAGAAAACAATCTCTAGCAGTCTGGTAACAGATATCTAGCTAGTTCGTGGATCATTTGTCCCTAGGGAGACGAGCAGAGTCATGGAGGTAGGTACGTCGACAGCCCTCCGTCTTCCCAGGGCTGCAGACCTCCGATAATTTAACTGTCTCAGGATGCGTCGAAGAGAAAATCCCGCGGTTTCCACGACGGAAAAAAGAGCGTTGGGAAGAACGAAGACGATTTTCATTAGCAAGAAGAAATCCTTTTGATATGGTAATCGTGCCCGGGTTCTCAGCTCATCTTCCTTGTTCTTTTCTTTTTTGAAAATTTACGCTCGAATCTCCGCTGACAATTTCTTGTTTTTTTGCCCCGCAGGGGATTACAAGCCTCCTGTCAGTAACAAGTTATACTGTAACATGTTCTGTTTCTATTAAAGTTATACGCTGCATTATAGCCAATCCTTCCCCTTGGTTTTATCAACTATGTCTCTTTTGATGATTCTTCTTCTTCTTATTTTATGAGAAAGAAATATCGTTTCAGGTTTCTTTCAACAGGTTTAAACTACGTTGTCCTGCATTTAGTTTTCATTCGCGTGATTTACACCTACGTTTTCTAATTCTTTACACTCACTTAAGACTTGAAACTCATATTAACAGTCCCGTTTTGAGTCAGGTGATATATTTTAAATATAATAGCATTGTTCTGCTAATGAGAATTTCAAGCATATCAATGGAACACGTTAAGCGCGAAACTAAGTGACGAATGTCCTGCGCGTATCGCAACTTCATGTCCATCAACAAGTATTAATGTATGCTGAATATTCAGGATAATGTAGAACATAAAGTTTACATACCATGTCGGTAAAATTATTTGGGAGTCCATTAGTTTCTGGTACTGCAACATTTTTACTATTGATTTACTGAAAATTTACTACATTTACTATTTTGCAGCAATACATAATGTGGAAGCAATACTTTATATAAAATGTCATGTCTTTATAATTTGTGAAATTGAAAACGTTTAGTTTAGATTACCTGTTTTCAGACAACATTTTAAACAGTTATTAAGATATGGATATCTGAAGATGTAAACATTTAGAATATGGAAAATGGAAAGTAAACCGTATGCTCGATTTACTTACTATAAAAATTCCCTGTACACGGTAATAAATTTGGACCATTTAATTCATAATTATCATATAATTATGGTTTGGATAGGAGCAGAAGGATTCGGAGAATCAATAACTGGTTTCAGTTCCCATAACCCTTAAAGGGAAGCTTCATTTACTTCAAAAGCCGCAACTGCAGTTTCGTAATGCTTCAACGATTTTACCCTAAAGCGTTTAACTCCCATGCTGATGATTCCATAGCAACTTTTCCATCAAACTTTGCCTGCTCCACGGACTGTCAAATACGCTGCTGTTGCATATAAACGCTTCCATTTGATGCGGTTGCTTGCATATCTGTCTTTTCTCTTTCCTTCTGTTAGCATTTGTTTTAATTCCACCGCTCTAAATCCACCCGTATATGAATACTGCGGCATTTTGTAACGGACACACGTAATCCTTGATTCTCTCCGCTTTGTAGTTGTCTTCCTATAGGGGCTGACAATCCACATGTCCTCTCTGACGCTGAGTGAGCTTAAGGATAATGTACCAGCTAACAAATTGCATTGGGCGTGATTAATTTTTCGCTGCCACACACGACTCACAAACGTGAACGAATATTGTTTACTAGATCTTCTAGTAATATTACGTACAATGAATGTTATGCTTCAAATATTTTTGGAGCATCGATATACTGGGGAACTGGACAGACTTTAGAAAATCAGTTAATTAAGCAGTGGTTGCTCATAAAGGTTATAAAAGAATGTTGAAGAAGTAGTTTAGTCACGTTTTAGTCCATTTCCATTGGTCCTGATCCTTTTTTCTCGTAGTTTTCCCTGAAGGAGCATTTATTTGTAAGGAGGAGTTGTATTATAGTTCCACTGTTGGGGAGCCAAATTTGATGAAGTAACTGCCTCACGTATGGTACAAAGTTTCCGGTGGCCTTCGCCCCAAGTTTACCTTCCAGTGGCCTTCACCCCAAAGTTTAGGAATCAATTTTGTATTATAATGTTTCTTTAAATATATATAGGTTTGCCTCGGCTGCGTCAGTAGTAATTTGTAGAAACATGTATCTCTTTGCAGGGGGTGATGCGGCTAAAGAATGTAGGCTTACACAAATTATAATTTTTACTTCACTCCTTTTATTAATCCTTCACACGGTTAAATAACACTTCAGTGATATAGAGAGCTGTGAGATTCCTTTATTAATTGCACCTTTTAACACAAACTATATTATATTCTCGCCGTTATGAATTTTATGTCTCACACTGAATACGTACCGAGCGAACGAACTGCTCAGGTACGTTGCCTTCTAGCGACTGGGGTTTATCCCTTAAATTTGTAAATTTTTCTATTTCACGTCTCTGATTGGCTAATTTTACTCCAAACTTTTATTTAACTTTCAGCTTATCTGGTTGCTGATCGGCTACTTATAAACTAATAAATGAATTACAACTATCCGGGCTTGTAGGCCGTGGTCTAGAAGGCATCGTGGATAGCGACGTTTTGCCAAGTACAGCGCTTGGCATCTTCAGGGTGAAGTAATTCAGTGTCTGCGGTGGTCGGAGTCTGAATGTCCGACCACCGCAGACACTGAATTACTTCACCCTGAAGATGCCAAGCGCTGTACTTGGCAAAACGTCGCTATCCACGATGCCTTCTAGACCACGGCCTACAAGCCCGGACAGTTGTAATTCATTTATTAGTTATGACGCCGGCCGTGAAAGCCTCAGTATGTACATTACTTATAAACTGTTTTAAATATTACATCATTGTTTCCAAGAATTGCTAGTAGCAATATTAAGCTTTCCAATTCATTATTGCCTCAAGGTTACCTCATTGTTAGCAACTTTCCGCCTCTATTTTCACAGCTCCTACATTATTAAATTACGTAATACATTCACATAACATTACTAAACATGTACACAACAATATAAACATAATACCATAGATCCATAGGTAAATGCTGGGTTGAATTATGTAATAGTACCAAGAATTTTCCTGACTGTCATTACTGCTGACTTCATTTCCTTTTATCTCTCAGAACAGCGCAGTTAGGCGCGATGGACGATGGTGTGCGGCGTATGCGGTAGATGTGCTTCAGGAAGAGAATAGTAACTTCTCTGTCACAAAATCTTTTGTCCGAACTTGTCCATAAGAATATGGGGGACATGGAAACTTCGTCCGAGAATGCTCATCTAGAAACTAGTAACCCCGCTGCGTTGCGCTGCCATCATTAGATCTTGATGTCTTTCAATGCTCTCGCCTCATGCCTTCCACCCGGAGCTTTAAAAGCCTCAATGCTGCAATCCTCCTCTATTTTGAAATTTCTATACTATTCAAATCCAAGTATATTGACATTAACATATTACAAATACCCTTGGAGGCACATTTGGACTTGAAAATCAAGAACTGTAAATCCTCCTCCCGTACATATTGTGGCGTATTATTAATTTTATTGTCATTACCATACGCATGTTGTGCTGTATTTTTGCTACCATACGTAGTATTATTGTTTCATATTTCGGCTTAACGGTCTTTCCTTTCGGTGAGGACTAGGCCAAAGGGAAATATCTGTTTGAAACTCTCTGGTATGACGTCAGCCCTGTCTGGCTTCAGCTAGACATGGTTGTTGGAGGTAAGATAGTGTCACTCCTGTGGAAATGGTCATTGGAGCCAGTCGTGTGTATGGCCGGTCTACGGTGTTATGGCATCTCCCTCCATCCTGTTTCCTTTGTTCATTATGTAGAGTCGCCAAAGTAGGTGAACAAATCCCAGGTATGTGAAGGTGATGTGTGTTATGTAATTTTGAGTGTAATATATAACCCCTTAAATCTACACACCAAAGTTCCGGACATTATGCTGCCAGCGAGTTGCCCCCCCCCCTTTGTGCGTGTTGGGGGTGGCCTAAATTAATCATTTTCTGGTAACTATTTTGGCCTTCACCCCAAAATGTAAAAATATCCCCGTATATAATATATTCTTTATATTCATCACTACATTACGGACTTTCAGCCAGTACTATGACTTGTACTAAAAGTACAAGTGGATACACTTTGCGTAGGTAACTGTTGCCTGGAGCCGCATTCTGTTCTTACGGTAAGTCCTAAAATAAAAGAAATATAACTCACCAGCAAATAAAACGCACATTCTTTAAACACACATTGTATAACACATTACTCATTACAATTACGGAAAATTTTCAGATTAAAAAGAATGAATAAGCAAATATAAAGCATGAAGAAGTTTATTTTGTTGTAGGAGTGGTATTGTAGTTCAACTGTTGGGGAGCCGAACTTAAAGTAGTTGCAACCGCACGTATGGTACCGGTAGCCTTCGTCCCAAAAATTTAAAAATATTAACTTTTTAATTTGACTGTTTCTTTAAATATTATATAATTATTTTTGCCTCCGCTGCGTCAGTATTTATATTTTTTTAGAGAAATGAATGTCTCAGCAGGGAGGTGGTGCGACTGAAGAACGTAGGCTTACACAGATTTAAATTTTTTATTCACTCCTTTTTATTAATTCTTGACACGATTTAAATAACACTTCACTGATTTGGAGAGAGCTGTGAATTTTTTTTAAATACTTGCACTTTTTAACACGTAAACTATTTTCATCTCACACTGAATAAGTATTAAATTTCTCGAAGACGCATCTCGCATCTGGTTAGGAACGCTGTCTGCAAGCAACGCGTCCAGTTATGAGCGCTGTCTACAAGCAACTGACTTGATTTCTACCGCTTAAAATTTGTAAATTTCTGTATTTAAAGTCTCTTATTGGCAATCCTAGTCCAACAGAACATCTTCATTTAACTAAAGCTTTTTCTGGTTGTTGATTGGCTATTTTATAAATTGTCACAAAAATTACATTATTGTTGCTCCAAGAATGACTAGTAGCATTATTAAACTTTCTTATTCATTATTGCCTCATGGTTACCTCATTGTTTCCTTATTATTAGCAAATTTAACCTATTATTCTCACAGCTCCTACATTATTAAATTACGTAATACATTCACATAACATTATTGCACATGTATACAATAATATAAACATATACAATGACTGTTACATACACTTTTTATATATTGTTACACACACATATTGCTTTAAGTCGGGCTGTTATTATATTATATATATTATATAATTAAACTGAAATTATTTAAGTGTTAAAAATACTGCCTCAAGCAACAGCTAAATAAGTTCTTTGCAATTCTAACACATAATTTTCGTGAATCCTCCAGCTCTCTTTCATAAAACTATGTCACTGTAAAAGCATTTCAGTAGCGGCTATGGCATAGAATAAAAGACTAACATCAGCGTTTATCAGCTTAATAACCTCCTCTGCCTTACATTGTTTGGAACCATGTATTGAGTCAAGACTAACACCCATTAAATACCAAGTCTTCAAATCCCTTCGTAATTTTTTGTATGCTTTGATGCTTTGAAATAGAAGGCACTATATTTTTCTCTCTTTTTGGGGGGATTCCTACATTTAAGATTTTGAATACACTCGAAGTTCAACATTTTCGAAAAAGTGGGTGCGCGCCATACTTAATCTTTTTTCTCGTATAAACTCCATATTGGATGCATTTTAAAGGTTATGGTTTCTACTTTTAAACATATACTAGAATGAATCAGATTCAAAAGATTCGTTATTTATCGTAGAAATTATGGCTTCTCGAATTGGACACTCTGTTATTGAACGACAACCAAAAAATATTGTTGTTTCATACACGCACATTCTCCGTTTAGTTGTGCAAAGTCTGCAAAGTTTCAGGAGGAGGTTCGCTCAAATATATTTATAAAAAAATATTCTTTCAGCCGGAATTCTCATCATGATAGCGTAGCACACCGGCTTCTGCCTGGAGTGCGAGAGCAGAGGGAATGAGTTATCCAGGGTTATTCTTCTGAATCACTTCCGGATTTTAAATACAAACAAATGCTTATCAGGGCAAACCAGATTAGGCGCTTCCTTCCACAGAGAACCAGTCCAGAATATTTAGTTTGTGGAGAGAGAGCAGAGTCTTAGTCGTTTGTGAATTTAATCGATTAAATTTAGTTATTAATGTGCATTGATTAT
Organism: Deroplatys truncata; assembly: GCA_030765065.1. Classification (NCBI taxonomy): domain Eukaryota; kingdom Metazoa; phylum Arthropoda; class Insecta; order Mantodea; family Mantidae; genus Deroplatys; species Deroplatys truncata. Next base: position 110,053,650 of record CM060981.1, read on the forward strand.
TTAATGAGTAGCATTGGCACTGTTGCAAAACGCTATGATTGTTGTTTTAACCCTTTCAAAAATTAGCGAACACGTGTTTATGGGAAAAAAGAATTTGCGACCATGACTAGTGAAATGTTCTAAAAACCGAAAATGAAGATGTGAAACTGTCACTAAGATTGTGTGCCTTATATCGTATAAGAATTTTTCAAAGTTCAGATACAAGTAAAAACAGAATGACGTTTGTGAATCTAGTGTTGTTGGACCCAGTGACTATGGTATCTGGGTACTTCAATAAATAAAATTAGCTCAGAAATTGATAACTCACCCTCCTATCAGAGTAGTGATACGAATGAGATTAAGAAAAGTGTGGATCTTTCAAATCTTAATACTTTTAATACCAATCTTAGGCGAATCATCCATAAAGAAAAGAAAATTGCCTCAAAAAATGTACAACCCCAGAATTTACAAAAAATAGCAGAAAAACTTAAGTAACATATGAAGGTGAATCTATTTCAGCAAAAAAAAAGATTCAGGAATAATTCAAAAGATGATAGATTTCATAGTACATAATTAGATTATTACATAGATATAATTAGATTAGAACATAAAAATTCAGATTAAAAAAATTAAACTTTCAATTAAAAATCTTTTCTTAAACTAGACATGTTTTGTTTAAAATGATTTATATAATATGGGATGAAAGTGCATTGTCTGAGCTTTCAAATTATATATTTACAAATTCTCTAACAAAAAAACTATTGGAACTATCCGGTGTTTAAACATGTCGAGGAGGATACTGAAAGCCCTCTGTATAAGGTACTATCACGGAGGGGCCCCCAAAACCGGGCACAGCACCACACGCAGGCCACTCGTCCCCTTGTGCTTCCAAAATGACCCCTGGGAGGGAGAGATGAGAGGAGGGGTCCGAAGGGCGACCATATCGGAAGCCGACGGTTGCAAGCGTGGACAGGGTTCCTAACATTTCCAGATAGGACGCAACCGACGCCGCCCAGTCCCTGCTCACAACGTACCAACTTCCAGGGTTCCCGGAGCATTGCTACCGCAGGGAAGAAACCTTTACAGAGTGCAAGCCACTGCTCAGTCGCAAAGATAAAATATGAACCACCCCAGCATTCCCCGGGAACCGACCCCGGGACCTCCCGAATGCGAGTCATAGACGTTGCCACTGAGCCATCCCGTTTGGTAATGATGTATGTATATATATATATACACACATACGTATATATGCAGCTTTTATAGGGGTCATAATGGCTTTTCCATTTTGAGAATCCATGTTCAGTTAATATCATGTACAAATTTGTAAATTAGGATATTTATTGAACCATTTACGTTTGGCAGAAATCTGACTGTTTAATGCTTGGACATCATATTCCCAGTTAAATTCACGCTGCCGTTAGTGACGTTTATTTACTTGTTTAAGTTGGCCTTGTTAGGCTTTTAATAGCTATCTAATATAGTTTTTAGGCCGAAGATAATTCAAATAAACGGAACAAACTCATATAAATTCACCTGTTTGAAACTAAAGCAGAAGCTAAACTAGCGTGAAATCAGCAGCTGTGCGTGAAAGGGATTTCTTTTCGCATTCATAATGAAAACAGAGAACTTAGTTGTACATACCTAACCTCGTTTTGTGTTTACACCATGTTTGTAATGCACAGTCTTGGAATATAACCAAGTTAACGGCGTTCCTTGGCAGTTCTCTCGGCAAATCTGACATTCCGCCCCTAGAAAGCAAGTGCAGGAGGTAAGGAACAAATATTGGAAATCTATATCGTGTACATTACATTACATTTTCCTTTTAAAATGCTCGAGTCTGTTTTTGTGCAAGGATCAAAGAAAAAAAATACTGCCTTTGAGCTGTTTAACGATGTTCCTTCGTAAGTTTGTGGCTTTTAGAAATATTGATCAAGAACCAAGAGAAATTCTTTGGGTGGCAGTTCATGAAGACCTGCAATTCTTAGCATATTATAGTTCTTCGTGGTTTAAACCAAGAATGCAGATCAGAGAGTTATCCGCCTAACTACTGCAATTCACGGCGTGAGTGCAGAATAACATATTTGAAGCTGCTGTTTCCGTATTGAATTTGTGTACTTCTCTCGGAGGAGAAGGCCCTCATATGAAAGGGTCACGACGTGTAACGTATCGAAACTGAAAAGAGCTCACATGTCTCTGTGTATTTCATACCTTGTGTGAGCGTCTGGGCGAGTGTTACTTAACTATTTTCACAATAATAATGCTCTCACTTAAAAAAAAAAATAGTTTGCATGCAAAAGCCTAAGCCACCCTTTGTGCATTCTAAAGAATTTCACAAGTTATATCACCAACAATTTTGGGAACTGCTAATCAACCTACAGCTTTGAGTGATATTTACTTTGGAAATGTCAATAATAAAATCTACAGATATAACACGGTTTTTTCAATATAAAAATACAAAACAACTCTAATTTACAGTTACGTTCTGTTTAAAAACAGGTCAAATGATAACTTACAGAGCAGTTAATTGGATAACTTAAAGAACACCAAGCGATATAAACTCAATAATATATCGGACTATTAAAGTCCTTCTTCAGGCAAGGAGATGTAACTATACTAGCTGCCAACCTGCCGCTATAATAAGCTTTTGCGTAAAGCAGGATGACCAACATTTGTGGGTGTGGATGCATAGCTGCATGGAAAGCCTGGGCAAACCAAATTGCTGACATAAAACCTGCTGTGCGAAAATTGCAGCTAACGTCCAATATGTATTATGTATAGCATTTAAAATAAACATTCAAGTACTTATAAACACAAGTGAAGATAACAATTTGTTTACCGCATGCTTTGCATTGTTCAATTACGTCTAGGAGGAACTTGGGCGCAGAGTATTTCTAAGGCGAATGACTCTTCATCCCTAAGGGCTGTTTTATGTATAATATAACAAAGCTTCTGTTTTACTCACCACTAAAAACCTCTAACCAGGTGCGAACTTTGGGATGGTCTAAGTATAGATCTGTAAAGCTTGTTACACATTTTTATGTAACGCAAACTATTTATGCCAAGCTGTTTGACATATCAATCAATGATGTATTTCTGGATTTCGCGATGCTCTGGGTTTTCTCCGCGTTAAGTTTCCTCTAGTAGATGCTTAACGTCGATCTGGTATATTCATCGTCTATATATGAGGGTTGGAACTTAAATAGTTACACGATGTACAGCACTGCTTCACATGCGCAGATCTGCAGTACAATAGTATCTTCTTCTTGTTTCTTTCTGTATTATTACGAGGGATTCTAATAGCTAGCGGTAAACGGGTTGCCAACTTGGCTTAAGAGCATATTAGGAGATTGTTTTGTGCTCTCTGGATAAAGTGGTCACCGCGCCACTTAATGTAATTGGTTGCAGAAAGAAAATTGAGGTTGCTTTATTTGATTTTGATAGCAGTAGAATAAAAGCATGTTTCCTCGTCCTTAGTGTTCCTACCAAAAAAAAAAAAAAAAAAAAAATTCAAAATGCTCGGCAATTTTAACGGACACTTTGTTATCGATTTGGCTTAACGTTTAACTATGCGTAACTGATGTGTAGAGGGTAGAGAAAGTTATGTGAATGTTTTACATCGGATTTTTCATTTATTTTTTTATATATCTGTACCCACTAATAAAATGTGTACATGTACTGTAATATAAAGGTTCTTTATTGTATTTATATAAAATAAATTAGATAAGTACACAAGCCTGTATATATTATTTAGCATATGGCCTTAACACGATAAAATTTCTTTCCCTGGAATTCCTTTTGGAATATTTTTATTCACTCTAGTGTCCCTAGCAAATGTCTTGATCTGTTTTATGGACTATAAACAACGCCTTTTCAGGGAACATTTCATTATCAGGAAAAATATTGTAATTGCCAAAGCAGAGTTATTCATGCTGAAACAATAGGATAACTAGGAGCGCCAAATGCGCGGGTGAAACATCCATGTTTCTCTCCCATATTAAAATAACTGACTACATCAGTAATGTCTTTTAATAGCAATTTAGTGTCACTAGCATCACTAAATAGTACAGTGATTTCTTTTATAAATTTTTGACTCTTACAATTTTATCACTGTATAGAAACGCAAACTATAATAATTGCTATGAGCCCTTGAAATCGCCTCTATAAGGATACAATGTCTCAGCAACTTCCTCGCTTCGAATATATTGTAGAAATACTATTGCTTATGTGTTTTAGTCAGCGACATGTGCGGTACTGTCTCGTGTGTGTATGTGTGTGTTTGTAATAAAGTTTATACGTAGTAATTTGTGATTTTTAATTAATTCTTATTATTTTATTTAAAATTATGCCTCGGCTGCGTCACTTATATATCTGGTAAAACAAGTATCTCTTAACAAGAATGGTATGGCTGTAGAATAGTTAAACACACTTTACACAATTCTAGTTTTAAATTCTCACTTCTTTGTTACTTCTTGAAGGCAGTTAAATAATATATCAAATAATACATATTACTGAAGTGTTTACATACAGAGCTGTAAGTTATTAGGTTCTATAAGTGTGCTAACGAACTGCAGTTTACAGGAAACTTCTTAAGTTCTTTATTCGCGTTAAGAAATTATAAATCACACAAATTTAAATCTCTGTGAATATTAAATGAAATGTATTTTACGGTTGTAGTAATTATTTGTTTCTAACCTCATTTTTAAAAGGTTAAGGTTTATCTTCTCCGCACTGCACTAATATTTCAATCTGCAAACTCTAAGCTTCATCTACTGAACTGACTTGGCTTGGGTACGCCACCTCTTAGCATCCACAGTTTAAAATTTTAAATTTAATGTTTCTGTTTTCTGATTTGCTAAGCCTACTCTAGCAGAACACTTTTAGTTTGACTTTCATCGGGTTTTTGTACCCAAACTATTTACAAACTTTTTGACGTTACATCAGTATTTTTCCGTCAACTGTGGTAACCTCCCGTAGCTTTCTAACTTATTGTTCTGCCAAGGTTACACCCTCTGCTTTTCCACTTTATGACACTGTTTGCTACAAAAAAAAACAGCTTGCTTCTACCGTCACAGCTCCTACGTTTCTAAACTAAGAAATACATTCACGTAATATGTTACACATATATACAATAAATATACATAACAAAATGGCTGTAATATACACTTTATAGCGATTACTGATCGCTTATAGGCGGGTATTATTTTTATATAATATAATAGAGTTTATAGCACTTAAGGGTTAAAAAACACTGCCTCACTGGCACTACCTCCCTTATTCTAAGAATCACATTATGTGTGCGTCTTCCTAAATCGTTTTCTTCTCTTATTGGCTACTTATTTTGTTACAAAATTCTCTCATTGGATATTGAAAATTTGTTCTAGAACATTCTTAGCCTGGGGTACCTTTCTCTCTGCTTTTTTCCTCATGATCATATTTTTGATTTCGCGATAAAGCACGTACGTTGAAGCTTGTTTGCAATACCCTGGTGTGTTTTAGAATCACGTATTCGAAAATACAATGTTACCATTTATTACCACGGGTGTCCTCTTGTCTAATATTCTCATACCCTGGGTGCAATAAAATCATCCCTCTTGACAGCGGGACTTTTAAGGAAACAAAAACGCGGGCGATGTTCAGTTTTCTTTCTCCCCTTGTCCTCTGAAACTTCAGTTTCTATTCAAAGCTTATAGCTTTACTTTATTCTTTAATATTCCTTCTACTAATTGTTTACTACGTACTTATTAAGCTATTGTTTATATATCGATTTACTTATTTATAATGTATTTACAATAGTCCCATAAGGCCGAGTTGAATTTATTTATATGCCTTATATTATTTCTTCTACTTAATTGTTGTATAGGATTTCTTCTATAGACAATCCATTTTTTTAAAGTTCCCTTGTTTTACCCAGTTTTATGGTGATGTGTTTTTATATTTTCGTCACCGCTTATTACTGCCGTTACACAACACACATACACACACAAACACCCATGCCCATAGCGGGACTCGAACCCGGGACCCTCAGTTTGGCGTAGCACCGGAGCTATACACTCCAGCGACCACGGCTACGAGGGCCGGCTTGAAAATGAAGTAGATTTTCATGCTTATTTGTACAGTAAATTTATGCTACACACTTCATTAATTATTGTAATATCAGTGAAATATCTTAAACGTAAGTTATTTTAATAAAATAGTTTATATATATTTTTATTAAAAACCTTACTAAAACGTCTCAATGTGAAAAGTTGTTTGGTTTAGGCTTGATCCAAATCTGTCTTCCCATTTTAAACGATGTCTGACTCAACCATGAAATTTGGTATTTTTTACTTCCTATTTATCAGTTATGATATTCACCCTCACAAACACATACAGTGCTTCAGAAAGTGTTTCCACTCAGGGTACCTTAAAGGTATTTTGGGCCAACATTTATTTGTGCAATACTTTCTCCATATAGTATAGACAATACAATATGGAATTGTAATAAAGAAACTTATTAACTTTATTACAACAGCTTTTTCCTTATCCTAATTTTTTCCTTTACGACTTAGCATTACAGTTCATCTAATCAGGTTTCGATGAGGATAACATGTGTGTAGCTAGGAGTGCTGTTCTTATATTCGTTACATCATATTTTTGGTGTTTATTTAATCCAAGGTGTATCGGATTCTGATGCGGCTTCTTAGGAAAAGTACATTGAGTTAAATGTAATGATCATGGAGGCTACGTAGATGAGCCTTTTCGACCTGTCCATTTTGGGCCAACTCATCGGCTAAGATGATTTTGAACGACAAGTGTGTCATTGTGCAAAATGGATAAATCTTACACGACTTATTTTCCAATACATCATACGACTAGCAGAAAAAGCAACTCAATACTTGACTTGAAATCAGAATAGCATGGGCGTTATACTACAGCTACTATAACAGCTTCCGGAAGTTTATTATGAGAATATCCTGGCGTCCTGTATTGTTTCTCTTTGTCGCCAGAGTAGGATACTTATTTAGTCGCAATTGTCGAGAAAACCTTGGCTACTACTCAATGAACTCCAAAAGACTGATAGAATTAAGAAGAGGGAGTCGGGTATAATATTGGATATATTATGTACCCGTCAGGCCGGATGTTGTGGAGAACATATTCCTCCGCATGTCCTGAACTTTCTCTCACTCGCTCGATATAACAGGGAGCCTGGAATTTCCCGTGGCCAGGAATTCCATTAGATAATCCAATAATCCACCCCACACTCCCCTCGAACCTCTCCGTCTGCACGTCTACAGTTCTCTGCTAGTGCTGCGCCTTCTTCACTCGGGGTGGTGTGTACTTCATTAGAATAGTGGAACAATGCCCTCTATATATCTTCGGCAACCAATTCTTTTGTCAATTTCTCTATAATCTGCATTAGGTTGTTTCAAGAAAATCCATAAAGCGAATGTTGCGAAAAGCTGTAATCCGAAACTGAATGTGAGCTTTTAGTGTTTTATTGAGTTTGAGAAATATAGATATATTTAATGAGAGAAATTGTTTGATAATCTTTAGCATCGACAAATTAAATACTTACTTACGATGTAATTATCGTAAAGTGATATCAAAATGTGAGATTTGATAAGCATTCTGATAAGAAGTTATGGTAATGTATGGCATAAGGTTATATCCTTAGATAATGCGGTAAATTCAGTCATTGTCGCACTACTTTGAATTTTATAATTTTTCATAATACATAACAAAATGGGTAAACTATGTTACATAAGGGTAATAGTTCTTTAAATATCTTCTATACTCTATGGTATTTACAGTACAGTTAAGAGAGACATCCATACTTAGAAAAGAGAAGAACCTTACTCGTAAAAGTCATACGATTTCCTGCACATTATTTTTAGCGCTTTCAGCTAGAAATAGCTTCAATTAAGCAGTACTATGGGGATGCAAAAGCTCCAAACGATAAAGCGATTTGTTACAAATTCAGGTTCATATGATTATGAAAATGCGGCAGCTCAACATTTACATGTTTAGAGATAACCCTGGAGGAAATGCTTCAAATCTGTGTTTGCTTTCCCTGATGTTTTGAACATCTGCAGACTTCTAGAAAACATTTCATGAAGTTCCAGACTCTAGAATAGAGAATCTCAGGGCAGTGGCATTAAATGGGTTACAGAACGAGTAGAACAGCTTCAGAGGTCGTCCTTCCATTTTTACTTTCTCTGCAGCTTACCTATAGTAACTAGAGAAGTATTGTGTTCACCCAAAAATTTGTTATGGACATTTAACTGTAACAGTTTTGGGACTCCCAATCAAAGCTAGAGAAGTTGACACACTTATTTATCCTAGCTTGGTTGCTAAGCATAACGAAATAAATTGCAATTTATCTACAAATTCTAGAAGTTAAATAATCACATATTAATATAAATAGCACTTAACAATTCAAATTCATTTTTAACGTACTTCAATTATGATTTTTTCTTTTGTTAACATTTTTATGACATGCAGTGTTTAAAATATTGCTAATGCAATGTTTTTCGCCCTTTCTGTATAACGTATTTTCCCTTTTACGTTATTTATCTTTCTTTTTCTTTCTCCTTTATAATTGATTGACATTTTAATTGATTTTTACTATATATACGTATTTTTTGCGAATGTTATTTTATATCTGTATTTTATAACAATATTAATTCACAATTATTACACAATGAATATATGAATGATATATGAATCATTGTCTATCACTTGGATTTGTAATTACAATATGGATTAGTAACTTATTAAATACAATTCATTACTTCTTTTTAACTTAAAAACTGCGTCAAAGTCCAATGATTATAGGGCCCATGAAGCACGCATTATTTAATTATTGAATTAAAAGTATGTTATATTCGCATTACTTTACCAATCCATTATCGTTTATTTTTAACCCTTCTACAAACATATCCTGCAAAAGGATATTTATTTTCTACTTCAGGGTAAAACAATTTGTAGAAATTGCGTAATTACGCATTTCCTGATACAGGAGACCGGAGCGATAGTTACATCTTGATGAGCTATATGGTGGAATTTGTAGCGTTTTCTCCGCTACCTCGTTGTGGGTCTCTTACCTGCTCGTTCGCATCTCTGGGTTGTTGTAGTGTAGTCTTCAGGACACGAAATCGCCGATATCAGTCAGGAAGCAGATATAGTCGGCGCATCTCAGGGTCAGCTGTCGAGGAATCGGCCTGAAATTCCCTACTGTTATTGTCTGGGTAGGATTGCGGGAGGTGACACCAGGATATCGTCTTGAAAGAAACACTGTTTTCACTTTTCTCACTCTTTAGCTAGAAATCCTGCAAGATTCATTGGTATTCCCTAACACGTGTGATTCGTTTAGCACTGTCTTCCCACTATTGTCCCTTGTAATACTAAAGTTTGCTTTGGCTAGTTATTTTAATAGCTCGGTGCTCTATCACCGTTCTTTAGATTTGCGCGAACTTGAAGTAGTCACTTGATTAACATTAACTCGTTTATGAGCTTGGATATAATTATCCCGAAAAATACCGTTAGCATATTACATAAATATTTCACCTACATCACTTTATAATTGCATAATTATGCGGCACTTAACAAATTTCGGAACTTAGCGTCCTTTTCTGACCCGGAGAGCTATGTGTAACCTTAACGAAGAATCATGACAAACTGTCTCAAATCCACGCTCGCGTTCGCATATAACAACTCTGCTCGCCTCCAAATTCTGTACGTGTCACTGCGTCTTTCTGTCTTTCCATTGGTTCTCACACTTATTCCCTATGTTTATTGGTTCCCTGGTTGAAAATTCAAAGCCTAACTGTAAGAAAAGTCCGTTGTCTCATAGCGTCTCTTTACTCTTAAAACTTGCCTCATCCCCACGAAGTACAAAAGAGGTTTCGATTTTTATGACTCCACGCTCGGAAAACATAGTGGACAGTCTAAAACGAAGCTACTCTTATTTTGTATAAATCTTGCAGTTTTTCTTAAGCAATTACGCCTTTATTTATTGGATAACATTATTGAAACTTAAAAGAAATTTATATCTTCAGAAGGACTTTCGATTGATACAGCTTTGAATCATATTGCTTTAAAATCATGGAACATTAAAAATCATAAGTTAATTAATTATCAATAATTCCTAAATTATAATTATTACACAGTTCCTTTTTGTGTATGTGTAATTAGGCGGAAATATCGTTACACATTAAGTCAACAAAAGTATAAGAATGGTGATTTAGTACTTAAAAATGTATGACAATATATAGGAAAATACATACCATAACAATGAATATATCGTAAATATTAAATGCCACAAACAAATGTATTTGACATTGGCACTGTATTTTTTCGTGATTTAAATTTTCGTGAAATTTGTCTCCTTCATGATTTACTGATTATACAATATTTATTCAGAACGAAGAGGCTGTTCGCAGAAATTTCAATATGCACGTATTATTGGCCATACAAATATCTTGAATATTTAGTGTTTTAATAAAATGTTAGGTGATTTTTGAGAAAATAATAAAAATGTCCATGTAAAGATTAGTTTAACATAAGGGAATTATTTAGAAAATCGCCCTATCCTAATCCTTGTAAGATGCTGTACTTAAAATAACACATGCATGCAGATATATTTTATTCGGGAACCTGAAAAATCAGTATTTCCGGGAAATTTATATGACGTTTTCCTGCACCTACCAGAGGGAAAGCCATATCTGTCCACAAATTAAGGCTTTATATTTTGTCACCTTAAGGTTATTTTTAATGAGGTAGATCATTTGGCCGCTGAAACAGGTGAAATAATTACTCAAATGAGCCCAGGATCTATACAGCTTAAACTTTTCTTCTTGAAGTAAGGGAGAAACCCGGAAGAAAACCTTACACAGTAACCGACGTTAACGACGGTTCGAACCCGATGTTTCTTGAATGCGAGCAGACACGCCATCCCCACGCTGCGGAAGTGAGAAGTTTATTGTTTATTACCTTCTCTAGCACCTACGTATAGTAGGCAGAAAACGTATTGCATTCTACCTAAAAAAAAGTCGATAAGGAGATTTCATCAGCTTTTAAGTTAAAAAAAATGCAGCAACTTTAAAGGCCACGCGCGCGTCAGTGTTTCCATCTTGTTTGTCTGTCTCTAAACAGCATAACTCAAACGCGAAAGGTCGGATAAATACAATAGTTTGTATTCAGGTTCAGCTTCCTACACCTAACTAATCTTTACACGCAAATCTTTTTGTTGTTTTTGGATTTTCTCAAAAATGGCCTTAATAGTTGTGATTAAAATACTATATGTTTAAGATATTTATATATATTAAATAAAATGGAGATCTTAAACTTTCTACCACTAGCCTTTGAATTCCTCTTCATTCTGAGAAAATGTTGCATAATGCTGAATAACTGGTAAGCACTTACAATACGTAAAAGCTTGATCTTCTTAAAACAAAAAATGTATGCCGAACACGTTTTTGCAGCATTAACCACTTCCTAGATATACGTTATTATTGGTTTGAACTTTTCAATACTTACAGGTTTCTTACACTGCTGCCCTCATTCAAAGGTTTCTCACGATGTGACGCAAAAGAATTTCAAAACCAGCATAAAGCGACACGGTTTATAAAGATTTGATTTCTCCTCAGCCTATTGTATATTCTATGTACCAAAGAAGTGTGGAAAGAAACATTTTCTACAATCTCTATAAACTGAACTCCTTGGAAATAATAAACGATAGGAGCAAGAGAAAATTATGGTAACATAAGAAATAAAATGTGTTTAATACAAAGAACATCTATTTGGGTTAATACGAAATTAGTAGTCCCCGATCGTTGTTACGCTGAAAACAATGAAGTGTAGGTGTCAAAACTGTGAAAACATAACTGCCAATGTTATGGAGGGTACACAAGCGACATGCCTGTGGTCAGTATAAAAACACATAAAAAGCAGAGAATTCGATGCGGTAACAGTTCGAAGACTTCATGGAAATTTCTGTTGAAGAAATGTGCCTCATCTTTCCACCGCTCAGAACTGATGAGGAAATCTGAAAATGATAGTCTGAAAGTCCCAAACTGAAAATAGATTGGTTGGAATTTTAGGAATTATCCCACCTTTTAGTGATGCAATTAATTATTTTGTAAAGAATATATAAATCCTTTAGTTTCGGGAAAGAATATTAAATTTACTCCTACAAATTTTGTGAAAAATTGAAATTTCAATCAATTTTGATTTAATGAATTTTTAATTGATAAAATAATAGGATAAAGAAATTATAATGGTTGTTCCTGTATTGTCGATTTAATTGTAATTTCATGAAGGTTGTTATAATGATTAATAGCTCTATAATAAATATTAAATTTAATTGGAAAATTTTAGAAAGAATAATTTAATTAGTAAAATCTGAATTATTATATTACAAAAAAAATATTGAAGATCGAGAAAAAAATTCACCTTTTGAAAGTGGATTTGAACCAGAAACTATAATATATACATAAAATATTTAAATCTCTTAAATAAGCTATTTCCAAAATTGTATGTTTTGAATACTGGACACGCACTATAAGAACATGATAAATAAATTTTTGTACTCTCAGTTGGACTGCATAGATGTGAAAGACACGTTGTTCCAGCACTATGAATCTGATGGGGGGAAAAATGCATTCCATCTCATAGACCGCAACATCGATCAGAGCTAGCTACCGAGGTCCTGTGGTTTGATACTATGTGACTAATTTCTATGAAGCATTTTAAAACGAATCAAGTGTCATTAAGGTATAGTCATGTAGTAATAATTAAGGATGATAAAACACACACTATAGAGAAGAAAAAGTACAACTAAGAAAATAATATAACCTATGCTACCAATTGCAGCTGTGATAAAACCTGAATGCGCAATCGCAATTCTCAGACTTCATGCAAATTTATGTTTTCTTTGTTTATTTTATACCACGAATTGTTCGTTAGAAAGCTTACCGCATCGTCTTTAAAATTAATAGCTTGAGTCTGTCCAATTAGATGCCATATAGGTAAATCGTGCATCAGCATTCCCTCCGCAGCAACAAGAAACCCAGAAAAGCGAGAACAATGAGGAAAATCAGCTCAGAAAGAGCAGTAATGTAGCACCAGGGAGCATACACCCTGGCGAAAAGAAAAACGCAAGAGGAATATGCAGGACAGGGCAGCTCTGACGAAGGAATGGTGGTAGATAATGGAACAAATTTACACAAAAGACAGAGGGAAAAGGCGAATTGGGAAGAAGGAAGAATAAGAATAATGGATAGGAGCTTATAAAGCTCTAGCGCTCGAAATGAGGTCACAGAGAGCAAAACTTGAAAGGACTTTATTAAGTAGAATAAGAAATGAAGGTATAAGACGGGATTTAAATATTTTCAAAGCAAAACAACCCACCCTCCATGGGCACCGCTTTCGGCTATGATTTTTTTTTAATGCCTACCTTGGATTTTACGCTTGTTTATTCTGGAGAAGCGGGCTGCAGCAGCTTTCATCTGGAGGCCATATCTGGAGATAATCTCACAGTTGCCTTCACTCTTTGGTAAATGCTTAGTGCTATTTTATTGTCCGGACAGAAATTCAATTAAATGAAGAAACGTCATTACCTAAACTCAAGAGTTGTGGTTAAGGCGAGTAGAAACGTTTCATTCTTCGAAACTTCAAAATTATACCAATTATTGATTATTAATTTGTTTTGACTCCTAGTATCATTTAATTATATAAAAAATGTACTACAGAAATTAGTATAGAGCAGACAACCAAGGGGGACATCCCGGGAACTGCGATTTACGGAATGTTTATAGCGACACCAGGAGCAGTGGATAAAATGAAGCACCACAGGATACTACAGGCCGCAGGCATTAGGCCAAAGAGACGCGCAGAAGTCCTGGCTCAATAATAGTTCCTGTCCCAAAGACCCTTCCCACTATTGGAGCTACCAGAGAGATTGATGAACGACCCGTCCATCCAGCAGCACTCTAGTGACCACAGCAAATATTATTTCCTTGGAGTAAGCATTCGTATTATCTTTCTGTCAATGCCACACCATGAAACCTAAATTAAAGATAAGAAGAAAACAGGAAAAAATAAATAGAAGATAAGGAAATCGTGGAAGATGAGAAACCACCCCAGCATTCGCTTACCGACTAGGGAAAACCAAAAAACCCAAGGTCAGAGTGGGCAGTCATCGGTAATCGAACCCGGGTCCACCCGAATTCGAATCTCACATTTTATCGCAGAGACAAATACCTCGTACACAGGAATTAAGATTAACTGATTTAAAAAGTAAGGAATAAGCAGTTATTATCCTTCGTTATCATGAGCTGAAAAAAATTTAATTATTATTTCGTCTACTTTGCTTTGAAGCAAAATGTTTCGTATTTCGTCACTGAATTTCTCTCAGAATCGTAATCTTCATGCTGTGCCACATCAACCAAAAGTAGTAAAGAATTGTCTGTCTTTAAGGGCATACTAAATGCCTAAAATTGCCAATAAGTGACAGTGAGTTTTAGTACTTTATACAGTCTTATTAACTTTCCCATATTCTCTTTAATTTCATGTATACGTATATACCGGGTGTCCCGCAGCAGCCGTTATCAGCCGTTTTTTTCTAAAACTATGAGATACTCGTCCGCAAAAACACATTTGATAACCAAAGCCTATGTAAAGAATCAATTGGTGGTACACATTCCCATTTTCCGGAACAAACCGGAAATAAAGGTACGCATGCTCATCTTTAAAATTTTAAATGAAATATGAGCAAACATTAGAAGATAAAAAATAAAAGTTTTGGTAAAAGTTATTTAATTTTAAAGTATTCAATGATACTTCAAACAACCCTACTTTCATTTGTACCGGAAATTGGAAATGCCATTAATCGATTCTTTACGTAGATTTTGGTTATCATATTGTTTTTGCGAAACAACAAGTATCTTATAGTTTAGAGAAAAACGGCTGACGTGTAATGGGACACCCGGTATAATCATTTAAGGCATAATGATTATGTTTTAAATATATTAGTTTCCCTATCACGTACATAGCAGATAGAGGGTATTGCATTCCACCTAAAAAATGTTATACCGAGATTTCACCGGAAGTACATGTTTTGAGACCCCTTGACAAAAAAATTATTTTTAGAAAAAGTTCCACGTGTGTATATTATTAATGTTTATATTTACATAAAAAATAAAATGTTTATATTTAATTTTCTTGAAATGGCTTTAGAAGCCCTCTTCATTCGGAAAGAATTTTGTTTAACCTTGTATAACTAATAAACATTAAGCGATACACATAAACGTACCATACAAGAAATGTAGTTCTGTTTAAAACACATAATTGATCTTAAATACATTTTTTGCGTAATCCGTATCCAAGATATCCGTTATTAATAGTTATTCATTACTTGGCCATTCGTTTAAAGTGTATTCAACACTCAGTTGTTTCTCGCGATTGCATGGAAACACTATGGAATTTTAAGGTCAGCGTATAACGTCCAGTTCTTAAACATTTGACTATCGCTGTTCCCTTTGTATCTGTAACGAAATGCATAATGCAGCTATTTTCGGAAATGTTTATTTGGATTAAAGTGAAGTATATAGAAAAATAAGCTTTAGTAAGAATATAAAAATTCGTAGGCTTTCATCAAAATTCACAGACATCACAACCGATGTCAATATTAAATGAAGTATTATCCTAGCTTGTGGGTCGTGGTCTACTGGGCTGCTTCTTCCTAGACGTTTCGCCTGCGACTGCGGCAGACATCTTCAATGGCAGTGGTGAGATCGAAAGGTTCTGGCAGAAGTTTCGACAGCGACTGTGCTTGATGCCTTTTTTGAGGGGGGAAACAGGAATAAGGTATAAAGAAAAACAAAAATAAATAGGTCATTGTAAAGCAAAAGAAGGAGGATGAGAGAGTATTTGATTTTGTTGTGGCGCCATTTATTGGAGGCATAGTTGGTGTTATGGTGGCATGTACCGCCTAAGCAAACCAGCGGTTGTGCTTGATGCACTCTGGACTTTGTATTTATACCAGCGGCTGGCGGGTAGGTCTGCGTTGGTTGGTCATTTAATATTTAGTAAGAATAGTTTTATACACACTAATGTGCGTTAGAAGGTAGAGAAAGCCATGTGAATGAAACACATCAGATTTCTTTTTAATTTGATACTGAATCTGCCATTTTGTACCGTGAATTGTGTACCATTTGGCAGAAAAAAAGGCCACAGCTCCTATAGACTTTGGAGTAGAGCAATAAACTAGTACATGTTTTAGGGGAACTGAATTTAGGGTCAAGAATTTCGTAGTTCAATATAGGCGGAATAGAGTTTTAATTTCCCCAAATCCCTAACTGCATCATGCTGCTTAAGCTAGAAGTAAATAAATCATTCGTGCGCTGCACTGAGATCAAACTAGGTCAGAGAGAGCAGGTTAAAAATTCCCGGTAGAAATCCTTTCTTATAATGGCAATACTTACTAATTAGCTTAATCCTTTGCAGTACTGAGACGTAGCTACAATTTTTCTGTAGTAATGCCTTGAGTAATTTCGAAATCATTGAGAAATACTTGAGTCACGAAGTGACGAAAATTTATCTAGAGTAAATCATGAGTAGTATATGCTAAGGCTATTTACGAACAAAACGAAGTGATTTATCCAAAATTCTGATTATTATAATAAAACCATACAATGTTTATATTTGTTTGCAATATACGTAGCGTAGTTTTTGAAAACAAGTTAAAAACGTATGGTCATGTTTTGTTTGCATGATTGTTTGTTTGTTTGATCGTTGCAACTAGATCATTTCGATATTATTTCATGCCATTTGACATGCGGAACATGCAGGGGGAATTCGTTATTCTGTTATTCATGGTTGTAAGAGTGCTCTTAGTGGGGAAAATATGAAACAAATAAAACCTATATAATCAACGCTATAGGTTATGACTTTTTTTTAAGAAAAAGGCTGATGGATATTAACTTGCTTCAATTCATTGGTTTATTATGAACATCATTTAAAAACACAAATGTCACAGTTAAATGCTATAAGGAATATATTTTAAGGAATATTTAAAGTTCAATCTATTTGAGGACCAGGAGCTTAAAGAGGCGAGGGATGAAAGAAATCGAAAGGAAAGCTGCTCCAAAACTTGCTGAAAAAAGAAAGCTTAGTGCAGTGGTTTTAAAGATATAAGAATATGAAACAATGATCAACTTATGTGACGAGAATGCACCTGAAGGATTACAAATGAAGGTCTTCCCTATCGCTGATTTTAAATTGACATGCCTAATTATTAAATCTCGTCTGTATCTGCATTTGAAGGGTTACCAAATGTCATTTCTGCCATTTTCATATTTAAACCTAGCGGCATTTTTTTAGTTAAGTCACTGCAAAATGAAACTCCAACCTCTTCAGAGTATTAAAAAAGTAGGAGCCCATATTAGAGGATATGATAAACGTATTTCGACAAACATTGAATAGAATCATGGCCGTGATTGGTTAAAAAAAAAACATTCCTTTAAACGTAATTGGCTATTATCTCCCATTTGTGACATGAGTGAAATAGTTAAGTTAAATATTACAGCAGAAGATACGATCTCTCCTTATCCAATACAGACACAAAAAGTCTCGAATCCTTACACAGGCACCAAACCAGTTTGATATACAAAAACAATTCTGCTGCTCAGAGAGTAACGTCCTGACATGAATGATATTTTCGATAGGTGAAGCTCATTATCGAGTTGCTTAATGAACATACTATAAATATGATGCAAATACTGCGGCTTATTAATAATTTGGGGTGTTACATTATTGTTCTACATTGTCATTAACAAACAAATTGTTGTTTACTCACTCTTGGCTGGTAGCGGTAGTAATGGGGGATAGCGCCTGTCTCAGGATTCCGTGAGAGACGGACCGCGTGTGTAAGCCGGGCTTTGGATTGGCAGACATCTCCCCCCACCTTCCATTTTTAATAATATAGAACCCCAAACGTTGGGAAATAAAGCTAGGAATGTGTGAGTAGATTTGTGTTCTGGATTTTGTACAGTGAAATACCCACGTCTTTCTCTTAACCTCCACACCACGTTTCGTTCCTCTGCTGCCAAGTAAGTATATGTCCCCTCAATGTACGTGCTGGGTTCTCAAAACTAATTTAATTTTCATGTGAACATTTAGGCTATCTACCCAGCATGCAACAGTACAAATACACCATAACCAGGAAATTGTGCAGTGTCTCAATAATAGGTATTCCGATTGACTTCTGATTTTTCGTTCACTACTAACATCCGTACTGGAATTCGCTTATTGGTTGATAACAGCAGAAGAAGCGTGATGTGCCAATGTAATGAATTCAGTTTCCACAACAGTGTGGGCAGATGAGAATACGAAGAATTATCTAAGTGTACGTAGGTGTAGTTTCAAGAACAACCTAAATCAGTGTGTTACTTAGTTTTGCCATTTAAGGTGGTCATTAATGCCTAACTCTAATACTTGTTTTACAACATATAGTTAAGGCAGAATAAAGGTTATGAAGGACCTCTTGCTCCTCTCAATCACCTCTTTTTGAAGGTTAAACTTGCACATTTATACAACCACATTCTCACAGCTTGTGTAAACAAGACTATGAAACCGACAGCTTTAAAGCAATTTTATTTCTTTAAATTCTTAGAAGAGGCCAATGTACCGCTGTTTAATTTTGAAATCATATCTTGAGGTGTTTAAAATGCAAAAACTACTTTACTTTGTACATCTCCTCGCAAATCCTTTGTATAATACAGAGAGCCTGATTTTTTGCCTTTAAGATTGTGTATCTCCGTACTTTCCTCGCCAATGCTGTACAGCTCCCACACCGGAGAGGGAAGTCTATTCTTCTATAACATTCAGTTGATGAAATATGTTCAAAACATTTTGGAGTAAAAATGTCTCAATTCTATAACCCTTTTTACTTTCTCTACTACGTATAGTAAGTAGGGGAAGTACTGTGTTCCACCCAAAAATTCCATACCGAGATTTCACCGGAAATACATGTTTGAGCCCCCTGAATCCAAAAAAAGCATTTTGGAAACATGTCCGTGTGTGTCTGTGAACAGCATAACTCAGAAATGAACAGTTGGATAAACATCAAACTTGGTATTTAGGTTCAGTATCTTCCAGAGATGCGACACAAAGGTTTTCAAGAAAATCCCCCCACCCCAGATTACCCTTTACATGGAAGATTTTTCAAAAATTTTAATTATTTCAAAAATGGCTATAACGATTTTGATTAAAATATCACATGTTTAAGATATTTTCATGACGAATAAAATGTATATCTCGAATTTTCTGGGAATGTCTCCAAAAGTATTCTTCATTGTGAACGCCTTTTGCATAACTGGTAAACCATAAGAGATAGACAAAATTTTACTACACAAAAATGTAGATTGCGTTAAAATGCACAATTTATGTCATATACATTTTTGTTGTTGAGTGAACCATTTTCGAGATATTGCTAGTTATTCCCTTAAATATTCCAATAGTATTTCTCAAATTCGTTATTCATTTTTTTTCCTGGTAATGCAAAGAGAATGGAATACTCAACATATCAACCAGCTCTTAAAATATTGGACTATAGCTTAAAGCCTACCAATTCCCCTTGCATCTGCAAGAAAATTAGCAATAAGATTAACATCTCGATATCTCGATTAACAGGAAGCATATGGAGAGTCACGTGAGTGTAACACATCATATTTTTTTCGTTTATATGTCTCTTTATGGTAACCTAATGTTTGTAGTGGGCATAATTGCCAGGGTAATATATCTAAACTGTTCAATTACATCCCATTCCAATAAACAGAAGTTTAGGGATTGTGAGTACAAAACAAAAGACAACTTGTGACGTATAAAAGCTGGTTGAGAAAAAAGTAAATAAAACGGGTATTTAAGTTGCAGTTTTCATACTTCAGCCCATTTGCTAGTAAAGTGTTTTTTTTAACTAGTGGTATAATACTGTATGCTTTCTGCTCACTATCGAAAACAGAATAGCTCTGAATGCAAAACCGCTTTGTATTTATCATTCATTTACGCTGAGCGAAATTTCCTTAATAACAGTAAAAAGAGAGAGAGAGAGAGAGAGAGAGATAAGGAATATTATGGTGGTTATCGAAAGGCTGGATACGTGAAATACATGAGAAAGTAACAGAAAATTTGGGAAAAGCGGGGTAACTAATTGGATCTACGGAGTTTACTGTAACTACAAACTGTAAGCATTTACGATACAGTTGTGTGATCGATGGCCAAT
Organism: Deroplatys truncata; assembly: GCA_030765065.1. Classification (NCBI taxonomy): domain Eukaryota; kingdom Metazoa; phylum Arthropoda; class Insecta; order Mantodea; family Mantidae; genus Deroplatys; species Deroplatys truncata. The sequence continues at coordinate 110,073,889 of CM060981.1, forward strand.
GTATATTATGATTACCAATAAAATAACCAGCCTTGCTGTCTTAATTCTCTACAGGCCCTGTAGAATTCAAATCAGTTATTGTAATCAACATTTTCTAAACCTATGCGATAGGTACTAACGTGAAAAATTTGATGTGTTACACTCACATTACATTCTCTATTCTTGTACAAAGTATTTTCACAAACGCTTATTCTCCATCTACTTCGTGTTAATCGAGATAAACATTTGCAGACACTATCTTATTGCTAATTTTCTTGTAGATGTAAGGGGAATATATATTTACAAGGGCAATACAGAAATACAGTAGCCTTTAAGCACAGACATATCTCTTAATAGCTGGTTGCTATGTGCAGCACCATTCTCTTTACCACAGATTAATACTCTTTGTATATCCAAGATAAAAAAAATGAATAACGAATTCCCATTTGAGAAAATAATTATTCAAAAATTTAAGGGAATAACAAGCAATATCTCAAAAATGGTTCACTCTACAAAAAAAATGTATATGACATAAATTATGTAGTTTAACGCGACCTACATTTTTGTGCAGTAAAATTTTGTCTATCTCTTATGGTTTACCAGTTATGCTAAAGTCGTTCACAAGAATAATACTTTTGGAGACATTCCCAGAAAATTCGAGATATGCATTCTATTTGTCAAGAAAATATCTTAAACATATGATATTTTATTTTAATCAAAATCGTTAGAGCCATTTTTGAGAAAACCAAAGTTTTCGAAAAATATTCCATGTAAAGGGTAACCTGGGGTGGGGGGATTTTCTTGAAAACCTTCGTGTCGCATCCCTGGAAGATACTCACCCCAAAATCCAAGTTTAGTGTATATCCGACTGTTCCTTTCTGAGTTATGCTGTTCACAGACACACACACGGACATGTTTCCAAAAATGCTTTTTTTGGATTCCGGGGGTCTCAAAACATATATTTCCGGTGAAATCTCGGCATCGAATTTTTGGGTGGAATACAATACTTCCCCTACTTACTATGCGTAGTTGAGAAAGTAAAAATGAACATTTTCTAGCAAGATACCCTGACCACATAAGCTGGAGGGACGTGTTTGCTAAGCAGTGCATGTCTGGACACTTCATTACCAACTCTGTAAGCAATTAAGAGAGAGCAGTTTGTTGCTGATTGTGTATTCATAACATTTGGGGATGCAAAGGTCCCAAGCCTGCTGACCGTACAGGACCACCTTCCTTAAGGCGCTCTTATTGCGAGCGTCGGGTCTTTGCGCTCATTAGTGAGGAGCAACACAATACCCTGCAAGATTGTTCCCTGCCTCTTTTGTGAATCTGTAAGCAACAGCATTCAGCAAACTAGAATCGATCTATGTTTGTACTCGGTGATTCGAGTCCTAATTCAAATAGGAGAATCAGAGCACCTCTCCAAGAGAAACTGGACTAGCTGAAGCTAAAAAGGCGACAGTGGCACAACGAGTGGCGAACAAAAGTAGCAGAATAAAGTACAGTAGCGCCGCTTTAGAAGAAAATACAAATTACTATTATACGAACTGGCACAAGATTAATGAAGTAGCGAAACTTGTATGTTTAACTGAATACACATCGGGAAAGATGAAATACTGTAATCACGAAAACGAAAGTCGTGGTTCATAGCAGGCAAGAGTTTGATTACGAATTTATAAGACACTCAAAACTAAATATTAAAGAAAATTGTCATTCCCATAGTGGTTATCGTCACTACAATCAGATTACTATCATCAGAACTTGGGGAGTCCTCATATTTTCTTTGGTCTTTCCATTCCTCTGTTTTCTCCCTCTCCCTCCCTATCCCTATTCCTCTCTTTCTCATTGGATTGTGTGCAACTGCAGTCTTGGATGACCTTGTTTGCTTTTATCATTACGCGCTGATACCATTTTTGCATGTATTTTGTTATCATATCTAAAACTTTCAATTTCCAATTTATTTATAATACCTTCACTTCTTTCCTATCCTTCAAAGCACATTTAAACTTCGTTCTTGGAAACTACATTTTAGCACCTTGTCTTCTGTTAGTCCGATTCTTCTTTAAGGTCCATATTTCTGAAACATAAAATAAGAACTGAAACTTTCAGAGCATTATATATTTTCAATACCTAGTATTTCCCTTAGGACTGTTCTTCTTCCTTCTCCCCCTCTTCTTCCTTTCGCTGGCGGTACATCTATCCATTTTCTATACTGCAGTCGGTACTGTGCCAATTTCTTTACTTCCTGAGTCCCATTCCACCTTTTCTTAATGACCTCACTGACATATTGCTGCCATTCTTTCTTTGGTCTACTTCGTCGGTTTCCCTATTTTCTTGCTTCAAAAAATTGAGCGGACGTTTTTACACAGTATGCTTAGCGCTAAAAATGTTTAAACTAGTTTAATATGAGGCAGAATTAAGTTAGCGAGCCCAGCATAATTTTATTTTCTGGCATTATTTACCAGGATTAATTTAATGCATGTACATTGTGTGTAATATGTAGGGGAAAATCTGTAAATAGTAATTATAAATTAGTGTAATCCTTCTACCGTGTAAGATTCTTCTGGTAGGACGTATATTCATAGTTTATAAGTAAGTGGCAGTTATTTTCCAGAACACACATGTTTATGGCCGAGGAGAAAGCGGAATTCTTTTGTATCCGAACGTTAGAGGAAAACTTCTTTGTTCCATTATAGCAGCTCCAGAATGTAAATAGTAAACGTAGGAGCGAAACTGGCAGATATTTGGTGAAACTTACATAAGGGAAGAAGTCATGTGATAGAGAAGGAGAACCTATCAGAATTCAGTTTAAGAACTCTACATAGAGTAACGCGATAGAACACGCGAAAGTTCCTCCAAACAAAAGCAAAGGATGTTATGTTTCCAACGCGCGGAGAATAAGAATTTGTATATTTATAATTTTTGTATGAATAGCGTGTGCCTCAAAGAAACTCGGAGTCTTGAAATGTAGACACTGGGTGAAATGCACGCTTGTTAGCGTCTAAATTGCCGCGTAAAGGGGCCGGACATAAATTTCATACTACTTGGAGTCCAATTTATTCTAAGCAGGGCTCCGAAATAATATTCTGGTATTTTCTATTTCAGGATCCGCGAAGGTACTTTTAGTTGCACATATCTGATCGCCGTGCTCATAAAGAGTGATGCGTGAAAGTAATATAGGTTAACGAAACGAAAGGTGACATAAACAACATCAGCGCGTTTCGTAAACAGGAGCGAAACTATCAATAATCAGAAATACATGTGCAGTGCAGTGCTATATATTTCAGCAATAAATTCAGAAATAATTAACCTAAATTCTCTGTGCTTTATTATTGTCGATGTGTTCCAATTCCTCGCCCGAGATCTAAGATCCCTAGAATATCCACAGGAGAGCTCTTGCTCACCCACTGATGTAACAATAGCCAGGGTAATAGTTCATCTCTCAACGGAGATAACCGCAGAAGAAGGCACATCTAGAGGACCACCAAACAGGTACGGTATCCGCTGATAGCCTCAGATTCTTAATTATATCTCCACTTTCGTCATAAGTAAAAACCCATCGCCAGTGTAACTCTCTTAGAAAATTACTAGCATGTTCGACACCCTTAATGTGATGACTTAATCTTTTCGATGTAGGTTTTATTAAAATATTTTAATTATTCTATATGGTTCATATTGCTTTGTCCTCTATCGGTTTAGCTATAACACAATCTGGTCATCTACAGGTGATAACAAGTTGGTTATTAAAGTTAACTTCTATTATTTTAAGCTCATTTTCAATATATGTAACCTCTGGTTTACCTTCTCCTGTATATGTAAGTTGAATAAAATTGGTGAAAGTTGCAGCCCTCTCTTACTTCTTGGTTATTGCAATTATAATGTTTCCAGTTCCGTTTATTCATATTTTCATTATATTTTGGAGAGAGACTTATACAACAGCTATTATATGATTAGATATTTATTTATGTATTCAAAAGTTCCGTAGCTTTTTGCTGCTTACATGGTCAAAAACCTAAATAGGAAAAATGGTTTGAAAATTCTGTTCTACACTTGGAGTCAACACATTACCTGTATTTGTTAATTTATTTTTACAATTGCTAAGTTTTATTCCTACTACAGGCTTTAGACACAGTGTTCTTGAATTTGTATACAATCTATCTCAGGTATTTAAAATGCCTGTATCTCAATTATTGTGTTTTTCACGTTTTTAGAAACTGGAATTGAAATATATATTTGCCATTGTTTAGTTATGTGTTCTGTTCTCCAGTAAATGTACGTACAGTTGTTATACTTAATGTAAGCCATTTTCACTTCTCCGCAGCTTCATGTTACGGTGTCAGATGTATGTGATGTGGTGCAGATAAAAAATAATGTCGTCATCGTCTTTAGCGCATAGAGGGATATCGTCATAGGATGTCCGTGCTCTACGACTAGTAGAAGGAGGTTGCGTCAGCGATTACAATGCTGTTACTGGGGAACGAACGGACACGGTTCCAGAGGCAAGAGAGAGGCAAGTGAACAAGGTGTCGAGGTTAAACTCGTAGACCAGCTTTTTTTTTACTTCCCTTGTTGTACCCAGTGTATGATACTGTGTTTTTACTGTTTTCGTTAACGTTTATTACCGCAATTACACTACACACAAACACCCATGGCGGGACTCGAACCCGCGACCCTCAGCTTGGCGGAGCGCCAGAGCTATACCCTCCAGCGACCACGGCTAAGATAACCGCCTCTTGGGAGAGTTCCTCAAGCGATGCGTAAAAGTAATGTTTTGGCCCATACTAAATTTTTAACTACATTCTTTTGGCAAGTTAAATCAAAATTATACTCTCATTACTCTTGATGCTTTAAACAGTTTCGCTCGGCACTGGTGATGGGCGAAACTAAACAATTTATCATTATTGCGTGAAAACAAATTTGAGCAACGTTAACTTTAACAGAAACCACTTGTTGAGTTTATAAATTCAGTTAAGCAAGGAAGTGTTAATATTGAATCCTTTAAAGGGGAAAAGAATAAACGATGCAATTTACGTAAATTGCTATTTATGCAATGTGCTAGGCGACATATGTGACTTACGCCTTTCTTGAATGCCTTCTAATGGCTGATTTGCATAACACTTTATGGAGGAGGGATAGATAACTCAGTGCATAGGTGTTTTATGGGACTGAATGCAATCGCTATGTATGTCGATGCAAAAAAATCCCAACCTGACACTGAGAGTTGTAGTAACACTTTTAGCTAATTTTACAAACTTTTATTCTTTAGCATACATTCATGCACCCCTTTGAAAACGCCCCTGAAGGAACAGCCTATCACATGCATCGGCTGACAAAACTATTTAAAAGCAAAATGGCAGATCTACGCGGTGCGACCAACTGAATTTAAGCCGTTAGTCAATGTTGTACGGCCTTGTCAAAAATGCTAAGTATTAGGTAGATAATTTATCTTCTGTCACAATCTATGGCATATTTCAGTTCATACAGTAACTGTAATGACTGATACAGTTTCTTTATTTGAGTTAAAACAACCAAACCGAACCCAAAACACTGTATGAGGCTGCAAGAAGTGTGTAAAGTTTCGAGGTGAGGTGAAGTTCTGCGATTAGTAATTCGTATAGGAACCTAAGCTCGCAAGGTAGCTTTAGCTGAGTTGTATTATCACGGTTGCTTTAACACTGTGCCATCTCAGTTCGGGTTCAAATCCTTCGGGTTAAGTTCAAACGTTTTATTACCTCTTTGGGCAAATAATTTGATATTATGATATAAATAACCTTTTTGATAACGTAAGTGTGTACAAAATAGAATAATCGCCATGTTTTCCACCGCAAAGCCCAAAACATCTACGGGCACTCATACGTGAAGAATGTAGGCAGATTGCACCGCGCATGCTACAGCATGCAAGAAGGTCTCTCGGCAACATACACAAATGTGCATTGATGAAGGGTGTCGTCATTTTGAACATTTACTACATTAATGAAATTCACGCTCTTTAAAAATTTATTATTCTGTTTACCCGTGAACTTAGCACATTTACAGCTCTTTTGTCGGTAGAAGTGAAACATAAGATTTCAACATGAAACAAAAACTGTTAGATTTAATATCGTCCATATCCGCCCAAAAGAACAAAAGCTAACTACGTAACACGGTTTACAACACAAATACGGTACAGATTATAACGATAAACATGACACACAATTATCGGCTTGTAATTGTTGTGTCTTTGGCTCACAGGAGAGCAATTATCAATAATAAACAGTATACTATTCATTCATTATCTGTTTACCCTCCTCTTATGTAGGACTTACACCCCCCCCAGGATTTACAGGCGGATGCCTGGGGTCAGAGGCCCGTCGAGGAGCAGACACTCATGGATCAGACAGAACATCCAGGATGGGTGATCAGCCCGATGCCTGGTATGGGATGAACGAAGTAGATGAAGCGAAATGTTGGTGAAATGGATGAAAGGAAAGGTGATGATGGAGCAGTTGGTGGAATGAATGGCGGGGGAAACCGGAGAACCCGGAGAAAACCCGCCCAGACGCCGCTTTGTCCACCACAAATCCCACGTGCAGGTCCCTGGGATATAAACAGTATACTAGCATACAGAAAATAATCACGAAGAGAAAGAAAAAAAACAATTTTATCCTTGTATTAGATTCGAACCTTCGAAGTTAAACTTTGCTTTAATATATTTCAGTAGCTAAACCACTCGACTAACTCACTCTCCCCCGCTCTTTGGGAGAACATTCCTCTACCTCCTTGCAATCATTATATCCACGAAGAGCCGCCTTTTTAAAGCCTTTAGCAGCTTCCTGGTTCTCATTCAGGCCTTTAATCATTAATGCTAATTGGGTATAGTACCGAATAGAAGAGTAGAGCTACAATAACAGGTTCTTTGCTAAAAGGGTCGATGTTTACACATTAGACTATAAACTGCGGGTTGCACAGATACGAATATATAGGAATGCAGGTATACTGATCTTTTAGGAATTACTTATTTCTACATTTTGAACTAAAATAATTCTCCGAAATAATACGTTCAAATGATGACACAAATTTTATTAACTGAACATGGAACTCATCTATTCTAACAGATTCTGTATTCTGAAACTTCAGAATTTCAATTGTGATCCTTCCAGTGCTAATACAGTACTCAGAACCTATGAACTCACTGTTTATGAACTTATACATAAATGTACAAAATATTTTCATGGGTCCTCTTTCGCACTTCTGTTGAATGTAATTAACTGAATCTTTTTTACTTCATTTGCTATTATAATTTTTCTATCTATCGCGCTTGTGATTTCTAATTTGTATTTTCGTCAACTTCGTCCTTTATTAAGACGAGACTTTTATTAGTAACTTAGAAAAATCTGGTGATTGGTTGTTATGAAGGTTGTGGTCAAACAAGTGAGCATTAGGGACACGTAAGTAAAGGAATTGAAACTAATATAAGCTGATACAGGAATTGGAAGCAGCTCTGAAAAGCACAAAAGTAAATATAAATGGCGGTAGCAAACCCCGTAGGTGTTACTGAGGCCACTAACAAAGGGTGAGCTCAGGTGAAATGGCACTCTAGGCAGAGGCTAGAGGATATCATGGGGGTGGCAAATGAAACCCCAGGTTCTATAAAACGGTCAACGGCTGGGCCATTTATTAAGGTGTTAAGGCCTGGGTCCTCTGACGGGCGTCAGGCACAAGAGACTTACAATAGCTGATATACCGACTTATTTGAGAAAGTTCTAGCAGGTCTTGTAACAATGTACTAACATGAAGTCCAGGGTTAAAAATCCTGATTAGCGTGGATGGTGTCATCAGTGTGACAGCGAGACGACAGACAATCGAACCTGTTGACATAGATAATATTTACATAACCAGATTAAGGATCCGGGACAAGTTAGCAACAAATGTGAGCAACCTTACTATAGAGTTCCGTAAACACAGCGTTGTTGATGTAAACAAAGGCACCAAGTGCTGCTTTATTTGCTACTGTAAACAGTACAGTCTAGATATGGTGAAAAATAAAGCAAGACACGTGCATTGGAATGAGAGATAAAGTGTATTATAGGTACCTCTAGTCAGGAAGCGGATTGTACACGGCCTCACAGGTAAACAGCACATCAATGCGCCACCTCATTCCATCCTACTCGATGCATGATAAATTTTACTTCACCTTTAAGATGTCCAGGATCCTTAGCCTGTACATAACCGTAGCCAGCTCAGCATTCTCCTGTCCTCGTTGCTTGATATGTTCCAAATTTGTCAATACTTTGCGGCATCTGATTCAACTCCCGGTGGGTCGTGCTCCTTAATGGTCATTAGAATAGGTAGTGAATTACCAAAATGTATTCATGAAACTTTAAATACTAAAATTTTCACCATACTAAGTAAATACTAATAAAACAAAGCAGAAACCAGTTATGTGCACCCTATTTAAGAATAAGAGAGGAAAAAGCAGTAATTATATATGTATATATCTTCTAACTCCATGGTACAATGCACAGCAGTATTCAAACAATCTCTGAGATGTCAAATTTTGGCAGAACAAACAGGATTTAGAGCAACAGAATTTTGCATAGTCAATATATTTTAAAACAGATAGTAGAAAGGTAGGAAAGAGTTCGTCCGAGAAACAATTCCTAATCTTCAACTATAAAAAATCGCTCAATTAAGCTAATAGGAAAATGTTTAGAATATCATAGATATATGATGCATTACAATCAAACGACTTTCTCTACTCACTATAAATTGTTTTCATAAGTTTATCATTCATAAAAAGACTTACTTTTCTTTCCGCTTGCAGTCAAAGATGAACAGTTTTGGCCCACATGGTTGGATAGGTTTTTGCAAAGGAGGCTTTGATTTTACCCGTTCTTCTCGTAGTCTCACCCAAGACAAAAAAATTCCGACTGAGCAGAAAAAATGTATGGATAAACAATTGGAAATTTCGAACTAACAGCAATGCATATCTTGGAAAGGGTTAATGTCACAAACAGTTTTAATGTCATAAGTTTATTTCAACGTTATCTGCGTTTTCACTATTGATTTGTTTATATCTCATTGTTTGAGATTTATGCAAAATTACGCAAATTTCAAGAAGAATGAACTGCACTTGAAGATTGTTTCAGTAGGAATGAGCAGTACTTGAAGGTTGTTTATAGAAATTTCAATATATACATTTTTTTCTTTAGGTGAATTTTACATCCATCCGTTCATCATATGAGATTTTGTTCAAAAACGTTAGAACTGTATTTTTAATTGAATAAAGACAATGCAATTTTTGGTTCTAATTTGTGAAGTTTATAAAACTATTGGTGTTGAATCCTTATTAGTATTCATTTAAGTTTTAATTTTTAAGCTGTACATTGCGCACACTACACACACACACACACACACACACACAAACACTCAAACTCTCTCTCTCTCTCTCTCACACACACACACACACACACATGCAGAAACTCATACACAAAAGGTTTTTGGAAGGGTAATTCAGAAACCTCAAAATAATGTTTACAATGTAATATTGTGGCGTATGCAGGCATTGTCGCGCATACGTCTCTTTGGTCACCTGGATTAGAGATGGCGGTTGTAGTTTAGGTGGGGGTAGCAGTTTAGGTGGGGTAGTTTGGATGGCGTCCCCACGCTGTTTGTGGCGTGTTTGGGCTGAGAGAGTCAGTGAGTAGAAGCCAACCAGACCAGACGTGTCTTACGCTCTCTCCATGCAGGACTGCATGGCGGCTTTGCCCGACAGGCATGTAACGAAGGAGATGGGGTAAAGTAGTAATTTTTATCTAATAAACCCTTTGCCATCCAGATCTTTATTGTCTTATTTATGACAGTGTAAAGCTCCTTCTACCTATTTTGAACCATGTAAGTGTTCTTTTGCCAGTATTCAATAATAGTTTTATTCTTTCATTGTAGCTGCGTCCCTAGTCGTAGCCTCGCTTTATTACAATTTGTTAATTTTCTGGTACCTTCAAGCGAGTCGCCTACCTCCCATTGAGCATTTGATTAGAGGTTACGACATATTGGCGTGAGGCGCCGAGTATTTTGGCTGGCATAATGTAATTTTTCTGAGGTTTTTAAGCGCAAAATTTTTTTTTCTTCTGTAAAATGTAACGGTTTTGGTCCTCCACGTGGTTGTTAAAAATGTAAATCTGTTCCTTGGCTTAAGGGTAAGGGTTTCGGTGGTATAATGTGTGGTTTCTATATTCTAAATTCTTGTTGCATTGCTTCTGAAAGTCCCGTGTCTAAATTTCAATTTTAAGTTCATTTTTATATTTTTCCCATTGTCTGTCGGTGGCGTGACGCTAAAACTCCTGGCTCCATTTTCCCCTTACTTTGGCTTCAGTTCTACTTAATTCTGTTACTATGGTAAATTATTCGTGCTGGTTATTTTAAAGTATATATTCTTGTGAATTGTGAAAAAATTGGGAGATATTTGCAACTTTGATAATGTGGTCGTCACGTGTTGGTGATGTGGTTGGAGATGTTGTTTTCTGTTCTTATTAGTAGTAGTTCTGGAAGCTTGTAATTTTATATTGCATTGATTGTGATTTCCAGCTCTTTACTATATTTTTGGGGTGCATGTTTCGTTAACTTTTATGTACGCACGTGTGTTATGTAATTTCTGCGTGGTTTTGCAATTCATCATTAATTCTAGCTTGTGAAGCCAATCTTTTCCAGCACGTGCTCTGTGCGTTTATTTGCGTGTGTGTATAACAGGTCAGATGCATCTGTTTTAAACAAAAAAAAAAAAAAAGAAGAAGGAATTCATTTTTGTGCATCGTACATTGGTACGTATAAATTGGGAGTGTAGTATATTCTGCTCTCTTTGAGATAATGACAGCGTTGGTCACAGTAGGTGTGACGTGGTTTTTTTTTAACTTCCAGTTCGAGTATTCTCGCTGAAGATACCACTTTGTTAATTTCTTTTTCTTCCATGTGTACATTCTGTTTTAAATATTTTGGTTTTGTGTCCAAGTGGCTTGCGTGTCATGTCTGTGTAAGCAATATGCTGGTATAATTTTCTAATATTTCGCTGTGGGCGCTTAATTGTATTACTCCTGGTATTGGTTTTTATCTGGCTATGTTCTAATATTTTTAGTTACATTCATGCGATGCTATAAGTGCTTAGTTTGGTGTAATCTGTATTGATGATCTTCCATATTCTGTTCATTTACTGGTTGTGTTTATCTTTTTGTGCTGCCACAATGCCTAAGCGACGTACAACGCAGAAATCTGATGTGGTTATTGCTCCAGTCAGTCAGCATAGTGAAGTAGAATCTATTTCCAGTACTAGTACACCTGTTGTTACTCAGTTATTACCACTGGTGCCTAATCCGCCTGTGTTATTGAGCACAATGCAGTCAGCTGTGTGTCGTCCGGTCATTGAACCCTCTTACTTTGAGAATTCTAGTAAGTTGTCGGCATATGAATTTCTTCAAAATTTTGAAATGGTCGCTGCTGCTAATGGTTGGTCTGAGGAAATGAAATTGAAATGCTTTCCATGCTATTTACGAGATACTGCTGCATCATGGTTTCAAACTTTTCGCCATCGGCATCCTCGCCATGATTGGTTTTGCTTATCTACACAGTTTCTAAATTTTCAGCTGACTAATCAGAGTGATATTTTGGAAATGAAACTCAGACAGCGGGTACAGTTAGATGATGAACCTGTTATTAATTACATCTATGATGTGCTATCTTTGTGTGATCAAGTAAACCCAGCTATGTTGCAGTTAGAACAAATCAAACACCTGCTTAAAGGTCTTAAACCTCTTTATGTACAATCTTTACTGCCATTAAATCCTCAAACTGTTGATGAGGTGATACAAATCATTCACTGGACAAGGTACAGTTTTATATGCAGAACCGTGAACATCTAGTGTCTGCTCAATCTCAGGCTGCAGTGGTTACACCACCCTCTGTTGTATTTAATAATTCTGTTCCTGCTGTTACTTTACCAGCTACTGCTCAGCTAACTAATGCTTCTTCTCTTGGGGACGTACCTATCGCTCCTATGCACCAGCTGATTGATCGTGTAGAACAGTTATGTAACCGAGTTAACCAGTTTCAGTTACCAAATGCTATACCATCTTCGGAGAGAACTTCACAGCTTCCACGGTCATCTGACTTCAACCGGCGGGACTCATCCATCACCTGCTATAGATGCAACAGGCAGGGCCTCCTGGCTCGCTTTTGCCGTAACCGCTTTCCTCAGTCAAAAAAAGACTGGCGCCGAGCCTCATACGACGAGACTTAGCAGCATCACCACCGCCGACCAGCATGGCTGCACCTCAACGGGATGTGGCTGCATTCTCAGGTCAGATCTTACAAGCTACTGGTCATATTGCCCAGACAGAGGTTTCTATCTTGCTCGATACAGGAAGCGCAGTGAGCATTGTGAATGCTGCACATGTTCTTGATCATTCTACATTGAAACCCATAGAGATGATGCTCCGCACTGCACGTAATAAGTTACTTGATGCGCCTTACCACACTGTTCTAGATTTCTATATTAATGATGTTCTTTTTCAGGAGGATGTATTAGTTGTGAAAGATCTGTCTCATAATTTAGTTTTAGGCAATGTCTTTTTGCATGCCCATGATGTAATAATTGAATGGACACAACTTGATAACCCTGAACTCTTCTGAGAATGATGCTTTCAGTATACCAATAACCCTAGTACAAGGTCCTTTTGTTGATATGGCAGTGAATCCTTTGCAAGATAATGAACTTAATGATTCTGGTGTTAAAATGGCAGTTATGAATGATGTAAAAATTCCACCTTTGTCTAAATGTTATATATCAGTTAAACCTTCGTCAGCTATTAGCAATGAGGTTATGTTTGAACCTGCTGTAAATATAATGCAAAAGAAAAATCTTTCACTTCCATCGTTGTTGTGTCATTCTGCATCTGAACTTACCATACCAGTGCATAATAATACTGCAGTTCCACAAACATTGTTTGCCAATACAGTTTTATTTAAAGCTTAAGATGTTGCACTAGTTCAGAGTAATTCTGTTTTATCGTCAGATGTTACCCCTCTGCCAGCTTCAAATTGTAATTTTAATGTCAATGGTGAACTACTAGAAAATCAAAAGGCTCAGTTGCATTTATTGTTACTGAAATATAGTGATCTTTTTGCCACCACATTGCAAGAACTTGGTACTACTGATGTTGCAGAATTTGATATTAAAGTAACTGACCCTAAACCAATTAAACAAAGACCATACAGAGTTCCCCATAAACAAAAGGAAATCATTGCTGAGCAAGTCAAAGAAATGCAAGATGCTGGAATTATTAAGGAATCGCAGTCCTCTTGGGCTTCTCCTGTGGTACTTGATAAAAAGAAAGATGGTTCCATGAGATTTTGTGTTGATTATAGGAAATTGAATGCTGTTACAGAAACCACCTCTTTCCCTTTGCCATTGATAGATGATTTGTTAAGTTATTTGGGGGAGGCTAAATAGGTATTTTCAAGTACCTATTGCAGAGGACAGCCAGAAATATACTTCTTTTGTTACTTTTCAGGGTCAATATCAATTCACACGCTTGAGTTTTGGGTTGGCGAATGCTCCTAGGTTTTTCAGTTACATCGCAGACAAGTTGTTAGGTGATCTGAACTTTAAAAAGGCAATTGCATATTTGGATGATATTGTCGTTTTTGCTAAAACCTTTGATGAGTTGTTACAAAATCTTGAAGCTGTTTTTCAACGACTGGATCACCATAAGTTTAAGCTCAAACCAGAAAAGTGTTTCTTCGCGATGCAAAAGATCAAGCTCTTAGGCTTTGAAGTTTCTAAAGGTGGTATTTCTCCTGATTCTGATAAAGTTGTTTCCATTCAGAATTTGCCTCGTCCTAAAAATGTCAGAGATGTAAGGAAAGTTTTGGGATTGTTTAATTTTTACAGGAAATTCATCAAAGACTATGCAAATATTGCGGAACCACTTATTCAGTTGACTAGAAAAAATCAAAGTTTTATTTGGGAATCTAATCAGCAAGCTGCATTTCAAAAGTTGAAGGACTTATTAGTTTCTGCTCTTGTCTTAGCTCACTCCTGGTGCTTATACTGAATTACACTCTGATGCCAGTGGACTAGGGGTTGCTTCTGTGTTGTATCAAAAGATTGACAATGTGTTGAAACCAGTGGGCTATGCTTCGAGGACATTATCCAAATGTGAACGTAATTATAGTGTTCCTGAGTTGGAATTGTTGGCCATCCTGTTTGGAGTTACCCACTTTCGCAGTTTTGTCTATGGCTATAAGGTTAATATTGTATCTGATCATCACTCCCTCTGTTATCTGAATAATTTAAAAGATTTGACTGGGCGTTTGGCACGATGGAGTTTGAAATTGAAAGAGTTTGATTATACTATTTCCTATAAATCTGGTAAGAAACATCATGATGATGATGCTTTATCGAGATTTCCTGTGCTGCAGCCTACAGAAAGTGACCTTGAACAGCTTGAAGAACTTCCCACATGTTTATTGTCTTCAGTTGAAGTTGCTGACCAACAGAAAAAAAATACTGTGTTACTTGAGCTTATCAATGCTCTCCATGATCCTCCGTCGGCCCCTGCTAAGCTTCAGAGACAAATTTCAAATTATACTCTCAAATCAGGAGTCCTTTATCGCAAAAATGCTGGCTCCACTGGCCCTCTCCATCTGCTGGTTATTCCAGAAGCTCTGAAAGATGAAATTCTATCTTCATGTCATGATGATCCTCTTTCAGGTCATTTAGGCTTTTCAAAAACATGTGCTAAAATTCACTCCAGATACTATTGGATTGGAATGAAGAAAGATATTGAACATTTTGTACGAACGTGTCCCAGTTGTCAAACGAGAAAAGGACCTAAGAATCAAAAGCCAGCAGGTTTATTACAACCCATTCCTGTTACTTCTGTAGGCGAGCGGTGGGGTATTGATTTGCTTGGGCCTCTCCCCCGCTCAAATTCTGGACACAAGTACGTTGCCGTTGCGACCGAGTATGCTTCTCGCTGGGTCGAGTCTGCGTCGCTTCCTTCAGCAACAATTCCCCAAGTTGCTAAGTTTATTTTACATAACATCATCTGTAGGCATGGAGCCCCTGCTGCCTTGTTATCTGATCGTGGCTCAGTTTTCTTAAGTGAAGTGACACAAGAATTGTTGAGATCTCTATCAGTGTCTTCTAATTTTACTAGTGCTTATCCTCCAGCTTGTAATGGACTTACTGAAAGATTTAATCAAACCCTCTTGAATATGCTTAGCCATTTTGTGGACAATAATCAAAAGAACTGGGACTCAATTTTGCCCTATGTCATTTTTTCTTATAACTCGAGTGTTCGAGAGTCTACTTAATTCTCACCCTTTTTCTTGATATATGGTCGAGAGCCTTCGTTACCTAACGAGGTTCAGCTGCATGCTACTTCTAATGACCTTTTTGTGAAACAGACTTTGCAAGAGATTCAGAAGGCACGTGAGGTTGCTGTTGCTAATATTACAAAGCAACAAGTGAAACAAAAAGAAGCATTTGATGCTAAACATAGAGATGTGGTTTATAACGTAGGTCAATTAGTCAAAGTTTTTACTCCTATTAGAAAGAAAGGTAAATGTACAAAGTTGTTACATAGATATTTTGGTCCTTTTGAAATTATCCGACAGATCACTCCTGTTACCTACCTTGTCGGTCGACCTCATGCTCCTCGTACCAAACATCAGAGTGTTCATGTATCACGCCTTCACCCTTATTATGATCCTGTGGGTCCTTATAGACTGTAAATTTTGAGTTTGTAATGCTATTCTTATTATCTGCCTTTAGGTTGGCATGAAGCATATATTACATGAAACTGGAAAGTTGCACCATTCTGTGGTAAAAAGCATAAGTAAAACCTGTGAGTGTGTACTTAATTTTGTTTGATTTTCAGGAATGTTATGTGACAGTATTGTTCTGAGCAATGATGTGATTTTGTTCTTTTGCATTCGATTTAGTTTGGTTTGGGTTTCATTATGATGCTGTGATCTTTTCTTTGCAGAAAATTGTTGCATGAATAGTGTGGGTATGTATGTTTTTGAGGTTATGTGAGAGATATGAGTTAACATTTGCCTCGGTGGAAGTGCCTAAGAGTAACCCCGACGGTGGTAAAGTGAGAGATGAGATGAGATGATGTCAGCTTCGGTGGAAGTGCCAAAGAGTAACCCCGATAGTTGGAGTGTAAATGTTTTGATTTTCAGGAGGGCTACATGTACCTGGAAATTCGATTTGATGTGATGATTTGAGCGATTTTGCTTATTGGTGTTGCTGTAACGTGCCCAGTATAGCGTGTGTGATGTATTCACACGAGAGAGTAAATGTATTGAAGTGAATGCAATGAGAATAATTTTTTTTGTGTGTTTATGCAACAAGTTTAGTACCATCTTATGTAGCGAGTTTTAATACCATCTATTTTCCAGCTTAATTTTGATTCGGAGGATGTGGATGCAATAGTATAATGTCATGTTATTGGTATCATTCCTGAAATGTTAATGTGAGTTCTTTAAGATTATGCCTATGTCAGGTATTTTTGACTTTGCAGCATGTTGAATGGGACATGTCAGTGAAGATGTTTTATTTTCTCAGTAATTACTGTCTACGAGAAAGTTGAAAGCTAAGACGATGATGATTGAAATACTGATGATGATGATTGAAATACTGATGATGATGATTGAAATACTAGTGATGATGATGATTCAGATGATGACGATAATAATAAGATGGAGAAGATAGTAATGTAGAGGAGACTATATATATTTGACAGTAAAGTATGAGTATTGTAGTTGAAAGAATGTAACGAGGTGTAGTTTGAATATGTACTGTGGATTTGTTTTTGAAGTCTGTAGTAATGCATACAGTAGTTTTGAGTAGTTAGTTAAGTGAGTGTTGTGTATAATTTGGGCCATGCTCAGTATGAATGATTCCATTTCAATGTCATGTATGAATATATTGTAGGTGCACTTATTTTCTTTTCATTAGTGGTACCACCTGGTCATTAAATAATATTGGGATCCCAAATAAGTTTCTATATTTGTGTCATGTTATTGTATGTAAACAATGAATGTCACTGATGTAATGTTTATGTATTCTGGTCCTTTTGTGATTTTGTGTTAAATTTTGGATGGTAACCCCCTGTAAAATTCAGTTTTTATGTCAACATGTGGTCATTTTTTTCTCTCTTTGCCCCATATTAAAAGAATTCATTGATTGTAAACCTTCATGACATTTTAAATCTTTTATTGTAAATGACATACTACTTCTTTTATGTATGATGATCTTTTGGAGCACCATTTCTACCGTTCTATGGTTTCTGTTGGTCACTTTGCTGATTGCGGAGCTCGAGTGTATAAGAAGAGTACCACTGCCTGTCACGCCAGAGGTTCCAGAGACACCACAGGAGAGCTGTCGTGCAGCCACTACACTGCAGTGGCATAAGGAGCCACTATTTTTGGGGGCAGTCCAAGCCAGCGATTGCCCACCCCTTCCTCATTTTCAGCGACCTGCAGCATCCAAAAGACTACAGCTGAAAAACAATTCGTCGTTGTGGGTGATCTGGAAATCCCACCCACAAACAGTTACGTCGGAACATCCATCCAGGTGCAGTGTAGTGTGCATGTGACAGTGGCAGCATGGTGTGTGTGCGTGTGCGGGGTACTCGAGCATAAGTGATCTGAAGAAGAATAATCCGCCGACACTCGAGACTCATAAACATGCCAATTAGCATTGCTTTTGTTTCTTCATTTTGGTGCTCCATATATGTTCACAGATACTGCTTGTTTATTTATCTCACCTTTTTGTACGTCATGTTTTATTCTGTTTTGTAATTTTTTTCTCCTTCTTTGTCTTTTTTCTCATAAACAAAATTCGCCTTGTGTCGACGAGGGCGTCGATCTAGGTGGCCAGGGGGAGATGTGGTGTATGCAGGCATTGTCGCGCATACGTCTCTTTGGTCACCTGGATTAGAGATGGCCGTTGTAGTTTAGGTGGGGGTAGCAGTTTAGGTGGGGGTAGTTTGGATGGCGTCCCCACGCTGTTTGTGGCGTGTTTGGGCTGAGAGAGTCAGTGAGTAGAAGCCAACCAGACCAGACGTGTCTTACGCTCTCTCCATGCAGGACTGCATGGCGGCCTCGCCCGACAGGCATGTAACGAAGGAGATGAGGTAAAGTAGTAATTTTTATCTAATAAACCCTTTGCCATCCAGATCTTTATTGTCTTATTTATGATAGTGTAAAGCTCCTTCTACCTATTTTGAACCATGTAAGTGTCCTTTTGCCAGTATTCAATAATATTTTTGCTCTTTCATTGTAGCTGCGTCCCTAGTCGTAGCCTCGCTTTATTACAATTTGTTAATTTTCTGGTACCTTCAAGCGAGTCGCCTACCTCCCATTGAGCATTTGATTAGAGGCTACGACTATATCAATGTGCAATTATACATATAACTGGGAAACATTAACAGAAAAACGGTACTGTTTACTTCAGGAAAACCATAACCTCGTTAAAATACACAGTTTGTGACATTAATAGATTTTTTTTTTAACTTTAGCAGTTTCAATGGGTGCTCTAACGGAAGTTTCGTAAGTTATCGAGTCTTCTTTTCCGTTTCCTTCCCAAGAGTCCCTTGCTACTTCCTCTGAATTATTCCCCCGAGGCCGCGGATTCAAATCCGGCGGAGGACGATGGACTTTTTCATGATTTCCTTCGGAAGGGAAGTAAAGCCGGTGGTCCCTGTCGTAGATTTACGACGCGTATAGTCCCTTTCGTAGATTTACGACACGTAAAAGAAACTCAAGCGTGATAAAGAGGCTTCTGAGGAAAATTTCCGGTTTTTCACGCCCAATATAGAATGGGACGCTAAGAATCATAACAGTTAAAGAGCGTCCATAAATAAAACTCCGTTTAACTTAATATCTGAATTATTCCTCCATTCTTCTGATACTGACATTTTAATGCTGCTTAGTGTTGCTTTTAGTGTTCTATTTATTTAACTTGGGAACACTAATTGATTATTTTACGGAAGAGTGTATCATGAATAACGTAACGTGCCTAGAAGGGAAAGTTTTGTATGAATATTATTTACACTATGTATACTATCATTTAAGGGACATTTTAGCAAGTGGGTGAGGGAGTCCTTCCAAGCAGGTAGAGGTTTATCTAATGGAAGATAGTAATGTTTACTTGGTCTGAGGGAAGTGAGGGTTAAAGGCGCG
This sequence comes from Deroplatys truncata, assembly GCA_030765065.1. Lineage (NCBI taxonomy): Eukaryota > Metazoa > Arthropoda > Insecta > Mantodea > Mantidae > Deroplatys > Deroplatys truncata. The sequence continues at coordinate 110,093,095 of CM060981.1, forward strand.
CGATAGTGAACGACTGTTGGTTGTTTTCCAAAGTACGAGTTACGCGTAGCATAGTCCAGCATACTGTGTACCCATCTCACTAGCTAAAGCTTTACCTGAAAAATAAGCCACCCCATCCCCTAGGTTCTTTAGAAATGTTAATTATTTTAACAACTGCAATTAAAGTTAAAAATAAATATGAGGCAATTAAAATAGTGATAATATTAGTTGGATGACTATATATTTTTAATAAAAAATTATTTGATATGAAAATAAAGTTAATTCTATTTTGTATATTATCATATTGAAGGCCTCGTCGTCTCTATTTGAACAAAATTAAGCAAAGTAGTCATGAAAAGGAAATTTTCAACGCATTCGTCTTAAGTGCTGGCAGAGAGCCGTTTGTGGTTTAGAAAAGAATGTTGGATATGAGAGTTTCGTTCCTTCTCTATCTCTCTCTCTCTGCTGCAAAACACATTTGGCAGATCTGCTGCCACTATTTCAGATACTGCATTTCCCCATTGAAGTTCGCCGTTAACTTGATTTCTAAACCAAGGTTGTGTAATTACAAGCGTGTTCCATAAATCTCATCAAAACAAGAGTCCTCTCTCTGGAAACAATCCGTTCTACCAACTTTCCACTGCAGAAACGTTTATTTATATGAACCTTCCTCCTCCTATGTCTTGTTTTGTTTCGTGTCGAAGTCCTGTTGTTGCAGAATTCTGTGGTTTACTTTGCTCGACTCTGTGATTAAATTTCCGAATCTCAAGGGCTCCCATCTCTTCCAGTTACTCATTTGTGCATCTCTGTGGTTATTTTGGTGGACCTAAACATGCTTGTTGTCAGAGGTTTCGATTTACTGCTTGAAATATATCTTGAAACTTTTTATAAGCTCATGACCTCAGTTAGAGTGAAATATGTGGGTACAACGAATGCATATTTAATAAAGTATAAAACAAGAATGGAGTAAAATAATGTAGTTAGTTATCTAAAACATACTACATATTGATACTCATGCATCGCAAGTTTCAGATATGGGTTGTATAATTTATTTGATATACAGTACTCAACATGTGTCTTTACTCGTCACACTAAACTTTAAAGTTAATAGTTTTTAATAAGAACTGAAAAAAGAAACCAACAACAAAAACCACATAAACAAAAAAAAATAATAAATCAAACTTCATACCTGGCTCTAAAGTACTTAACCTCCCCTTCCCAACCGTCCCCTCCTCCTTACACTCTGAGCTGCACCCAGTTTGTAAAACGTACCAAATACTTCTCCTCTCCCAACTAGCAAGGTCCAACTAGTTCATAAACCTCTCGTTGAGTTAACAAAGAAATCTGGCATATAATTACTCATCAGGTGTTCTGTGTTGGTACAACGCGTTAGAATATAAATCCAAGTTTTTTCCTCTCGTATGCCTTCTTTTTAACAAATTTGATCGCCTGCAATGATCCCAGTCTAAGCCAAGCAAGTTCTGTTTCGCATGAAGATATATTTTCATATATTATTCATTATATTGTCTGCTGTCGATCTATGCCTCCCATTCGAATCTGCATCTTTCTCAACACATTCGCTGTAAATCCTTGTCCTTCCAACCAAATATAACCATACCTATTATTTCCAGCTCTCCTCCATTTTTGATGGCCACGTCTGGTTTCCTCCCATTGCATATTGTTGTAATAAATATTTGATCCACTCTCAACATTCTAATCCAATATCTGATCACCTATATCAGAGGGGGCGAAAACGGGACTCGCGAGTCGTTTTGACTCGTAGGCGCCGTTCCCTATCTGCTACCGTCCCTTTGTTTTTCACATGCTGCTGAGTGATGCAGTGCGTGTTGCATATGTAGTGATTCACGGAAGGAAGGCGTTTTCGCCACCCTTGACCTATATCATAGATTTAATCGCTTTGCTGTCTGCACTTATTCTCTAAACATAACATAGTTTTCTGTAACCCTACTGTAGCGGGATCGTTCGTTGGTTGGTCTAGTGGCGGGCGTATGATTCAGGAGAAGGCTAGGATTTTTCCGGATGCTCAAGGTAGAGGATGAGTTGTCGGTTGATTATGAGGTGATTTCTCAAGAAGTGTGGACAGGAGATGAATAACACTCGAAATTCCTCCTTCAGTGGCCCCATTTAACCCACACTGTTACAATCCCTTCTCGAATACTTCGTCACACAAGACTTGCCTTAACGACCCCGTCTACAATTTCGAATCTAAACTCGTATGCTTCCCTTATCCTATTCCCCCTACTCAAAGCAATTGTTTTAGGCGTTGTGAATTTCTGCGCACATATTCTCACAAGGAGTAACGCAACCTCCCCTTACACTAACTTGACACGAAATAGTGATGTGATACCCGTCTGAATCTACTCTCCCGTCCGAGATAATTTCCTAGTCTACTCCCCTTTTCTACTTTCGTCCAACCCTTTTTCTAGGTACGTGACTTTCATATATTCTAGTTGGCTATTTTTCTCGTGAATTAGAAAGTTTTCGTCTTCTCCGTGTCTGAAATTATCATATAATTTTCGCCTGATTGATTTTTCTGTGCGGATGGCTCATTCTGGAGTTTCCCATCTATTATACCATGAGCCAGCGTATTTTTTCCAGTCTTCACGAATTCTAAGGAGCCTAAGTGCTTTCTAATGGCCTCCACTGGTTGCTCGTGGAACATTAGTAATTTCTACGGTTTCAGTTCGTCTCTGTCCGCTCTGAAATACATGGTTTCATACGCTTTACTGTATTCATTTTATTTTTATTTAAATCTTTTTATTTATTACCTTCAGTTCCTTTCTTAATCTCTATCATTATCATTTTTATTCACCCATTTCCTGATCCTTCTTATTATCTGTAGTCTTATTTTTATAGTTATTATTATTATTATTATTATTATTATTATTATTATTATTATTATTATTGCTATTTCTTTTCGGGCGGATATTATTGCTTCACTACTATTTCCAAAGATACCCTTTAGAAACCCAGATCCCCGCCACATAAGTAATTATGGATGTAACACTGGTCTATACCTTGTCTCCACCAATTTTTAAATCATATCTGGAATTCTGCTCCATGCTTCCTGCTTTAACTTTCGTAATCTTAATATGCTAGTCCATCCTCCTTTCGTTGTAACCGTGAAACCCAAGTACACAAAAATCTTTACATTGTCCAGTTTTTCACTGTGTAAGTTCAGATCTCTGTACGGCTATATGCAGAGCTATTTTAGACGTAGTCGCTTTTTCTTTTTTGTATTTGCGTGAATTAAAAACATGAAGATGGCATATAAACGTTAATGTATTGGCACATTTATTAAGCGCGTTACACTGTTTTCCACGTTAAGTGTTTATTCAAAATACAATTTCTTTTTGGCTCCCTAAACAAGAATATCAAAAACTAGAAAAGCTTAAAGTTAAATAAAAGTATTCTATTGGAGTAGGTTTAGCCAATCAGAGACTTGAAATAGAGAAGATGTGCAAATTCAAACGGGAGACACTACAAGATGGCGTACGTAAGCAGTTATATTTAGTACGTGTTCAATGTGAGACATAAAAATTCGTTGTGGCGAGAATAATATAACGTTTACCTGTTAAAAAGTGCAAATAACAATAATGTCGCAGCTCTACAGTAGGGCATATCAGTGAAGTGTTATTTAATCGTGTGAAGCATTAATAAAAAGAAGTACAATACAATTATAATTTGTGTAAGCCTTTTTCTTTAGCCACACCAGCCCTTCTAAGAGATACGTGTTCTGAAAACTACTACTGACGCAGCCGAGGCATACATATATAATATTTAAATAAACATTAAAATACAAAGTTAATTTTTTAAACGTGGGGGTGAAGGCCACCGGAAAAGTAAAGTTGGGGCAAAGGCCACCGGAATCTTTTATCGTAGTGGGGCATACACTCCAAGAAACATATCTCCCATACGTGGGGTTGCAACTACTTCAAGTTTGGCTACCATACGTAGTGCAACAACTACAACAATTTAACTACTTCAAATTTTATTTTCAGGAAATCTCATTGGCAGCAGCAACGTTTAAGATAAGAATCTGTTTTATATTTTCCTATATACATCCACATTTAAGCGATTTGTTTCATACTAATGCATGATTGCTTGCAATCTAAGATTACCATCACCATTTATTTCAGATTAAATTTACTTATGTAAATAAGTAATCGTGTTGAATTTTGCTTTACTTTACCTTGTTTGTCTGACTGTAAATACAAAGCAATGTAAATTTCATACTCGCTAGATTTCGATACATTAGCGTATAAAGAGTTACATTCAATATATCCTTTATAACAAATAAATTTATTGATCCACATGTTAAAGAAGGTCGCACGGAATTTTATATATATTCTTGTTTAGAGACCCAAAAAAAATTTCTATTCCGGGTAAATATCGATATTGAACTTCTGGGTGGAATACAATATTCCTCTACTTTAAATACGTTAGTAGAGAAAGTAAAAATGATATAAAATCAAAGTGCAGTCGTTTTAATTTTGTCCATTGCTTGGAGTATAAAACAGCACGAGAAAAGGGTTTGCCTTTTGAGGCTTTTGAAAGAGACCGAGTTTGCGGACAGATCTATCCGAGTTAAAGTTTCTCGTGGGTTTGATATCTGAGATTACAGCTCTTTTTTAATCAACCATCTCTCATGTAGACCACAGTGTAAACTGTGGCAAGCCAGCAACAGGAGAATGGGCTTGCCTTTGTATGTCAACACTACATGTCGGGTTTTGGAGAAACGGGAATAGAAGCAGATTTTGGCAGTTTTAACTCTTTCAGTTTCAAAGCTATGCCTTTTAGCTATGTCGTTTACTCTGGACAGAGAAGCAAAAACACCGGCATCAATATCTTATGTCTTTGTAGGTGGCATAAGGGCAATATGGTAAATTTTGATTGGGAATTTTTGTATATAAACACAATACTACAATACTTTTGAAGGAATGCTATGTTTAATGAAAATTAGTTAAAGATGCTTTCATATATAAATTTGGAAAATATAAAGGAAGCGTTTAAAGCATGTTGTATTCTTATCAATAGGAGGATAGAATACAGGTAAAAAGAAAACAGTGTGTACGTTGCCTTTCGCGTTCAATTACGAACGCTTGTAACCGCTTAAATTGTTGCCAATGTTTGCCTCATAGTTCGTGATTGATTCACCAGAGACGGACATATATACGGCATCTGCGGTGCCACTGTCGCTTCTTTAGCCTTTAACAGTTTGGAACGAGGCACCATTTCTTATTGAATTCTTGGTTTCCTCGAAGTAAGTGTGCAGATCTCGGGGTAAGTGCCGTTCTGATTTTTCCTTTTTGGGGGGGGGGGGTTTGTGCTGTCATGGTTACCTTAGTTTTCTCGTTGCAAATTCGCCTGATTAAGCATATCCAAAATGAAAAAGAATTAACGAGAAAGCAAGACCACAGGCGGATACTAAATACTTTGAAATTGTAATTCGGCTGTAATCTGCTTTTGCTGTGCGTTGTTAATATTAAGAATTTAAGTTGTCATTAAACTCTTAATATCCAAGTTTATCTAATTGTTATATTCCCGTGGCTTTTGTTAAATTCTTAAGGGGTTATTATCCACTCGTATATTGAGGCAGTATTTTTAACACTTAAATAATACCACTCTAATTATGTAATATATAAATTCAATAACAGCCCGCCTTAAAGCAATATGTATATAAATGATATATAAGGTGTATGTAAAAGCCATTGTATTATGTTTATATTATTGTGTACATGTATAATAATATTATGTGAATGTATTACGTAATTTAATAATGTAAGAGCTGTGAGAATAGAGGCCGAAAGTTGCTAACAATCAGGAAACCTTGATGCAGTAATGAATTGGAAAGTTTAATAATGCTACTAGTAATTCTTGGAACAATAATTTAATATTTAAAACCGTTTATTAATAGCCAATCAAAAAACTAAGAGAGCTGAAATTTAAATAAAAGTATTCTATTGGAGTAGGATTAGCCAATCAGAGACTTCAAATAGAGAAATTTACAAATTTAAGCGGTAAAGGCCAGTCGCTAGTAGACAGCGTTCCCAACCGGACGTTACACGCGTTCCCAAGCAGTTCAATACGTATTCAGTGTGAGACGAAAGTTTATTACGGCGAGAATATTATAAAGTTTCTGTGTTAAAAGTGCAAATAATTAATAAATAATCTCACAGCTCTCTATATAAGTGAAGTGTTATTTAATCATGTGAACGATTAATAAAAGAAGTGAAGTAAAAATTATAATTTGTGTAAGCCTACATAGTTTAGTCGCATCACCACCTGCTAAGAGATATATGTTTCTAAAAATTAATACTGACGCAGCCGAAGCAAACACACACACATGCATATATATATATATATATATATATATATATATATATATATATATAAAATGTTTAAAGAAACTTTAAAATACAAAGTTGATTCCTAAACGTTGGGGCGAAGGCCACCGGAAAGTGATCATTGGGGCGAAAGTCATCGGAAACTTTGTACCATACGTGGGGCAGTTACTTCATCAAGTTTGGCTCCCCAACAGTGAAACTAGAATACAACAACTCCTTCTCAAATTGGCTTTCTATACGTGGCAACAGCTCCTCTCTTAATAGGAATTATGTTCCTATTCTGAAATAGTTAATTTATAGAGTTTATCTAAATTGCTGTATTCCTGGGTGCTCCATTCAGTATTACTTCAATGCGTTAAAATGCAGTCCTGTTCAAATTATAGTTTTATTGCTTCGCTGTGTGTCTCTTTAATGTGTTAATTTCTAGATTTCTTCGAATTCGTAGTTTTTACTTTAACAAAGTGTTACGAATTTCCAAAATCGGGACTTTTGTAAGGGAGTGACCATGAAGTTGGGACGAGTTGTTGTTGTTAAAGTGCGAGGTCACGCTCTAGGCACGTGCTGTAATTTGCTTTACCTAGTACATATTTCTTTCTCCGAACGTGTATTGTGTGAGCTCTCAAGAGAAATTTAATCTGAACACATAATTCTGTTTGTTGCAGTACACTTCTAAAATCTTTAATATTGTCAAGTTAAATTTTAGATACATGTGACTCAAAGTATTATGACTGCGTTATTAAAGGATTGTCTAGAGACAATCTAATTCCTCTAGAAACAATCCTTTAATAATAGAAATTAGATATCCTATATGTTTTTGGGGAGGCATCTCGTACCTTGTCGCGGGTTCGTCCTGACCCTTATTTAATGATCCGAACGTTTTTTACGCAAGGCTCCTCCATCGATAAATGAGAGTACACAAAATGCGCACGAACTCAAAACAGTAGTGCATGTAGCATATGCCAGTTAGTTACACCTCAAATACAGAAATGTACACACAGCTACACCAAAGGATGCTGGACCTGGCGAAATTGGTGGCTTAAATCGCGCAGACAATGAGAGCAGAAATGAGAGCTAATCAGATTCGATGACTTTTTTCTCCCAGTAACCTCTTTGTGTAGATAAACTATGAGTTAGGAAACATAAAATCCACTCAAGTCCAAGTTAACAGCCTATAGAGGATTCCTCCTTTTAGTGCTTTGCCAAAACACTCCTGCAAAGTAGCTTAAGCACTGTGTATATCAGCACTTTCTGTTTTCAAATGCTTTCCTGTTCATTGTAAAGATGGGATTTATAAAAGAATAGCTGGAAGAGCCTGAGAAGATCTGTCTAAAAAAAGCAGAACAGCGCTTGAACAGTATCTATGTTTACACTTTCTCATTTTTAAAGAAGTAACTATTCGGGAAAATAGATCAGGCTGTAGCGTCCGTAGATCGGATTCGGGAGATCCCGGTTTCAACTCGCGTTGAATTGGACACTCTGACCTTAAGTTTTTCATGGTTTTCCCAGTTGGGTAGGAGAGTACTGGGATAGATTATACACGACTACGAATTCTTTGTCACTCGTTTCTCTCATTTCATTTTCTTTCATATTTAAGGGCCAGGCACGATGTTCCTTGGTTGCATGGCGCACTGGTGGATGTGTTTGCGAAGAGAACCCGTTCCCTGCTGCCGCATTTGTCCATGCGGAAAAGAGGCTCATCGAAGGGGCTTCTAGGTATATGCAATATATAAAATCTAGGTACTCTGCTACCTTGCGCCTGGCACCTTTCCGTCGCCTTTCTGCTCTTTCAATTTAATTCCTTCCTCTGGGAAGTTTCGTAGGCACAGTAGGCCTACCTGCTGAAATCTCACTTCGTATCCAATCTTGTCTATATGGAAGTAACTATTTCTTAAATATTAACACTCAAGAATTCCTCTAATTCTCTAATCACTTAGCTTTTAAGATAAAATTATGTGATCAGCATTCACTATTATCTACTTCTTGCAATATCATTAGGTACAGCAATGCTATCGGCTAGATAAAGATTTCATTAATATAGGTATTAGGCGAAAAATATTCACGACAACGCTAAAGCTTAATTTTTAGCACTCAAAATTAATATTATAAACTTTGTGTAAAGACCGTATTTCTGTTTTAAAATTTCCAATTGGATATCCATAATTTGGCCAGAATTTTCCTTTCTCCCTTTAAACACAACTCTATATACCAAAATGTTCCGTAATAAACTTAAAGCAATGCTGCCAGTATTGTAAATTAATGACACTGCAGAGTTCAAACACAATTAAGAAAAAACGGAGGCAAATCCTGCAGTAAGGGAATGCACTATAATGTACAGTAATAAAGGTGTTTGCAACTGATTAATAATCACTTAGTATGTGACATTTAAAAATCGGACGAAGTTACATTATTTTCTTCTGATTGAAGCAGTAACGATAGTCGATAATTTTTAAGTTGATTACTTTACCTGCTTCTGATGTGATGTTGAAGTTCGTTCTGTTATCTCGTGCGCCAGCTGCTCCAGTGGTGGAGGTATGAATACTTTCTCAGGGTATGAGAGAGCGTATTGTGAAAGATAACGCCACTAAATTGACTGAGAAATTCAATGTGATCTAATACTTGTGCTATTGAAGCGAGTAGCCGACCGTTTGAAGATAGAATGAAGCTTATTATAAATCGTAGCACTTGAAACTGTAACAAGGGACATATTGTACCTGCTAACTTCTGCAATATAAATTTTACGGAATGGAATAACTTTTTCAGCTAAAAAAAACTAGGATCATAACTTGCCATTATTAGCTAAAATGTTGCTTGCAAAATATCCTTCGCGATAACTGCGAAATCTTACTTACACAAGTGCTTCACTAAGTGCTTAAAATAACACACAAGTATTCACAAGTATTCAGATGACGAATGTATGCACGAATGTGTGCACGAATAAATGTCTATCGGTACCCCTGCAGGTAACAGTGTAACTCTCTGATTTAAAATGAACGCCTATTTCTTAGCTTAAGCTTCGCCTACATTTTACTCCCCACCAACATTATTTCACCCGGGCCAATATTCAACTCTCTTTATGCGAGTTTCTTACCTTGTTACTAGGGGGCCTGGCTAAAATATCAGAATTACTTTCACTTCTCTTTTTCAGAATTGGCCTACGTTTACACACGTCTTGAATTACAACTTAACTGCCTGCCGAGAATTTTTAACGCCAATGCTTTCTGTATTCGGCTGTCGCTAATGCCTTTCCTTAACATGACTTCCTAATTACCTTCCTCTTTCCGGACAAAACTTTAAACTCAAGCTTATTGCGTTATACGTTGATTTAATATATGGAATTTATTTATTGCAATTATTTCTCTATCTTACACTTATTCTTTACTTAATGATTTATATATTCCGGTCAGTAATTGCGTATCATGATTTGTCACTAACCGAAAAGGATACTGGCTTAAATTTGCAAATTTCATCTGAATAAAAGACTGCAGTCTTATATTTCAGTTGCTTTTTCCAGTAGGTAAATTGTCTATAACTGGTCCAGGAACAGTGATAACGTTAGCCATTATCAGTATTGATGAATCCGCAATTGTAGTACAGATAACCTTCCTGGTAAAGTGTTTAAAAGTTCATTTTAACATTTCAGGTGTCCATAAAAGTGAGTGAAATGGTTTTAGAATAAAGTTGGAGTACATCAAATTGAGAAATATTCAACATTAGTGTTTCACGGATAAGGAAACTCCCAGAAAGAATATTATTCGCCAAGACACCCTGCCTGAGAGTCGAACTTGAGTCCAATGTACTGCAAGACACATTACTTCCACCCACGGAACGTATTTCTTCCTGAGATACGTGGTAAAACGAGAGCATCTTTAGCACTGTGCTCTTTTGCTGGCATATACCTTGGAGTTTGTCTTTGAAGTACCATCCAATTTATTGCAGTTCCTGAGGTTTAACTTTTAGGGATTTAATTTATTGAGTGCACTTCTGAAACAACTAGACTTTCCGCTTGTAGTTAGGTACTTTTGCATATTGGTAGTGAGCCAGCTTCTTGAACAATTTATTGGTGGCAAAAGTTTATTGGTGTTCCAATGATAATTTAATGGAGGAACAAGTTTTAAATGGGCAGAAAATTCTCATAAACTGAAGTTGAATTTCAAATTTTAATGCCAGCAGTAAACAATAGTTTAACATATGTTAATGACAGAATTTGTTTTTTTCTATTTCGCCGTTTAGATGTAAATAAATAAAATGCTGCAATAATCCAAATTAAAAAAGTTCTAACTAATAGTGCTTAACAATAACAATAACTGAACAAACTAAACTATTCTTTGGTAACTAAATTTATTGCTTACTTTAGCTTAAAAGTCAAGTAAAATTTAAATTAAAATTGTATCATTTTTTATAATTAACGTGAATGTAATTTTAATGCTCAAACCGTAAAAGTAAGTATAACATGGAACTATTGCTAAACTGTCAGAGAGAAATATACAAATAAGATTTTATAAGATAACTATTTTGTTTAAGATACCTAGTTGTGATGGTATTCTCCCTTCTCCCAAGCCACTTTGCAGGTGAAAAGGAATCGAAGCAGTAAAGGATAAAAGGTAATTTTGTAACTTGAACGCTTATCTTGAGAAGCCCTTTATGTAAGTTTAACTGATAATATTTAAGTTCAATCCGAAAGGTGAATTTTTAACTCTGGAAGCTTCTTTCATTTTTGTTAATATGGACTCTACCGCTTGGGTGCCTAAGATATGTGAAGTACTGCATTGGAATAAAACGTTTAGTATTGAGATTTTACAGATTACAGCTTTTTACACAGTTAACCTATGAAAACGTTTTGGAAAGGATTGCTCACGCTTTTGAGTATGTATGTATGTATGTATGTATGTATGTATGTATGTATGTATGTATGTATGTATGTATGTGTGTGTATGTATGTATGTATGTATGTATGTATGTATGTATGTATGTATGTATGTATGTATGTATGTATGTATGTATGTATGTATGTATGTATGTATGTATGTATGTATGTATGTATGAATGTATGTATGTGACGCAGCCACGCTACGTCCTCCAACAATGAAGCAATACCTTTTCCTCACGATTGCTGCTTTTCTCCTCCTAGTTGTTTTTTTTATACTTTGCCACGGCTGCTCGAGCATGAGATCTTAATCACTGGGTATGCGTGAGTGTATGCACAGAGAAACACGAACGCTTTCTTGGAACACTTTTATTTTCACCATTTAAAATAAAACTTAAGGTTTGCCGATCACTTTTAAATGCATACGATGCTACTGTGTCTTTACCAAGACCGAAGATTATTAACTACAGCTGAACGTTCTACCCTCTTGCATGTTCGCCGCCAATGTTCACAACTCGACGAGAATGTCGTCCCGCTTTCACCGATCGCTCAGGAGAGACTGGATTTCACCACCGCGCTACAAAGAGGAAAAACTCCTAACTTTCCCTCTCTCCCCTCAAAACGCTCCTCAAACTTAGCGTCATGAAGCCTCTAATGACCTTCACATCCCGGCCAGTGCAACTGTGCCCATAAATTCCAAGAGAAACTGGCTTCAGCTATTTTACCCTTTATACCTGGGGCTGGTCCCTAATTAGCTAAGCTGTGCCTGTCTGGTCTTTCTGTCGCTTTTAACAGTCAACAATTTTCACAATGCTTCTCCTTTTTATACATACACTGAAATTAAATATTTTATTATTTATTTTATATCACTATCCTTCTCAGATTATTATGATAATTATTGACTTCATAATTTCGGCTTCATATGTATGTATGTAAGCACATTAATTTAACAACGATATTTCGGTGTAATGATAAATCTTTTACTTCAGATATCCTTTAGGGATTCCAAGAGAACAATTTCAAGAAAGGTGTCTACCACAATAAACCCTCCTGTTTTCTTAAAACGCTTGGTGGGTTTTATTATACTATATCTGGGACAATAGCATGATGAGGAACTGTATATTTTGAACCTTTTGGACGGCTATGCAGTCCTTTCATTCCCATTGAATTTTATGGATACAACTGAGAAATTATAAGGGATAAACGTATAATACAGGAAAATGTAGAACACATTAAATATTTAGTTTTATTTTTATACTTTTTCTTTAGTCTTTTCACCATATTCGTTGCAAGTTACGATTTCCAAAATGCTTCGTGCAATGAACATATTTGTGAATTTTCAAACTTTTTTTCTTCTTTCTCTTTTTCCAGGCGAGATCATTGGTAACTTGCCTTGTAAAATGAATGGTTTTCGTTTTTGCAATTTAAATGTAACGAGAACCACATTATCTAAATGGAAATAATTTCTAAGGAAACTCTGTTATTCTTGCGTTGAAGGAATAGAGGAATATCTTTTTGAACGAATAGTTCAACTTATAAGTGATACTTGGACTATAACAGGTAGATAAACTCGTGAAAATGTTACATCTAAGCGTTTTTAAAGCCAGAAAATAACAATAATAATAATAATAACAAAAGAACGCAACATTGCATACAATATCAGCTTACGGTATTTAAGCATGGATTTATAGTGTTCACAGTCCTTCTTTAAAATCTTCATCAGTAGAAAATTGCTAAGGAATATTTAACTATAGTCTAGACTTCGCGCCATTAAAACGAAATACGATATGCTATTATGACAACCTTTTAATTAGTCTTAATATGTATGGATACCAAACTGCACGTGTCAAAAACACCAAAAGGCTAGCAACACCTAAAAGTAAATGACATAAGTTTTTATTTCTTTTTAGCTGCAGTTAGCGGAATTACAAATGAATAATGGTGCTGGAATAGCAATTAAAGATGACGTTTGAACAACCTGCATATTCAGGTTTTTCCAACATCTCCTGGAAAATCTAATATCGCCATCTCCACTCTTCTACTATTACCCAAGTAGCTTTTGATGCAGCTTCTTCTTCTTCACTTCAGATTAGGCATTTTAACTGTCCCGTCCTCGCAATCTTCACTTTAATCTCATGTTTTTTTCTGAAGTTCCGATATCTATTTTTCCTAAAGGTTTATGAGTGTTAATTAAAAGTGATATCCTTTCTTCACCCATGCGGTTTATGTTCTCCTCCCAATTATGCTTATGTTCCTCAATTTTTTCGTATAACTTATAAACATTCAGTTCTTCTTTAGTTGTTTCATTTCTTATCAAGTCCAGTCTAGTGTAACCTTTATTTCTCCGTAAAAATCTCATTTCTACTACCTGAATTTTTATTATCCACTATCTCCGACATACATAAACACAGGGACCACCATGGTCCTTTAGAACTCTGTTTCTTTACTTGTTTTATTTTGTAGAGTTCTTTTCATGGTTTCCATATTTTTGGCTAAGCCCTGAACTTTCTTAACCCAGACTGAGGGGATTAAGTTAAGCATTTTCAGATATGATCTCAGGTTTACAGTTTCGGTTTGGCTGATACATTATTGCTATGAAATTACTGAATATATATGCAGTACTGGAACAATTTGTGCCTTCGTCAGAAGACAAATTCATCGCTATAACTCCCAGAAAGCGTTATGAGGAGTTGTCATTCACAGAGATTGTATTTTGGTACTCACTTTTTATCTTGATAAAGATTCAATCTGCCGTTCTGTACGATACAAATCGATGTTTGTATCGAATGAAACCTTAACGATAATTAAAAAACTCATCTCATGTTTTCAATTATTTCTAAGTTTTAGTGTGGCCTATATTCTACATAGTTAAAATTAATATAGTGGTTTTCAGGTTCAAAATCATAAAATGTTTGGGGAAATAAGATAATTTACTGTTTCGATAAGCATGTGATAAAAATGCATCTGGTGCTATACTGGTTTCAAATTAGCAAATTTAAATGTTGGACATACCTACTCACCAAATGTATGGTTAAAGATTACGTATGCTATCTAGTTTGGAACTCAAACATTTTGACGCTGACCTCTGACGCATCTTTGTTATTCCTGGCAGTTGCTTCAGTGGACTCAGAGTCCTGGGTTCGATGGTTGGATGGCAGGGATTTGGAATTTGTTTTAGGTAGAGCTGAGATTCTAGTTTTCAGGGGTGGTGACACTGCCTTGACGATATCAATAATACTGCCGGAGAAGTTTGAGTTATGTCTTTATTTTGTTACGTAGATTCCTATCTGGTCAACCCGCCACCTTCGTCTTCGAAACCACTGTTATTCTTATTACTTTCGAAGTCGCTACTTATGTGTTTCTCCGATTAGCCCTCGAATTGCCTAGATTTCCTAACTTCATTTTTTTACACTATAAACTTTCTGATTATTTTCTTCTAATTTTGTTTCGTCGACCGTCCTCGTGGTTAGTTTGTACCCGAATGTGCCTCGGCCGTTCTCACGGTTAGTTTGTACCCGAATGTCCCGGCGTTTTCTTTCCTCCTTCATGCCTTTCGCCAAACGTAGAATTTTCCCCCTCTCCCTTTCTTAAGTTTCGTTCTGTTTTAAGTTCAAACGTATCATGTGATGCCTACGCGATCTTTCGATTGGCTATCATTTTGTTTCATGATTTTTATTATTGGCTACCCCCACTTGACAACTTTCAAATCTGCTTCTTACAGCTTATTTTGAGTTTTAAAATCTTCCCACGAACATTCTTAGATCGTAGATAAGGCACATATACTTCCTCACCCTTTTAAGCTGTGAACCCGTTGTAAACCCTGTCCGAGCCAAAAGTATAAAGGCGAGACTTCCGGTATGCAGGTTCGTTGACCATCGCAGGTAAAATACCTCTGCTTCGAGGAAACAAACTTTGTTTCTCTGTCTTCCCTACAAAACCCATTCCTAATATGAATTCAGCACATTTTCGTCGCTATGTTCGATCGTATATTATTATTATTATTATTATTATTATTATTATTATTATTATTATTATCATTATCATTATCATTATCATTATCATCATTATTATTATTATTATTATTATTATTATTATTATTATTATTTCTCCTGGGTCTCTATAACCAGCTTCATATGCCCTGACGGTAAATTTATCATCGGACCTTTAGGTTGGATGATGGGTTTATCGTTAATGACCCATCTAAGCTAATCTAATGTCCCTCTCTCCCTCGCTTCCTTTCATTTATCGTTTTATTTATTTATCTATTCATTTATTTAGTGGCTTACGACGATTTGATGGCGAGCCTACCGTTATACATTTATTCTGTTCACAATGCATTCTTCAAACAACTTTTTTTTTTAATTTAATCACACATCTTAGTTCCATCTTTCTCTCTCTCTCTTGCACATTACATACAATACTGGTTTTCTTGAGGCTATTAGCAGCCTCCACACTCAGACACCTTTTGGTACCTTTTTTGCCAGGTATACATTCTGTCCAGTTTTCTTACTGTATGTCATTAACATCGTGAATGTCAAGCACACGGTTTTACAGGACATTGCTATCCCAAAACTACCAATTTGTTTGTAAACAATGTTCGCATATATGACTTTCCTTACTCGTGTTCCGAGTGCGTTTGTACATTTTCCCTATCCGACTCTACTAAATTTCCTTGGTCCTGTTTGAATGGACGAATCAATGATAGATGGTACCTACCGATTATTTTCCCGGTCCTTAATTGTTGGAGTTGAAATACCCTGTCCCCGAAGGTTTGTGATATCCGATAAGGACCTTTCCAACACATATGCATACGTCTGTATTCCTTCTTTACTAGCGAAGATTTGTCAAAATTCCTCACTAGTACGAGGTCACCTGCTGCCGAAGTCCAGGTACGTGTGTATCTCTTGGCCTTCTGTCTCCTTTTCTCTGCTTTGGCTTTTAATTTCTCAAAGGCGTTCTTAATCCTTTCCGCGTCCGATTCCTCGATAGTTTCAATCGCTCGTGGTACACCCGGAATAATACTATATGGTTCATTTCCTGTGTGAAGTTGCAGTGGCGTGTATCCATGGTTACAGTTGAGACTGTTATTGAATACATTCTCGATGTATTCAATGCATCCGGGCCAACTAGTATGTTTCTGATTCGCTAAAATCCGTAACGCAATACTCAGGTCCCACATCTGTCTTTCGCAAGGATTTGAACTTGGATGATAAGCGCTAATATTGTACACTTTTATGCCTGCTTCGAGTAGTCTTTCCCGAAATATCCTTCCCTTATGTGCCGGTGCATTATCCACCAAGATCGCCGCCATTTTTCCATAATTTGGTACGTAGTGATCAACTATTTTGCTCGCGCAGATAGCGCTGGTCAGCTTCTTGACTGGGTATAGCTTCACAAATTTGCTCATCACGTCGACTAATACAAAAACATATTTTAATCCTTTTCTTCCGGTGGGCATGGGGCCGTGGCCATCGGCCGTAATTAACTGGAGAGGTAGATCCCTCAGAATCGTCTGTGGTGATAAATCATATCGGACATTCAGCGGCTTAGCTTTCTGACTCATTGCACAATGTGCAACAAAGGCCCTCAACTTCTTACCAAGCCTTGGAATGTAAAAGTGCCCATTAATGACCAGGTTTGTCTTCTCCACTCCGGCATGTATGAGTGCGCGATGATATGCATCCATAACTAATTCTTCCAATACAGCAGGTACGAACACTCGCCATGTCGGCCTTTCTCTTCCACACAGTTTATATATCACATCGTTTAGAATGCCGTATTTCCCCGTGTTTTGTTTACTGATCGGCGTGGCTATCTTCATTATTTCGGCTATCTTCTCATCTGCCCTTTGGAGCTGATGCAGCCTCTTCATTTCGTCTGCTAAGCGTTTGTTTAACGTTAGATCTAGTTTCATCACGCAAAGCTCTCTTTGTGTATTTCCCTGCGTTTCGGGGAATTGCTCCCCTCTCTTTAGTCTGGACAACATGTCACTGAACGTATTCAAGCGCCCTGTTATGTGGCGCATTTCTATATTGTAAGCCATTATCTCGTGTATGTATCGAGAAATTTTGCTGCTCGTTAATTTACAGTTCTTGATGAATGACAAACTTATATGGTCTGTGAATACGATAATCTGCCTGTTGTACACAAAGTGTTTAAATTTTTGCAAGGCAAAGAAGATGGCCCCTATTTCTTGCTGGCTAACACAAGCGATTCTTTCGGCTTTTGTTAATGCTCTGGAAGCTGTAGCTATCACATGTAATTCCTTGTTTTCGTCAACTTGGGCTAGTACACACCCGTAAGCAATTGACGAGGCGTCAGAATAAATATGATAAGGAAGGTCCATACGCGGGCGTTTTAACAGTATCGATTCACTGAACAACTGCTTTAGCCTGTTAAATGCATTTTCTTCGGCTTCGGTCCACCTCCATTTCCTGTTCTTTTCTAGTAACGCTCGTAATGGGGCAGTATGCTCCGCGTATCTGATTACAAACCGACTTTGATAACCAAGTACACCTAGGAACTTTCGCACCTGCTTCGGGTTCTTGGGGCGGGGAATTTTCTGAATTGCTTCCACGCGCTCGGGGTCAGGCGAGACGGTTTCTCCAGAAATTATATAACCTAAGAATTTCACTGATGTAGCGAAGAAAGCGCATTTATCCCAGTTTAACGTCAAACCACTGTTTGCAAGTCTTCCAAGAACTTTGTCAAGGTGTTGGAGGTGTGACTATATGCCTAAATCATGTATTAGGATGTCGTCCACATATTGTGACACATACCCTTCAGTTTGTGTGCCTAAAATCTGGTGTAATGCCCGGAGCAGTGCACCACCGCTAACATTTATTCCAAAGGGACAGCGCGTAAAATTATACAAACATCCAGAATGATAGAAGGCCGTATATTTGCGCAAGTGAGGGGCCAGTTTGATTTGCAGGTATGAATTGGTCAAATCCAACGAAGTAAACCATTTTTGTCGCCCGATACTTGCTAAGATTTGCTCTACATTCTGCGTGCAGAACCTGTCGGGACGGATAAACTTGTTTACATGTCGGCCATCGATAGTTAGCCGAACGCTCCCATTTCTCTTCCGTACTATACATAACGCATTTACGTACAGAGTCTGACAGTTCAATAATGTTCTCTCGTAACAGTTCTTGGATTTTCTCGTCTACCGCACTTCGCAATTCGAGTGGGATTCCCCTACACTTATGTTTGAAAGGCATGACGTCAGATATTTCAAATGTATATTCATAGTCATGGTATACTCCAGTCCTTGGGGTGAACACACCTTTGTGTTTTACGAGAATGTAAAAGTTTTCTTTCTGTTGGTGGTTTAAGCAGCCTATTGATGCTACATATTCGTGTATACCTGATAGGAACATGTTTTGTTCACTCACTACCTGCGAGTCGTCCGGTCTCTCACCGAAATAAACATTTTCATTTTCTGTGTTTAACCCACAATACTGAGGTGCTTGACCTACTTCTGACTCATCAGCTGACTGCAGTGGCGTGTCATTAAGATCTCTCCCTTCGCACAGTTGTTGCGTAAAAATTCTAACCACGTTAATGCCTCCCCCAATGTGCAAATATTCAATAAAAAATTGTTCTTGTTGTATTTGCTCTTCTATCTCGGTTAGTACCGTGTATTCCATACTCGGGGTTTGAATGAACGGTATTCTTCTTAGCGATCCGTCTACTGAAAGTGTCAATAGCGCTCGTCCATAGTCAATAGTGGCTTGAAATGCATTTAGCACGTCGCTTCCCATCAGTATGTCTACTACCAGTTTGTCTATTACTAAACACAATATTTCAAGTTCAACATCCCCTATGCAAGCATTAATCATGTCCTGCTGCGATATCTTTTGTTTCGCGCGGCCTAAAGTCATTATGCAGTATGCGTTCTTTACGGGCAGTGTCTGTAAGTTCTTATTCTTTTCACTGAGGTGGTTGAAGAGTGCTTTACTGCACGCAGAGATCATGGCTCCACTGTCTATTGTTACCAAGTACGTCTCATTTTCGATTAATGCCGCTACTCTCGGAGATTCCGTTATTTCCTGGTTTTGACTTATCTCCGTGTATCCGAATTCTTTGTCATGACAGTTTCGGCTGATATTGTGGCCTACACTATTTGCTTCTGTATTACTTTCTCTACTACGTATAGTAAGTAGGGGAAGTATTGCATTCCACCCAAAAATTCGATACCGAGATTTCACCGGAAATACATGTTTTGAGACCTCCTGAATCCAAAAAAAGCATTTTTGGAAACATGTCCGTGTGTGTGTCTGTGTGTCTGTGTGTGTGTGTGTCTGTGTGTGTGTGTCTGTGTGTGTGTCTGTGTGTGAACAGCATAACTCAAAAACGAACAGTCGGATAAACACCAAACTTGGTATTTAGGTTCAGTATCTTCCAGAGATGCGACACGAAGGTTTTCAAGAAAATCCCCCCACCCCAGACTACCCTTTACATGGAACATTTTTCGAAAATTTTAATTTTCTCAAAAATGGCTCTAACGATTTTGTTTAAAATATCATATGTTTAAGATAATGCCATGAAAAATGAAATGTATATCTCGAATTTTCTGGGAATGTCTCCAAAAGTATTCTTCATTGTAAACGACTTTTGCATAACTGGTAAACCATAAGAGATAGACAAAATTTTACTACACAAAAAATGTTGATCTCGTTAAAATACACAACTTATGTTATATACATTTCTTTTGTTGAGTGAACCGTTTTCGAGATATTGCTTGTTATTCCCTTAAATTTTCCAATACTTATACTTTTTCTCAAATTCGTTATTCATTTTTTTATGTCCTGGACTTGCAAAGAGAATGGAATTCGACACATAGCAACCAGCGTTAAAATATTTGACCATCGCTTAAAAGCTACCATATTCCCCTTGCATCTACAAGAAAATTAGCAATAAGATTGACATCTCGATATCTCGATTAACATAAAGCATATGGAGAATAGGCGTTTGTAAAAATAGATTGTACAAGAGTAGAGAAAGTCATGTGAGTGTAACACATCAGATTTTTTTTGTTTTCGTTCCCTGTGTAATGCGAGAACCTGCTCGCATTCTCTGAAGTTGAGCCTGGGAACGCTAAGACTCTTCCTGCCTCTAGTTTTCCGACCGTCGTGGCCACGATCCTTGACTGGGGCCTATCCCTTGGCCTATGCTTTGTCCTGCCATTGCCCCGCTTAGGTGACCTATCGCATCATCCCTTTCGCGGTGGACATTTTGCGGCTGTCGTGTCTGTGATGGGTACCCGCTCGGCGTCAAAACGAGACTGTACGTAGGCATGCTTAAGAGCTCGTGGTTCTCATCTCTACGGGGTGGGGTCGCTGGCCGGCTTGGAGGTGTTCTTGGCCTGTCCGGAGGTGTCCTTGGCCTGCCCGGGGTGTTTCCAGGCCGGTTCGGGGGAGTTTCTGGGCGGTTCGGAGGCGTTCTTGGCCTATCCGCTGTTCCACCGTGGAGGTTTATTTCCCCGGTGTTGCCCACTATTCGCCGGGTACCTGGAGAATCTCATGTACTGAACGGGATACTCCTCATGTTGCCTCGGTGGCCTACTCGTGCCCGTTTGGTTCCAGGGCCTATAGTTTCTCTCCCGATTTCTTGTAAATGGCTCTTGATAACGCTGTCGGACTGTGGAATAGTTGTTCAACGCACCTTGTGCCCTCGTCCCATCATTACGATGCGAATGTATCCGATCACTGTGTCTACCTTCAGTCCTGATTCTGGGCCTATCTTCTTCCCGCGTTCCGTACCCCTGCAGAGCGGTAAGTAGTTCTATGGATTCGCTCAGCGTCCTCGGCCGTGCTACCACGAGGTGATGACGTATGAAATCTGGGAAGTGTCGTGTCAGGAGGGATACAAATTCACCTTCGGGCATCGGTGGGTCCAGGAGTTGACTTAATTGGCCGAGTCGCAAGAAGTAGTCGACCATCGACTCATGCTTCTCTTCCCTGTATCGGCCATTATTTATTTCTGCGCGCACCCTGTACTGTGCAACGCCACTCCAATATTTTTCCAAAAATGCAGACCTAAAATGTTCATATTGTGCATGCTCGCCCACCGTCAATCGAAACCAACTCAGGGACGGGCCTATCAAGCTCCTTTTTATAATAACCATTTTGAAACGGTCGGGAATTCCCCTAAGCGCGAAATAAGATTCGAGGTTATTAATGAACTGCTTCGCATTATCGACTTCACTGTTGAACTTGGGGATTGGCAGTTCATTAAAAAATTGTAAAGGTATATTACATTGTTGCAGGGGCTCTACGGTGCTTGACATTTCACTTGCCGGGTGCGATGAGGCCGAAGGAGTGCAGGCATTGGGCGCCAAATAACGCTGACCTCGGTTCGCTACTCGGGTTGTTACCCTGGAACGACGAAAGCGCGGAAACCTGAGAGGTAGTTCGCGCGTCCGTGGCTCCTTGAGATCGCGGTTCGATTTGTTCTACCGCGTCCCTGCGAGCATTGACGGTCTGTGTCAGTTCCTCCCTTAATTTGTTAATTTCATCATTAACCCCTGCTTCAAGTGCCTGCTGCTTATTCTGTAATGATACACAGACTGTCATTGCTTCTTCCCTTGCCTTATCACTAATTCTACATATTAAGTTTTCATTGTTTACAATTTGTTGTGCCCTGATGGCGTCCATTTCCACGACAAGTTCCTTCCTTACTACTTCTACACTATTCTGTGTTGCTTTTAGTTCGTATCTTATATATTCTACATCCTCGTAGATTACATTTTGACTTGCTCTAATTTCTGACAAGACACCCTGTATTTTATTTTCTAAGCCCTGACTGATTTCCTTATGTTGGATGCTTAATTGTGCGGCTATCTGCTGCTGCAATGTTTGTTCCTGGGTGGACAATTGTTGTTTTAGTGTTTGCTCCTGTACTGTTAATCCTTGAGTTAGTGTTTGCTCTTGTTCTGTTAATCGTTGAGTCAGTGTTTGCCCAAGTGTTTGCTCTTGTTCTGATAATCGTTGAGTCAGTGTTTGCCCAAGTGTTTGCTCTTGTTCTGATATTTTAGTGTTTAGGAGGCTCAATTGAGCCAACATTTGTTGCAGCATTTCGCTCGTGTTAAGTGATCCGGTAACTTGGTTTTCTAATGTTTCGCTATCTCCATTTTCTACACCTACCCGCGTGCTATTGTTAGTGAAATATTCCCCTTGTTCATTGCTATTACCTTCAATATCGTTGCCGGTTAATTTCTTGTTTCTTAACAGCATTTACAAACATACATAACCCAATTTACTTATATCTATTGCATATACACTCCCTTCCAAAATTTTATTAACTTATGTATCATGCAGTTGACACTTACTCGGTGCTGGGTTGAGCTGCTGCGAGGTGTTGTAATAGTTCACAAAACACTTCACTACACTTACACACTTTTTGAACACTGATGATGTCTGCGCTGAATGTCTGCTTCTTTGTTGTAATGGAGCGGCGTCGATGTCGCTTGTTGCCCCACGTCTAGCGGTACACTGGTTGCTGATGTCGTCATCGGCGTCGTCTTCCTTCCGTTGTCGGTTCTCCGGGTGCGTTATCCGCTGGCAGTATTTCGAGCCCCAACGTAGAGGGCGCCAAATGACGCTGACCTCTGACGCATCTTTGTTGTTCCTGGCAGTTGCTTCAGTGGACTCAGAGTCCTGGGTTCGATGGTTGGATGGCAGGGATTTGGAATTTGTTTTAGGTAGAGCTGAGATTCTAGTTTTCAGGGGTGGTGACACTGCCTTGACGATATCAATAATACTGCCGGAGAAGTTTGAGTTATATCTTTATTTTGTTACGTAGATTCCTATCTGGTCAACCCGCCACCTTCGTCGTCGAAACCACTGTTATTCTTATTACTTTCGAAGTCGCTACTTATGTGTTTCTCCGATTAGCCCTCGAATTGCCTAGATTTCCTAACTTCATTTTTTTTACACAATAAACTTTCTGATTATTTTCTTCTAATTTTGTTTCGTCGACCGTCCTCGTGGTTAGTTTGTACCCGAATGTACCTCGGCCGTTCTCATGGTTAGTTTGTACCCGAATGTCCCGGCGTTTTCTTTCCTCCTTCACGCCTTTCGCCAAACGTAGAATTTTCCCCCTCTCCCTTTCTTAAGTTTCGTTCTGTTTTAAGTTCAAACGTATCATGTGATGCCTACGCGATCTTTCGATTGGCTATCATTTTGTTTCATGATTTTTATTATTGGCTACCCCCACTTGACAACTTTCACATCTGCTTCTTACAGCTTATTTTGAGTTTTAAAATCTTCCCACGAACATTCTTAGATCGTAGATAAGGCACATATACTTCCTCACCCTTTTAAGCTGTGAACCCGTTGTAAACCCTGTCCGAGCCAAAAGTATAAAGGCGAGGCTTCCGGTATGCAGGTTCGTTGACCATCGCAGGTAAAATACCTCTGCTTCGAGGAAACAAACTTTGTTTCTCTGTCTTCCCTACAAAACCCATTCCTAATATGAATTCAGCACATTTTCGTCGCTATGTTCGATCGTATATTATTATTATTATTATTATTATTATTATTATTATTATTATTATTATTTCTCCTGGGTCTCGATAACCAGCTTCAATTTGTAAATCTTAAAAATGAGGTACTACTGAGATTTACGTATGTTAAATCCTGGATGGAATACGCGGTTCTTGCATACTGGGACAGCAAAGTCTTACGGCAAAGTTTACTCACTATAAATTTAAGGAAATCTGTAATATTTTCAAGAGATTACATCTGCTGTTGGTTGGTCAACTCGCTACCTTTGTAGCCCAGAGGTTCCCAGATCCTTTCCGACTGGGAAAGCAAAATTATTCCCTATCCTCTGCTGAGCTTGTAGGTGTAAATGCGACAATGATATAAGCATATTTCAAAGGAATAAACTTTAAGCAAACACCATATGCATCATAATTATCACAAAGCGATTGTTTCTGAAATCAGAGCTACATAATATTAGTAGACACGGCGGCTGCAGAGATAAGTTGTGGTCCGTATAAGAACTAAGAACCTAAACTTAAGACATACAAAATCTAAAAACACAAAATGTCAATTATATTTCTTACAAATAGATAAACTTAATGTGGTAATTACTTATAGTCTACTGGTATATGAAGAAATACTAGGAGCAAGCCCAATTAGATTATCATTTTTGTAAATCGCTTCTACGGTACACTATAAAGTACCATTAAGATGATTAATTTGTTTACAAAACGACAAGGATCTATAACCTATAGCAATAAACAAGATAAGACAAAAAAGAAACGGAAGATAAGAATACGGAAGTATAAAATAGTGACAGAAAAAGTTATATTTCAAACATTGTAATTTAGGAAATAGACATCCAGCGTAGAAATACTAGCAGAATATAATTATATTTTGGATAAATTGAAACATCCCAAAAAATTATGCAAGGGCAGCCCCATATGTACCCGACGTGACGTATATCTAGCGGTTGTTGTTTCAAAGAAACGACTGTGGTACAAAGTACCACCCTTATAAAGCATAGGTTTGAAGTTTGAGATGCTACATTGTTTAGTAATTGTTTGGCAGCCATCAAGAGTGAACGCTCTCAGCAAATTTTTAAACATGGACAAAACTGAACATCGTTATGTAATACAATACTTTCTTTTGAAAGGTCATAGTCTAACTAATATTAAAGCTAAGTTTCTAGATTCTACACTGGGAGAGTCTGCTCCTTCGTTTACAACAGTAAAATATTGGGTGGTAGAGTTTAAGCGAGGCCGTACGAACTGCCAAGGCGAGCATAGCAGTGGTCGACCAAATGAGGTGACCAAGCCAGAAATTGTGAAGAAAATCCCAAAAATGTTATTGGATGACCGTCGACAGAAAGTGCGCGAACTAGCAGATATGGTAGATATTTCAAAAATTGCTGTACATCCTATACTAACAGAAAGTTTAGGCATGAGAAAGCTGAACTCAAGATGGATGCCGAGTTTACTCACAATGGAACAAAAGCAGCGTCGTGAGGATGTTTCAGTCGAGTTTTTGGTGATGTTTCGCTGCAATAAAGTCGAGTTTTTGCGTAAATTTATTACCATGGATAAACATGGGTTCATCACTTCACACCTGAGACGAAGAAACAGCCAAAACAGTGGGGAGAATTGGCTCCTAAGAAGGCGAAGACAGTTCCATCTGCAGTCAAGACATGGCGTCAGTTTTTTTGGGGATGTGCGTGGGATAATTTACATTGATTATCTTCAAAAAGGAAAATCAATCAATGGCGAGTATCATGCAAACTTATTCCAGCGTTTGAATGATGAAATCAAGCAAACACGGCCGCATTTAGCGAAAAGTTTCATCAAGACAATGCACCAGTTCACACATCCATTATCACTATGGCCAAAATCAACGAGTTAAAGTTCGAATTGCTTTCTCATACACCCTATTTGCCAGACATAGTCCCCTCTGATTATTTTCTGTTTCCAAAGTTGAAGAAATGGCTGGGTGGCAAAATATTTGAACAAAAATGAAGAGGTGAAGTTTGCAGTTGATGGCTATTTTGCAGAACTCGACGGTTCTTGCTATAAACAGGGTATTAAAGTTATTGAACATCACTGGGAAAAGTGTATCGACCTGAAAGGAGACTATGTAGAGAAATAAAGATGTTTTTTCCCAACACTTTTGTGTTTTCTTTGTTACGTCGGGTACTTCTGGACAGCCCTCGTACAAGCAAGGGCATTATGCAAGACAAGACCTGGAAGATTGCAAGCATAGGAAGTGTTGATACAACAATATAACGTTTCCATATGGTAAAGGACGAGTCGGAGAAAAGTGTTGCGAATTTGTGCGTTTGTCCCTTTCTGATAAGAACTTTTCAGTTACGAGAAATTAAGGAGTTTCAGAGGAGAGCATTCAGAAAGGTGTTACGTTTTAGGTCCCAGGATGCTGCATGAGAGCGAACACTTACCTATAACTAGTAACATATAAATATGTAAATAAAATATTCACAACCATGAATAAGCAATTAGCATAGATATACTGATAAATACATAACAGGGAAGATATAAGTAAAGGGAAACAACACGTAAATAGAATAGATACAAATAAGCAATATTGTATTAACCATTGTAAATAGTATATATTATAAAACATCAGAATGTTAGCTATATAACATTGTAAAAACGTTAGCCAGAGAAAGGAGAACTAGCAACGTGGAGACAATTAGTAAGTGAAGATTTTAACAAAGGGCGTTGCAAAATAGCAGCGACAACGAGAGAGAAAGCCGTTGTATGAAAGAGATGACATCAGAGTGAAAATTCCCAAGATCTAGTGAAGCCCGACACCTAACGATTGGAACAATTTAACTCTCACATCACGCTAAGCAATTGTCATTCAAAAGACACGTTACAAATATTGGTGCGAATGTTCGCGTCAAGACATTTCTGTATAAAAGTAGGAATTCGTCTAGAACTTGACACTCTCGCTTTGTTCCTGATGACGCTGCACCTGCTACGTGCTGTGCAGGGTAGGGGAGATAGCGTGTGATAATGGGAAATAGCTCTCCCAAAACTTACTGAGATGGCGGTTGTAAGAAATAATTCAGATATGTAAATAAGGGAATAGTGTTGCTAGCCGCTTTACATTTTTTATTTATTGTTTCCAGAATGAAGTCGAGCTTTAAGGCCGAACAAGTGGTCATGATTTGCCTTCACCCATACCTTTGAGATTACAACGATAGGACTAGGCTTGACTTTCAGCATCATCAAGAACGAGAGAACGAGCAGCCAGCAGACTCAATACCCAGGACGCCCAGATGACCAGAGGAGTACTCACGCTTACGGTGGCGTGACCAGCGCGCACCCGCTTCAATGTGCTTATTTGATAAGTAAATTTTCGCTGAATATACCTTTTAGACATTATAAAAGCTGAGTTAGTATAGTGATCACATATGCAGTAACCTGCACCTTCAGTAGTAAATAACTCAAGCTGGATGTTTATTCGGCTTATCTACGACCTCAATCCGAATTAAAATTCATGAAGCTATTATATTCTCCTACTCCTCCGTTTCATGTAGAATGTTTCCCTTAAATCAATATTACGAAACTGAATTGAGAGCACCTTGTTAATGCTGTTTGCAGACATTAAATCTAATGTTAATACATTTGTAAGTCTGCTCTTGCTTTTTATTTTGTAAAAAACAATTATATATTGAAAACTGGATATATTGTTTCTTTCTGCAGAGTTTTACCATTGGTGAAGTAAACAAATTCCAATAAAATTGCTATTTATTTACTTGCAATGTACAAATGTAAACAAGTGCACTATGGAAAGGCGTGTACCTATACGTTCGAAAATCCAACTTGAGACCAGAATCATGACTTTAACCTTTGGGAGACTGGCCCCAGGGTAGCGCAAGGGTTTCGTTTCCGGCCCTCATACTGAGGATCTGAGGTTTGCTTCCCGGCCCTAGGGTGATAATTTTAAGTCAGCCCTAACTACGGCTTCACCTCTGACTTGCTCATGTGAAGTATCACCAAGGCGTTCAGAATCCACGTTAAAAGTTGTAGGTCCTTTCATTTCATCGCCATCCTCATCACCCTACCGTCGAAGACAACGAATTCCACCCGCTGGATACCGCCACATCAGAAATGGATCAAATCATCGGTTGGTGGGATTAGGTATCCTCGAAGGTCATAGGCCATATGGGGAGCTTCAGAAGTGATGACCTTTGAGAGACCCAAACTTACTATCTAACTGACATCTACGAAATAAGGAAGAACTGTTGCTGCTGATGCAAAAAACCCGGATTATACACACCTATATTCTAAATTTATTTGGCTAAGAATTAATTCTGTGGCCCTTATATCATATAGTGACAAAATCGTATAATCTTCCACCTGAATAACTTTCCCCAGTTAATGAATAAAGTACAAATCGTTTAAAAAAATGATAACCATACAGCATGGTGACATTCAGATGTATATGCTAATTCTGTAGAAACTATAAAACGGTACCGTAGTCTTCTTTAGTGAGAGGGGAGGTTTTGCTTCCTATTTGGTGTATTTAACCGGAATAAAAATATTATCTCTGCTAACTTTAAAACAAACCTAGCAAAATACAAATTTTAATTGTAACCAAATCCATCTGAATCCGTTGAATAAATACGAATATTATTTTCAGAGACAGATATGTTATAAAATACAATCTAAACTTACAGACTCTATTTGAACTCACAAAATTGACTGAACAGGTGATCGAAATACTCAGTAGAATAAGAAAGATGTGAATAAACGCATATAAATAAAGTGTGATCATTTTATGGTGAGACCAGGAATAGCGCACATGCCTGCTGCGCACACTAATATGTTGAGGTTTTTTCGTTCCCCAACTCCTGCACTGCTTACTCACGAGTGATAGTAGCATACACTATAATGAGTACTAATCTTGTTATAGGTGTCCAACTGCCTAAAGGCATTCTTGCCATCTTCGAATAAAATTTCTATTGATACGTCTAAGTTCTTCTTTCGTAATGTTCATAATTTCTTTTTATATTGTCAATTGTATTGTCTATGGTGTGGGAAATACTCCTATAAACCACAAACAAATGTACAAATTTCATCATTTGTTTTCCTCTGTTAGAATATCTCCTTTTCGCCTCATAGGTTAGCATTTAGCGACTCCGTTATCCCAAACTTATTGACCAGGTGTTTGACAATTTCTCTAAATTGTCTACATACCTGTCTAAATGATTCGATTTTTACATATGTATCGTATATACAAATTCGTTGTTCAGGCATGAATTTGTGCATTGCATTGCACTAATAACAAGACACTAACAGTCTTAATCAAATCACACAAACACAGATTTCTTGTATAAACAGTCATCTTTGAGATGCACAAACACAACTGTCCTTACAGCACGGAAAACAAAGCAGCGACTAAAGTACAGCCGATAAAGACAACCTTGAATGCCACATCCCCGTTAGTTGGCATCGGAAAAACATTAGGTCACTGCAGCAACCTACTACGCATTTAGCCGGTTTGTGGCATCACCTTAAAACACCCGCAGGGTACTACTACATGCAACAATGTATCTCTTGCATTCCGGTTAACATAAATAATATATATTGTTATTATTAATTCATAATTTAAATATACATAAATAACTAAACCCTCTAAACAATAAATATCTGTTTTTATCTTCTGTTTAAAAAAGATCATATTACGAGGCATTACCCAATCATCTGGAACAGTGTTTATCCTTAGAAATAAGGTTTATATATTGCAGTAACTCATTAAAAACCAAATCCTCTGAAAGGACCGTATTTATTATTTAAATAAAAATAGCGAAACGTATCGTGCTTGTTTAAGTTATTGTTTCAGAATTGAATCTTTCAATCGGAAACGAATGACGGATGTTATTCACATTTAAAGTTGTAAGACGGATAACAAAACTATATAATTAACCTCATATTTCTAGAGCATTCTTACCGTGTAATTAAGCGTGCGTTGGACATCAAACGCTTTCTTAAAAGTTATTCGTCCATATCGTGCTTCAAAATTATGAAAGATTAACGCTTTTGTAGTGGAGCAAACACACGGGTTATAGCGGTTATTCAGCATAAGCTAAAAAGGCGCAATGAAGCGCTGATTGATGGACATTCACAGCCATGATTTATAGTATTTGTATTTAATGAAATAGAATTGGTACAAAGCGTGGTTCCAATACAGCGAATTACAACCGATTATAGCCGAGATTTGGAAGCTTGGCCAAAATTGAACAAGGTAAGTTGAGCACAGAGTATAGATTATGACCTTAGGCAACTACTTTTGCAATGTGGCCAAGGTTCAGGAGAGATGGGATAGATGTGTGCCTAATAGTGCACGAGTTCTTGAGTGAGGTGATCACTACAGTTTGGACATCAAGATGTACGAAAAAGGAAGTCCAAAGGCAGAAGGTTAGTAACTAGGAGTGCATCTGCACGAGTAGTATTTAAAACTTCTACATATAAATTATATGCAAAAGTGTGTCTCTATACGAGTAAATATTTTCTCGGCAGCTATTGATTTTTCTCGCAAGGCTAGATGAGGAATTAAGTACTATTGTGCCGTGTGCAACCTCTGGGAGGAACGGATTAGATGAAAGATCCAAAGGGTTGTTGCCCGGACCAAGTAGTGACAGGTGTGGATATTGCCGGATGCCTAAAATTCACAGATGAGAACACTCCTGCAGGCATCCCTAGCGCTCCACCAGACGAACAGGTCCGAACCACTTACCAGAGGAGGAAGAAACAGTCACAGAGCGCATATCCATCGCGCACCACACACCACCAAACTACTCAGCCAAGGCCCCGTACCCCGAAACGTGATATGAAATGAAATGAAATGATGGGAGACAGGAAAAATTCGTGGTATTAGAAAAACGGCCGCAGCATTCGCCTGGGGACAAGAGAAAACCACGACAAAAGCCCAAGTTACAGTGGGCAGTCGCCGGGTAGCTAACTCGGTACCTCCCGAATGCGATTCGCACACGTAACCGCAGCGCCACCTCGCTCAATCGGCCAGCGTTTAATAAAATATCCGAATTGCGTATAACTAATGTAACTCAGGATGGAAAGGTAGCTATTCTTAATACCTAAGATCACTTTTACACTGACATGAGAGACTGATTTGCTGGTAGCTGCTGACATTCAATCTACTCCATCCAATTTTGTGACACAGCTTTCCCAATTTTGTTCATGGCAAGTTTGTTGGCAATACGTTTTGCTAAACATGCTAGTCTTTGTTACACTTATAACCTAACAAGAGCCAGAGAAATGTTGGTTTACCCTCGCGGTTTGAAAACCGCTTATAACGAAAAGGCCTGAAAGTGGATCATGTCTCTTTCTCATTTCATTTTCCCCATTTCAGTTCTCCGAGTTTACCTTCCTTTTGCTGGAAGCTTGCCAAATATCAAACTGTTGCTTCTGACCGTGGCATTCAAGGTACGAAACAGTATTCATTTCTCTGGATATTATTAATAATATTCAGCGGAAAAGCGTAGTTTACCTTAAAGCTTCCCCTACTGCTTCTGTAAACCAAGAAAATTGCTAAGACGAACAATATATCTCGGTGGTATTTCATTTTGGCTTTTGTTTGATCTCCGTCGAAATTGAACAAGGAAATATTGTGTTGTTTGCAAGACCGCGCTTTTATTCTTC
Source organism: Deroplatys truncata (assembly GCA_030765065.1). Taxonomy (NCBI): domain Eukaryota; kingdom Metazoa; phylum Arthropoda; class Insecta; order Mantodea; family Mantidae; genus Deroplatys; species Deroplatys truncata. The sequence continues at coordinate 110,124,479 of CM060981.1, forward strand.
AATGTAGTCTTTTATATCCAATAAGACGTTTTGAAAGTTCTGATGCAAATATAGGAAATTATTATGTCAGAAGTATTAAAACACGAAAGTATGCTTACAGTTATAGACTTTTTGATATTACAATGGTTTCTTATTTTTTGAATAGTCAAGATTTTAAATCCGCAAAACATCTACAACCATTTATTAGATACTGAAATATATTTAATAAAACTTACAGTGGTAGTGAATTTCTTTATAATAAGACACTGATACCGTCATGGAACTTGTGCACAAAACACAAAGTAAAGTGGGAAAATAAATGCCATTGGTCAGGTTTTATTTGGAGGACATTGTGATGCCACTTTAGGGTCAAACTTAAACTGACCCTAAATGTAGGTTCCCATTTTAAAAAATATGATGTGTTACACTCCCATGACTTTCTCTACTCTTGTACAAACTACTTTTACAAACGTTTATTCTCCATATGCTTCATGTTAATCGAGATATCGAGATGTTAATCTTATTGCTAATTTTCTTGTAGATGCAAGGGGAATTGCTAGGCTTTAAGCGATAGTCAAATATTTTAAGAGGTGATTGCTATGTGGAGTATTCCATTCCCTTTGCATTACCAGGACAAAAAAATATGAATAACGAATTTGAGAAAAGGTATAAGTATTGGAAAATTTAAGGGAATAAGAAGAAATATCTCGAAAATGGTTCATCCACCAAAAAGAAATGTATATGACAAACTGTGTATGTTAACGCGATCTACATTTTTGTGTAGTAAACTTTTGTCTATCTCTTATGGTTTACCAGTTATGCAAAAGTCGTTCACAATGAAGAATAATTTTGGAGACATCATTTGTATACATCATTTGTCCTGAAAATATCTTAAAGATATGACATTTTAATCAAAATCTTTATAGTCATTTTTGAGAAAATTAAAATTTTTGAAAAATGTTCCATGTAAACGGTAATCTGTGGTGGGGGGATTTTCTTGAAAACTTTCGTGTTGCATTCCTCGAAGATACTGAACCTAAATACCAAGTTTGGTGTTTATCCGAGTGTTCGTTTCTAAGTTATGCCTGTCACAGACACACATTCACGCGGAAATGTTTCCAAAAATGCTTTTTTTGGATTCAGGGGCACTCAAAACATGTATTTTCGGTGAAATCTCGGTATCGAATTTTTGGGTGGAATACAATACTTTCCCTACTTACTATACGTAGTAGAGAAAGTAAAAATTAAATTGACCCTAAAATGAATATCATAAATATCCTCCATACAAAACACGACTAATGACATTTACTTTCCCTTATAATATCAAGCAACTTTTATCAAAGACATTTCTTTCTACAGAGTTAGTTTTAGAGATATTGTACAGTCTCAACTTAAATGGCTCATCCTATATATACGTATGTATATGTATATATTTATTTATTTATTTCTCAGTGTGCAGAAATTACATTTCTCTGATGAATACTGAGCTTCACACTATAGTCCACATATAGAGTTAGGCCAATATGTCTTTGATAGATAAGCTGTAGATGTTTTCTGAAGTAATTGCAGGAAAGGGTTTTAGAATAAGGCCTTGGGCAATACTTAAGGCGGCCATCTTATGGGGCTTTAATGGAGTGATTTAACCTCAGAATTTGAAATACAACACAGTATACCCAATACTAGTATTATAAACGGAGAAACATTTAGTGTATGCGTGGGCATTGAGAAATCAATATGAAAAAAAGGCCTTTCAATAGATTTTGATAATCAATTTTTCATTATTGAAAAGCCATATTCTTCGAGTCGTACATAACGTCTATGCCATTTAAAAAATATTAAACTGGAATTTTTTACAGCGATTTTGCCACTTAATGTGAAATTGGCAGATGTGCAATTACATAAAGTGTCCCAAAGGACTAAAATAAGATGCTTAAAATCTTTAAAATTTGGTTATTGGTGGGAAGTGTTGCACATCAGGTTCATACCACCAAAATTCCCTCTGTGCATCGTTGTCAAGAAATAATTTGGTATGCTTTCAAGAAAATTGGTACTGGGTTTTATAATCTGACAAGACTAAACTACCCTACAACATTTGGAAATTTCTGCTATCCTTAATTTCAGCGACTTCCTTATTAATCAATACTAATTTGATCTATCTAGAGACAATCTTCTACACTTGAATTATTGGGCCTAAAGAAAAATATAAGTTACCTTAGAATTCTCAATAACTACCTCCGTAATAATTTTAACTCTTCCTGAATTGTATAACACATTTGATGCAGTCATTGCACAACTATACTCACCAAAATCACAGGTTACTTTGCAACTTTCGAAAGATAATCCAATTCTTATATGCAATACCACAGTTTTAAAATTTAAAAGCTATCGGCGCAGTTATTTTCAATCCCATACTACAAATGAGACATTGTTTCTCTACCGCTCACCTAAGATAAGTTATTGTGGTCCTAAAATCTACTCATTTAGCCAAAAGTATTTTTATTGTGAACCCGCGTTAAAATTAAATAGCATTTTTTAAAAATATTGGCCCACAAATATATATTGCTGCTGTCTATTTTTCCATCAATGGAAAGAATAACACGAAAACTAAAGGTGGATCAAAAACCAAATTTCATACTCATATTAACATCTCTTAAGAAAATAAGGTGAATTTTTCATGGAATTCTTCTCTACTGAAATAAAGCTATACAGGATGGAAAGTAACCTATGATCCTCCTTGAAGAGGATGATTCTTTTTAATGAATTGAACAAATAATCTTAGTGCAGTTTTGCTGCTTTTAATGTAGTTTTTAAGAAAAATGCAAAAATTGCTTAATATTAACCCTATTTTAAATGAAAGCTTTACGAATCTTAAATCCCTTATCAATTATTTCTTTAACGACATTAAAAGATAAACATTTTCTGTATGTTTTAATATATTTTGAATTAAAATAATTTTCACTCCATTATTATAAGCTTTTGAAAGTTTTCTCAGTTGAATCTACATCTTAGCCAAGAGACTAAACAATATTACCAGATTTCCTCTGTGGTCTGAGGTTAGCATGCTAACCTCCAAATCCAGAAGTCCCGGGTTCGGCTCCCGGCTGGAGGTTGGGAATTTTTCTTTAGCCAGGATTATTTTCCATCGTCCCTAGAGTTTAGAAGTATGAATGGCAGTGTGAATGTGTGTGAATTAAATGTAATAACCAAAAGTATTACCACCCCAAAGAGATTAACACCACAGTAAACGAGTGAACATCATTGCTGATGAGCAATTGTTCCATAAGCAAAGACGCCGATATCACCTTAGATTTTAAAGGCGGCATATAAATGGAACAAAAAAAACCTATTACAACACTGTATGATCGAAAGAAACGCACTTCAGCTGTTGTTTATTGCACTTATGGCTTGTTTTCGAAACAGAGGATTATCAGCTACAGAATGGCTCACTTTACTAATGCCAAGTATCTTGAAATGTACTCATTTACGATGAAATACATCGTAATGCGGCAGCTGCGGCAAGAATTTGTTGAAAAAAAATTAAAATAGACGAGCACCATATAATAGGACATTTGTTTTCATCTGTCAAAGGGTTCTAGACACAGGAAACGTATCTGCTAATGTTGAAGGAGTTGATCAAAGAAATATTGTAGAAGAAGAAATCCTTCACTTGGAAGAAGATCCTGGAAGCAGCAGCCGTGGTATACCTCGCACTATCGTCGTATCCCTTTGGACTGTTTTGAGAACAATAAAAAAGAATTGCACGTCCAGTGTCTCTCTGAAGCATATTATGCGCCATGAGTAACATTTTCCAAATGGTTTCTTCAACAAGGAGAGGACTTTCACGTTAAAATTCTTGCAGTGGATGAAGCAACTCTTATCAGAAATGGAGTAACTAACCACCATAACGCACACACAATAAAACAAGACAGCTTTCAGCACAGATTTTCTGTAAGTGTTTGAGCACGAATCATAGGAAGCACATTAATAGGTCCTTGGATTCTTCCTCGGGTTTTGAGTCGTCTATGTCCAGCTTTTTCAAGAAACGTTACCAGTTCTGCTTGAGGATGTTGCTCTGGCAGTAAGAAATGGTATGTGGCAATTACATGATGGCGCACATAAGTATAGCCGTCTATGGCTATCTACCCAACACACGTAGAACATTGGATTGCTCAGAATGGACTAATAAGATCACTAGAATCTAGGTACAATTGATTTTTTCTTTAGAGCGATATGGAAGCTCGTGTATACATTACTGACGTGCCTTATGTGGAAACGTTTGAAGAAAGAAGACTTAGATCTCCGGAAGAAATAAAAAAACAACCAGGATGTATTTCATAGAGTAACTCAGAATTGGAGAAAACGTTGTAAAGCATGTGTTTTGGCGACGGGTGCACATTTTGAACAATTTCTCTAATCATTAAAAAAAGTACTTATAGATTTTCTGCTCTTGTCTTGCTTAATTATTCACAGCGTTTTACAATTCACAAGGAAAGGAATCATAATCTTGTAACTTGGGTTTTTCAAGCTTTTATTTAGCTTTATAAATAAGTATTCGTATTAATAATTTGCGTAATAGTGTAAATGTCTTCCCAGTTCCATATTCCATATGATATTTAGGTTACGATACAATCATGTGTAGTTTCTGCTTATTTGTATACCAGAAGTTTTTATTTATTCGTTGCCACAGCAGCAGAAGCTGAAGAATCGAAAGTTAACCAGTTGAATTTGCTGTGTAGTAATGTTGTGCTAATTAAAATAGTAATTATCTCAGGAACGGAAAGCTTTATGGAAAAAATTATCAAGAAAAAACACCTAAATCAACGTGCTCTTTCATAGTATAAAAAGATGATTCATTCCACCCTGCATATGGAAAAATGAAGTCTCTCACATTCTTCTACTGGTTTCCCTCGGACCACATCGTTAATTTTCAAACAACCCACAGTGATATTTCAATCTCTTCTCCATAGACCTCTAAAATTTATTTTCAATTTAACTTTGTTTTCCTAATCCTAAAATCATTATTTCTTTTTTATTTTGTGTTTTTTAATGACTTTGTTCTGCCTTTATTGCTCCGTTCAACGATTTGTGTATTCTTATTTGTAATTCTGTATTTATTATGCTTTGTCCAAGAGGCAGCCTTTTAATAACGGAGGCTTTAAAGTTAAAATAAATATGGTTTTGACCTTTTCATAAAATTTTATATGTTTGACACGTAAATGTACGTTGAGATTCGTTAGGTAGTTTGTTAGAATCTCGTTATTCGTATTGAATTTTACATTAATGGGGTTTGTGACGACAATTGTGACGTGCTGTGAATGCTTGCAGGAGAGATTGAAGAAGGCTTGTGTTCGACTCTCCAGTGAGTGAACCGTCCGAAGGAACTGGCTACGCGGTGCGTCTTGCATTATGCCCCTACTTTAAGAGGGAAGGTGAAGTGACAGGGAAATTGAAGTAGTTCATATTAGTGCAGTGACAGCTCAAAAACTGAAGAGTCACAATATTAAGCGTTTATACAGTAAATTTCCGCGGGGCTTATAAATTTTAGCAACACCACTAAACTGTATGTATGTGAAGCACAATGCACTACCTGACCCAAGATTACTGAGAAAGATATTCTGCATGATGCCTGAACGCTCCGAATGGCATTATGAAATGTGGAGAACGATGGATGTGGAGCTAACATTGCATTGTATTATGGACGATCGGAAAAGTCTTATGAAGCGGAAGGAGAAAGTAAGTGTTGTGCAATCTGGCTACCTCCACGAACCTCACTACACTACAAACTGTTGAAAAAATACATTATAAATGATATCATCTCTCTCTTGAACTTGTAACATTAACCAAAGTACAATGCTGAGTGACTTACCGCCGTGAAAAACGTTTTTATAAAGTGTCTCCCTTGTATACTATTTCTTCAATAAGAAAAACCGATAAACGTCCATACCAAGCGTTTTATAGCCCGTGTAAAGTAAACAGCTTCTACGCTTTATTCCTCAGTATGCAAAACGTCGGCTGTAACCTCAAATCTTCAAAGAGATGCACCTTCACGCTCATGCATTCTATCTGCAAAGCTACATTCGGTAGAGAATGAAGAGTAATTGATAATGCTAAAGTAGTTTCAAAGCAGTACGCTTTCCCTCACTCCAGTATGGTTCTATTCTTTACAAAATTAATATTTTAAACGTCAATGAAACATAATACAAGAAAATAAAATAATCTTTAAAACATACGTTTATTTATTTGCAGTTATTTATTTCGTATATAATTGAACAATTATAGTCTTTGATTTCTTACAATGTAATCTGTTTTTATTCAGTCATACTTGGCTAAAGCTTCCAATTTTAATTTAACAAGACTAAATGTGAAGTTTTAGTTTATCCCTAACGCTGAGTGATAAAGCTTAAAGGACATCTTCGCATCTTGTGTTAAAGTGCATATAATTTATTTTGATATGTGCATATAATAGAGAAAAGAGACTATATTTCTCAAATTATTTATCAAGTTTCCTAATTATTCTACAAAGAACAGTATACGTTAAGATTTTACACATGGACTTTTATTGTAGGAATGCTGCTTCTATGCCCAGCCTCCCTCTTAATTCACGGTGTCTAAAACTGTGAAGAAGTGGATACGGCAACAGAGAATCAACAGGCATTTAATCAAGGAATGAGGAAACAACATCACAAATAATGAGCTAATCGTTGGACCTGAAGATTTACAGACGTCCCTTGCTGTTCTGCCATAAAGCGTCCACTCACCTCTCTTTGATCAATAAATGCTAATCTATGGAAATGGGTGAACGGCTTTACCATTTCACAGTCGTAGCAAACTGTATGCTAGTCATAATTTGTGTAGTATAGCAGGATTATGAAGGATACATTACGGTAATTTTACCTCAGAGAGAATGAGAGAATATACGCACATGAAGATCTTTAAATGACATACTATTTGAAAACAAACCCCAAAAACAGTCAATGAAACATGGAAAGAATAGAAAGGGATAGGTTTCCTTATTTCAATTGATTTTGCTGCACCTTAACGCGCTAGTGATTTATTGACGTCTCTTATAACAGAAAAACCCTTTGGTTGGAACTGAGAGATAATGCATTTCGAAGGATTCTAAAGCCACCCTGTGATAAACCAAATAGCACCATGAACAGCGTTTTCCTATCCTCCTCATTGGCGCTAGCATTCAACTGATAACTATTTGTCAATTCTCCGCAGAGTTTAATTCAACTTTTTAATATTGAAATATGGCATACAATATAATAGAGTTAATCAGTTTTGTAATCCATTAGGAAACACGAAAAGCGCATTCCTCATAAGCTGAGATGATTGTCATAATTTAGTGCCGGGAGTTAATGACGGTAGCGTGCTTATTTAACGTCTAAATGCAAAGTGTTATACATTTCCTTTGATGTTAATGTTTTACCTTTAATGACGATTCTTTTTGTTTACATATTTACTAGGTATTTTGTAATTATCTGAAAATTTTACCCGCGTGAGATTTATTCCTTGTGTAATTTCAGAGAAAACATTATGTCCTAATAATTTTACCATTTGTTACTTAAATGAACAGTGAGTACTCATTATATTCTGCTCGCGGATGCAGAGCAGATATACTGTGACGTAATGATGGCAATAACGCCATCAGCGCCTTCATCAGACGTAATGATGGGGACGTAGCACGAGAGGGTTACAGGTTGCGCGTTGGATGGGTGGTGAAAGGGTGACATTATCAGACTCGTAATTTCTGTTCGCAATATTTATAATATAAACTAAACTACACTTCAGAGGGAAAATTATACAGATTGCGGGTTTACCTGGTGGATGGAAGTAGTTCGGCGTTCCATCTTCGTCGTGCCTGGCGTCTACATCCAGGTTGCAAATTAGCACTAAGTAAATTTAAAGGAGCTGACCAACATAGGGCCCTGCCATGCTGGTGATCGGTCAAGAGACCACAGTCCTAAGTTTAAATACCCGACAAAATGCTGATTAGTGCCTCTCCAGTAACTGACGTAAGCGTATGCCAGCAGAAGTCATTAGTTGAACCACGTTTGGGCCATAAAATGATCTCTACCCTAAACATCGTACCACAAAACCCCTGCTTACTCCAGCATCCAAGAAATTACTCGCAAGAAATCTAAACCAAATTTACCGATTTACTTAATGTTTCTCTCAAATATCATAAACTTTATAAAATCATATTTATCGCATTCTTTTAAAAAATTATAAACGTCACAATACACAGCGTAGCTGTCCAGTTTCCATAGCAACCAGGGAAAGATAAATATGGCATAGGGTCATAATTTCGAAAAACATTCTTGTAGTTATTATTTTCAGCTAAAAGTAAGCAGACTCTCCTAACATTTATTTTCTTAAGAGGTACACCATCGTTTTGACGTGGTATGAAGTAATTTAGTTCATACCTCTAGCGAAGACTAAATAGATTACACACGAGTTGCATACAACCATTTATGCACGTTTTAAAACAATTTACATTTCATTAACTTTCGTATAGACATGGAGCTATACTATAGTGTCGCGAGTTGCCACTATTTTTCAAGGCAATTGTATAATTGTAAGCATCAACATGAAAATAAAAAGTCAAGATATCTTTAAGCCATTACTAGCTCTGTAGATCTGTTTATTTTTCACTGATCTTCACTGACGAAAGGATTGTAGAACGAAAACCTCCAAACACCCATATCCAAAGCTGGATAGAATGTGAAAAGTATCTTAATTATGTTGCCATATCAGGAGGAATGAAAAATTGCTTTCTTATTTTTATCATGCTCTACCATGGCCCTTTTGCACTTGCCCAGCGATACTCCGAAACCTTTTTTCCCCATCACGAAAGTCGGATTTCCTCAGACCGGCAAAGTACCTCCAAATGGCGATTTAAGATCTTTTTCGGAAGCAAATCTCTTTCCATCAAGAAGTTTTCTCAGTATTGGGAACAGATGTAGGCAAGTCAGAGAAATAAGGGGAAGTGGCAACCCAGTCCATCGATTTTCGCCATTGTGACGGCATATATGATAACGAACATTCCCTGTGTGCAAGATGCTTTCTTCTAAGATAACTCAAGATACTTTGATAGGACCAAAATTATAGCTCCAACGAAAAATTTTAGTTCCACTATTAACATAATCAATTATCATTATTATTCCACCGGAATTCCAAAAAACTGAACTCGTACTCTTCCAAGTGGATTTCACACACGTGGTTTCTTTGGCAAGTGATGGTTACCCGTTTAGACTGCTGGTTTGTTTCAGGTATGCATCCATGTTTCATCACTGGTCAAAAATTGACGCATAAATTAGGCGGGATCCCTTTCAAATGGACAAACATTGTCGAGATATTTGCATTCTTGTTCACTTTTAATTCTGAATCAGCAGTCGCGGTACCGATTTTGCTGATAGCTTGTTCAGCATAACACGTTCCTTAGAATACGAAATACACTTTACACTAAAATTCCCAGAGCTTTAACAAGAGTTTTAATCAGTCATTATCAAGAAGCATTACATACTCCTAGTCAATAATTTCTAACGTCATGATGCAATTTTGATCGTCCCCTACGTTGGTCATTTTCCAAGATTTTACAGTTTTTACAGACAGCTGTGATCAGTTGGAGTTGAAAATGGTGGTGTAGGATCCCATGGAGTATTTATTTTATCTGCTTATCATGTGCACAATATTCATATGTGCAATTTTTACTTTATCTAACACGTACATAGTATTTAGAGAAGCTATTGCATTTCACCCAAAATTTGATACCAAGATTTCACCGAAAATACATTATTTGAAGTCCCTGAATCTACAAAAAGAAGTTTTAGAAAAAGGTCCGTGTGTGTGAACAGCATAACTCAAAAACGAAGCGTTGGATGAACACCACACTTGTTATTTAAGTTCAGTGCCTTCCAAAGATATGACACGAAGATTTTTAAGAAAATACTCCCACCTCCAATTATCCTTTACATGGAACATTTTTAGAAAAGTTTGATTTTCTAAAAAAAATGGCCCTAAAGATTTTGAGTAAAATATAATGTTTTAAAGGTATTTATTTGCATAACAAATAAAATGTATATCTTAATTCTCTGGAAAAGCCTGTGAAGTCCACTTCATTTGGAAGAAATTTTGTATAATCACATTAAGCGACAGACAAAAACGCACTACACAAAAATGTACATCTAACTTATTTTAAATAAGTTTTTCTATGGTACAACCGTTTCTGAGGTATCCATTATTAAAGGTTCGAATTGTTCATTTCTTGGTCATTCTCTTAAAATCCTTTCAACATTCAGTTGCTTCTCGCGATTATGGAAACAGTACAAAGTTAATACCGGCATATACCGTCCAGTTCTTAAACATTTGACTATAGATATTTCTTTGAATCTATAACGAAATGTATAATATAGCAATTTATGGAAAGGCTTTTTACACAAGTTCACAAGTTCACAAGTTCACAGTACAACAAACAGATATAGCTGTAACCATTCTGGACCTATTCATTTATTATTGTACAGTTTCCACGAAAGAAAAGCTACTTTCAGAACTACTGCTATCATCCATGGGTAAACTAACATTGAATAGACAGTTTTATTTTCCTTATTAGGTGTAAAGGCCAAAATTAAAATGCCTCTGATCTTGAGCTAATAACATGCCGCCGCCGCCGCCACCGCCGCCGCCGCCGCCGCCGCCACCACCGCCACCACCACCACCACCACCACCACCACCGCCGCCGCCGCCGCCACCACCACCGCCGCCGCCGCCGCCGCCGCCACCGCCACCGCCACCGCCACCGCCACCGCCGCCGCCGCCGCCGCCGCCGCCGCCGCCACCACCACCACCACCACCACCACCACCACCACCACCACCACCACCACTTCTACTGCTACTTCATAATTGTTGGATCCGATTCGGAATGGATTCATTAAGGGACACCAATGGAAAAATACCAATTTCAAAATAAAGCTCAAAATCCATTCAACGGAATAAAAGACCAAAGTTGTGCAAGAAAATGCATTTACCTAGCAATATCTGATATTCGTAATTTGGACGAGATGAACGGATGGCTTTCAAAATTTCACCCATTTGCTGCAAATTGAAGCGGGAATTAGACTGTTTGTGCCGCTAAATTGGATATAACTGTACCTTAACACAAACACTAATGCTAAAAGCCAAATTGCTAACTGGCTGTTAGACGTGAGGGAACTTGCTGCGTTTCAGTACTTTTTAGCGATGGATTTTCGACGTTGCTTGCTTTTATACCCATTATTCAACGAATATTCCTATTTGATCGGAAAGCTTTACAGTAATTAAAGCCCGGTGAAACCATAATTTCTTTAGGCTTGTAATATACCGGTGTGTATATATGAACAAGAAACTATTGATTAAAGGAATTTAAACCGTCACAGGTAGACGAGGTCGTTATGGCACGTACTCGTAAACGGGATGTCTGCCATTCGAAACCTTCGTGGCTTAGGCTTTTACCAGGTTTTTATCACTCCTCATAACTATTAAATGCCGGGGAGGTGCCTAAGCCTACGTCTGGAATCTTTCCTTCCCAAATTATTTTTCCAATTATCCTTTTATTTAATGTATTATCCGTATCAGCGCTATGGAGCCGTATGTAGTAAAAGCGGGCGTTAAACCCTAATCAAAATTTATACTCATTTACACACTCACAAATGTGTAAGCTATTTGTATGACTACGAGCATATGCAAAATCACCTACAATGTTATCAACATAAATAGAAAGTAGGAAATTAAGATAATAGGAGATCAGAAAATTAGCTGTTTAAGCATTATATAGATCGAAATTTTGGACCTTAAGTTAGACCATAAGAAAGCTAAGAAAACATAGGATATGCAAATTAAGTTCTGGAAGCATTATATGGATCAGAAATTTGAAACCGTAAACAAAAGTACTGTAATAACCTTCAAAAAGGATTGGGACTACAAGAGAAAGCCTATACAAGACAGGACAGACCAGCAAACAGAACTGGGACGGAATTAGGAATACAAGAAAGTAGAATTATATGGTTGGAGCGTATTGAAATGATGCATTGTAGAGCTGGTTCTAGGAAGTGCCGATGAACTCACCAATAGTTACACTCTAGAGAAATTTGTCTAACCAACCAAACCCTTGTTCTGCGATATATCGTTTTCTTGTGCAAACAAACTCTTTCGACACAATATAATTAATTTAATTACAAGTTGGCTTCAGTGCTGGTGGGTTTCTCCTTCCGTATTTAAAAAAGAAAATTCTAAATATATATTTACCACGTTCTAATAGCAAACTTTATCATTGATAAACTTCGTCAATATCTTTATACGCAAATACATCCGTATCGAAAATATCGAATTTAAGGATTCTATTGTTTCTGCAGTAAAGAAATAATTATGGCACACGTGTCTTGATGCATTAAAAGGAACACTGCATCTGTACAATCAATTCCGGGGTATTGCATAACTCGAGAATGAAGTTGTAGTGTTTCTGGTGTTGAGGAGCAGTAATTATTGGAAGTGATAAAACCAGTGGTAACCCTTAACTTTTGCCCATTCTTTCACAATGAGAGTTGTAATCTTTTACTTCCTCGTGTGATATTATTGTTGCTTATCTGCAGGTAATGCATGCCATCAATATTTAAAGGCATAGTTAAAGGATTTGAACTTTCTATTTACTGGTGTAATAATCTTATAATTATGTATGGTATTAGTCCCGCAGGAATACTGGTAATTAACCATTACTAACATTAGTTGTCTACATATTCCTTCAAACAGTAATTTTCTCTTTGCAATAGGTAAATGAACGTGTATCTTCCGTGGGATTTTATCTGTTCACGAACGGGCGAAAGTGATGTTGCCGGCTGCAAGTCTGCAGTTATAGATATATTATAATCAACTACATTTCCCGGATGTGGCTACATAGAGACTGCTGAACGCCTATCGACACGGAACTTTTTTTGAAGATCTAGAACTGTCCCTCAATAAACCCCCTAAATAAAGCAGATATCAAGCACAGTGATAACAAACTTGGGATATGCAGGGAAGTTTTAGCATGATTTTCGAAATCGGAACAGGTGCAAAGACCTGCAAAAGTGTATCTGCAGACGGAGGGTGTGTATTTACTACTGTGCGGAAAGCACAAGGCGATCCATATAAAACTGAACACTTTTTAACCGTTTAAGATCCAAAATGAAGTTTTTTTTCAAAATGTCACTATAAAACAACACAGATACACTAATGGGACATTGATAATGAACACACAAAACCAATAAAATCTGAATAAAGGTTACAGTCGTCCTATGTATAGAACATTGGGTCTATATGCAGTCCCTAGCTTTCCTTATTGTACATTAGAAAGGCATACATCCGTTGATTGGATTTTCTTATGACTTGTGATAAGGCTCGAAGCACAAAGCACAGAGACCCCTGCTACACTTCACACAAATAATGAGGCATAGTACTTCAGCATAAAAGTAGCCATTATGGCATGTAACACAGAAAAGCTCATAAGCATAATACATCACTGAGCTTGGTATCTCCCATTCCTTCATGTGGAATCGAAGAACCCTGAACTTAGCAAGCCACAATATTCTATCTTATATGTTTCTATAGTATAGTACATGTAATAAAACGTAAGTAACACACTCTCCGTGAAATGTCAATACAACATAGACTCCCAGTTCAGCAAAGGTGTATAATTTCCACGAAGCAACAACCATCGCGTCCAAGATGTTGGTATTCAGCGCAAAATACCATCTTTTTCCTCAAATCTGCGCCCTGCAGGCGGACAACAAGTAATCAAATAGGTCAACCCCGTTTTTATATTATTCTATGGCTTGATAATTGTTAAATTGGAACATTTGTCCTTGAATCTTTTGTTCGACGTTAAACTTCATTCTTTGGGTTCAGAGATTTGATGTTGATAACAACAGTTCTACTTTATTATTGCTCCATCTGACAATTCCAATTTCATTGTTTGTATTAAAACATCGATGGACTGTTCCTCTGATTTTCTTTTTTACGCTTGATATCAATTCCAGTGGACATTTTGCTACTCGGTCACTAAAAATTCTTCACTTTTTATCAATGCAGCCGGAAGAAAGATGAAAAACGCTCATCTATATACACTGCATGCTGATTTGGTTGTTCACTTACTGATGTCAGAGTTTCTATAACTCCTGTTGACAGAGGATCATTTTCCTTGCCTTTCTTCCCCTGATATGGTAAAATCTTAAAGGAAATATCCATAATGATTACATATCAACCAAAGCTTAGATATAAATTTTAATGGTTTCCCTTCTATGTCCAATTTTTAAAAAAAAAATTCACCACTCTTTCGTCTCTTGTTAATTTTTTAGTGAAAATCCCAAATTTGACAGGGGACTTGTTTGCCAAATCGTATGATAGCCTCACTTTGTAGTATTTGTGTTCCATATCAATGTTATAATCATGGAAATACAAACAGTTTTTTATTTCTTCGAACCTGTTTTTGGACATACAATTAGCAACAATTTCAACACTACAATTCATTCTTTCGCTAGGTGGTGTGTGATACCCAATGATTAGCAATATGCCAGTAAACTTTATCAGAACTTCTTTAGCTAACAAGAACATGTGTTTTTTTTGTTATCTATACAGCAATGATTGTTCTAATATCTTGTTAAAGTATCATCTGTCATAACAAAGAATTTGTCAGGAACAGATTTAGAATACTCAGGGTATTGAACGTTTATCTTTTCCCATTTTGAGGTGGAAGAGAAGAGTTATTATTACTCATGGACTGATCATCTTCCTTTCATGATTTCTACAGTACCTGCAATGGTTTGTCCATAGTACGTTCAGGTAATGTGATGACGTATCGACAGCATCCACACAGTCACTGGTTGCATCTGGTGGTGGTGGCGGACTAATGGCAACTGAAATATCATAATCATAAACGTATATCTAAATTGTTTTCATCTAAAATTGGTCCTATGTAAGGATCTCCTCCGATGTGAGAAAGTTACTTTATTTTCCTCCTTCAACAAACGCTTCATATATATCCAATGTCCTATTCATAGGACACGAAACATAAATGACTGTCTCTCAATAGTATAGTGAAATTTTAACATCTATATAGTCTGAAATATAAGGTAGGCATTTCATAGTAAATATGAATAGATAAATTCCATTATGAAACACTTTTTCTATTAGAATTTTTTTTCTGTTATGAAACAAATAAAATAATACTGAATATACTTATGCACCGACTCGTACTCTTCACGATGCAAGCTCATCAACAATGTTTATTGCTAAAAGTTACAACAAGGTATATATGGCGATGTTCTATGACAATGTGTTCACAGTTCCTAAAAAAACTAATAAATTGATTACAACTTATAAATAAAAAGTGTACAATTAAAGAAGTATTATAAACTGTGGTGTTAGATTCATTATAAAATAAGCTGAGTCGATTTGCTTTTATCTTATAACAGATGCGCATGGATTTTCTTGCACTGAAGCCTTTGAAAGAGACTACTCCTCCATTTTCAGCTGAAAAACCGACTGAATTCCGCTCTCTCCCCTGACCCCCAGGACTTGAATTTAAAGATGAAATTGCTGCCCCCCTTTGGGAATAGTTGTTACCGATTTGTACTGAAATTGCTGCCATCTGTGGTGAAGATTGGGAACTCTCTTGTCTTCTGTCTTCTCTCCTACCAGTTGATTGGATAAGCTGCATCAAAGGATCTGATGGTGGTATTTCAAAATTCAAAATATTTATATTATGATGGATGAAGAGCTTTTCCCAAATTTACAGATGTAAAGGGATATGCTTGGCTTTTATTAGCTTGATTTCACGTCATATCTCATGTTTAGAGGTCCAGAAGTGGTTGTAACTGCAGATTTATGCAATTATTTTAATTTAATGTTTCTTTGGTGTTTACTTAAAACGTGTTCTTAATTTTCTCTTAGTTCTACCAATTTAGGAGCTCTTACAATCTTCACATTGAATTTGATATATTCCATATTTTCTTAAATTATCTATTGTGTTGTACAAAGGTGCATTCAACATATTTCTCAAATTAAACATATTTTGAGGTGCAAGTTAGATGTCGAATTTCCTAAATAATTTTTCAAAATGTTTGTACATAATTGGGTGATTAGTGAATTTCTTATATACCATATCTTATTTATTAGGGTTCTGTAGAGTATTGGTTATATGTAGAGTTTGTTTCTTTTTGTATTTAATAATTAAACCATTAATTAACCGTGGGTTTAAATCCATTTTCCATAACCACATTTTTATTTATTCTAATTCACTGTTGTGTTCTTCTTTTCCAATGGTGTATTAATTAACCTGAAGACTAGGCTTCTGAAGACTGCATGTTGATGTGATATAGGGTTATAGAAGTTATTTTTTGTGGTTATCTACATGATTATGTTTTCTAAAATTTCCAAATGTTCGGGTATTATCGTTCCTTTTTATTATTAAGCATAAGAAATGGAGCATAAATTCTTTTTTATTTCCATAGCAAATTGAATATTTATTTCTTGATTATTCAAAATATATCATGCAGTATCTGCACACTGCTTAGCTATTATGGCAAATACATTATCCACATACCTAAATAAAATTTTAAGAATATCTGCTTTAGATGTTATCACAGATTTCTCAAAGAGCTCATATATAGATATTCTAGAAATGGAGACAATGTCTCCTTGTGTTTGATTGTAGAATTTACTATTGCAAGTAATATAGCTTTGGGCAATACAGCAAGACATAAGTGCAATCAGATCTTCAATATGATTCTCTTGTAACTTAATTGAGGATAACCAAGTTTATCAAGAATATATAAAATTCAACGTGAAGATTGTAAGGACTCCTACATTGGTAGATGCAAGAGAAATTTAAAAGCACGTTTGGGTGAACACGAAAGAAGCATTACATTAAAATAATTGGATAAATCTGCAGCTGACAACCACTTCTGGACTTGAGATAGAACGCGATATCAAGCCTCTAAAGACCATACATACCCCTTTACATCTGGAAATTTGGGAAAAGATCTTCATCCATCATTACACCAAGAATATTTTGAATTTTGAAATCCGAGTGTCAGATCGTTTGATGCAACTTATCCAATAAACTTGTAGAAGAAAACACAGACAAGAGAGTTCGCAATCTTCACCACAGATGGTAATAGTTTCAGTAAAACTGAGTACCAACTATTCCCAACACAGGGCAGCAATTTCATCTTTAAATTCAAATCCTGGGGGTCAGGGAAGAGAGCTGAATTCAGTCAGTTTTTCAGTTCAGGATGGAAGTGTCTCTTACGAAATCACTTCAGAGAAACAAAATCGAAGCGCATATGTGATGTGAGCAAAAACCAACCGACTCAGCTTATTCTATAAAGACTAAAATGTCAGATATAAAAGCACCATATTATTCAAAGTGGTCTTAACATTCTATACATAGGACAATGAGTCTAAATTGGGGCTTACAGTTTAACCTAGAAAGCAATAAAAATTAAAACTGAGTTGTACTATCTCCGTGGCTCTGGGAGAATCAATATATTTTTTTCACCCTAACCTAGATTTGAGTTCTAGACCTCTTGAATGTGAGACAGACACGCTATCTTCACGCCGTACTGGCGGGTATTATTGATATTGATATTGATACACCTACCATCTATTGTTGCCTTATGGTTATTATTGTCTATTGGTAATTAGTTTTTAGTCTTTAGTTTTTTAGTCATATATGAACATGCCTTTCTCAATTCGACAACGTGTTTTTCTTGTAAAAACATTTTGGCTGCAAAATTCATTGATTGAAACACAAGGGGCATTTCGAAGGCAATTATTCAATGTTCGCAATGCTCCAACCAGGGCAACCACTTTTTGCGATGGTTAGAAAGCTGGGACCAGATGGCTCTCTCCCCAGCGAGATCAGGGGAAAAAATTCAATGATTCAAGAATATGTTGTTGATATTCAAGAACGTTGTTAAGCGTATGCAGCGCTCTTGTAACTGACTTTTATTAAGAGTGAATATAGTAAAAACTCTTAACTATTTTAACTAATTCATTTTTGGAGGCATTACAATATCAGATAAACCATTATTAGCTTAAAATTTAAAATAGTCTATGCTTTTTAAATTACTGTAGCTATTCAGTTGTTTTTCGCGAAGTCATAGAAAGAGTATAGAATTTCAAAGCTAGCAAAATATAGTGACACGCTGTTTAAAGACTTCGGTCTCCTGCACTCTTGTGATGCACTACAAGCAAACGTATAGTGAAAGCATTTCTTTCAACCGTTCATCTCGATTAACATGAAGTAGATGAAAGAATGAGCCTTATGAAGTCCTCTTCAATACTGAGGTTTGTAAAAATGGAAAACCATAAGAGATATACGTATGTATATGTAGATACGAGGCGCATCCAGAAAGTAAGCTTCCCTATTTTTTTAAAACAAAGAAAACATAGGTACACGAAAAACCTTACCGGCAACAGATACACCAAAGTTTAAGCTATTTTTCGACATAGCACCACAAGAACTGAGACACTTGTCGTGGGTTAAACTTTTGTATTCCTGGGTTGTATAAGTCTGCCGCCTGTGAATGGAACCAGCGTGTGACAGTAGTCTTCAGCTCTTCGTCGTTATCAAAGCCCAGACCGGAGGACAGGAATTTCTTGAGGTGCAACAAAAGAGGAAATCGCTGGGTGCAAGATCAGAACTGTATGGTGAATGATCAAACAGCTTCCAGCCGAACTCCTGCAGAACAGATGCTGTGCAAGGAGCCGTATGTGAACGAGCATTGTCATGGAGCAGCACAATACCTGCAGTAAGCATTTCACGCCTTTTGTTTTGAATAGCACGTTGCAATTTCCGCAGTATTTCACTGTAACGGTCGGAGTTCACTGTTTCACCTCTGGGCAGAAAGTCAATGAACAGAAATGTCCTTCCTGTCCCAGAACACCGTGTACATCACTTCCTGCACCGACGTAGTCTGTTTGAATTTCGTCTTGACCGGAGATCCACTGTGACGCCAATGCACTGACTGCTGCTTGGTTTCCGGGTAAAGTGCAAAATCCACGTCTCATTGCCCGTGACGATCCTGTCGAGGAAATCGTCGCCGTCATCATGATACCGCTGCAGAAATTTCAGTGCTGCTCCCAAGCGTTTCGCTTTGTGCTCGGGTGTCAGGTTTTTCGGTACCCATTTGGCACACAATTTCCTAAACAGCAGGTCCTTAGTGACAGTTTCAGGCAACAAGGATAGCGATATCTGCGGAAAATGGCTGCTGAGCTCCGTAATCGTAAAGCGAAAGTTCTCCACAATGCGCTGCCGCACCAGCTCAACAAGGTCATCATTGATGAGGGACGATCGTCCACTGTGCTCTTCATAATGGACAGTTTGACATCCTTCGGAAACGACGACGCACCATATATTTGCTCATAAAGTTCTTCACCTGACAGAGCTGACGATGAATTTCAATCGGCGCTACGTTTTGTGCAGGCGGCGGAGAACGAATAAGAGTCGCCATTTCGGTCCACTGCTGCCGCGCTACTGGCACCAGGCGGGACCTGTCCGGCTGGCATATGATTGATACGTCATAGATCTGTTGCGCAATTTTCCAGCTAAATACGTTTACTTTAAAGGAAACAAAACTGAAAAACTTACTTTCTGGATGCGCCTCGTAAATGGAGTTTATTGAATAAGCAACTCTTTTCGTAACATTAAAAGTTTGTGAAATATTCTGTTAGTTTTGTTTCATTATTTTAAGTAATTGACTTTAACATTTTATGTGGCTGTTCACCTGTTTTTTTTCTCGGGTATCTCGTGTAGTAAAACTAGCAGTGGTCGGCCTGCTTTTTGAACATTATGTACCTACAGCATATTCTTTATACAAAACATTTCTAACGAATGTGTACCATGATGGATAGGAATGGAATAGAAAAATAAACCTATATATGGATCATTTTTAGAATATTATGTAGTTTTTATAAGTATAGATGGTTGTGTGATTTTTACACACCGGATTTGTTTATTTGTTCAGTTTTCTTTTCTTCGGTAAAGCGAGGTAATGTTCAAAAGGAAACTGTAATATGTGTTTGTAAACGCCCGAATGTAAACCGAGTTAAAGAAGTAGTCATAGAAGAGAAACAATAATAAGCGTGATTTCAAGATATTCAATATAAGTTATTTTATGCTTTTATTCCTAGCATACTCTTAACTGGAGGGAAAATGTTCACTTTTGGAAAGGGAAACGTTACTGTCAGTAGTCACTATCAGGTTAAAACTACCGAAAGCCCCATTGTGTAAAATAAATAACTGCAGAATACATTTTCCATTCAGACGTACTTGTATGTATGTATAAGCGGAATGCAATGCTGGTCTAATGCCGTGCCAAAATACGGGTCATATCGATTTGCAGCTCCATATACTCGAAGCAAATGAATGCTGTTTGCAATGCGAGCTTTCTCATTATTTTTTAACAGAGTTTCCTTTGTATACACCGATATTTTTTCCTAAGGGTAAAGCGTAATTATTATCCATGCTCCCTCCCAAATCAATGCAGGTCAGGCGCGAGAACGGGTCTTTACTCCATTTTGTTTCTCCCCTTTTTGTCGCCTTTTGCAATTGAGGTGGGAAAAGGTTAACTACAGCCATTAGAGCGCATATGTGCTGGCGGCATTTAGTGCCTGTTGTCGCTTTCTGGAATGTTTCTCTTTTCTGTCCTCATGAAAAGAATAACAATGGACAGGCAATCTCTGTATCTCTTTTCCAAATCGCAATACAACGTGTTTTTCTTTTGTTTCCAGGAAGCTTCTCTATGTGCACCAAAACCGACTAAGTATAGCTTCAAATACTCTCGTGAACAAGAATGATGGTTAATTTAATGGGCAATTCAACTCCGATGGGCCATCAGTATTTTCAACAATCGATCTACCAAATTTACCATATAGAGGCTGTTAATAATCTTTTAAACAATAATCACATACGTCATAGAAGAGTTTTATAGAAGAGGCTTTGATATAATCCATTATCTGGCTGTTAAAATTTTGAAATTCTAATTTAATTGTGAACAAGCCACGTGAACTATACAGAATAGTGACTAATTTACATCATTGTCCTTGAATGAGAAAATCTCAGGCTTAGAAGATTCCTCACAAAAAGACTTAAACAGCATGGAAAGAAATCGAGCCAGTTGTCCCAGGGTAAAAGGTAATTGTACCTCTTCAATACATTCGTTTTATAGAAAATACATCTATTGTGCATCCTTACTTATTAATAAATTATTAAAATAGGTAAGAGCAAAATTAATTGTAGTCAGTATGAGGCTTGCATTCGGGAGGTTCCGGGTTCAATTTACATCGACCGGCTACACTGAACTTGGGTTTTTCGTGGTTTTTTCTGGTTGGTAGGGGAATTCTGCGGTGGATTATTTCCTGCCATAGCTTCCTCTCTCTCATTCCATTTCCTTCCCATGTTTTAGTTTCGCGGCGTAAATGCAGTGAAGTGCGGAATAGATGCTTGCTCCAAGAGTATTCTCCTTACGGCTGCCTAAGTTGCATAGGTCGTTCATCGCCCACCCTGGGCGGCTCCGGTCTTCGTCTGGTCTTCGAGGTGGAATTGTTACATTCCTCTGCTTGTGGCCTGTAGCCTCTTTTGGGGTGGCAGCCACAAGAGATCTACATGGGCTGTAGTGTACGAGGTGTACCCACTTCGTATTTATCCAGTATAGTATGTATAGAAAAGGATAAAACAAAGCATTAAACAACAACGAACTAAATTATTACTGAAACGATGAAAGAATTAAAATGTAGTATATGTTATAAAACTTAATTTTATTAAACAAATTGTTTGCTAAGTAACACTCAAACATAAAGGGAAGCAAAGTATTATGCTAAAGTAATACCACTGATTATAACTAACGGTGATACAATAAAATAATAGAAAGTGTGTTTATTGTGCAATTCTTTCCTGATAACTCCCTTAATTATTATGCTTTCCAAATTAATGGAGAAACATAAAACTCAGGTTATTACTTTTATAATTATGGCTATACAAGAGGAATTTATTCCGATTTAAATGTTCGTAGTGTACTAAAATTTTATAATCAATTTGGTGGAACTTAGCAGTTGAATATGCATACAGCAAAACCTCTGTTGCATAATCATTGAACGCCTAGTTTCTTTTGACGATTCCTGGTCAGTTTTCCTACTCCATTCTGCATAAACGGAATTTTCTAACAACTGTTTTTCCTAATCCACCTTTTCTAAATAATTTTCCAAATGTTCTTATTTATTGTTCATTTTAATAATGGAGTAGTTTATGAGGTTGGAAATGTTGTGATGGATTATGTTAGTAAGAGAGAGGAGTAGAGCAAGTACCATGACTTGCTAGGCAATTATAGTAATAGAAGTTCACACACACACACACACACACACACACACACACACACACACACACACACAAACTGAAAGGATAACCTCGGGTTAAATCTAAAAACAACAATACCACACGCTAGAGACCTCCGCTCGTATCCTACTTGTTTAGCAAGACACGCAACGTAGAACTCTCGTCCACGTTATTGCTCTTAAAGCATGAGGATGTAACCTTGTATAAATGCCTATATGCAATATTGAATTTCCCTATTGCAGTATTACTTCAATCGTTTTCCTTTTTGGGAAGAAGCTTTTAGGAATAATTATTTTATTGAAAACCTATTAGTCATTTATGTTCTAGGAAATTTGGTTTTATGAATAATGAACTTTAGTAAGAATGGATTAAGAAAGGTGACCTGGAATGCTTTTTGAACCAGGACGCCACTGACTAAAGTAACTTTGTACATTTTTTTAGCTTGTCTTGGAACATTCCACTTCTTCGAAACTGGATTTCAATTGAGTTTCATGCTGAGGCCATGAGCTTATCACAAATGTTGTTGAACAGTTTATCGCAAAATAATATTTAGGGCCATTTTCGAGCTTTGAGCTTTAGAGTGACAACTTTAGTTCGGCGTATGCAAGGAGCGTGTGCTAGAAAAGCAATGTCACAGAGACCCAATTATTCTACGCACAGAGTACAAGAAAGCCACTGGGCTGGCCTTGTAGCTCAGTCAGTAGAGCACTTGCCTGCTGTGCGAGTGGTCCCGGGCTCGATTCCCGCCAGCCTATCCTCTCCCGAGTCTGAAAGTATGAGTGAGAGTATAAAGGTGCGTGTGTGTGATCTAATGACTAAAACCCCAAAAGTAAAAGAAACCCAATGACAACGGAATACGGATGACATCATTGTCAATAGGCAGTCATTTCCAAAGGAAAGGCCGTCGACAATACCAATATAGTTAAAGGCGGGTATAAATAAAACTTAAAAGAGGGATAACCACTCGAAACTTCACCAGAAGTAATCGGGCTAAATTTCACTTTCGCCAGAACAATTTCTATTTCTGAGAAATAGAACTTTTTGTGCTGAGGAAAACGAAAATTATTTGAAGCCAGATTATTTAACAAATCACTGGTGCAGGAATCATTGCCGAACATTCTACATAAATAAGGTAGATACATCTTTGCATTCCGAAAAAATTTAAATATCTCACAGTTGCCTCACAGAATTCGTCATACGTTCCATGAAAGCTGAGTCTAGATAAGGAATGGAATTACGGATGTTTTTGCATTTGCTCATAAGAATTGGCTTATATGCTATGGTACTATGATACATTTGTATATGACTGTTATTATAGCAATTACATCAAATGGGATATACCAAACCTACGATTTTCGAAACTGTAATTTCTAGGGTATCCATTAGGCCTTACAACCAACTGGAGACTGATATGTAATTATTGACAGGAAGATACAAGTAATTAAACAAAGAAATAACTGTAAGATAGATAAATAATTGCAATAGATAACTTCCGTATATTAAATCACTGTATACGATAAAAAGCTTGAGATGAAAGAATTTGTCCGAAGGAAAAGATAATTGGCGAGTCATGATAGCTAAAGTCTTTAGTAGCAGCATGAAGAGCAAAAGTATTATCTTAAAGTATTAATTTGAAATGCAGTTTGGCTATAAGTTCAGTACGTTCGAACAGCCTGTTGGCAGAATTTCTGAAAAAGAGAAAGATAATAAAATTCTGAATGTCGGGGAGGTACTGTCTAGTAACAGTGTCACATACGCATAAGTAAGAGTTTTGAGATTGGAGCGCATATGAAGTAACGCTGATAGGGGGAGCAATATGTAGGGGAAGCTTAAGGTATACAATGTGAATCACCTAAAACTTGCACCGCAAATGTTGCGGAAATGGAAAGTGTCACTGATATGCAGTTTTCACAGCATTGATTGGTAGTCAGGGGCTCGTACATTTAGCCTATCAACAGATTTTAATAATACTGAGGAAGTGTACTTTTTGCGCAAACATACAATTGATAAACGGAACAATGCCAAGTTACATCAACAGAATAAAGGTAGGGTAAATTAGAATATCAGTGGCGTTTGTTAAGATTCTAGCGCAAGTGCTTTACGAGAAATATTATTTTGAAACTTTTACGCACCGACACTTTGAAGTGTAATATTTGTTGGTTTGTTAGCCCACGCTGTGGGTGCCAATTTGAAGTATAATATTTTTTAGGTAGTTGGAAGATACTTCAAATTTATATGCACCACGTATGGGAGCCAATTTGTCGCGGTAACTTCGTGTTATCTTATTTCTGAGCGCCTGTTATTGTTTTACTACTTTGAATGTTGGGTTCATTGTGCTCCGGCTAGCTATTATTATTATTCAGTCGAGCAAATCTCTTAAACAGGATGTGTAAACGGAAAGGAGTTGTTACTAAAGATAACACTGATAAAAGAATTTGTTTTTACACTTTTATTGCCCTCATTTTTAATTAATTTCATATACTGACTCTTGATACTCGACAGACTGAAACTGTTATATTTTCTAATATCACTATAATCACTTATTCACTGCACATTATTAATTCGCGTGTTTCACATTTATAACAAACTTTAAGACGCGAGAGATTCTGTAGAATTGCGACGTGTAACTCGCGAACGATTCTGATGAACTACGCGACGTTTAACTTCTGAATGATTCTGTTGGACTCAGCGACGTGTAACGCGTGGATGATTTTGTTGAACTGGGCAATACTTGCCTCTGGCTTTAACTTTTTATACTCCCACACCCTAATATGCCTAAAGATTATAACCGAGCTGCTATTGGTTAATAAAACGCGCCAACATTAGCGTTTATTTTTATATCCAATCAAAAATTACGAAAGCATATGCTCTAGGGAAGAAATTCCCGCCATTTCTAAGAAAAGCGCGCAAATATTACGTCATTTGCTTGTCTCTAATAATTGATAAACAACTCACCCCCTCGCTCATTGTTACCCGCTCTTATTGTCAGTTTCAGCGAGGCCGTGTAAACTTATTTCCTAACAATGTTTATAATTAACAAACATCTCAAATCAATGTCACACAACAATGCTCATCCACACCACAATCACTGTGGCATTTACATTATTGTGATACAAATTACTGCCACAACTTGTACAACCTGTCATAGCACAAACTAAAGGAAAACAAAAGGGAATTACAATATTTCTGTGGATCCTTACAAGTAAAGAGAACATATGCCTTCAAAGGTTGTGTTCATTATGACCACCGGCAGCTTCAATACACACTTTGTGGCAGTAATTTCTATCACAACAATGTAAATGCCAGAGCGATTGTAGTGTAAATAAGCATTATTGTATGACATTGATTTGGGATGTTTGTTAATTATATGCATTGTTAGCAAATAAATTCACACGGCCTCACTGAAACTGACAATAAGAGCGGGCAACAATGAAACGAGGGGGTGAGTTGTTTATCAATTATAAGAGAAACAAATGACGTCAGATTAGCGCGCCTTTCTGTAAAAATGGAGGGAATATTTTCCCTAGAGCATATGTGTTCATAAATTTGATTGGATATAAAAATAGACGCTAATGTTGGCGCGCTTTATTAACCAATAGCAGTTCTGTTATAATCTTTAGACATATCGGGGTGTGGGAGTATAATAAGCTAAAGCCAGAGGCAAGCATTGTCCAGTTCAACAGAATCATCCACGCATTACACTTCGCTGAGTCCAACAGAATCATTTAGAAGTTAAACGTCGCTCAGTTCATCAGAATCATTCACGCGTTAAACGTCGCGCAGTTCTAAAAAAATCTCTCGCGTCGTAAAGTTATAAATGTGAAATACGCGAATTAGTAATGTGCGGCAAATAAGTGATTATAGTTACATTCTAAAATATAACTGTTTCAGTCGGGCGTGTATCAAGAGTCAATATGTTAAGTTAATTAAAAGTGACGGCAATAAAAGTGTAAAAACAAATTCTTTTATCAGTGTTATCTTTAGTAACAACTCCTTTCCGTTTACACACCCTGTTCAAGTGATATGCTCGACTGAGTAGTGATAATAGCTAGCCGGAGGACAAAGAACCCAACATTCAAAGTAGTAAAACAATAACAGGCGCCCAGCAATAGATAACACGAAGTAACCGCGACGAATTGGCTCCCATACGTTTTGCAGATAAACATGAAGCATCTTCCAACTACCAACAAATATACTACATCAACTTCCAGTCTGCTATGGAAAGACTGCTGCACGCGTTATAGCATTTCAGCGGAAATTTCAGAGCAGGCAGCAGTAATATGTCGTTTCATATTGTCTGGTGTAGTTGGTACATCATTTTAGATAGTGTCTTTCAGCCTTCCCACGGAAAAAAGTATAAAGGGGTCAGATCCGGTAAACGGGCCGCCCAAGGTACAGACAGGTCCTCTTCGTCCAATTCAACGATTTGGAAACAATCCGTAAGACAAGCTGTAGTACTTTGTGCAGTATGGGCTGGAGAGCCATCATGTTGGTACCACAGGTTCCTCTTAGTCTGCAAAAGAACGTCTTCTAGCATCTGTGGCAGATGGTCTGTCAGGAGATTGCGATACTTGTGCGAGTTCATTGTATCTTCTATGAACAAAGGGCCTATGAGTTGATGGTTCACTATCCCACACCATACGTTTAAACTCCATGGACGCTGACGTTCCACCTGACGAAGCCATCTGGGAATTTCAACAGACCAATAGCGCATGTTTCTGCGGTTTATCTGGCCATGATTAGTAAATTTTGCCTCATCACTAAACAAGATACATGATGAACCTGGAGAATCATGTCTTAACGCCCATGTACAAAAGTTAACACGATTCTCAAAATCGTTTGCATGCAGCTCTTGATGGAAAGAGATGTGATAGGGATGGAACCTAGTATGTCGATGGAGAATGCGTAGTAAACTTGACTAACTTATGCCACTTCCACGTGCGAAATTTGCGAACCTACTGCAACGTAGCCAAAACATTAATTTCTGCCTCTTCTCCACTCACTTGTTTGTTTCTGTTACGTTTTCTAGGTGTTACAGTACCACTTTCACGTAATTGGTTGAATAGGTTGATAAGTAATTGGCGAGATGGTTGACATCTATTGGGATACGTTTCCGCATATACAGTACAGAAACGAACTGCATTCTTCCTACACTCTCCATACATCATGAGCGTGTCGGCTTTTTCTGCATTAGTAAACCCCATCTTCCACTCACGACTTACTGCTTGAACAGTCACAAACTAACTGAGCAGAAAGTTGCAAGGCAAACAATGAACAGAAAACACAATGCAAACAAACATAACAACATCGTGCCTAGCAACTAAGCAGGTTGAATGGGACAAACAATTGTCGGGGTGGAAACTTTTCAAAATACTTCTCGTATACCACTTGCACTAGAATCCTGCAACAAAGACCATTGACATTCTAATTTACCCTACCTTTATTCTGTTGATGTAACTAGGCATTGTTCCATTTAAAAACTGTGTGTTTGCTCAAAAAGTACACTTTCTCAGTATTACTAAAATATGTATATATGCTAAATGTACGAGCCCCTGATTACCAATCAATGCTGTGAAAACTGCATATCAATGGTACTTTCCATTTCCGAAATATTTGCGGTGCAAGTTTTAGTGATTCACCCGGTATAAGGGCGTGAATTTTAAGCAGACATTCGTTCTGCACACCTTTGTGCACACATACGTACATACATTTGTGACACTGTTTCTTGAGAATCATTCCCTTATGGTGATTTGGTGATTAATCGTGTGTTATTTTAAGCGCTCAGTGACATGCTTGTGTGAATAATACTTAGCTGTCATCGAGAGGGGATTTTCCGGTAAGCATTTTAGCGATTCACAGCAAAATACGCTTCTAGTCTCTTTTATTGCGGAAACAGTTATTTCAAATCGTAAAATTGATACTGCAGAAGTTAGCAGGTATAGTAATTCAAATGTTATAGTTTCGTGTGCAACAATTCATTATCAGTTCTGTTCTTTATCTCAAACAGTCCGCAGCTCGCTTCAATCGCTCTGCTATTACACTATCGCATTAACTTTCTCTGCCAATTTAAATCGGTGTTATCCTTTCACAGCCGCCCAGACATACACTGAGAGAAAGATATCATTGCCACCATTGCAGCAACCGGCAGCAAAATCAACAGCAGATATTGAAGCAAAGGCTATAGCTTCAAAAGGTGCGCTCATCGCCCGCTTCAAGATCTATCTCCAGTCTAAACTAGATAAGCCATTCATTCAGTGCTGTAATGTTGAATAATTAGTCAAAGGCTTGAAACACATAAACTTTAGATATGTTGCTATATCTTTACTCGCTAATTATTTTCTAATTTCAGTCAATGCTAAATTTTAGTCTGCTCCTTTTATCACTGATATTACCATCTAAAGTAAACGCATACTTTATCTTTATTAAATTCTTGTTTATTTTAATTCGTTAACTGTACATTTTGTGTTTGTCTAAAAAAGGTAAAGGTACATGTAAAGATACACATCATGAAGGGACCTCCGAAACCGGGGCAGAGCACCACACTGAGACCAACGTGAACTTCTGTACTTCGAATGCGACCCATGGGAGGCAGAGATGAGGGAGACACCCGAAGGCGACCAGATCCGGAAGACGACGTGCGCAAGCGTGGAAGGTGTCCTTAATGATTCCAGAACTTAGCCCACGCCATTCAAGGTTGTTCACAAGCCTCGAGCCCCCCGAGGGTCCCTTAAGGGAAGTCCTCATATTGGGCAGGTCCATCAGTCCGACCGAAGGGAGAAATCACACCACCGCAAAGTGGCCCACCACTGTCCAGCCGCAACAAACTGAACAACGTCACCGGTCCTTTAACCCTGAAACAGGTAATAGTGACGGAAATGTTGAATAAAGCAAATGACGGGCCGGAAAGTCGTGCTATAAGAGGAACCACACCAGTATTCGCGTATCGACCCGAGAAGCCACGAAAAAAACTATACAGTAGTCGGTTGCCGGAAATCGAATACTGGACACCCCAAATGCGATTCTCACACGTTACCGCGGAGTTATCTCGTTCGATGTATTTGTATAAAGTCTTTTTTCCTTCTATATGAAAGCTTAATTATCACTTAAAATCGAAATTCCAATTAAATTTAAATCAAGTTCATTGGTGGTTTCAATTCAGTTCACCTAAGTCGGCTTTGGGCTCCTCCACAGTCCCTGACCATGTAATGTATTTCATTTAAACTTGTTCACGAACGGACTGAGAACGACGCATTTGAATTTACGATTACAAAATCAGCAATAATAATAATAATAATAATAATAATAATAATAATAATGATAATAATAGTGTGCTAAAGCAAAGAATAGAGGTATCACTTGAGGTGTGTAGTTTCTCTAAGGTTACCTTTATTTGTTCAGTATACAAAAGGAATAACAAAGAGATCCCATACACTTTCATTTTATTAAATTTCTTGTCTCAACTCATGAAGATAGATAGAAACCGAAAGTTTGCACGACATACCATCGCTCAAAGTAGCGTATCCACGAGAAACCCTGCTGTAGATTTATATTAATGGTCTCTACTGCGAATTTAGATCCCTAGGTTTTTGGAACACCTGGTAGTTTAAATCCATAAACCGTTCCGTACATTAATTCTGAAACATTTCAAGAATTCTGGAATTTTTTAAACATCAAACTTACGTGATTGATCAATTAAGATTCGCAATGTAAAGCGAGTTAACTCGTAGGATGCGTTTTAGAGATTTGTTCTACGAAACGAGATAGCATGCATATGATTTTTTTCTCCTCGTATCTACAGCACTTAATTTTCATTGCCTCGTTTGCCTGGTTGTACCCTCTAAAACGATGCATTTCTAAGGAAATTTGTTTTCCGCAATTATTCCTATTAAAGACAAAGTGTTTAATAGTTCCTTCATTTAAATGTATCTGATTTGAATACGTAATACGTCTTTATGTTTTTTTAGTTGCTGCAATGTTGCTATCGGATTTAGGAACTTCAATTTCCATAAGTTAGTGTTAAGCGTCAGTTTCCTCCTTCATGTCCTATGAAAATGTTTATTTATATCTTGTTGCATCTTCCTAGATTATGTATTGTTACATGCTGGGGTGAGAGCCAAAGTGTTCCCAGAAAATTATTAAATTTTGATCATCCCAACCCGCACATGGGGGAAGTGTAACTCAGAAACGGCGAGAGGACCAGGACCTTCAGCTGAAGGCGTGAGGTTCTTTAACAAAATACACAAATTACGCATCAAACACATTATCTGTGATTTATTGATAAAACTTTTGATGTCTCTACATACTCTGAGGGAAACAAAGGGATAAGGGGAGAGATGCCTCGTCACATGCGACCTTCCTTCTTACAAGTAGTGACGCTAACACACAAAGAAGTAATGCTAGTTATCTATCTATGCTCCCCTTTCCAACCTTGGCTAGACAAGCTAGCCAGAGCTGGCGGAACTTCCAACAGAGCCCACTCTCTCTGGCGTGGTCGGCGCCAAAGGGAAAGGCTAGTTCAGCCAAAAGAAATAATAGGTCACACCAATTATATTGTCGACAATGCGATGCAATAATGTGTCTGGTATGATAATACCTACTAATACGCCACAATATATTAGTAGCAGCCCCTACCTGTATCTCGCAGTCCCATTTATAAAATTACGTTAATTTCGCTTCTTGTAATCCTGTTTTTTCCGTTCTATGTACATTAGAATATCGTCTATCCATATTACATCGCGCGCATCAGGAAAAAAAGAAACTGACATATAGAACTACCGCAGAAAAAAAATCCAAACAAAAACGTTAGAGAGGACACTGAATCGTGTAGTCTCTGTCAGTCTCTGGCTCTATTTTGTGATTTCACATTTTTATGGGCCATTGTGGCTTTAGAGGAAGATATGACTCTTGTTGTCCTATTATTCTGTATATCTGGATGAAATAGGAGTTCGCAAATTTTGGAACCATCCTTTTAATCAAATACGTAGATTGCCTCCAATTGAAGGGAGACGCAACTGGTACAACTTCATTGTTTTGCCTCACACAGTGTGTGCAAGGTAGAATAGCTTAAGACTGTGTATTATTGCCCCATAACAACATTAACTTCATCATCAAATTAATCCCACAAAAATGACTCGTCTCAAGCTGTGTCGTTCTTTTTCACCAGTGAGCGCTCAGTCTACAGTGGTTTTCCTTCACGTTGTGGCTACCGCACGGCTGCTCAAGCGCCGGCCGCCTGCTGCTCACACTTCTGCTGAAGCAGTTACAATATCTCTATCCAAACATTTCCTACATCTTCTCAGCAAATTTTCATTCACACTCGAAAGTTCAATGTACGCATTTGGGTGAGTTTCTAGCCTGAAGTCTTCGTTTAATTCTTACAATATTTGTTGCAAACACTTTATTTTTATATAATCATCAGAGTTGGGTAAATTTCTATTGTCGGCTTTTGCGAAATGACATAGTAATTGACCCACATTTAATATTCTTCTTTGACTAAGCATGGTTCCATTTATATGGCTATAAAATAACGTATTGGAGCACAGAGAAACCCGATTTTACACACGATATTCCATTGCATAAGGCGAAAATTGTACTCATTTGCATGACGCGTACAGCAAATGAATACACAACAATATAACCGTATTTTGAGAACAAATAATAAACGCTGAGTGACACAGGAATGTCATACCTGATTTTTTGAACAGTTGACCACGTTGAATGTCATTCTGGACTTTTTCAAACTCTGCTACTGCGTGTGCTGCTGATGTTAAATGCAATTCAAGCAATTCTTAAGATAGGATAATTAGCAATGGATATGACTGTTGTGAATGCTATTTTTTACTTTGGGGAAACTTTAAAAATAAAGTGTATGCAAAAACCTCATACATCATGAAAACTAAAGGAAAATAACACACGAGAAATTCACTCAATTTCACATATTGGATTCTCGAGTGTGAATTAAAATTTCCTTAGAAGATGCCAAAAAATGTGTAGGAGGGAAGGACAACATCACCAACATGCCTGATGAGAAGTTATGTACTTATTATCATTGTTATCGTAATTAAAACTATGAGAACGTGAAACGGTTCCGGGGATATAGCTCTTTCCGTGGTAGACCAAGCCGAGGTGGCCGGCACACGAGCCGCCGATTGTTGGCCGCAGTGTGAGGGAAAAGCACTGCATAAAACCATTCTGACTCAATTAACATTAATTTTTTTATTTTATCTTCTACAGTTCTTACAGTTAAAGGTATGTTTATGATCTGGTATCCCTCTTATCTTCTAGAAGATGAAGTTATGAAGCTTCGGCGTTTGTGCCAGATTTGGAAATCCTTATTTCACATTGTTATTTACTGAAATGAAATCCGATATTACTGGTGGAATGTAAACAGTGGGTCTCCTGTGATTTTTCAGTTAAAGTTCTTAGTTTGGTTTCACCCACTTTATTACACATTTTAAAATTTTTAATGACGTTTAAGTTTTCCTTCAAAGAAAAACTTGCCCTTATTTTTTTTGATAAAATATTAGGTCCTATATGCCTTTGTCCCTAGAAGAATCATTTTGGCTTTATGAATTGAAGTTTAACATCAAATTGCTTACAATGGATAAACAAAAATATACCATTCTGAAGTTTTCCGTGTCCCGTAGATTTAATTACGAAGTAAATGGTACCACGAACTAACTAGCTAAGAAAGAACGAACATAATTCTTTCACTTTGGCAGATGTCAGTGGTCCCATGCAACTGTATATTAAATGTGATGTTGCTTAATAGCTGTTCTAGTGCTGCATAACTTTGTATATCTAAGTTCACAGTGTCAACTCCTAAAGGAAACATTAAGTTGTTCTCGCCTGACGGTACCCAAGGTGATCTTCCTGCCCGAACTTTAGCCAGCTACGTAATTACTTACCAGGAGAGCAATTTAAATTGTGTACATAGTCCTATAATAATCTATAGTAACATCTGGAGAAATACGCACAAACAGCCTATTTCACTCACTGGATTTTGCGTATAGTGCTATTCTCTAAGGCAAAAAAATAAATTCTCCGAAGAAATATACGTATATTTCTTTCAGTGAGTTTAGCCTTAGACAGTTAGGTACTTCTACAAGAAATACTAAACGCTGCTGACCTATAAAAACAAGAATTTATAAGCTAAAAGGTTGAGTGGATGTGATGGATGAAATTTTGAGGTAAAGCTTCAATTTCTTATATGTTCTTAAAATGTAAGAAAAAATATTTTGGTGTAGTTTCATTCCTGTTAGTACATTAGATTTTGCGTTAATAAATCTTGTTTTAAAACGTTTCCATTTTCTTTCTTCATTACGAAACTTCTTTCCAATTTGCTTTTCACTAAGCCAACAGCGACATGTTTTATAAGATCGGAGAAATTTATAGATTTGAAAAATCTTGATCATATATCTTAGTATATAAATTGCAAGTATTTGAATTCTTCCAGCAATAAAGTTACTTTATAATTCACAGGACAATTACAAATGTAATTACAAACTATATATAATTCCCCTTCTAATAAAATTGCGCGTGCACCTTTTTATTGATGATTACCTTCAATGGCTGAAGGCTTTGTTTGTCTTACCATTGTCTTATAGCTGTTAGACTATTAGACTTCTTTAGCATAACCATAATTTAGTACTTTATATTTCAACAAGAATAGTTTTAATTGCAATACTTATGTTTTGTTTATCTTGCAATAGCTTACAGTGAAATGATAGCTCTCTAGCATCTAATTTATGTGTAGTATTTAGATTGAATGTATTTAAAACGAAGTAAACATCTATGAATTTTTGCTTACTCTTTAACAGTAACTGCAGACTTTAATTATGTAGTAATCGAAGCTGTTAGTAAGGTGCCATAATATTTAAAACTTCCATATGTTTTTAAAATGTAATGTTTAACACTTCCAAAACTTAAATTCATACATATTAAAGTAATTAGTACTGTTTAAAAAAACCCAAAAAGTATACATTTTAACCAAGAATGCCCTAAGCTTTACCCACAACCTGAAGGCATTCAGTCGAGCGCATGGAATCGTGCCGATATAATGCGGTGGTTTATGTTAGTAAGAAAATACTAAACCGCCTCTGCCAAGCCCAGACCCCACCTCCTAACTGGTTCTAGAACTCCACTTGATGTTTGTCTTACTCCACCCATTCCTCAGCATAAAGTTCACTCTTCTCATTGGTTAATGGTTGGGTGCTAGACTTTTACATCAAACCAATACCAGACGGACTTATCCAGGGGCTGATGTGGACCATCGTTACCAAGAATGTCTTCCACCCACTCAGGTGAAATATTTCCGTACTCCTTCTCTTTCGGCGCTCATCTAGACCTGACCTTGGTTCATAGGCTAATGTGTGCGCGTGTTGGGCTTGAATTCAAACCAATAAAAGATTGGCTCACCCAGGCTAGAGTGGAATGATAAAGCCAAAATTAAGTTAAGAAAAACACATAAAACCAAAAGCATCGGCATAACTCCGTGCACTCGAATGTAGACTAGCAGAAGTGTGATAAAAACAGAAAACAAACTCAAACATGTATAAGAGTTTTAAAGTAAAATATAGTAATGTTATTAATAAAAAAATTAATTAGGTTGCACTCTGGCTAGTAGGGCTCAAAATTCTATATGATATCCACAAATCTTACCCATAAATGCTTCATTCCGTAAAACAATAAAAAGTTTTAAATTGTGGCAGTAATTTGTATCACAATAATGTAAATGCCAGAGTGATTGTAGTGTAAATAAGCATTATTGTATGACATTGATTTGAGATGTTTGTTAATTATAAGCATTGTTAGGAAATAAGTTTACACGGCCTCGCTGAAACTGACAATAGGAGCGGATAACAATGAGCGAGGGGGTGAGTTGAATATTAATTAGAAGAGACAAGCAAATGACGTCAGATTGGCGCGCTTTTCTTAGAAATGGCGGAAATTTCTTCCCTAAAGTATATGCCTTCGTAATTTTGATTGGATATAAATATAGACGCTAATGTTGGCGCGTTTTATTAACCAATAGCAGCTCGGTTATAATCTTTAGGCATATCGGGTGAGGGAGTATAAAAAGCTAAAGCCAGAGGCAAGTATTGCCCAGTTCAACAAAATCATCCACGCGTTACACGTCGCTGAGTCCAACAGAATCATTCAGAAGTTAAACGTCGCTTAGTTCTTCAGAATCGTTCGCGAGTTACACGTCGCAATTCTACAGAATCTCTCGCGTCTTAAAGTTTGTTATAAATGTGAAACACGCGAATTAATAATGTGCAGTAAATAAGTGATTATAGTGATGTTAGAAAATATAACAGTTTCAGTCTGGCGTGTATCAAGAATCAATATATGAAATTGAATAATGTGTGACGACAATAAAAGTGTAAAAGCAAATTCTTTTATCAGTGTTATCTTTCAATAAAAACTCCTTTCCGTTTACACAGCCTGATCAAGAGATATGTTCGACTGAGGAGTAATAGCTAGCCGGAGGACAATGAACCCAACATTCAAAGTAATAAAACAATAACATGCGCTCAGCAATAGATAACACGAAGTGACCGCGACAAATTGGCTCCCATACATGGTGCATATAAACATGAAGCATCTACCAACTACAAATATTCCACTTCAAATTGGCGCACAAACGTGAGGCTAACAAACTACTACAAATTGGCGCCCAGAACGTGGGGCGAAATAACCAGGAAGGGGCGAATTAACCAGGAAGGAGCGAAAATAACCAGGAAGGGACGAAGGAACCAGGACGTGGAGCGAATGGAGCAGTGAAATTAACTACAAGACGCAGATTCCAGAAACAACTACAAGAACGACCAACGACGCGGATGAGTGGACATCGTAATTACGAGAATAGAAGGCAACAGGGGAATTCAACTACGATACCAAAACAGCGAGACGACGCAGAGGCGACATATAGATCTAGGAGAGAGGGGCAGGACGCTGGACATCAAAGCAACATCAACAGACAGCATCACAAAGGTTAGAATATTGTAAATTATTTTTATCCTAAAAAAATTGTGAGAAATTAAATGTTATTAAGAAGTGGTAGGACTAAGAGAATAATGTCTACTAATAATACTGAAGAAACAGTTATGGGAGGGGATAATGTAACAGTTAGCTGTAATTCAATACAGGTTACAGAAAATAGCTCAAACAATGTAGGATTTGAGGGAGGAAATGCTAGTGAAGAAAGTCAGAATAGAATAACAGGGAGTGTTAATTTTGATGCTAGTATGATGGAAATGCTGAGAAATTTTGGTGAAGCGTTAAAGAAGAGTATTACAGATCAATTTAGGGAAGATATTGAAAAGAGTTTTGAGAAATTAGAACAAAAACTTACTCATAACATGGAAAAGAGAAATAGGAGCTTAGAACAAAACAGGGAAGAAATTGAAAGGAAATTTATGGAGCCAGATTGTAGCATGCCAAGAATGAGAAATGAAAATCAGAAAATAATAGCAAGTGAGATAGGAAACATTTCAAAGAATATGTCGGACATGAGCAGGGAAATATCTAAGCAAAAAAGTGAGGTTGATACCAAGTTTGAACATGTTAGTGTAAAATGTACAGAGTTAGGAAGTCGAATGAGTAGCATTTCAAGTGAGCTTAGAAAGATGATGGAGGCTGCAAATGCAGATTTAATTCAGGTGCAAGTTAATTTCCGAGGGGAGATATCTGAAATACAGAAGGAGTCAGAAACACAAAGAAATAAATTGTCTGAAGAAGTTAAAGTTTTGTCTATAAATAATCAAAAACTAACTTCTGAAATTAACAAACACCAAGCTATTCAAAATGAAAACTCCAATCCAGTACAGTTTATTGCAGACTTGTCAGAATACTCTCAAACTAAAAAGATACCGGAAGAATTGAAAATGATAGTTGTTAAAAGATGTGTTGTTCAGAAAAGTTTAGATTGGTTACAAATGGTATCAGGGGGTGAACTTTCATATGAATCCTTTAAGAGGCTACTCATGAACAGGCTTTGGAAGGTTATGATACAGCTACGAGCAATGTTAAGCCATAGACAATTTGATCCAGGAAAAGGAATAGCAACGACCGCTAAAAAAAAACATGATGATGAAAAGTAGATCAAGGATAGTTAAAGTTAAAACTGCAGAATAAAGTGTTGGAATGTAAGAGGGTTAACCATGTATATATGTCATAAGAAAGGAGAAATAATTTCAGGACAAAAATAAATGTTTAAAGGGGAAAAAGAACATTTTCTTAGTAAACTGTAACAACATTTGAAATGAAGCACGTAATAATGAAAATTTAATCTCATATTAAATTAAAAGTATATAGATATAATTCAAAGGGTTTTGTGAATATAAAGCACAAACAATAAGAAAGGGTAGACATAATTAAAACAAAACACTTATGTAGCACACGGATAATGGGAAATTGTGTCTAGAATTCAGAGATGTATATATATATTTGTGTAGAGGATGAATATCTTTGGTAACTATGTTCAATAATTATAAGATGAACCAGGTTAAAAATCTTGAATGTATAAATTTTTGTCAACAACCTAAGAAAGTAAACCATTTTGTAACAGTAACTAAATAATTCAGGGTACAGTATTTGCTATAAAAAATTGCAATGTCAGATGTATGTATATCAACACATTAGACCAGAGCCAGTGAATAGGGCGAGATAAAGGCAAAATGTATGACGTGTGTTAAATGCATGTGCAGTGTTAAGTGCAAGTGATAAATACCATGTGTTACAAGATTCAGGAGACTAAAAACCCAATTATAAAATTTCCAAACAAGTTGTAAATATTTATAATTATGTTTCTAGTGGGGCATATGTGGCAGTAATTTGTATCACAATAATGTAAATGCCAGATTGATTGTAGTGTAAATAAGCATTATTGTATGACATTGATTTGAGATGTTTGTTAATTATAAGCATTGTTAGGAAATAAGTTTACACGGCCTCACTGAAACTGACAATAGGAGCGGATAACAATGAGCGAGGGGTGAGTTGAATATTAATTAGAAGAGACAAGCAAATGACGTCAGATTGGCGCGCTTTTCTTAGAAATGGCGGAAATTTCTTCCCTAAAGCATATGCGTTCGTAATTTTGATTGGATATAAATATAGACGCTAATGTTGGCGCGTTTTATTAACCAATAGCAGCTCGGTTATAATCTTTAGGCATATCGGGTGAGGGAGTATAAAAAGCTAAAGCCAGAGGCAAGTATTGCCCAGTTCAACAAAATCATCCACGCGTTACACGTCGCTGAGTCCAACAGAATCATTCAGAAGTTAAACGTCGCTTAGTTCTTCAGAATCGTTCGCGAGTTACACGTCGCAATTCTACAGAATCTCTCGCGTCTTAAAGTTTGTTATAAATGTGAAACACGCGAATTAATAATGTGCAGTAAATAAGTGATTATAGTGATGTTAGAAAATATAACAGTTTCAGTCTGGCGTGTATCAAGAATCAATATGTGAAATTGAATAATGCGTGACGACAATAAAAGTGTAAAAGCAAATTCTTTTATCAGTGTTATCTTTCAATAAAAACTCCTTTCCGTTTACACAGCCTGATCAAGAGATATGTTCGACTGAGGAGTAATAGCTAGCCGGAGGACAATGAACCCAACATTCAAAGTAATAAAACAATAACAGGCGCTCAGCAATAGATAACACGAAGTGACCGCGACAAATTGGCTCCCATACATGGTGTATATAAACATGAAGCATCTACCAACTACAAATATTCCACTCCAAATTGGCGCACAAACGTGGGACTAACAAACAAACCACTACAAAATTTAATTCAGCAGCTATAGACGTATATCATTCAAGTGACCTCATAGAAAAGAAACCAAAAAACAACACAAATTAGACTTTTGTCAGGTTTTGTAAACTGCGTTTTGAATTAATTTTCTGAAGCGAGATCTATAAAATAAAGAATATAAGCATCAGAATTAAATGAATATTTAGTTCAAGTGTAAATGTTGCACAAAAGACTACAGTAGTGTCAGCTTTATCAATGATCTTTAGCGTCACAGAGGAAGTTTCTTCTTGCTTCCGGATCTGAGAGAGAGATTCCGTTACAACTGCAGGGCAGGTGAGGCAAGGAAAAAGCTGAAGGTAATGTAGAAAAAGGATCAGTAAAGCAAGGGAGAGTTACGTTGTACTTTGTACCTACCTGTCCTTCCTCTCCCTTCACACCCCTTGCTTAAAAATTCTCGAAACCTTGTTACGACACACTGCTGTTATACATCACACCTAATTTTGTTGGCTGGCTTTGAGCTCAAGCGTATGCAAACGTAATAAATAAAACAAATATTTGATCCCTTGGTCAGATCCTGTAAGTAAACCCATTGAAAAAACTCAGAAAAGGTGGTATGTGCTACAAGGGAGGAAAAGTATTATATACTTCAATGCAGGAAATGGATGGTTGTCAAAATTCCAAAGGGAGCTATAGATCCAGGCGAAGACGCAGATGAAAAGGGCTGTGTTTACCATAAGAATTGTTTCATTGTAAATCTAAGAACTGCAATTGAGCCTAGGTAGAGCAAGACAGAGTTTACAAAGCCAGACGCTGTAATCCTTGTGGAAATAATATACAGAAATGTTATACAGAGTATTGATATAAAACACATAGTGATTCAATTTATTCAGAATTTTCAACAAAACAAATTAACTTATGATAAGCTTAAATAACAGCGAGTTTATCGTAAAAGGAGACATACCATATACTACGAACTAACTGATTTAAAGACCTATAAATCAATATCAAACAAGAATTGTGCACAATAATATAATTCAGCAAGAAATATGTTAGAATATTTAGCAGCCAATAAATGTAACTTAGATAAGTAAGAGAATGCGAGCTAGTTAATTCCAAGTAGAGCCCACCACCTTTCACCAAGCTAATGAGCAAGGAACGTGAAGCAATAACCAGAAAGAGACAGATACAGAAAGGAAGGAGACTGAGATATTGAATCTGCTTCCCTACGCGTCACTGGGACGCGTGTGCAAAATATTTTGGAGCAGAATATTTTCATACACAATAAGGTAACGCGGTCTGAGGACCAATTAGAAATGTTACATTTTAAGACGGGAAGGTGAGCGTCACTAGGTATAAAAGGGGGAAGAAGACCCCAGATTTTCACTCTCTTGTAAACTCTCTTATAGAATCTCGTCGACACTCAGTGATACTCGGTGGACGACGGATGCACGTGTGTGCATAAGGGTGGGAAGCGTGTGCAGTTAGATTAGGCTTCTAATTTATTATTATGGTGGGAATTCTTAGAGTTTGGAAAAGCTGGCCGCTCATAAGTATTCTGTTGATAATAAACCGTATTTTAAGGGAAGTGCAGTATATTTTAATTTGCCTCACCTACGAAAACCCTGAGACCAGTGAAATTAGTTGAATAGGTAGTTTATTAGGAATGGAAAGGTCATCAGCCGCTGAGTAGTAATAGCCGGAGACCAGGTAACTGGAGTAGAGGGCATCAACCAGAGGAACAACGATTTCCCGCTACAATTGGTGAAATAAAAACGGGCCAGGATAAGGTTCCCTGGAACAGTAACAGCAAGAGAGCCGAACCGAGAGAGAGAAAGAGATACAATACTTACAAGGAACACATCACCTTTAAACACGGATTGCGTTCGTGTTACACGGGCAACCAGCCAAGGAGCATGCTTTTCAGAAACCGAAACCATTTTAGGTCAAAGATATGTTTAGGTTCCTTTCGAAAGTTACAGTTTTGAGGGTCGGCGGTAGTCTCTCTCTCTCTCTGATAAGGGTGGCATCACGTATACTAAGGTTTCCTTCAGGTGGCAAGAACCAAGTTAGATCGCTCAGGCCTTCAACACTTGAAAACGAACCTAAACATAACATTGAACCAATACCGTTTTTGTTTCAGAGAAGCATGTCATCTAGCCAGCTATCAGTAAACGATTCGAAATCTCAGTTAGGATTAAGTACTTCCTTTTTAGCTCCGTTACACACCCCGTGTTGTGTTATGTTATATGAAAATATAAACACTGTTGCAGGAGAATGCTGCTTACAGTTCAGTTTCGTCTCGTTTATTTATAATAAATTCATTAACCAAGCAATTATTTGTGAAGGCTGATAAATAATTTAGGCGCGGCTTGTCATTTTATTCCTTCCAGTAGTGTTACTATTTGAAAATAAATATTAAATAAATATAGAAAAGAAAATAAATTGCCGAAAAATAACATGTATATGCTACGCATTTTACTAACAAGCTTAAATATAATAATTACTAAAGATTTTAATTGTTAAATTGGTTTATTAATCGATAAAGGATTTTAAATATATTTGCTTTTATGATCACTACAGATCGGTTTAGAGAACAGATTGAATCTCAATACATGTGCGGCGCTATTTGCAAAACTTTGAAACTATCCACAAATACATTAGATAACGGCAGAGCAGCCCAGCTATATACTGCAGAATATTAGTTTCGTACTGGAACATAAAAGCATGGAATACCAATTGCACACACTCTGAAGAACACTGGAAGGATATGAATTATTGGAGTATATCATAAATACGACAATAAGAGTAAATGAAATATTCAGTTCTATTTGGTATAACAGCGAATATCAAAGAAGTGACTAATTCATTTGTAGAGAATGGCACGTGAGAGAAACTTAGATTAATTATTTTAATATCAACCTAAAGAAAAACCCGCTGTAGAACGTCCACAATTACAAAGGTCCAACTAGTGTGAATGAACATAATTCTTTGAGACTGAATAGTATTTTAGACTAATCCATGATAGCAATAATGACCAAAGTATTATTGGATTCAACACCCTAATTATTTTGAGCACATGCAATTAACACAGTATATGTTGTTATCATGCCTTGTCTGGAAACTTGTCCGTAGAGGCCATTTATGCAGAAGTCCATATTCCAGCGGGACATTTCTCAAATTGTGTACCTTTACAAAACATTAAATCAACGTTTCTAATAAATCTTTCGTTTGTATAAATTGAAA
This sequence comes from Deroplatys truncata, assembly GCA_030765065.1. Lineage (NCBI taxonomy): Eukaryota > Metazoa > Arthropoda > Insecta > Mantodea > Mantidae > Deroplatys > Deroplatys truncata. The sequence continues at coordinate 110,166,874 of CM060981.1, forward strand.
AAGGGAGCTCTAGAATGTGCTGAAGTAATTGCAATTAGAATGTACTCAGAGCTTTATGTGGTAATTTTGAAACCAAAAGTTATGTTGCATGCCTCTCTAACACGTTGTTTCGTGATCATCACCCACTAAAGTAAAGGTGCCTAATTTATTCAAAAGGCTGAATTTGATCAGCATGAGTTTAAACATAGCAAAACTAAACTAGATGACACATCAAAACTAAGAGTATTACCTTTCCCAGTTTCTATATTTTCAGTGTTATTCTCGTGAGGCCGACATTAAATAAACTTCATGGCAAATTATTGTTTCTTTCTGTGTATTCAAAACTATACACTATTAACCTTTATTACTAAAACAATTAACTGTAGTAAAATAATGTACCTTTGAGAATAAATTATTTTACCATTAGAAACTTAACAGAAGAAAGAAATTTCTTCGGCAGACTTTGGATTTAAACTAAACGCTCGAGGAGGAATCGACATGGGAAACTATTCTTGTATTTATGCCGTGCCATTCTTTGTTTTAGAAGCAATGAATTTCCAGATAAACATCCCACAGGAACCTCTAAACGTGTCTAGTATTAAAAGTTACTGTGTCCCTCTATTCTCCGGACGGAATTACGGAATTAAAAGGTTGTTCACTCCTTTTGGAAAGAAGGATGGTGTCATATATAAGACAAAAGTTCGCCCCACATTCATCTTCCAGTCCAATGAAAACAAGGAGGGTTCTCTCGCTCGTTTCCATGCAAGGCGTTGCCAATTCAGATATTGCTTTCGTTCACTCCTACACTACCGAGTACAAACCGCAAACTGCAAATTTTAATGTTCTTTATTAGTCTCTGAAGTTTAAAGTCGTTCTTATTTTACCAGGCTCATGAATGTGAAGCAGTGCTGAAACTATGGAATATGTGCTGCCTATAGTTTTGGCTCGGACTTCGCTATCCGTTCCGCCTCATGCTTAAATGGGTTCATATTTTCTTTTTAATTATATAACTATGTATACATTACAAATGTGTGCTGTTTGCCTTTTATCAACCTTGCCATGTTTTCAGTATCTTTACCATAATCTTTTGTTCTTCAATCAGAAACGTCCTCACAATCCTTTGTGCATGTGACAGAGCATTCTACCATATGCTTCCTTCATTGTCTTCGTATGCACGTCTTCAACCTCCCCTTGGGTCTAGCGAATTCAATGCTTGCAAATATTATCTTGATATTCTTCTTCGTTTTGAAAGTGTTGGTATACTAACTTGCCTTCTGGTGCATGTACGATTACTGTTTTTGCTTTTCGTACTTTATGACAGCCTTCGTCTGTACACCAGAGTGTGAACCATGTTGGAGGATCACAACCGATGTCTCCAAATATAGCACATTTATTTACATGCCTAACAAAGTAGTGCTGAGTATTGGAGGCCTATTGTAAGATGTAGGTTGATACTTGTTGACTCCATGTGTTCCAGTATTTGTTATTTTATTTCTTATTGCTCTTACAGTACCAGTCGAATCTCAGTATCGTGTTTTTATGTTACCTTCTCTACTACGTAGGGGAAGTATTGCATTCCACCCAAAAATTCTGTACCGAGATTTCACCGGAAATGCATTGTTTGAGGCTCCCGGAATAAAAAAGCACTTTTAGAAAAAGCTCAATGTGTGCGTGTCTGGGCGTCTGTGTGGATGCATATCTGTGTGTGTTTGAATAGCATAACTCAAAAACGAAAATTCGGATAAATACCAAACTTGATACTTAGGTTCAGTATCTTTCAAAGATGCAGCATAAAGGTTTTAAAGAAAATCCCCCATCCCAGACTACTATTTACATCGAACATTTTTCGAAAATTTTAATTTTCTCAGAAATGGCTCTAATGATTTTGATTAAAGTAGCATATGTTGAAGATGTTTTCATGACAAATGAAACGTTTATCTTGAATTTTATGGAAATGTCCCAAAAATTCCTCTTCATCGTAAATGGTTTTTTCATAACTAGTAAGCCATAAGAAATAGACAAAATTTTTCTGCACAAAAAATTTAGATATAGTTAAAGCACACAATTTATGTCATATACACTTTCTTTTTTGTGAGTGAACCATTTCTGAGATATTCCGTGTTACTTGTTTGAAATTTGCAATGCTTTATTCAGTTTGGACGAAGTGATAAAATGATTTTTTGCTTCTTGCAGGCTCGAAATGCCTAAACTTTTTCTCAAGTGGAAATTAATGGGTTTTTTATGTACTGGTTATGCAAAGAGAATGGAATGCTACACATAGCAACCAGTTCCTAAAAGATTTGACTATAGCTTAAAGCCTACCATAGTCCCCTTGCATGTACAAGAAATTCAGCAATAAGATTAATATGTCGATATCTCGATTAACATGAAGTAGATGCAGAATAAGCATTTGTAAAAATAGATTGTACAAGAGTAGAGAAAGTCATGTGAGTGGAACATATCAGACTTTCTAGTTTTGTAAATCCGGCTATAGCTCCTAAAGCTTCAGTTTTGAAGATTGTATTCTGGAGGCATGCCTTTAATATACACTCTGTTTAAGTTCAATATGTAGGTTTATGCGATTGAATTTAATGATTTATTATTTCTAACTACTTTATTCTGCTGCAAAACAGTAACACTTTTCTGTGGCCATATTGCCTAAAGCCATTTTAGATCCTAGTGGACATTTTATTTTAAAGCCATAGTTTGTGTCTAATGGGAATATTTTGCATTCACTACTCTTTAGCGACGTTATTTAAACGCAAGTGCATTCTCCATCAGTTATCTCCATTATTATGAGTATGTGGTCATCCCCAAACATCATACCTCTTATTTGTATGCCGGATATTTTAACTTTGTTCTGCTTCTCCAAGTTCTGACTATGCTAGCGCGTATACTTTAAAAGGAGCAGCTGATTAATGGATATTACTGTCTGACACATTATTTATTAACACTCTAGTTTTATTTATTTCAGTATACATACATTTAATAAAGTCTGTCAAATGCACTGTACTGCTCTATTTCTAAAATACCTCATCTTATTGTGGCATGTGCACAGATAATATGACAAGACTCTCTCTGGGCACCGAAGTTAGAGACGGCAGTTTGTCTGTGAGTAGGGGTGAGTCAGGGGAACTAGTGTCAAGGGAGGGGATAGCGTTACTGACGCCCGAGTTTGGCGTGGGTTTTTGTAACAGTCAGCAAGTAAGCTTAGTGTGAGGCAGACGGGATACTGCTAAAGCACGATGTCCTCGGAGGCAGACAATGGGCAAAGGAATGTAAGTATCTAACTTCATCCATTAAACTGTGTGCCATCCACGTTTGAAAGTTTTAATTATGGTAGAATAGAATCCTTCCTCTTCCTTAAGCCAGGTATTATGTTGGTATAGCAATTATTTTGGAATTTAACTTAGCTGCGTTTCCCCCGTCGTAGCCTCGCATTTGAAGTTCTTGTTTGATTTACCGGTGCCTTTTGCAAGCGAGTAGCTCCCATCTGTTCTTGTAAAATAATTTAAAGAGAGGCATACGACAATTGGTGTGAGGCGCCGAGCAATTGGTGGAGGGCCAGGCAGAGTTTGGTTTTTTGTGAGATTTTCAAGTGTAAAATTTTTTTCCCCTCTGAAATGTAACGGTTTGTGGTCCTCCACGTGTTCGCGAAAAATCTAAATTTGTTTCTGGCTTAAAGGTAAGGATTTTTATGCTTTAATTTGTGATTCTCTTATTCTAAATTTTGTTACTATAATTTCTGAAAGTCTCGTTTCTAAATTTTAATTTTGAGTTCATTTTTGCATTTTTCCCATTGTCTGCCGGCGTGACGCTAAAACTTCTGACTCCATTTTCCCCTTATTTTGGCTTCATTTCTACTAAATTGTATCACTGTGTTAAGTTCTTCGTGCTGGTCATTTTGAAGTATATATTTTCGTAAATTGCGAAAAGTGAATTGTGAAAATTGGGTGATATTTGTGTCGTTGATAGCGTGGTTGCGTGTGTGAGCTGATTTACCTAACATTGCATTCTAGATTGCGTCATATTGAAAGTATTAACGACTCGAAAGTGTAACAAATTAGTTCAAAATTCGTGTTGCGTGTTTAAAATTTGTGTGTGTATATCAGGTCAGGTACATTTGTTTTAAAAAAAAAAGGAAGGAAATTTTTTTAGTGTTACGTATAAATTGCAAGTCTGTATTCTGCTCTTTTTGAGATAATGTTAGCGGTGGTCACAGTAGGTGTGACGTGGTTTTTTAACTTCCAGTTCGAGGTTTCTCACTGAAGACATCATTTTGCTTTTCTTCCATGTGTTCATTCTGTTAAAAAATCTTGGTACTGTGTCAAAGTGGCTTGCGTGTCATGTTGTGTAGACCGTATGTTGGTATAATTTTCTGATATTTCGCCGCGGGCGCTTAATTGTATTCTTTCTGGAACTGTTTTATTTGGCTATGTTCTGATCTTGCTACTTACATTCATGTGATGCTATAAGTGTTTAGTTTGGTGTAATCTGTATCGCTTTGTCATACTGTTTATTTATTGGTTGCGTTATCTTTTGTGCTGCAATCATGCCTAAGCGACGTGCTACGCAGAAATCTGATATGGCAATTGCTCCAGTTAGCGAGCATAGTGAAGAGGAATCTAAGTCCAGTATTAGTACGCCTGTTGTTGTTCAGTTATTATCAGTGATGTCTAACCTGCCCGTGCCGCTGAGTACAATGCAGTCAGCTGTGTGTCGCTCGGTCATTGACCCCTCTCACGTTGAGAATTCCAGCAAGTTGTCGGCGTATGAGTTACTTTAGAATTTTGAAATGTTCGCTACTACTGCTAATGGCCGCTCTGAGAAAATGACAATGATGATAATTTTACTTCACCGTTGCCAAGTTTGGTTTATTTAATTACGCAATGCATATTTTTAGGGGAAAATGCTTCACAATTACTCATGTAAGTAAACGTTTCAGGAGCTACTACCAGCCTTGCCAGTATCTTCACCTAATTAGGTTTGATGTGCCTTCTAATATGGACCGGTACGATGTGGATGTTGATGAACCAGCTGTACGTGTGTTACCAGATTTTAGAAAATTTGCGCTGGAATTTTGTGGTAAAAAGAATAAGAAAAAAAACCATAACCTGTAAGTATGTAAACATTGTGAGTGCTAAAGTTTGGACGAACGAAACAGTTTTACAACTCACACAGGTATACTAAATTTTTATTGTTTCACTGACTGATGCTTAATTAAGCTTTGCATTTCAGGAATATGTGCTATGAATGTCTCTGCTAAATTAAAAGTGTATTATTATTGTGGGTGTAACCTAAATTTTGAATTATGTTTTGGGAACTGCAAATCATTTGTTTTGTTGTTGTGTCATGCTGCAGGAATGTGTTTCATGTGTACTATGTGCTTACTTGAGTTTTCATTTTCAGGAATGTTATGTGACAGTATTGTTTTGAGTAATGATGTGATGTTGTTTTGTTGCATTCGACTTGATATGATTTAATTTGATTTGATGTGATTGTGGGTTTCATAATGATGCTGTGATCTTTATTTGCAGAAAATTGTTGCATGAATAGTGTGTGTATGTATGTGTGTATTTGAGGTTATGTGATATATGTGAGATTTGCCTCGGTGGGAGTACCAAAGAGTAACCCCGATGGCGTAGTGTGAGGTTATGTGAGAAATATGAGTTGAGATTTGCCTCGGTGGATGTGCGTAAGAGTAACCCCGACGGTGATAATGTGAGAGATGAGATGAGAAGAGATGAGATGAGGTCAGCTTCGGTGGAAGTGCCAAAGAGTAACCCCGATAGTTGAAGTGTATGAATGTGTTGATTTTTCAGGAGGGCTACATGTACCTGGAAAGTTGATGTGATGTGATGATTTCAGAGGTTTTGCTTATTGGTGTTGCTGTAACGTGCCCAGTATAGCGTGTGTGATGAATTCACACGAGAGATTAAATGGATGGAAGTGATTGTAATGTGAATAATTTTTTTTTCTGTTTATGCAACAAGTTTATTACCATCTTAGATAGCAAATTTTAATACCAACTGTTTTCCAGCTTAATTTTCATTTGGAGGATGTGGATGCAACAGTATAATGTCATGTTATTTGTGTCATTCCTGAAATATTAATGTGATTTCTTGAAGGTTATGCCTATGTTAGATGTTTTGAATTTACAGCATGTTAAATGAGACACGTCAGTGAAGATGTTTTGTTTGGAAGAGAAAATTGATAGTTGAGATAAAGATGTTAATGACTGAAGTAATGATACTGATTGACATACTGATGATGATTATGATTGAGTTGATGATAATAATGAGATGAGGAAGATAGTAATATAGAGGAGAAATTGTATTAGTGACAAGAGTATGACAATAGTAGTTGAAAGCATGTCACGTGGCGTAGTTTGGAGATGTATTGTGGATTTATTTTGTAGTTTGTAGTAATGCATACAGTAGTTTTCAGTAGCTAGCTAAGTGAGTGTTGTGTGTAATTTGGACCATGGTCAGTGTGAATGAGTTCATTTCATTGTCATGTGTGATTGTCTTGTAAGTGCACTTATTTTCTTTTGTTAGTGATACCAGCTGGTCATTAAGATTTAATATTGGGATCCCAAATAAGGTTATGTTTTTTCTGTCATGTTAATGTATTCTGAGTCTGTTTTAATGTTTTATTTGGATTGTGAAGCATTGTGAGTTAAATTTTGGATGAAAATTCTATAAAATCTAGTTCTTACGCCAATTTGTACTTATTTTTTTTCTCTTTCTTTGCCCCATGTCAAAAGAATTTTAGTGCAAACTTTTCAACCTTTCAAATATTTAATTGTACATGACATACCGTTCTTTTTATGTGTGATTGTTTGTTGGAGCACCCTTTTTAGTGTTTGGTGGTTTTGTTGTAGTATTTTGCTGATGGCGGAGCTCGAGAGGATCACAGGAGTATCCCCGTGACACACCAGAAGTCAAGAAACACCACAGGGAAGCTGTCGGGCAGCCACTACACTGCCGTGGCATAAGGAGCCACTATCTTGGGGGGCAGTCCAAGCCAGCGACTGCCCACCCTGTTGTCATCACCATAGACCTGCTGTGATAACAATTCTACACCAGGACAAATCGTCGTTGTGGGCACTTTATAAAATCACCCACAAACAGATTCAAGGGACCATCAAGAGCAGTTGCAGTGTAGTGTGCGTGTGAACTGAGGCAGCGTGGTGTGTATGCGTGTGCGGGGTGTTCAAGCATAAGTGCAGTAACAATATTATTCGATAGCACTCAAGATTCTCGAGACTCCACAACGCCCAGTAATATTCTTTGTCGTCGTCTGGGTGTTTATCACACATGTGTATTTCATTTTTGTATGTCATTTTTTGTTATTTTAATGTCTCTTATTGTTTCTATTGGTTTGCCTTGTGTCGACGGGGGCGTCGATCTCGGTGGCCAGGGTGAGATGTGGCATGTGCACAGATAATATGACAAGACTCTCTCTGGGCACCGAAGTTAGAGACGGCAGTTTGTCTGTGAGTAGGGGTGAGTCAGGGGAACTAGTGTCAAGGGAGGGGATAGCGTTACTGACGCCCGAGTTTGGCGTGGGTTTTTGTAACAGTCAGCAAGTAAGCTTCGTGTGAGGCAGACGGGAAACTGCTAAAGCACGATGTCCTCGGAGGCAGACAATGGGCAAAGGAATGTAAGTATCTAACTTCATCCATTAAACTGTGTGCCATCCACGTTTGAAAGTTTTAATTATGGTAGAATAGAATCCTTCCTCTCCCTTAAGCCAGGTATTATGTTGGTATAGCAATTATTTTGGAATTTAACTTAGCTGCGTTTCCCCCGTCGTAGCCTCGCATTTGAAGTTCTTGTTTGATTTACCGGTGCCTTTTGCAAGCGAGTAGCTCCCATCTGTTCTTGTAAAATAATTTAAAGAGAGGCATACGACAATATCGATCTTGATATTTATCAAAAGCTTTGAAATAATCTATGAGTAATAGATGTACCTGTACAACTTGATTCGGCTTTTTCTTCTAAGTTATGTGTTTAAGACTGAAAACCTTATGAATGCAGAGTCTTATTCTTCTAAATCCTTACTATTCTTCTGGGAATATTGTTTCTGTTTTATTATTCAGGTAAGAACTCATTTTGTCATACTTGTTTAAAATGAACATACTACAACGATATCTTCGTTATTATCTGGCTGGGTTCTACCATCTTTTTAAAGACCACACACCATTATCACACTTTTTCTGGAATGTATTACACAAATGTAACTATTTATCATGTAATTCACAGGGATAAATACTTAGGTATATACCCTACAAACCTTAATGTTTATTATATGCTAATTGTATTCGTTTGGTCCTTGCTTATTCACATTATGAACATGGACATTATGTTTTGTTTCGGCTGTGTATTTACTCCAAAGTTTTCTGTTAAGTATCGCTGCGCACCGCTTGACTTCTATTCTTGCTTTATTGTTTCCTTTATATTAGTCTTTTCGTCATTAAGACGTTTTTAGATTGGCTTCTTTCTTCTTATACAATAAATTTTAGTATCCGTTGAACCCACATTTTCAAGCAGGTTTCCGTTTTGTACTTTCTAATTGCTTTAGCTTCATGTGTTGTTTTCCACATTGTCTGTATTATAACAGTAGATTATGATACAAGGGTTAAAGGATGAGTTTTATTTTGCGAGTAGGAAAATACGAGGAGAATATAACACTTTTAACTTCTTTGGAATATAGTATTTTTTTGATCGGTCGAATTTGTTAAATATCGATAATGTTATATTGATTCCTGAAACTAACAAATATCACGTTTAAATGCGGGGCTTGAAACATCTTCTACTTAAATAAGCCTGATATGAGATGTTTTGATGTTTTGTTGCTAGTAGTCATTTTACAGTTAAATTATTTTCAACAAGTTTTGTATTGCATCAGCTAATGAAGTGATTAAATACTATATCATATTGCTTTCTGGATCTTGTCGGTTATTAGAAAAATATAAAATTTGCAAAATGGATTGCAACTGTGAAAAGCAAAACATGTAAAATAGCAAGACATTTTAAAACAATGCTTCTAGAGAATATTGAAATAAAGAGTGGCATTAAAGAGTTATGTCGGTCGTATGTCAGTAGAATACTTTAAAATTGTGTCTGAAGCAGAATATATATTTTTAGACAGTATGGCCTAAACACTTCGCACAGGCGCTAAAAGCTTTATTGTAACCAACTTTGGTTTCAAGTTCAATCACATGGCAATTACCCTTTGTATTTGCACATGTTTAATAACGCCACTTGGTTTGATTAGATTTTACTTTTCATCATGTCTTTTTACGTGATTAATTTCTCATGGCGCTCGCATTATCTGTTCACTACAAATCGTCATACTTCAATTTATCGCAGTTCGTTGTAGAGTTATCCTATACGTTATATTGGCAGCCTTCTGTTTTCTTTCATCTAAAACGTTATTCTTTTATATATTATAATCTACATAAATATTAAATGGCGGAAATTGTGAATTCAGAAGAAACTGAAATGGAGCTGAAATTATAGAAGCAGCAGAAAGAATAACACTAGAAGTACTTATTCAAAAGATTAACTACTTTATGAACTCTTGTATGTTTTATGTTTGGTGATTTACAATAAGATAGTGTATAATAAAACAAGATCCTCATTTATATCAGGTATTTTGTCTTGATGTTTAAAGTACAAATTTTTTATATTTAGATTATTGTAACACGGAACATTTCTGAAACCCTTTTCATTGCTACTCTTAACTCATTCTCATTCATATATTTTCAATTAGTACGTTGTCAATTCAGGCATTTAAATCTTTGATAATCATTTAATATTATTCTTTGATATATCCATTTATTGAAGTGGTTTACTTGTAATATTATTTAATTTGTTGAGCCCCACGTTTGGGAGCCAATTTGCGACGGTATTATTATTAATGTTGTTTGTGTATTTGTGTTTACTCCACGTGGTGAAGCCATTTTGTGACGTGATTCTTTGTTAGGTTTGTTAGCTCCATCTAGTGTCAGCAATTTGCGGCAGTATTAGTGTTTGTTTGAAAGAATGCTACGGTTATTTTATTTAATTTTTGGTTCACTGTCCTCCGGCTAGCTATGATCTTTTTGGTCGAGCACTTCTCTTTATACAGGTTGTGTAAACGGAAAGGAGTCTTTTATCCAAAGATAACACTGATGAAAGAATTTGCTTTACACTTTTTATTGTCGAACACATTCACTATCACATTTACACATTGATCTTGACACTCGCCAAACTGAAACTGTTATAATAACTTCATTACTGATCATTCTTAATTCGCGTACTTCAGCTTTTTGTATAATTCACTTTACAACACTTTAGATTTTTAATAACTCTGCTACGCGTAACTTGCGAATCGATAGCCGACGTATACTGTACAAATATTTCTGCTGGACTGAAGGCGACGTGTAACGTACAAATGTTTTCGACGAACTAACGGACTGACGTGTAGCATACAAATATATTCGGTGAACTGACGTGGTCTACCTCTAATCTAGCCCTTTTTATACTCCTACATCCCTATATGCCTAAAGATTATAACTGAGTTGCTATTGGCTAATAAAACGCGCCAACATTAGCGTCTATTTTTATATCCTATGAAAATTATGAATACATATGCTCTAGGGAAAATGTTCCAGCAAATTCTAAAGAAAAACGCGCCAACATTACGTAACTTCCTCGTCTCTAATAATGATAAACAGCTCACCCCCTCGCTGCATTATTGCACGCTATTATTGTCAGTTTCAGTAAGGCAGTATAAACACAATTCTCAACAATAATTACAATCAACAAACATCTCAAATCAATGTCACATAATAATGCATATTCATACTATATTCACTCTTTACATTTAAATAATTTATGATACAAATTACTGCATCATTATATATAAGAGCTTCTTTCATTCTTCATGCAATTGTTCATTCCTCAGCTGATATGTCCACGTCAATTACACTGGAAAAGCTTGTTTAGTATTTTAAATCTATCCCACCCTTATATATGATATTTCTTTCGCAGGAATAAATGTTTCTATTTCTCGTTATACATAATTAACCTTATGGTATACACCTCGTGTGTTCCATGGAATTACAATGATTTGCCTTGCGTTTTCTAAATTTTTTCTTGCTCTTTATCTTTGCTTATTGATGATGTGGATCTGTCCGGCTATTGAGTTGTAGAGTAATTATAATGCCCTTTAAGTAGACGACCATCATACTACAAGATAAGTTGAAGTTGAATGAGAGGCTGCCATCTCAGAGCTTCTCAACATTGCTCCTGCCTGTGCTAACGCAGGAGAAAGTGCTGCCTGTTCCGTTCTTTTAAGAACCGTTGAGGTCTTACTGTTGTTACACCTGTGATGGATGTTAAGTTATCTTCGGAGAAATAGGGCCACTTTCGCCAAGTCTGATGCATAAACAGGTGTGTGTTAGGCTTTTTCCTTTGTGGTTTTAAGCCTAACTATTTAAGCATTGTTTTCGCAATGATATTGCATGCTGCTCTAGTGTATTTGTAAATATATGTTAAACTTTATGTATTTGTAATTGTTTTTAATAGATAAAGCTTTTGATTCTTTTCGTCACACTATTTAATCAGAAGTTCGACACGGAGAAGAAATAATTATTTAAATAAAACTCCAGTAAAATATATATTATTTTACCACTGACAAAAAAAATTTTGGTTCAGAAAATATATTAAAACCCTTTTTAATGTGTTTATAAGATTTTATATTGTGAATTTGTCCAGCTTTTTACTTTCACTTCTCTCAGTTCTAACAGCCACTGTTTTGATCTGGTTCAACTTTCACTGGGACTTCACTTGGTTCACAGTACCACTTCAGTGATACCACTAGTTCAGTTTCCTCTGCCACTTCACTTTCTTCGTGACGTAGCGACGTAAGGAAATACGCACGATGTCGCCTCTTCTTCCGGATGGTTCACTCGCAGGGGGCTCGAAAACAAAGACTTTTCCAATATCTCGAGGAAGCAGCACTCAGTGCACGTCCCAAACTCCTGGGAGAATTGCTCCTTTTGTCACTCCAGAAACGCAATCGCTAACCCGCAACTCGCTCACTGACTAAATTGCATACCTTCTCTCTGGCGAAACCTCTGGCTTATATATTCCGCGGAAGCTTTCACAGAAGTGCAGAACTATCTGGACACACGTTCTGGAGACGGGGAGAAAGAAACATCCAGAATATTCTGGTTATATGCCGACAATGAGCACTTTAAAAAGGATCAATTATTAAAAAATTCGAACGTAGTTGAAAAATTTATTAAAACAAATCATGTGTTTTAAACAGTTCTACATTTTTTATACATTACATTTTGTCCTATTTTAAAATTTACCAGTTACACAAAATTATGCAAAACTTCTTCCGAATGAATAATACTTCACACTGAGTTCCCCGAAAATTCAACGTATATAGGTACATTTTATTTGTCATGAAAATATCTTAAATATATGCATATCTTAACTATTAGAGCCATTTTTTAGAAAATCAAGAAACTCCGATTATTCTACAGCATTTAATATAATTTTTGCATGTTAAAGGAAAATAATTTAATTTTATTACTTGTCTTATATAATTAGTACGAGTACGAGGGGTGATCAGAAACTAAGATTATAAAGCCTGTAGTGAAATGTGTACATTTTATTTCATGCAAACTATACAGCCAACTGATATTGCATAGATTAGGGTATTATTCGACATAATCGCCATTTTGGTTTAAGCACTTGTCGCTTCGTGGGATAAGTTTGAATATTATTTCCTGGTAAAAGTCCTGTCCTTGCGCGGTCAGCGATGTTGTCGCGAAGTGTTTTATCTCCTCGTCTGAAGTAAATTTTTCACCTCCTAGGTGCTCCTTCAAGTGAAAAAAAATGTGAAAGTAGCTTGGAGCGAGGTCCGGGCTATAGGGAGTGTGATCGATGATGTCCTAGCAAAACTGCTTCAATAGTGTGGTGCTTTTCTGGACTGCATGAGGTCGCGCGTTGTCGTGAATGAAGATAATGCCCTCTGTGAGAAGTCTTGGCCGTTTCCTTATAATTGCTTTGCGAAGTCATGTCATGGTCTTGCAGTATCAGCCAGTGTGTACCCTCTTTCCAAAAACTCCACGAGTATGATAGCCGCGCTGTCCCAAAACACTGTGGCCATCACCTTCCCATCAGGTGGCGCCATCTTTAACTTCTTTGACTCTGGAGAGGAGGAACGTTTCTATTCCACTGACGACCGCTTACTGCTGGGGTTGTAGTAGTGGATCCATGTTTCGTCACTCGTGACAATGTGGTGAAGAAAATGGTTCCCTTCCGTAGAGAACAGTTGCAAAAGTTGCAAGCTTGCCGCATGAGCTTCTCCTCGTGTTGGTTGGACAGATTTTGTGGAATCCATCGGAAACAAACTTTCCGGTACTGCAGAATATCGTGAATAATGTGACGAACGCTTCCGAACGTCATTCCCAATTCTACCGCCATATGCTGTAACGTGATCCTCCTGTTGTCCTGAATCAACTCCGCCCCTCGAGGTGTGTTCAAATAATGGTCGACCGTGCTGGGTCGCCCACAGCGATTCTAGTTCCCGAGGTCGCGAGTTCAAACCCGGCGGAGGGCGATGATTTTTCTCAGGCGTAAAAATTCTTAGAATGGCTTTTATCGGAAGGGAAGTAAATCCGGCTGTGCCGTGTCATTGATTTACGCGCGTAAAAGAACCTCAAGCCTGCTAAAGAGGCCTCTGAACAAAATTCCAGTCCTTCACCCCAATATAGAATGGACGCTAAGAACCGCATAAGTTAAAGATCGTCCATAAGAAATCCCTCAAACTGCGATCTAGTAGGTGGCGTTTTCTCTACCGGCCGCAAACTTTCGACACCATTATTCAACATGCTGACGATACATTACAGTCTCTCCATTAACCTCTACCAGCTGCCGGGGAATTACAGCCGTGGTTTCATGTTGCGCCCACAGAAATCGAATAACGGAGCGGATTTCTTCGCGAGACCAATTTTCCAAACGAGTCACCATTTGTGTTTACCTACTACTAGTGCTGTAGGTGGATGGTGACAAACTCTGCACATATAACAACCGCATGTATTAGAATTACCGCACACTACTAACCTTTCTTTAATTGGAAGAAACTCTAGGAATATTGGCCTTGTAAACTTAATTTCTAATCATCCCTTATATTTAGAAGAAGACGTTTACTTAGTTTTCTTGAATTTGCTAAAATGTTTACAATTATTTTATTTGCTTTCCTGTTTCGTGTTTGCTTACTGTTAGCTATTCTACCTGTTAAGCCATTTAAATTGGATGCGCTCAGGTAAATATTTAATATTTATTTTCATTCCTTCTTACATAATATGGGACTTTAGTTATATGTTATTTTAATTGAACATAAAAAATTTCTTTGCAGGCACAAAAAACTGTCTATCCCTGGCAGAAGCTAATCGCTCCAAGCACAAAGACATTCATGGCTAGCTTCTGTAACTCAGCGTGCACTGCACTCCGTACTATTCTCAAGCATCATTTCTCACACCTTCCTGCAATTGGAAGCGCGTGGTTGTTAAACAATTATTTTTCAAAGTATTTTCCCAGTGGTGTATGGAAAAATTCGATATATATCAAAACATTCATTGAGAGAATAATATTTATACCGCTAATGCGTGTTATATTTCCACGATATGTTGTAATTAAACCTTATGGATAATTAGTTTTGATAACGTCATCATAGATCCTCTGCACCAACTCTTTTTCAACCTCAGTGCAAGATGATATTTCAAGGAACCAATAAAGCTGAAGTTGCTTTCAAAGTGATGTACCTACTCACACGAAGAAGTGCAGCTAACGCTACTTCCGAAGACATCATTACGTTCTTTCTTTTATTATTCTTTACAACCGTCATATTTTCGCTATAGTGGTACGTACCAGATAATGAAGGTATGATTCAGTATTACACCGAAAGACGCCGTAATTTGTTGCCTTGAGGCTGGAAGAAGTGATCGAAAGGAAGAACAAGAAAAACACTTGTCAATTAGTTCCTGTTGCTCACTGAAGCTGCTCGGTTGTTTGGGAGCAACGTAATAGATCCCTTTGTCTTCCATAACTTTTTCTTCCAGGTGTCATAACGACTTCATTGGCTTCACACATTTATTAATATTGTATTTGCACACGAATTGTACTTCAAATAATCCTCCATGTCTGGTACTTATTTTGTTAAGATGAAGGCAGCTACACATTATGGAAATTTCAATCCTTATGGCTGAAATATATGCCAGCTATTTAACACCATCTCAGTAACGTTTTCGCTACGTTGCAGAGCGGGAATGGCTAAGGCACTAACGTCTGTGGCCCGCATTCGAGAGGTCGTGGGTTCGATTCCAGTGGGAAACCTTCCTAACCCATGGATTTTTTCGGAGTTTCCTGGGTTGCTAGGGGAAAGCTGGGAAGGATAATTAATCCCCCCGAATTTCTTGTCCCTCCATTTCACCTCCATTCTCATTTCACTTCACCTTTCATCCTTTGGTCTCTTTCAGAGCTGTACGTGTCGGATGGAGATCTCGACATGAACATGGCAGGCGAAAAGAATGCTCTGAGTAAACCTTCGTCTCCTGGAATGGCCGGTCTCCGGGTTTCGGTCCCCTCAGGGGATTTGTAAGGGGGGAAGGGAGCCGGATGCACCAGTGCCCCTCCTGGGAGTTTAAATCTGTAAATGGTAGGGAACCTGTCCGCTGTCTATCGTGACCTCTGGTCCGGCCGCCCTCTGTCTCCTACCTCATCCCTCCTTTCCGATGCGACCCTTCCGGGGCTATGTAGGTCGGCGAGATAAGTACCCCTCCACGTTAAATCCTAATTCTGATCTTTTCACTCTAGCGTGCCTATCTACTTTAACATTAAATTGTGAAAAACGTGCGCTCTGATTAACGTTCCAAACTTAGATTTATTCACAAATATTTTATCGAACTTATTTTTTTAAAATGTAATCATTATGATTATTTTTAACCTTTAATTGTCATAAAATGCTTTTACACAGCATACCAAGAATAGATGCATTTTTAATTCTTCAAACAATCCCTTTTCTGAAAACAGAATTTATTTTATGAGTTTTCAGAATACATAAAAAAGCTTTTCAAACTAAACTAAAAATATACATCTTGTGGAAAATTTTCCATATAAAAAATGCAGATAGAAAGTATAGAGTGCAGGAAAAAGTGGTTTAATTTTAACATGGCTGGGAATAAAAATGTGATTTTTCATTAGATGCCCTATTTGAAAAGGGCTTTATATGTGGTGTTTATATTTATATACAAATACTTAAAATTCCAAATTTGTTACTAGGAGAAATTGAAATGTTACTATGTTTTATTATATTAATGAACTTTCACGTTACCTTAGTAACATTTTTATCCAGAATTTTTGTACTATTCCAGAAGCAAAACCCAATGTGCTCGTATTTAGCCTTTATAATGGGGTAAGTATGTCTCCCTCAGGGCTCTCTTGGCTTTTCTCTTAGTTTCACTTTCTTTTTGCCTATTTTTAAGCGTAAGAAAACATGCTGAACACACCATCTCTCTCAAACCTTTAGGCATTTTGCATCTGTCTCGATTGCACACCGTTGTAGACAAATTAATTATGATCGCAGAAGAAATTCCCTCGATATTGTTTTAAAATTACAGAGAATAAAGGGAAATGTTACTGTCAGTTTCTCAGCTTCAGGCTCCTGACAGCGGGAGAATGGAATAAACGGTCGAGACGTGAACTAAACGTTTAATTCGGAACATTTTGGATATAACTTTGAGAACGACGGTATGCTTTTTCATACTTATTTTGAATGCACTCAGACGCGAAATTTGCTAACGGAATTTCATTGGGCTTGCATTTCTTCCACGAATTAGAGCGAGGTGTTTTTTCTACTTAGTATCAAATTATCAATGCCGCATTTGAGGGTTGTTACGCCAATTTATTTTTGCAATCTGATTTTGATTCTTCGGGTTGCTTTATTTCCTAAATTTGACTTTATTGTAGCACAAGTTCAAGGTAATTAAACGTTTTATGTTTACATAAAGCATTATGGTCAGTATATTCTAAACTAGGAGCTTTTCTATTATTTTCACATTTAAAACCTTAGAAACATAATGTTTATTTGCTTCAAGTGAAAATATTTTGACGTGATGTTATATGTGTAGAATAAATATTTTATATCTATATATTATACTTCATCGCATTATAAGGATACCTACTTGTTCCTTTCTGTCATTGGTATAGATATGTATCTCTATAAATAAATGTCTATAGCAACGATTTGACACATACACAACACTCGGTTGTCATAACAAAATTAAACTATTATTTTTGCTGTATATAATGAAGCTTAGTAAGTAATTCGGAATTTATGATGCCGGCCATAATTAATGCTTTACACGCCCTTCAACAGATTTATACTGCTATTTTTGAAATACTGCGTTCTAAATCATTTGCCAAATTCAGACCCTACTTCCTGGAATTGAATTCCTTGCTTTTTTACAGGCTTCGTTTCACTTCTTTCTTCGCATCGCTTTAGCAATCGATATTTCCAATCTTGCACATTTGTTGCCGACGCGCCGCCCATAAACTTCTGGAAAACTTATGTTATGACATTTCTGAAACCCTCAGGCGATCCATTGCTTGCCAATGGAATTGGTAACTTTCTGCTTATTTTGTTTGGCATCTGTGTATATTCCTGTGCGTACAAATGCCCTTTATTTGCATCGCTCTAAACCAAGAATGCTTTCCTGATCACACGATATATTAATTCACTTAGTATGTTCCCATTTGTTTAAAATAGTTATTATTACCGAATTTATTTTTTCCGGTTCATTTCTCTGTTAAATTCTGATAACTTTTACTAACGAATGTTTCTTTCTAGTTGACATAAAATATTCTTTGAAAAATATTAGTTTCTTCAAGAAAAAAGGTTACAAGTTATCATTGAGTAAGACAGTTCATTGGTTACACTGAGGTTCATTGATTGGATTTTCTTCTGGATTCGCTTAGCCTTAAAGTGAACTGCAGCGAGTATAGCATTTCCATAATTTCCGAAGTGAAGTTCCATTAAAAAATCAGAGTATAGTAAGTAACTTTAAGGCTGGAACTTAATAATTTCCCAGAAGTACATTCGAGCCAACGTCTAAAGATATTGTGGCGTATTAGAAGGTATTAGTAGCTATTGTCATGCCAGACACATTATTGTATCGCATTGGCGACGGCATTGTGGGGGTAATTTAGTATTCCTTTCGGCTTGTGTTTGAATTTCCGTCTGGCATGACACTCTCCAACTCAGGCCGGCGAGTCTAGGCAGAGTTGGAGAGAGTGGGGGGATATATGTTAGCGTTACTTTCTTTGTGTGTGAGCGTCAGTCTGAGAATTGGTGTGTAAGGTGTAAGTTGCGTGTGTGTGCGTGTGTGGGGCATCCCCCTCAATCCTTGATTTTCCTATTTGTATATAATGTAAAGTCACAAATTACTTTATTAATAAACCACAGGTAATGTGAATGATGTGAAATTTGTGTAATTTTTATAGAACCCCACGCCTGCATCAGAATGTGAAAATCAAGGTCCTGGTCCTCTTGTAGTTTCTGTTACGTCCCCCATGTGTGTGTTGGGGTGAGTAAAATTCAATAATTTGCTGGAAATCTTTCGGCCCTCACCCCAGCATGTAACAATATCATGATTTAAAATCAAGAAATGAGTCTAAAAAGAATTCTACTGCTGAAGTTATTCTGAAACTTGTAAAAACATCTTACTTTCATAAATGTTGCCATCAGAATAATAATACAGTATTAATAATACAGTATTCCAATGTATACAAGTTAAAGGACTAGCAAGTCACATTTTCATTATATAACAATAGTAATAATAATATAATAATGAATATTCGCAAAATATAATATTAGAATAACTTAACAGGTTATTTGCATGCTGAGAATATCCCTTTCAATATTAAGCGTACCGTTACTCCTGCCAACTTCAACCTTTTTAGCTGAAATTGTTATCACAGATTTGTAAAACGGAATTATAGAAAATTTTCGTGATTCCTTTCACCTCACTTTCCAAGATGATAATTTTCAGTAAAAAAATAATAATAGAGCCTTGTATAAAATGTCCCAAGAGGTGAAAGCTTGAAAAGTTTAAACTCTCAGCATTATTCTTCGAATTTAATTGTTTAGGATAAAATAAACATATTAAGTAACACTTTTAACTTTTTAGTCAGCAATGTGTTAATTATTAAAACCTAAATCCAAAATGATATCTAGTATCATGGAAAGGCTGTTTAATCTCTTTATTAACATTCAAATAACCTATTCGAAAACCTAAGAAAATGCACAAGAATTACGTCATAGGAAACGTCTTAAAGTGGTAAAAATCTAAGAAGGTCACATTACGAGAAAATAAAATTCTGAAATTTCATACTCTGTTTACACATATGCAGTTGGGCACTTAAATCACCAAAGCCGAACCCAAAATTGTGTAGTGATTCTACAGTATTTGAGAGTATTTTCTCACCAAGTTTTAAGAAAAACATTTTTTTTTCTTCGAGACAAGCTTAATTCTGATGGTGTTTGTAGTAAGCCTCTTATCTTGAAACCATCTCAAATTAAAGCTAATATAAGATTTTTTCCCTAGTAGTCCTTGAAAGTTATTATAAGTGTTCGAATAAGTTACACTAATATTCCAGTAATTCCAAACAGGCCTTTGCTTGCATATGAATAGTACTGTCTCGCTAACTCGCTTTGTTTTCAGTATTTAGGCTATTCTGAGACAGAAATGTCTAAGGAAAACCTTCGCTTCTTTATAGTTTTAAGATTTCTTATAATTTTCCTTTAGAATTAGCCTATTCCACAGTTGTATGTAGCAATTTTAGAGCATTATTATATTAAATCATTACATATAACAATCCATTAGAATTTTAAATTCGTTAAATTAATCATACAAATACAGTAAGATGTTTTATTTACATTATATCTCGAAGAGACGGTCAGAGAAATTCTATTGGCAAAGTGTGGGTTAGACAGTTCAACTCTCACTCCAAACAAGGTGTTCAGTGATGGATTACTGCTCTTGTGGTTATCTGCAGAGCAGAGTGAGAATCAATCAGCCAATATCAAGTTCAAATATCTCACCATTATCTGATTGGGGAGCATTATTAACAGTAATAATTCATATGCGTTTATATTGATGACTTGAATGCTATTAATTTTCATCATAACAGCAAGTGTATAAGTGAAATGCTTATACCTATATAAACCTGATTATCATGCGCGAGAGATAATCTATATTCTTTAAACTGCATGAAATCTTTCTTTGATGACCGGGTTCTTTTAGCAAGCTGATTTTGGAATAATAAGAAATTTATTGTTTTAAGGCAACATTGAAATATATATTTTGTACTGACTGATATAGCAGTGTACTCCCATGGTGATACTAAGTCTAAACGTTTCCTAAACGCGTCACTAGATAAAAAGAATTTAAAAAATGTTGCACTAAGTTCAAAGTTGCGTTATTATAACATCCAGTACGAATATTTTGCGGTTAAGGTTTAATGAAAACCTGATGATAAATTACAGCTATAGCTACTTCTAATTTTGTTGTTGTTGCAAGTTTAACTACTGAATTATAACTAGAAATTGTCACCATAGTTACCGTTTTGACGTACTAAATTTATAGACTTGAATAAAACTTCAGAGCAGACATTAAATTACATATGTTAATAGATATACAAGGTTTTAGAAACAATAGAAAGGTGTAAAAGGTAGAAGGATTTGAATAGATTAATTAACTTTTTAATGGATTTAAATAACGGCTGTAAGATTTGTTAATTTGTGCATACTAAATAATCTTCTTCTTTTGAGGGGGATAAAATATGATTTTATGTCGAGATTAAATTAGATTAGATTAGATTGCATTCTGTGAGTTCACTAGCAGCCATAAAGGCTTGTGAACATAGAACATGTCAAGGAAATGTACAAAAATTATATATAAACATAAATATTACATAGAATATGGAACATTTGAAATAAAATACACATATTATATGCGTGTTAAGGAAATGTACAATAAAGTTACATATATACATAAATATTACATAGTATACAGAACATTTAAAATAAAATAAAGACACACTATATACAAAATGAAACAAATCAAGTGTAATTTTGTACAGAGTTGAATACCTCCTTACTGTTATAAGGTTAACATACGTATAGGCAAGAACAGTTATTTTAACATTCACTAGGATTTTACCTTTGTTCTATTTGATTTGTAATGCATAGCATTTACTGTCAGTTCTTAATATACATACATTTAAATAGCTTCATTAATTCTAGAATTCGAGAATTCTAGAATTCGAGTGATGTTACATCTAATTTTAATGTCCCCATCAATTTCCGGGTTGCAAAAATAACTAAATTGCTTAGAAGCATATTGTAAGGAATGCGAAATGGCAGTGAATGAAGTGTAAAGCAAAATGCTAACGTTCAAAAATGGGGTGGTATATAGAGCATGGACAGACATTGGAGAATGTTGAAGTATTTACATATCTGGGCGTCACATTATATATGAACGGAAGGTGGGGGAAGCACATAAATATTACAAAATGTAAATGCATAGTAAAAAATATGGAGTCATTAAAGTCTATTATGAAACTTCCTGATTTACCAATGAGGACAATGGAGATGGTATACAGAGCTGTTGTTAGGTCTAGTTTATCATATGGTGCAGAGATTTGCGATTGGGAAAAGAATGAAAAATTGAACCAAATCCAGACGCATTTTCTGAAGCAAATTCTACAGGTGAGAAGGGGTACTGCAAATTGTGCGGTTTTTAAAGAATTCGGCTTATACAGTGAAACAATACATCTGAAAGTAAGGGCAATTAAATACTGGTTACGCGTAGTACGGGGAGATCAGACACTTCTACGCGCGGTATGTTTCAGGGAGCAAGTACGGGAGGGGTGGGATACTTTTTGGGCAACGAAATTGCGAAGAGGCTTAGAAGAAATTGGAATGGGGTACATTTAGCTACAAGGGAGGTACTTGGGACGTAGCGGTTGGAAGATAATTCAGAGACGACTACGGGATTTTGACAGACAGAATTTAGAATCACAATGTACGGCTAAAATTTCACTTAACTTACAGTGAGGAGAGGGAGGCCTATTCAGATAACTGTACACGAGAGGAAAGAAGTAGTTTAGCGTGGCTAAGATTGGGTGTCTGGAAAGACAACAAATTAACTCATGACACCGGAGTAAGGATATGGACACTTATGGTGAAAGGGAAACATGGAATCATATTCTGGCTGAGTGCAAGGACACGGAATTGCTAAGAAAACAATATTTACCACGACAGTTTCTGGTGTCCAGTAGAGGAATGAAGGCCTGCTTGGATGTAATGTTGGATGCGGGCTGCCATAAAATGGGCTCCTCTTTGTCTAAGATTAGGCAAAGAAGGTTAATTGCCTTGGAGAACGGAAAAGGGGGGGGGCGAAACATAAGAGTGAGTTTTTAAGGATCGAATCACTGTATATATTTGTAATATAATGGTAATTAATCCTTATTATTATGTATTATTATTATTATTAATATTATTATTATTTTGTTTCTTCTTCCTTCATTATGTTAATTCATAGTACACACTAGTACGTACTTATGTATGTATGATGAGTATATATTTAGTATTATACACACAGTGTTAGATTATAGGGACAAGAAAAGCATGTACGGCAATCAGGCCCATGTGATTGTTGTATTGTACAAAAGGAGACTGAAACTGTTCACAATAAAAGTGCTTCTACTACTACATCAGACTAAAGCAAACTAAAACATTTCTAGGTCACAGAAGAAACTTGATGAATACCGCAGCCCCATAATGTAAACAGACAGCGTATTAACACAATGTGTTTGTGGCATTGAATTAACATAGAAGCAACTCACTTCCAATTTCAGGGGTAGTCAGCCGAGTAACTAACACAGCTATGTAAAGAATGGAGGGTTGTTGCAACGGAAATAAAAATACTTCTGAAATATATTCATATAAAGACGTAGATCAGCACAATCTGTTCATAACAATAATACTACATTACGTCTGTTAACCCTAATGGTATTGCTAAATATAGTTCATTCTGGTCTGTCACATTAAATGTTATGTTCAAGTACTTGGCATTCGCTTGATGTATCACCAATCGTTTCACACATGTCTCTAGATATCAGTGCAGAGGATTCGCTAGATCAGAAACTCAGTACCAAATCTGAGGAAACCATTCTAACGTTTAATATTATTGCTGAAAAATGTAACCTTCATCACAACATAAAATCGGAGCGTACGTGTGTTTTCCAAAATTATATCCTCAGGACTGAAATGCCGATTAAGAAACACCCTTGTGATTCCATTCACAATAAAAAAGAGACTTCCTTAGGGGAGCGGTGTGTATAGGTAGAATAATTTCGGAAACCAGTCAAATAATTTTGCTGATTCTTTCAACGCTGAAAAATGTAGTAACTTTATTGTAGCCCCACGTTGTGGTAGCCAATTTGTTGGGGTATTACTTATAAATGTTTGTGTATGTGTGTTTACTTCATGTGTGGAAGCCATCTTGTGACGTCATTCATTTGTTCGGTTTGTAGCTCCATCTGGTGTTAACAATAAAAATGCATATTCATATTACAATCATTATTTACATTTAAGTGATTTGTGATACAAATTACTGCATCAAAAGCACTGTTCTTCCAGAGAAACGTTGCTATAGAATATTTTCGAACCATTTTAACAATAGAAAGGGAAGATTATAGGGCTTACATATTCATGTCACCAAATATCAATCGTGTTTTCTTGGATATTTCATATTATGGTATAGTTTTTGGAACTTCTGTTGTGTACAGAATATATTTGTATACAAAGGACTAAAAGTGGAAGCTAAAGCTCGTTTAAAATTTCGTTATTGGAAAGGGGGGTTTCGATATGTGCCCATATAAGCTTTCCTTTGATTAGGTGAACTTTGTTATAAAGGAGTATTTTTGTAATACTTTTTGACAAAACTTTTAACACGTGGCAAAAATTATAAGTTAACCTGAGTATTTAAAAGATTTCTCCATGTTTATTTTGAATCACAAACATAGAAATCATCACTCTTTGTCCTTTCCGCTTCTAAACTTATATAATAGGATACATTGTACACATATATAATAGGACTCAGTATAGGTTACCGCTCCTAATACATTTTACAACTTTAATGAAATCTGCCCTGTTCAACCGATCTTGCCAAAATATTGTTCAATTATTCCATATAACCTCTCAACATTAATAGATTACTTTACAACTTCAAAAGCTACACAACGTTTAATAGTACCTCGATATATCTAAAACATTCTTTTACACTTTATTTTCTGCTTGGCCAACCAGGAAAATAAATATGTGCACTTGAGATATAGAACATAGTTAAACGAGTACCTTATAATTTCAAAAAGTACTTCCACTCATATTTTCAAACACTTATGTACAAATTTGCAGCATTTGACTAGTCATGACAAAATTGTAGACGGATACCTTTTTGTACAAGTCAATGAATACTATGGACTACTTGTGACTTTTAAAGCCAATCTATTCTTGTTTCCAAACGTTTACTTACATAATGCATTGCAATTCAGGCACATTTTTATTGATTATTAATGTTAACAAGCAAAGCGGTTTTGAGAAACTACTTTCCATCCTCTTTATTTAAAATACTTTAAATAATGCAGTTACCAGCTACAGTAACACGGATGGATTCTAAATGCAGTTTTCAAAGAACCAGGGCCGTGGTGTACAAACACAAAATAGAAACCAAAAATCTATATTGTAATGTTTCTCACATGTGACGGGTAAGTATTATGCTATGAGTGACGCTTCGTACGAACGGACTTAATCTAAGACTTTCTCTCACATGTCCTCCTCGGAAAAGCAGAATTTCCAAATTGCATTTTCGCCCCTCAAGGTATCGCAGAAACTAACGAGTATTACAGTTCAAGCCGACAAAAGATGATTTGTGTAGCAATATTTGAAAACCGGCGCCTGCTTATACATATTGTAATCATCGCGTACTTACACTATTTCACGATCGAAACGGATAGGTGTTCTAAACTTCAGTTTAAACTTAGGCATTTCACAGATGTCTTACAGTGCAGTACTTAAAGACAATACCATTATAGTGCGGATGAATAATGCGACAATACTTGGTGTAAAAATTGAAAATCATACTGGCATTGTACAGGCAGTCATCCATGTCGGGTTGATGCAAACAAAACAATACTTGGGATTATCCTTCTTAATCTCTGCAAGTGAAGGTTAAAGGCGAATTTGACTTTCAGTAAAGCTTCCAGTGCAGGAGAGGACATTTAGGAGTACATATTTTAAAAATCTATATATCATTAGAGGCACAGCATGTATAATACTATAAATCAATGTAGAATGAATTTAAACACTTTATTTATTAGGATTACGTCACTTTTATGTCATGCTTATTGTGTGGAACTATAACGTTTAGGGACTCCAACCCTCCAATCAAAATACATTTACAAAGTATTAAATTTATAACAAACATATTATATTTGAATATTCCTTAATATATATCACAACTTTAATACCTTCAAACGGAGATAATTTATTTTCAGTGTGCATAAAACATTGAGATTTTTTAATTAAATAGAAGGCAATGTATTTAAAGCACTGCAAAGAAAGTCGATACCTATATTATTATCGATACAACAATTAAAATATTTATATAACAGATAACTTTCAGAATAATTAAAGATGTATTAAAGCAAGCCTATAATCCGTGACTCATTGGCAGCAGTGTTGTCAGTTTGAAGTTTTTGTACAAAAGTAGATTTGATGTATGCGCTTATTACGCATCTTCTATAATTGATAAATACGTACCTCGCATGAGAGTAAATAGAAATTAAAGAAGGCTAACGCCATTTTAAAGTTTGCTGTTTATTTAACGTGTTTTCAGAGTAATGAATGTAGTTGAACAGTGTCAATATTTAGACTGGGCTTTATTCCTGCCCAACGCTTCATTTAGATATCTAGGATATGATTCCAATTGTCCAACACTAAAATTAAGAATCTGAAACAACCTAATTATAACCTTCCTTCTATTAAAATTTGCATGAGAGAAAATGTATTAAGATTTCGGTCAGTTAGGGTTATGGTAATTGCTCCGACAAGTACCGGGAGTGATCATAATAAAAGATTGTTTTGATACCTAAGCTTAGACCTAAAAGGGAAGTAAAGTTTCATCATGATGAAATATTGGAGGGTGAATGATGAAGCAAACATACAGTACCCCTTCAGCAGGCCGGAGTCCTTGCGTTTGTTCACACCGAGCCATCATCGACATCGTACACATGGAACATTATCTACGCCATTTCCTCCCAGATCCATTTTTTTTCGAAAGCCTAGATAGACCCAGGTTGGGGTTAGGGATTGCGTTACCTGCCGATATAATTGACAATCCTTTCAGCATAAATACACAAATACCTTGCAATTATTACGCACTGCGCACCATTTTAAATCTGGGTATGATTCACTTTGAGGCTATTGTAACGAATTCGGCTTCGCCCAGCGACGGATGGCAATGTTTTCTTCGGTGCTCACCCAGTGATTATTAGAAGAGGGAGAGCAGGTAGGTTGCTCATACCGACGTAGATATCAGGAAAGCCTTCGAGACGCAACCATACAATTCTGGACGACTATTTTCCCTTCCGCTTCCAGCGAACCTTCTGGAACTACCCAACAGTAATGTGTAAGCAAGCGTGTTCGCCAGCGAGTTCGCGTTGTTGATGCGAATTTAATACTGTTCTCCGATTGTGACCTACACAAGTGCTGTTCGACATGCAATTAGTGAAGTACAGTGTCGATACTCCAGGGAGTGCAGCAGGAGGAATAAAGGGTGCTTTTGCTGCGCGTAAACAAATTTAAGTGACAGTGAAGACTAAACTAAGGCACAATATCTAATAGAATTTCTATGATAATCTCTATCTTCCTTGCAACGCTTTCTATCATGCCCCAGTTTTCGAGATGGCATTTAGCATTCATCGTGTATATGGTCCGTTATCCATTTCAAAATATCTGTGACCGATGCATCCAAAGATGATCTAGTCTTTCCCACACTGGCTAAGCTCAGTAAATTTTAGCTTAATTCTGGTTGAAATTCTTGCTAAACGATTCATTTTGCAAATCCACATACGAGTTGTTTAAACGAGAATATATCTGTAAACTTAAAGTATGCTTCCAGTAATGGTCAGGAAAAAGCAAAGAAAGATTTGGAATAGCGCCAATATTACCTTCATCTTGGCATTTTATTATGCGCTCATCTGCTTCAAGAACTCTTATGTCTTGGATACTGGCCATGATATTGTGCTATGAAAGGACTTTAAGAAACACATAACCTACATATAGACCAATACTTTTTATTATTTATAATCTTTTGATCTGAACAGAATATACAGAATGCTGACATCGGCGGCATTGATTGTCTATATTCGGAAAAAGAAAACCAGACTTCATTGCCACCATATTTAATTTCAACTATTATCTAAACTATAGAAATTCTTTTCAATAGGGTTGTACAATTGGGAACCGATAAAAATATTGTTTGATGTAGGATGTATAAACCGCTGATTTCATCTTGACAGCGCATTAACTGGATCATTCAATAGCCGTTTTCTCGATATTGGTATAGGTCCCTTTTAGAATTCGTCTACCTACGGATGTAGTTATGTAAACTACACTAGGAAAAAACAGGCCTGCCTTATACAGAGTGTAACGAAAATGTACCCCTTTGAGATTCAGGGACCTGTGGCAACAGCGTGCGTTCCCTTGTTTTAGAAAATCATACTTTAAGGGTAAGTTCAGGTTCATCACATATGGGACTGAGAATTAGTTACTTCGTTACCGAAACGGTATTAATTTTCTAATAAAAGTGTTTAATTCCTAAAACATAGTGTCCTTCGTATCATTTCAGCGACCTGGTTAATGTTTAATGAAAAAAGTTAAAGCGAAAAAAAAAATGCTGCAATTAATATAAAAACCAAATTGGTATAGTATTAGGTTGTCTCATAAGTTCGTTCGTTTTGCTCACAAGTTCCATCTACAGCACCAGAAAGCCCTGAACCCTCTGTATAGTCAAGTTGTCCTAGTTGCCTAACCACCCCTACTTATAGAACAACCACCAGACTCACTGTTGGATATGTCAGTGTGTATTTGTGACTAACGTTGGATAGAACAGCGTGACTTGTGTTTACAAACTATGGAAAGCAGAAAAGAACATTTCCTATATCTTATGCTGTTTTACTATCGTAAGGGTAAAACCGCCTCACAATGCCGGCAGAAAATTTGTGCTGTCTACGGGGAAAATACAACAACGAAGCGAGCATGTCAAAAGTGTTCTAGTCGATTTCGAGCTGGGAATTTCTCCCTAAAAGACAAACCTCAGTCTGGACGGCCAATGGTTACGGACATGGAAAGAATTCATGAAACGATAGTCAACAACCCACGAATTACAACTCGGGTGTTGGCATTGGAGCTCAATTTAGCTCGTGCTACTGTATCCAGTAACTTTGTAATATATTATCGACAATAATGGTGTATACTGCAGGAAACAGTTTGTTTACAAAACATAACTGCCGTAGTTACTTATCTTTTGAACCACCCTGTGTTTAAAGTTTGTAAACGGAAAGTTCGGCAACTACGCTGCCCTGTCGTAGCTGAACTCCGGGTGAGGTGTGTTGCCAGGCGTTCTTAGTGATTGAAACTAACAAAAAGACAACGAACTTATAAAACAATCCAATACTTCATGGCTACTGGATTCAACGATATACAGATAATTTAAAAGTTAATCATCGTAAAACATATACTTATAAAATAAAATTTCGCATCTTTTTAAAACTTATGGAAATATAATAAAACAAAGCATGTGTTCTTACTTAAATATAACTAATCATTTGATAATAATAATCTAAAACATATTATTTTTATTTAGAAAATTAAATAAATGTAAAATGTTGGTAACGATCTTTATAGTAAGGAACTTTATGCCGAATATATGGAGGCGTCATGAGTTCGTCATCTTTCCTGTTTATAGTGATTTTTCGCTATAGTTATCAGTCTGAAGTTATGCTTAAATTGACTATTGATACCTTGACTATTGCATGTTATGCTACTTGTTTTCACTATTGGTTAAAAGTTAAAACTAACGAACTCTACTTACTATACCGACAAATCTTTTTAGTTGTAGTTCAATGCACAAGTAGTGTTTCTATATCTATGAATATACGAACATGAAACGTTATACATTTGAAGGAATATACCTCGTTTCAAAGAAACTCTTTGCTGTTGGAAAATGAAAGCTAAGGAGTAAAGTACTTTCTTATATAAGTTTATTATCGAATAAAGTCAAGTCATACTGCATCGGCATTCAAGATTTTAACATGCAAGGAGTAGCGTCGTTCCAAATCTATATGCTTGACATACTTGCATATAGGAGAACAAGGAGGATTTAACAGAAATGTGTTTATGTTTATAGATCTGTATAAGAATGTGAACACATGCAAAGGCGTTACGTCCATTATCCAGTAATCTGACTTAAAAGTCTTAAAAATATTCCGTATACTCAGACATATATATGGAATATTTGATAAAAAATTCTGAAGATATAAAATGTTTTTCCTAAAACTTAAACAGTTTACGGTACTTTTATTTCATATACAAGTATTTAGATGGTTCTTAAACGATATAACGTGCAATATTTTAAGTGCTCTTGCACATGTAAGATATTTGGTCAATGTTATAAAAATTACACATTTGATATTTCGTAATTTATATTGGACATAAAATTGTCTGTTTTGTGCATTTTTTCTCTCCATACTTCCAATATAAGCTTGAAATAGTTCCATACATACAAAAACTTAGCGTAGTCTGAATTTCAAAAAAATGTGAATATTTTTTCGAGGTGTCAGCTAACAAATTTAAACAAGGGTATGAGAAAATATAATTTAAAAGAAAGGAACGTTTTAACTAAATATACGATATTTTACTTTCCTACAATAATCAGAGTATTCGGTTGTTTCAATAGTATCAAAGTTATTTATACAAATTTAAAACGATAATACTGCATTGTTTATAGTTTATTTGTACTTTTCGTTTAGTTGCAAATAAACCTGTATAACTATCAATGTAGGCTACATTAAGAATAAATTACGCAATTTCAGCAACTAAAAGCTGTACGGTTTAATTATGAATTTTAATATGAATTTTCATCTGAACTTTCGAAATTTTCATCTTAGCACAATTTCTTCCAAACTATTTCCCTAATATGAAACTAAATTTTCATCAATGAATACATGTTATTCATAGTTACTTGTAGTTTACTATACATGTCACTATATGCCTCTCGTTCAGCAAAGCATAGATGACAGTTTCTAATATTTAACTGTTGTGTTATATTCCATTGTAAAGCAAATAGATTCTGTTGCAGACTTTTGTATTCTGAAGGATGGCCTTTCTCAACTTGTATTCTTAAAGGCGAAACGGGAGCCTTTATATGTATAAGCGGGAACATTCATGTCTTCTCGATTGAGGAGGAACTTGAAAAGAAGAAGAACTCTGCCCGTACACACCATGTTTATTTGCTCAATTCCTGAGACGTGTTTACACAGAGAACGAAAAGAAAATATTCCTGCCTTGAAAACGGAAAAATAAATAATATAGTCAGTAAATGCTACAGCACAAGTAAACATGTGCTTTTCCTTGCTTCTGCTGAAGGTTAATAAAGTTATTCACTAAAATATGTATATTTCTAAGATTTTTTTATATATATTCTGCGATTTCTTTTTTTCATAAACGATAATGACACTTCATATGCTATTAATTTTGATAGAATGCGGGGACCTTGAGTATTTAGCCTTTTGGCCTGTTGGATACTTTTTGATTCCTCTTAGTCTATTCCCCACTTACTCTAAATTCTTTCAGAAAGGTTTAAGTGCCTTTAGTGTAAGCTGCGATTTTGCTATAAACTTCCCTTGTTTACCTAGTTTATGATTACTATCTTTTTCTGTTTACTTTATTGTTTATTACCGCAATTACACATACAGATATACACAAAAACACCCATGCCCATGGCGGGACTCAAATCCGCGACCCTCAGCTTGGCGGAGCGCCGGAACGAGCGTTCCAGCGACCATGGCTACGAGGGCCGGCATTGCGATGGACCTTCATCCAGCTTGGGAAAACAATATACTAAAGAAACCTCTCAAAGGTGTGCCACGATGTGAAAATCTTAAAACATGACTACTCTATTGCTTATGGATTTTAAAAATTATTACACATTATATCACGCCATCACTAACTCCAAAACTGAGTATTGTGGCTTTATTCAGTTTGTCAAGATATATACTAGTATATCTTACTCCAGTTTCAGTTATTCACCTTATATTTGTCTGTATAGTCTTTGCTGTCACTTAATGTTTTGCGTGTAGCAGTGAATGTACCACACTCAAAGCAGCCTCTTCTGCTACACTCGCTGGAGTAGCCATCATTAGATTTTCATCAACAACAAGCCAAGCAGCACTCACTGTACGACAAGCACTTCATTTCGCATCGACAACACGAACATACTAGCTGACTTACTGACGTACTATCACTCTCGCTTATATACAACCATCGGCGAGTTCCATAATGTTTTCGGGAGGCGGGAGAAGGGAGCGTCCGGAATTATCTGGTTGCGTCTAGCAGGCGTTATTGGCATTTATGTCACGGGGAGTGTCTCGCTCCAGCTTCCGCTCCAGCCAACCGTTGGCAAACACTGAAGGACACGTTGCCGCCCACGTCTGGTGGAGATGGATCCGTCACAGTATTCTACAAGAAGTATTTATAATAAAGAAATGAAGCAAGCATTTAGTCCCCGTCCCCCATTTATTCCCTATATTAGATTTTGTTTTTGTATGTATTAAATATAGAGTTATAATTGGTTATACCTAGAAAACTAAATAGGAATTTTCAATCTAATGAATTTATTTTCATAATACAAAATTTAATAAATTAGAATTTCATCAAATGTAGATAAATTTCTTCTCTACATTTTAAGCACTGTAAAATAGTCTAAAAAACTGAAGAGCAACTTTATCGTATTAGACATGTTCAGTATATTGTGGAAAAATGGGTAACCTTGAAGAAAACTTATGGCAGAAATGTGTACCTAAGCAATGACACATGAAGCTCTTGTCTGCTTTAGTAGTCCTTTCTTTAAAACATCCAATGTCTACAGATTGTGGCATATGCATTTATTTTAGATCTTTAATAATTATTTGGGATCACCATAAACATTTACGTAATAAAAATTAAGTAACCATGCAAATAGAAGGTTGAACCTTGGCAGACATGTTGCTGTTATTGTGCATATCAGTTATAGCCACGTACCTTGTATATCATGAATTTCCCAGATTGCATAGATACATTGTATGAGATTTCTTTGTTCTATTTCTATACATGCCCACATAAAGCATTTCGAGTGATAGAATTTAAAGCAAAGTTCTGCATGGTCCGCGGCCAGGGTTTTATTCTTAATTGTTTAAACCTTATTGATAACGTCTATAAACCAGTATATCATACCGGATAGTGAATGTTTGATATGAGTGAAATGGCACAAAAGAGGCTTAGAGTTACCCACATATGTCTTCTGAGAGTAGGAGACATCCCGGAAAGTCTTATTCAGATAACTCATCCCAAACTAGGTTAGAAATCAGGGCCTCTTGATTGTAAGACAGACGCCATACCCCCAGACCAAAGATGTGGTTATGTTTTTTCTAGTTAGTGCAGTGTGAATACACAGCGAGTCAGAACAGCACTGATAACGGTGGCAAAGATTATCGTCAAAATGTAGCATTGTTTCTCTTTTCAGTACTATCCAATGAGGCGAACGCAATGCACAACATGAGTACGGAACAACTGACGAGATTAGAGTTTCTATAACTAATGCTCTTTATTGTTACTGAGTCCCAATACAGATATTGTTCACTGTTGGCGACTAGTTCAAAATGGGCAGTGTTTCAGTGTCGAATCGAATCCCAGCCTCACAACGCTGTTGCGAGGGATACACATTTAAAAGAAATAGTATTGCTAAAAGAAACCCTTGCTTTTAATTATTCTAGACCACTAATCGATTAAACCATGTATCAAGCTCACTTTTAGGCACTATAACTAATTGTTTCAATGTGTTCTAAGCATAAAAGTATAAAATTATGGCGTCAGAAGTCCTTTCAGCACACTTTGAGGAATATGAAGTGCATCCAAGTACGCCCGATATTTTTTAAGGAATTAATAAATAATTTCATTCATTGTAGACGTTTCCTAAAAAAGAACTAATTAGCAATTTACCTTAAACTTCGATGCCTAGTTATCATATTTAAGCAAATTCAAAATATAATTATAAAATCAATGGTATGTCAAAGGATTCTTCAAGAGATCGAATTAATAGCAATTGATTACGCCTTCCTGTCATATAAAACAGAGTCAGGCTCAGAAACAAACTGAAAGAATTCAGTATACTTATATTAAAGCAGTCCTGGCAGATTCGGCAAGCTGATCAAAAGCTACATGTAACTATATGTGATGAAATGCGAGGGAGGAGGTAGAGGATGCAACGGTAGCCATTGGCCTTCATATGCTGCCAGGTCATGGACTTAATAGTTTATGAAACGAGAATTAAACATCAAAGTAAATCGACAAACGTAAGTGTAGTTTTATACTTTTATGTCGGCTCTGAAACTTACGAGAAACATTAAAAAATACATAATTAAAGCAGCAGTAATAATAGTAATAATGAGATTTTAATGCAATATCCGGGATTTATAGAAAGACACAAATCCCAGGCTAGAAATCTATGTCAGCACTAAATCAGGGGAGTTCACATCGAAAGAAATAAACTTGCAATAATTCTAAGCTATAAACGTGGGAAAAGAGGAAATATACTAAGTACTTAAGGAGCTGACAGGACTTGTGACACAATACATCACAAGATTCAACGCTTGGCACAAGAAAGAAGCTGCTGCCTTAATTTCTTTGTCTTCTTTGTGAAAAGACAGCATAGAGATTTCAAGCAGCGTATAAGCTATGTCTTCTTAGACTACTATTTGTTCCTGTAACTTTTAACTAAAGTAGATGAGGTGTGAATTTTAATTCTAAATGTTGGATATCCAGGTTTGACTGCAAGTAAAGCCTTGAGGATTCTAGGTGTGCATACTTGAATGTCTTTGAACAGCATAACTGAAGAAAGAAAAACTAGAATAGCTTGCGTAGTCCTCTTCATTCCCTTTGGGTTTAATATTAATTATAGCAACCAAAAACCATAGAGACAGTATAGGAAAGCTTATATCTCGTTAAAATATAGAATGCCTATCACGTTAAAATACCAGTTTTCGAAATATTCAGCGTTTTTCGTAAAACATTTCCTCAGTAGTAGGCTTTGAAACAGTACTAAGTGTACCGGCATTGCATCGGACTTACCCTGATGGACTTTTACTTTGTTTTTTGCTTGGTTTTACATGGATGTTAGTTATCTTCATAAAACAAAGTCGAGCCACTCCGAGCTCATCGAACCATTGGATATGTAATATCATACCCAACTTGATCTACTATCTTAGTATAAGAGAATTATTTCGGTTTCTTCTCTATATACACGGAAATTTATATTACAATAGTTTTACTGGTTCGAATGCAGTTCTGGTAAATATTTACATAATTAGGCAGAAGTAGACAGAACGTAAGCTATGGAAATAAGCAATGGAGGAAGTAGTGTAATGCTGGAAACCAACTTTTTTTAACAATCGCGTTTCCTGAAAATTATGTTTTTCGACTTACTTAAATCCTAAAATGTAATTTCTTATAGTACTATAGAACTATAGTAAGTTCACCTACGGGTGAACTTATGCACCCATTAAATACGAAGTGCACATTTTTGTCAAACTAAATTATTGTGATTCCTGTTTCATCTTTTCATTGTTAATATTGAGGCAGTGTTTTTAACACTTAAATGACTTTAGTCAAATTATATAATAAAAAATATAATAACAGACCGCCTTAAACCAATATAATGTATATATATAAAACAAGATATAAAAAGTGTATATTACAGTCATTGTATATGTTTATACTATTGTATAAGTTTGTAATAATGCTATGTGAATGTATTACATAATTTAATAATGTAGGAGCTCTGAGAATAATAGGTTAAAAGTTGCTAACAATGAGGTAACCTTCGGGCAATAATGAATTTCAAAGTTTAACAATACTACTTGTAATTCTTAGAGCAACAATAATGTAATTTTTGTGACACTTTATAAAATAGGCAATCAACAATCAGAAAAATGCTTACGTTAAATGAAGGTATTCTATTGGATTAGGAATAGCCAATCAGAGACTTGAAATACAGAAATTTACAAACTTAGGCGGTAGAAATCAAGTCAGTTGTGATGCAGTAATTTGTATCACAAATTACTCAAATGTAAATAATGATTGTAATATGAATATGCATTTTTATGTGACATTGATTTGAGATGTTTATTGAGTGTAATTATTGTTGAGAAGTAAGTTTATACGGCCTTACTGAAACTGACAATAATAGCGTGCAATAATGCAGCGAGGGGGTGAGCTGTTTATCATTATTGGAAACGAGGAAGTTACTAATATTGGCGCGTTTTTCTTTTAGAATCTTCTGGAACATTTCCCTAGAGCATATGTATTCATAATTTTCATTGGATATTACAATAGACGCTAATTTTTGCGCGTTTTATTAGCCAATTGCAGCTCAGTTATAATATTTAGGCATATCGGGGTGTATGAGTATAAAAAGAGTAGGTTAGAGGTAAAGACCCCGTCAGTTCAACGAAAATATTTGTAAAGTACACGTCGCCTTCAGTCAGTCAGTTCGTCGAAAATATTTGTACGGCACACGTCGGATATCAATTTGCAGGTTACGCGTAACAGAGTTATGCAAAATCTTAAATGTTGTAAAGTTAATTATACAAAAAGTTGAAGTACGCGAATTAAGAGTGATCAGTAATGAAGTTATTATAACAGTTTCAGTTTGGCGAGTGTCAAGATCAATGTGTAAATGTGATAGTGACTGTGTTCGACAATAAAAGTGTAAAACAAATTCCTTCATCAGTGTTATCTTTGGATAAAAGATTCCTTTCCGTTTACACAACCTGTATAAAGAGAAGTGCTCGACCCAAAACAAATAATAGCTAGCCGGAGGACAGTAAACCAAAATTAAATAAGATAACTATACCGTTCTTTCAAACAAACACTAATACTACCGCAAATTGCTAACACCAGATGGAGCTACAAACCTAACAAAGCATTACGTCACAAAAATGGCATCACCACGTGAAGTAAACACACATACACAAATAATATTATAAATTTACCATCGAAAATTGTCTCCCAAATGTGGGGCTAACAAATACAAACATATACAAATAATGTTACTTCAGTTGGTTGTAGACAGTGTTCCTAACCGGACGCGAGATGCGTCCTCGAGAAATTTAATACGTTTAATACGAAAACGTTAAAAAGTGCAAGTAATTAATAAAAAAAATCTCACAGCTCTCTCTCTCTCTCACTCTCTCTCACTCTATATATATGTATCAGTGAAGTGTTATTTAAATCGTGTCAAGCATTAATAAAAGGAGTGAAGTAAAATTATAATCTGTGGAAACCTACATTCTTCAGTCGCACCACTCACTGTTAAGACATTCATGTCTCTAAAAATATATAAATACTGACGCAGCCGAGGCAAACATAAATATATCATAGTTAAAGAAACAGTCAAAAATTACAAAGTTAATATTTTTAACATTTGGGGCAAAGGCCACCGGAAAGTACATTCGGGGCAAAGGCTACCGAAAACTTTTTACCATACGTGCGGTTGCTACTAATTCAGTTCGGCTCCCCAACAGTCTAAATATAATACATCATCTTCAAACTGACTTTCCATATGTAGCAGCAACAAACCTTCTTCAATATGTCTACAATCTAAGGTTCTTGCATAAATGTCTAAATTCTTATCTTCTTCATACCTCTTCACAGTCTTGAGTAATCTCCTACTGGATTTCCAAAGCACACAATTTTTCTAAGTAATCCGGGCTATTCGTACAGTTGTATTTCATCGTGGGTGCTTAATTACTTGGCATAAACTTTTTGTGATCTATAAAGTCGCTTGTATATCCACAATCAAAGTGTTGATCTCTCTACCGCTCTGCGCTACTTTTGATTTCATGAATCGCTGATCTCTATTACGAACGGTTTTAATAAAATCACTTTGCAATTATTGAAACATACTTTTACGGTGATAGGTACATTAAAGAGACAAAACCGCCTATATTCATTATAATGTTATTGTAATGCCGTACAGTAGGTCTCTACTTTATTTGTGCTACGAGTAGGACACACTTGTTTCATTTACATTTAATTCAAATTTCGGAGCACACTTTTAAATCGTTTTTCTACCTTATAGCTCTCTACCACCAAATAACAGAAGGTTTTCTAACATTTTTCAGTGTAAACACGCTTGTACTAGATGTGTTCTGCTTTCAGCCGAGGGCAGGAACAAACAACATAACAACAAAATGGGTATACAGAAAAAGCAAGTCTACTATTGATTTTTCGGTCTCGGTATTGTTCGGCAAAATTAAAATTGTAAAATTTCTTGAAGCAACATTATTGTTGTAATATATTTAAAGGTATTATCTCTGCTCAGAATAGATTAAATAAATAATTTTAGAAGTTAAATCTCACATTTTAATAAGCGCGAAAAGTTTTTAACTTGCTACCCGATTGTATAATTCCGTCAGGAATGTCGTCAAATTCACAGTTATATGAATGTCTTGAACTTCATCGATAGTTTCACCATTGCTTTTATTATGTTGTTTTGTGAAAGAAAAACATGAATAAAAAAGGGGCAAAGGTGGAGAAGAATGGTACGCTAAACATTTCCAGAAAGTATGAGGATTTCGATGGATGCACATTTGACTCAGTAGGAACAAACTTTTACTCATATGCAAAATATTGAATGGTGTCTGTAATAACGAGGTTGTACAAACAGAAAATCGTCAAGTAACAATATTTCCAAGTAATTCATGCAAGAAATTTAGTGTATATTTAACTTATTAAAAATAACAATTCGTAACGTTCATTGAGGATGACAATGTAGAAGTTTGTATAAAAGGATTTAGGTAGTACTTTCTTCGCAGGTTAGACCAATGTGACAAGCTTAGTGGCAGGTAAACCTTGGTCTTCCTAGCGCGTACTCTATACAACTACGTTCTTCCACTCTCAGCTCCGAGATGGCGAAGAAAAAGCAATGTAGAGTCGCCGAGCCTGCTAAGGCTAAGGCAGGAAAGTCTTCTTCTCCTCCGGCGCCCGCCTCTTATGCCTCGACCGCCGCATTGCCGCCATCCAGCGCAGCTTCGCCGCGACTGCCTCCGCAGTTGCCGCCACCTTCGCCGGCACCCATGCCGCCAATCCTGGGAAGTACCCAGCCTGCGCAGATCCAGCCTGTACTTCATGGGAGGTACAGCGAGGTTATTCGAGGTGTCCCTGTCAGTCTGGTTCCTCATCAGCGCAGCTCACCAGCAGTGGCCTTCAGCCTTGAAGGTCATTCCGATCTTCGGAGCTTAGGGACCCACTTCGCTCGTGAGGATCGAGTACGCAGACCCTGGAGACTATGAAGCTGCCTTGAATGCGGGCCTGCCCTTGTTAGGGCGGTGCTTACGCATCGAGGCCATCCGAGTAGAACGCCAGGTCCCTTGCAGGCGCTGCTGTGCCTACGGGCACGAGGAAACGACCTGCTCAGCACAACCTAGGTGCCACTACTGTGGTTCCGCCTGCACCACCTCGTCGTGTACTCAGCAGGACTTGCGCTGCCGTCGCCGCTACTGTGCAACCTGTGGAGGGTTAACACACTTCACCGGCCAAGCGCTCTGCCCCCTGCATGCCCACAAAAAGGCACCACCGAAGCCGCCAGCACCTACAAAGCAGCCAACGACAGCTCCACAGCCGCCGACACCAGTACCATCACCAACGCTGATCATCGAGGAAGTCCAGGGCTTACGTGACGCCGTTCAAGATCTCCATGCAGAGTTCCTGAACATGACGACGAAGCCGACATCCCTGGAGAAACTCATCAGGGATCTTCAAACCTCATCAGTGAAATGTGAAAGCATGTAAAGCTATTCATTCATTCATTCTTAGAAAAAAAGACAGCCCATTTTAAGTCTTCATTCATTACTTCTATCGTCCATTTAACTTAACTAATTATGTAGTTGGTTGTTAAATAAACAATCTTGATCCCCATTTTTCGTGTGAAACCTGAAAGATTTTATTGCATATTCGGGCAGATATCCTTCTATCATGACCGGAGTACATAAAGGAGGCTTTCGTGCTTTTCTGGCACACATTTGCTTAGGTAACTGCACACTTTTTTATTTTCTCTACCAAGTATAAGGCAGATATAGAAGGTATTGCAACCCACTCAAAAATCCGATATCTCACTGTAAATATATGCTGTGAGGCCCCCTGAATCCGAAAAAAAATAGATACAGGTCCGTGTATGTGTCTGTGTATGTGCCTTTGAACAGCATAACTCAAAAACGAACAGTCAAAAAGCACCAAACTTCGTATTTAGGTTCAGTAGCTTCTAAAGATGCGACACGAAGATTTTCAGGAAAGTCGCCCACCCCCAAAACTACCCTTTACCTAAGACATTTTTCGAAACATATTTTCTAAAAGTGGCTCTAAACATTTTTATTAAAGTGCTATATATTAAGGATATTTAGATGACAAATAAAACATAAATTAAACATTTTCGGGGAATAACCTTTGAAGTCCTCTTGTATAACTGTATCTTGTATAACTGGTAAATGTTAAGCGATGGACGAAATCGCACTACACAAGAAATATAGATCTCTTTAAAACATACAGCTTATTTCGAATAAATTTTGTAGCATCAGCCATTTCCGATATATCCGTTATTACTTGTTCGAATTTTTTTTAACTTCTATTTATACCTCGCATATAGCTGCTATGTTTTATCGTCGGCATTTCCTTTGGAGCATATTATTGTCTATAGCAATGGTGTTACCTCGTATTCGCTTGTCGTTGGTTACTGATAAACTTTGGGTTTTTTTCATTAGATCATACACTCATTCGCACTCTCACTCATACTTTCAGACTCTGAGGAGGATAGGGAATAATCTTGGCTAGAGAAAAATTCCCATCCCAAGCTGGGAATCGAACCCAGACCCCCTAGCACAGCAGGCAGGTGCCTTACCGATTGAGCTAAGGGCCCACTTAATCGTTTGAATTGTTCAATACCTTGTTTTTCTTTTCAAGTGAAATTTTCAGCCCAGCGTATAGCGTCTAGTTCTTAAACATTTGACTGTCACTATTCTATTTATACCTATATAATGAAATGTGTAATGCAGTTATTTCCGGTATGGTTTATCTCAATTACATGAAGAAGTTAGGAAAATAGAATTTCGTGAGAATAAATTGTAAACCTGCTAAAAAGTAGTAAAGGGTAGAAAAAGTAATGTGCATGTAGCATATCACATTTTTTTCCGAAAGACTAATCGAAGACCATTCCATACTATGCTTATATTCCAAATGTCCTTCCTTTATTTCTCCTCTTTCACCTTTCGTTATCTCAGAATGTTGTGAATTGATATATTGTCAACACCTTAATAGTAGGTTAACTATTGCGAATAACCTTACAAAGAACTTTTACTTTATAAGGTGAATTTAGAAATTTAAATCACAATACAAAAATCACGTATAAGGTAAGTATCCATTGGCAACTGCCACATATATGCAATTCATTCATTATCTGTTTACCCTCCTCTTATGTAGGACTTACACCCCCAGGACTTACAAGCGGGTGCCTGGGGTCAGAGGCCCGTCGAGGAGCAGACACTCATGGATCAGACAGAGCATCCAGGATGGGTGATCAGCCCGATGCCTGGTATAGGATGAAGGAAGTAGATGAAACGAAATGTTGGTGAAATGGATGAAAGGAAAGGTGATGATGGAGCAGTTGGTGGAATGAATGGCGGGGGAAACCGGAGAACCCGGAGAAAACCCGCCCAGACGCCGCTTCGTGCACCACAAATTCCACATGCAGGTCACTGGGATTAAACCCGGGCCGCCTCGGTGGGAGGCGAGCGGTCTAACCACTCGGCCACGGCGCCGCCCCTCAATATGTATAATATTATTTAAAAGAGGTTAATAAAATATGAATCAATTATGAATTAAAATAATTAACTTGGAACATTAAGTAAAAAATAAACGTGTGTTGTCAAAAACGACTATCAAATTTTGGGGAGGATATCAAATAGGTAATCACCGAACTTTTGGAATTAACGTCTCTTAAAACCAGGTATTTTATTTTATTAATTCCTAAGAGGTGGCTTAAGCTATAGAATAATTTGTGTTCGTACGTCTGAAATTTATTGCTAATAGACAAGGAAAATCTATTTATTCTAATTGAATTTGTATAAGTGTGAAATAGGAAGAGAGTTACTAAAGCTGAAAAGCTTAAATCTTTTTACAATGCAATTATGCAGCAGAAATTATTTTTCATATCGAGCACTTGCGAAATTAAATTGTTCGATATTTCACAGCAAAACGTTGAACCTTTGAGGGATTCTTCTTTTCTTCTCATTAACAGATGCTTGTAGATTTTAATATCATATCGGCGTGAAATATCGACATGCCTTTTTAAATTGTTGAGATTTGTGTCAGCCTCATTTTTACATGAAAACAAATTACGTATTACCAAATATTGTCTGTTTTAAAGCATTCCTGCGTATATTTTACGTGATTTAATCCTTAAGAACTTGGGTGGAAAATTCCAACCTATGAAATCCCACGGGAGGTATATTCCAAAATTTGATTTAAATGCTTCCTTTGTCTAAATTGCTACAACGCAAAGTTGTCAAAGACAGAAATAAAACTGACAAACAAGTCATTATCTGAGTGCAAGGTTAATGCTCACGCGGATGCACAGAAATCCCAACAGAGAACGTGTTAATTATAATAGAAGTTAATTGTACACGGGTGTGCAACACCTAAGAACAAGATGGGTAAAGTAACATAACAAATGAACTTACATGGTGGAATTAGATGAAGGTGCGGGAGAATGTTGCCAGAGGTCTCTCACACGTACATAGAAATCTGGACGTCACATGGCGTGAGTGTAGCGAGCCTATAGTGCCGAATGTGTCTGGTCCCGCAACACGGGGCAGTTGAGGAAACAAGACCAGACGGTGTGCAGCAATTAGCGAGCTGTTACGGTACTGTAGTGGTATTCTTCATTACAATATGGCCCATAGATGCCATTTGGATGACTTCACACGGGGAAGAATCGTCGGCAAACTGGAAGTATGGCAAAGTGTGACGAGTGTTGCTCAGGATTTTGGAATTGCTCACAGCATTGTTTCATGTGCATAGGGAACCTTCCAAACCTCAGGCACTGCTATCTAAGGAGAAGTGGTGGTCGACCACGCTCAAATACAGCAGCGATAACCGCTACATTGTGCAACACGCAAGACGGGATCCACGCCAAACAGTGGCTGCAATTGCAACTACATTTAACCTGACAGCTAGGCACGCAATCTCAAGATACACAGTTGCACGGCGACTGCACAGAGGTGGTCTCTTTGCACGACGACCAGTACGTTGTGTTCCATTGACATCCGCATATCCGCGGCACCGTTTGCGATGGTCCCAAGAGCATCAAAATTGGACCAACGAGGAATGGGGTCGCATGCTCTTCTCGGATGAGAGCAGATTCAGTCTAAGTAGTGATTTTAGTGCTCCGGGTGTTAGGGTTTGGGGAGGCATAAAGTTGCATGTGCCCACCGACCTCCAAAACTTTATACAAAATATTCATAATGCGAATGAGCCAAAATTGGATGGAGGTTAAACTTTTTTCTTTATTTTTTCTTTTTTATCAGGAAGAGTATCATCCTAGTGGGAATTAATACCAGCCAGAGTTTAAAATTTGAATATAAAGGACTACCTTGAGACCAAAGATTGTAAAATATTTAAAATTAGTATATATTTTTTCAGATTCCGCA
This sequence comes from Deroplatys truncata, assembly GCA_030765065.1. Lineage (NCBI taxonomy): Eukaryota > Metazoa > Arthropoda > Insecta > Mantodea > Mantidae > Deroplatys > Deroplatys truncata. The sequence continues at coordinate 110,210,061 of CM060981.1, forward strand.
ATAAATAGCTGTTATTTGTTTTATAACAGAACGGGTTTCTTGTTAAATATAAACAAAAAGGAATAAGTAGGACTTTTAAGTAGACTTCGAGAACAGCGTTCCTCTACTGTGTGGAGTGTATTTATTTTCTTTCATTCTTTCTTCTTCATTTTATCGACATTTTATGGCTACACGGTAGCGTGTGGCTCATATTCGGGAGGGCCAAATTCGATTCTCATCGACTACCTAATCTGACCTTGACTTTTTCTATTTTTCCTAGTCGGGAGGCGAATGCTGGAGGTTTCCCATCTATCACTATTTAATTTGCATAATTTCTCTTCCATTCCGTTTCCGTCTCATCTTTCAGGTATCCTCCTGTGTTTTGTGGCAAATGGCGATGCGGGACGGATGGAACGAATGCTTGCTCAAAGGAAAGAGCACTGCTCGTGGACATTAGAGGGATACTTGGTCGACAGCTTCAGCGTCACCCTCTCTAGGCAGCTCCAGCAATTGGACATGTCTTGGAGCCTGGGAAATGTTAGGGACTGCCGCGCGTCTCTGTGACCTGTCTGCCTACGGCCTGTAGCCTGTTATGGTTCCTTCACTTCATCCCTTCCCCTGGAGTGAAAGCTACAATACATCCATGTAGGTCGTAGTGCGCGAAGTGTCTCCCGCCGTTGCATGGCCTATAATTGACGTCCCTCTTAGTTTCTGCTAATAAATCTTTGATTTAAAACATTTTGCTTTGTTTCGGAATCCCTATTTAAGTATTACATAAATATAACGTTTTTATTGATTTACTTTTGCTGGATGTTTAAGTAAATATGTGAAGATTCAGGCGAACATTTATTTTTATATTTAATATTTATAAGTTACCTTAGCTGTTTCCTTTTTATTTTCTTAAACGGATCACAACACTTAAAAGGCATGCTTATTATTGGGAGAGTTCATGACGAGGGTGTTTTGATTTTATAGCTTTACGTAAAAGATCCTTTCCCTAAAGTATGTATTTTTTAAATGCCTATGCATGTTTCTAATAATAGTAACTTGCAACACTTCAGGTTGGTGTGAAAAACATTTTCCACGGCATTAAATCTTTGATAAAATGTTTATACAACAAGGGCGCCGAAGTGTTGTTTTCGGCTTTCGTACTGAGGTACCGGGTTTCGATTCCCGGCTCTGGGATGATGATTTTAACTCAACCCTATCCCCGTCTTTACCTCTGACTTGCCCACGTTAAATATCCCTAAGTCCTAACGTGATTCTAAGCCTACAATAACATTGCCATCCTCATCACTGCACTACCTTCGGAGGCAAGGCATTCAGACCGCTGTTTATCTCAGAAATAGCTCCAATCAGCGCTTGGTGGAATGAGTACTCCCCGAAGGTCATAGGACATATGGAGAGCTTTAGAAATGACGACGACATTTAAGATACTTTGAGGGTTTTTGCATATAAAGAACAATAAATCAATAGTTTTCATACATTTAAGGTTAAAATAAAAACAAACACATTTATTGTTGTTATAATCACTCATTTAACTATTCATATTTTAATTGTACTTTCTTTGAATAATTGCATAATACACTCAGAGGCAGTATTTTTAACACTTGAATAATTTCAATTAAATTACATAATATGCAATTATAATAACAGCCCGCCTTGAAGCAATATGTATGTAACAATTTTTAAAATGTATGCAACAGTCATTGCATATGCTTATATTATTGTAAACATGTTTAATAATGTTATGTGAATGCATTGCGTAATTTAATAATGTAAGAGCTGTGAGCATAATAAGTTTAACGTTGCTAACAACGAGGTAACAATGAGGTAACCTTGAGGCAATAATGAGTTTGAGAGTTTAAATGCTTCTAGTCATGATTAGGGCAGCAATAATGTAAATTTTGTGACAGTTTAAAAATAGCCAATCAACAGCCAGAAAAAGCGTTAATTAAATACAGGTATTCCGTTGGACTAGGATTAGCCAATCAGAGACTTGAAATACAGAAGTTACGGGTTTGGACGGTTGAAATATGTTCAGTTGCCTGCAGACCTTGGTAGTAACCGGATGGAAGATGTGTTCTCTAGAGAAGTATTACGTATTCGTGTGAAACGAAAATTAAGTATACGCGTTAACAAAGTGCAAGTATTAAATTAAAGAATCTCACAGCTCTTGATATCAGTGTAGTGCTATTTAATTTGTGTCAAGGATTAATAAAAAGAAGTGAATTAAAACTTAAAATCTGTGTAAGCCTACATTTTTGTCGCACCACGCCCTGATTAAGAGAAACGTGTCCCTAAAATAATACTGACCCAGCCGAGGCAAATATAAACATAAATACTATATATAGAAGCAGCTTAATAACAAAGTTAATATATATATTTTTAAAAAACTTGGAGCGTAAGAACAACAAGAATACATCTTCAAATCGACTTCTCATACGTAGCAGCATATTACGTAAACAACATCTGCTACAAATTGATGCCCAAAGGGTGGTGCAAACATCAACAACAAAACAACAACTTCAAATTGTCGTCCTTACGTGGAGATAAATAAACAACAGAAACATCTACTTCAAATTGGCTCCCATACGTGGGGCTACATCTACTTCAAGTTGGCGCCCATACGTGGGGCAGAACAATAAACAACTCCAAAGTACTAAAGAAAAAGCAATCACTACATTTGTGAACATGCTGGTAGAGATCATGCATAGAAACTGTTATCTCGGACCAGGATCGTTTATGTGCTGAAAAATCTTAACCTTCTCTACCCTTTAGCCCGTATTAGTGGGTATGCAAATTATTCTTACAAAAGCTTATTTTCTTATCTCGATTTTAATCGAGATAAACCCTTCCGGGAATAGTTGCATTACGCATTTCGTTATATAGGTATAAACAGAATAGCGGTAGTCAAATGTTAAAAACTTGTCGCTATATGCTGGACCTTAAAAACCCATGCCTGCAATCTCGAGAAACAACTGAAAATCGAAAAGACTGTGAAAAGAATGACAAATTATTGTACAATTCGAACAACTAATAATGGATATCTCGGAATGGCTGATGCGAAAAGATAGTTATTTCAAATATAAGGTGTGTTTTAAAGAGATCTATGTTTCTTGTGTAGTACGTTTTCGGCCTAACGCTTACTAGTTATGCAAAATTCCTTCCGAATGAAGAGGACTGCAAAGGCTATTCCCAGGAAATTCAGGATATGCGTTTTATTTGACATGTGACTATCTTTAATATATGATAGTTCAATAAAAATCGTATCATTTTTTTAGAGAATAAAAAATTTCGAAAAGTGTTCCATGTTAATACCGTTATTATTGAGAATGAATTGCAATAAATAATTTCGGTATATTAAATCATGTATAATGTAATAAGCCTGAATTAAAAGATTTGTCCGGACAGAAAAAGGTAATTAGCAAATCATGTTAAGTAAAGTCATTAGCAACAGCGAGGAGCGAATGTGCTAGGCATCAAGATTCCTGGAATGCAGTTAGGTTATAAGTTCAGTATATTCGCAAAGTCACGTAGGCCAATTCTGAAAATTGGAAATTGGAATAGTGAAAGTAAAAGGCCATAGTACGGCAACAATGGGAGTTACGGCTAGCAACAGTGTCAGAGATGCACACATACCTAGTTTTTAAGATTAGCCCCGCAAAAGAAGGAGACATCATGGGGTAGTTCTAAAATAGGCGGATCTTCAGTTATTATAGGGGAATGCAATCTAATCAGAGACCTTTGTTCGTACACACGTTTGGTTCGTGCACATATTCGTGCATGTATTCGCGACACTCTTTCTTGAATACTAGTCACTTAATCTGATGATTACTCGTGTGTTATTTTAAGCGTTCAATGACATGATTGTATGTGTAAAATTTAGCGGCCATCGGGAAGGGTTTTGCCGGTAAGCATTTTAGCAACTCAGCGCAATTAACACTTCTAGTTTCTTGAATTGCGGAAACAGTTATTTCAAACCGTAAAATTGATACTGCAGAAGTTAGCAGGTACAATAAGTCAACTGTTATAGTTTCTAGTGCTAATATTCATAATTAGTTTCATTCTTTATCTCCAGACGGTCGACAACTCGCTTCAATAGATCAAGTATTAGATCACATTAAATTTTTCAGTCAATTTAACTGGTGTTATCCTTCATATTACAGTTACACATACCCTAGAATGTACTCAAAGCTCTACTACTGGAGAAGCTGGCGATCCAGACAGAACGAGCTACGAGATAACATAAATAACATTGCAGTCATGTAAAGTTTACTGCTTCAAAATCGTTACACTAACGCGCGGCTTTAAAATTCAGATAACCTAGTACTTATCAGTGTAAAGGGTGGTTTGGGGGAGATTTTCTTTAACATCCTCATCTCCCATCATTAGAAGGTACTAAATATCAAGTTTAGTGTTTATTCGACTTTGAGTTATGCTGTTCACAGACACACACACACACTTGGACCTGTTTTTATTCGGTGAGCCTCAAAGCATATATTTCCGGTGAAATCTCGGTTTGGAAGTTTTGGGTATAATGCGATACCTTTTCTACCTACATGTACGTGGTAGAGAAGATAAAAAGGTCTATGTTTACGTTAAAACGTATAAAAGATGCTGTATAGTCTTTAAAACCCTCTTACTCTCTGTTTATTGGTTATATCACGCGTCTTAAAAGGCACATGGGCTTAGAAGGGAAATGATTGTATATTAATCTCAAGTAAAATGTAAATAATTACCGTCCAATAATTCTGCATATTTCGCTAAATTCTCTAAGCTAAAATACCTAACTCCAAATATACGACAGAAAATGTATGTTGCGAATTACACAAATCTAAAAAACGTAACATGCAGAAATAGAGTAGTCTTAGCCGACCTCGAAACCGAGAACGGTAGCCAAGATGGTTAAGGCTCGGACTCGTGAAAGGGAGGGTGCATTTCAAATCCCCGAGGAGCGTCCTCCCTGACTAAGGTTTTACCAGTTTTTCCTCACTCCTCATAACTGGCAACTCCTAAACTTAGGCCTATAAGTTTGTCTTTCAAAATTTCCTTCTGAATTATAATTTCATTTCATGTATTATCAGTGTCCACAGACTGTAGTGCCATGTCCAATAAGAACGGCGTTAACAATACTGAAAAATGATCTGTTTTAGAAAATTCAACGAACTAATTACTACAGTTTTCAAACGTGAATGTTCTTACCCACCAACAAGGAATAGCGCGCGTTTTCCAAATATTTCTGTTTTCTCAAGTGTTTACCACAAATCTAAGGGGATCAAGAAAAGGCTTGGTGACATTTTTCTGTCTATGGTTTAAAGGATGATATGTATAATGGGAAAAATATGGGCAAAATGGCCATTTCTGTGCTGCTGGTGATAAGCACAATAAAAAACAAACTGCGGCGACAACGACGAGTTTTATGGACTGCGGAACGTAAAACACTTACCATAGGCTTATAAAAAGCGATACATTCTTTACAGCTTGAAATTGTTAGTAGCCTCGAACTGCTTGCTACTTCTTCTGTACGCTTCTTTTGTACTTTATTTCTTCTTCGATTTTAAGGCACTTAGCATGGTAGCTGTGAAATCGAGTGAATAATTTTCCACAATATTCACAATGCCGGCGTGGCAACCTAAAGAAGGGTAAAATTTATTTTTAAGGTACTTCTTTGTGCCTTCTGTCTGGATTTGGTTCCAACATTTCTATATATTAATGTATTTAAACATAATGCCGAAACCTAGACAGAACCATATATTTTTACTTATGTATCCAAATTAATTTTTTTGCATTGAAATGCTATATAACACAATCCGCGTCAGTTTTGAACAACTTTCACGACCTTGTACATCATTTGTTAACCATGTGTGACGCGTGATCTCTAAACGTTAGTAACTGGCGTCCCATTTATAAGTTCTGCAATTATAGTACCCGCAAAGTTATTATATAAGATTTACCGATAAGCTCCTGTATCTGATAATATTTTACACTGAATAAGTTTCATAATTAACAATACTATCACTATTAATTGCTATAACAAATTGGAGGATGCGTATCTTAAGTCAGAATGTAGACTGAAATAGGTGAACATAATCATACATAAAAGATGACAGTATTAAACTACTCCTTAAAATTCTTCTTCTTGTTTTTTTACAGGGTTGTATTGATATAGGACTGTGTTGTTATACGTTTATGTTCTTTAACGTTGAACTACTCGAGTGGATACAGTGTAGAGTGTAAAATTATGCTATGCAGCCATCCAAATTTTTCGTAGCAAATAATTTGTTTAGAAAACGCTTTCTTATTAAAATTAATTGCATATACCGCTTTCTTTGTATACTAATTTTTATCTTTACAGGTACCTTAATGTATTGTATGCTTAACTATTTGTATATGTACTGTTATGAATGTTTGTAGATTATACTCATTTCAAATGTATTTAATTGTTTTAATTGAGGTAAATAAAACTTCCAAATAATAAGCATATTTTTAATATAATTATATTATAAACTAAGCATTAAATTTGTGAGTACAATGACTACAGAAATCATTTTAAAATATTTAAAAGACATATTCCATAACTGTCTGAACTATAATTATCGCATATACAAAATATACATACTATATGCACAAACTTCCTTATAAAATATTTCTAGGCTATAGAATGGTAAAATAATAATTGTCTTAGTTCCAAAATTGGGATTCTTTTTTCTTACGAAACTGTCTTTTTATCCACTACAAAATAATAGGTGTGGGTTATTGTCGAATTCAAGAGATTATGTATTTTTAAACGCTTCGCCTTATAAATTTGCATATTTAGTCTTAACATACGAAATGTTATTCCAATAGTGTTTAAACCTGCGTAAATTAAAATATATAACTAACACAAACAAAGCTATAACACGAAATCTTATTTAGTAAAAGTAGAATGTAGTTTGTACTTGAATTGCCAACAATTTTGAACTAGCAATGCAATTTTGAATGGATATACCTGCCTCTTTAGTGTAATGATAAGATTTTCTAAAAGTTGAATAAAGTACACTTTCATAAGTATAACTAATTTCAATAGAATTTTTTACGGTGAGTTCTAGTTAGTACTTCACAGAAAATTCTCACAGGCCTCTTTACCATGCATAGAAATTAGAAAATTAAAACACTCAAAAGGAGTGCACAATAATTAAAATTACTTCGAATGCTACCACTGTAAACTATAATTATGTTTATCCTCAAATTTGCTTCAGAATTCTAATCTTGAAAATTATATTCCTTACCTTAGTAATTGGGCGATTAATATGTATAGTCCAACCAAATGTTGCCTTAAAATGAATACCAATCTTTTCCAAACTAGAGATTAAAATTTCTTGCATCCGTTGAAAGAAGAGCACAGCGTTTGGTAAATGCCAAGTTTAGAATGCTAAATTAAATTTCGTAATTTCAAAACTGTGCTGAAACTGAGCCCATAGCTTTTCAGTTTTATTTTCGAAGGTGGCATTTCGAAACAGCATCAATTTGTGAAACTTACAGGGAAAAAAAACAGGTTGGCTGGTAGGTTGATTTATCTGTAGAATGATCTTGTAACACATGAGGTTTCCGGAAATAATGCTTGTCAGCTAATGATTTACAAATTGCTGCTGGCATTTGTTCAAAATCAAGTCCTATTGCTAGAATTTATGCAGTTGAAATATAGGATAACACACTCCGAATACTCTCTTCTAATTCTTCAAGCACATGGTTTTGATTCCATATATTTCAGGATTGAAAATTCTATACTGATAATCACACGGAGCTTTAAATGTTGTCAGAGACTTATTTGCGGCATACGGAGTTTCAGATCTGCATTAGATACCATACAGCTCTCACAAACCTTGGTTAGTCAGCCTGTAGGCGAGCTTAAACGAGCTACCTCGTTTAAGCTGTTTATAAAGATTTGCTTAGTGTGTGTATACCCAAAACTGTGTCATTCTTGAAAATCTCACTAATCTGATACGTACTTAATACCTTCAGAATATAATGCTGTGAAAAACTTCTCTATGGTAAGTCCTTTTCTCTGTGCTTTATATTACATTTTCAAACACATTGTCCTCCGGAATTGAAATAAGAAGTTCCACCAATGGCAGCTTTAATAATTGCTGAATTGCGCATATAACACAAGTTGCAAGTTAAACAAATGTAAGGAAGCACCTGGCAATAATCTGAAGAACAAATATTCTGTAACTGTGTACTTCAGAAGAAAGAAAGTCTTCCTAACCTTAGGCCAAAATTGAAGCCACTGAAGGATCGATCCTCTGCAACCAGATTATCGAGGGAACTATCAAAGGAAGCCAGTAACTCTTACTCAATTTCCGATAGAGCCGCTAAGAATGCTGCTCTTCATCCACGTCGAGCGACGTAGGTATGCACCTACAAGAATTATGTCGACATGATTTACAAAAGCGAATGGCGATTTGCCAATGGCTCTCAAACTATCTACAGATCGTTACCAACATTCCGGATCTCACTTTCGACGACAAAACTTGCTGTAGAGGGTTTTTATCGCTTTTTTGCTGTAGATGGTGCACTTCAGAAAATGTTAAATGAAGGTGGCAGTTACATAGCTTACATCTGAAGATAACGAATTTTATCGCCAATTTCTTCTTATAGAATATCTGTAACAAGGAAAACTCAAGTGTATATTCTAAAATAGCATTACAAACGAGTTTAGATTCCGCTCAATAGTTGATTTTAAAACATGAAAAAGAAAACAGGAAATTGAATTAATGTGCTGACTTTCCGTCCCTCACTATAGGACGCATCCGTTTATCTCTGGAATTGTTATGCAGTACCGAGAAAAGTTGTCCTTGCTTTACCAAAGAAAAACGGTGCCTCTCAACCCTAGCAAGGGTTAATTACAGTTTTACGTACTTTGGGGCCAAAAATTCCAAATTTCACTTTAGTCATAAAGTGATAAAATAAACCACATCTCAACGTAAGTTTGCTCACTTACTTTATTAATGTTATGGTACTATTTTTGTTAACCGATTATTGATATCAGACGTTTAAATCGCCCAGTATTTTACAACATTTTTGAGATTGTGTGGTCTATTTACTGCATAACTTTTCTCAAGTATTTTGTATTGGAAATTTTCAGATATCTATTGGAATTTTAGTTTATGAAGGTCTAATGTTTAATATTCGTGAGTTGAACACACGTTTAGACCTTTTGACATCAAATCAAGTATTAAGCAGTTTAAAATCTCTCGCTAATCGTTAATTGTTAGCTCGCTTAGGTAGCTTTGTTGTCTTAGTAACTGTATTGGTTAACGGCAGTATTTTGTAACTGTTTAACTGAAATTGTGTGTTGGTCAAGGTTTTAAAGGTAAAATCAGACACCTGAAAAATCCAAAGCCGTCGCAGGGATTCGAACCATGTATCTCCCGGTTCTAGTCCTTTGCTCTAGCCACTCAGCTACTATGGCAACATGCCGGTATGACATTAAATTTCCCAACTGATTTGTATTTTTCCCGTTAAGCCACAAAGAGATCTCAAATTTTATTGACATGACATACACCAATGGTAACTTATAATGCTGTAAGTACTTTAAGATCCGGGCTTCATAGTTTCGGAATTCATTGTTCTTCCACACTACTGCCATGGCAGATCAGTGGTTAGAGCAACCGGACGGAAACCGGGAGAGATCCGTGGTTCAAATACCGGCGATGGCATTGAATTATTCAGTTGTCCGATTCTCTTTTACAACTGCTTAACTCTTTATTTCTACAAGAAGCTGTGATTCTTAACCATCCGTGTTGCCATTACCATAAGTCTCCATCTGGCCAACATTTTTGGAGTTTGCGTAATATGCAATATGATATAGTGGTACAAGATTATCCACGGTGAAAGGACTGTTACCTATCTCCACCCTATCTTCTACCGTTTTCGTCTTTCGGGTCGTCATAGGGCACCTGCATTAACCGAGTTCTCTCGTACTTTGACACCACTTGATTCAGTAACTGACTTTTTACGGCATCAAGTATCATTTAAACGTTTTTGTGTTTAATTTTTCGGGACTAATACAAAGAACTCTGCAACAAGAGAGGGTCCCTCAACTGGGTTGATCCATTTAAAGTGCTGTATGGAGAGAATCATGTAAACATACAAGGCAAACATTAACACAGAATAAGAATGACAGATAAGAGACATTCAAATCTTCATATCTGGAATGAATCCTTGATTTAAGTATGATGAGGAATGATCACTTCATTAACTTTACAATGTGAATTTGTCACTCGTGAATGTGTCCCATTACCGTTCAAGTTGCGTTTTTAGTTTGAGGATTTCTTAACATAGATTTCTTTACACAAGGCACAGCTGATGCGTGTTCCTCATTGCGTTCCAACCATTAATTGGAACAAATATCAGGTACTGATCGTGGAGGGAGAGCAAAGACAGCAGAACTGAACCTGATTCACCAACAACGTGGTTCCTCCTTCCATTACAGGCAGCAGCTTTTTGGCAAAGCTCTCAGTTAATAGACAAAGGCGCTGGAAGAAACAGTGCCGCCTGAGTCCATATTAGGCTCTTGCGACCTCCACTGTAGTAGTTATTACTCCATTATATTTAATACGTTATAAGAACTATTGATCCGTGGTATACAGTAAACCCACCATCGAAAAACCATAGTTATACTTTCGGTTGCAAAAAAAAGTATTTTATCATCAGCATCATCGTCACCAACAATAACAATAACAATTTCAATTTATTTGGATGAATTAGCCCTCTACTCTGGGCATGCCAAATTTTCTTATGCCCTTCAGTTTAAAGTTTAAGACTTATTTTTGAATTTGGTAGTTTCTATCCACTTTGGGTTTTTTTCCTACTGCATTAAAAACGTTTCTGTTTTCGAATATATGTGTTTTCAGATCTCAAATGCTACATAAGTAATACTAACTCATTTTTAGTGTTAATATTTGCTTGCTAATGTTTAATTATAACCCATAAATGCATTATACTTCATAGGTGAGCATTCAACAAAATTTTTCCAAAATTACGTTTTTGTTCTGTTTTAGTATATACAGTTAGTTATGAATACCGTACTACACAATACTCACAAACGATAAAAACGGCGTTAAAAGAGTATATTTATTGTTAATTTCAATTATCTGCTCAAGGAATTAAAACGTTAAGAAAATTTGTCAGTATTTTAACCTTAATTTAAAACATAACTATATATAACTTTATATTTATCAACACTGTTTTGTGTCACAACATTTCTGAATAGTTTGGATATTAAAATTTTACGCTTTATCATAAGATGCATTTTCTGTCGAATTCATGATAATAAATAGCAATTGTTAAATTTAACTTCATTCCTGCGTTTCACAAAAGTTCGCTAATAAGAAATTAAGTATTTCTGCAAAACAGTTACACAGACAAAGTGTCCTTAATCTTATACGCCTATGTGAATAGCTATAATCCAAAGTCTCGCTTCACTTTATTTTCACGTCGCTACGAAGTTCTACAATATTGTAATTCTTCTGCATTTAAAGAGATGGAAAAGAGAGAGTAAACCTTTAGAAGTCCATGCAAAAGCTATACTCTTATAAAAGAGGGGAGCTGAAAACGAAGTTCTTCCTCGACAACAAATTACTCCCATTAAAATCCAAGTGAACTCAATTCCAGAACACGCACCAGGATTTCTCACTCCCCCATTTCGACACACTGACACGGACTCTTAGTATTTAACTAGAACTTGCATAGTCTCCCTCCGTAAGACTAAACTTTTTAAGCAGGGAAGTAATAAAAAAGAAACTGAAGAAAGGAGCCTGTGTTTAGGGATGAGGCGTTGATTCTGCTCACCATAGCGGCATAATTGGTGAAAGAGGCGAGCACGGAAAATGGGATAATTCAAAGAGATAAGGGCCTGATCGTCTAGATTCAGCATCCGGCGAGGGCTATTGTTATTCCCAGAATTAGACAGTGTAATGCATTCTCAGATACGAGGGGACCAGTAGAAGCTTTTATTGTTCTTTTCATGTACATGGGTTCTGCTTTTAAAGCAGAAGTTCCAGACTGTTTTATTATTAGTTCACAGTAATTTACAATGATTATGACACTGGTGAAAATACAACATACGTAATTGCAAATCTGCAGCAACTTTTCTCCATAATTAATAATTTTCAAAAAATTAAAATTTTCCCAATGAGTTTATTTTAAATCTCCGATTGATTGAGCATATTTAAAATGTTTTGGACAGTGAAACTAATCTGTAGTACTCATCATTGTTTTCGTCATAGATCGAGTTTAAATCTTATATTGCTACACAAAAAAAGGGAATTACTCATACGAACAAAATATTAACATGTACAATAAGTGAAGTTGTTACAACCAAACTTTTATTTTAAAATTTTTAATGTAACAATTTGTAATGTTATTTTATGTTAAAGGACCTCTAATATCCATTTTGTTCAAATTAAATTTGCTTCCTTTATATTTTTCTGCAAAAATATCCGGAACTATTCTATAACAGTTCCTTTCTCATCACATTACTTTTATGTATTCCTTTCTCGTAAGGGTAGTTTTTATTAAAGATTTTAAATTATTTATCATTACATTTTAAATAATATTAAGTTATTCGTCCACAAATAGTGTGCAACTGTCATGTGTGAAGTGTATAGCTCAGCTTTGTTTTTTGTTCTGCTATGTTCTCGATTGTGTTAAAACACACTTCTAACCCTTGTATCGCAATATACATACTGTTGCATTCCATATACTTATTACTACTTTGCGAAAATGTTTTCAGAATAAAACTAACAAGGAAGCCTCCATTTATTGAAACTGCAGCTTCGTCTGATTAATTGACTGAAGCTGTGTGCTTTTCAGTAATGGGAACAATTTTCATCGAAAGTGATATTCAAGGCCGCTTTCGAGCGTCGAAGTTTTGAGCAGTCATCTTTGTTCTCATCATGTAAGCCTCTCAACACAGTAATTTGTGTGTCTCTCTGATATCGACGGCTTCTTCTGTTCCTACATCGCTTACATATACCTACCAATAACAATACACCTGTTCAAACGAAGGCGATTAAAATATTAAGGCTATGTATATAATCATAGTAAGGTTATAGCGAGGCTAATAACTCATTTCACAGATTACAGTTTTTTATCTGAGACTTTGAACGTAGGTAGATGAAATATTTACACTTTAGTAAGCTCATTTCGCCGATCATATTTTATTCTCGTAGGGAAGAATTTTTTTTTTAAGAAAACTTAACTTGCTAACCTTAATGTATATCTGTGCGTGTTTGTGTGTGCAAATAGTACACAATTATAATTACACAAAATACTTTGTATTTTTATTAGATAAAATGGAGTATGTTAATTATTCAACGTAAAGTAACCGAAAGGAAAGCCCTATCCTTCCCCGAGTACTAGGATTAGGCAGCTTACATTTTGCACCACCTAGCAGCAGTAAATTAAATGTAAATCTCAGGGGTTTTGTTCTATAGAGAAAATGCTGAGGTACTTCAAATGTAATCAAGAATCTCTTTCGCTTCCAGTAGAAGACAATAGTTAGCTTCGAATTCACTAATATTTATTGAATATACCGGGTGTCCCAGAGCACCCCTATCAGCTGTTTATTTTCTAAAACCATAAGATACCTGTTTGCAAAAACAATTTGATAACCAAAATCTGTGTAAAGAGCCGATTGGTGGTATTTCCATTTTCCGGAACAAACCGGAAGTAGGGATACTCGTGGTCAACTTTGAAATTTTAAATGGGAATATGTGTTGTTTAATGTATCATTGGATAGTATTTTTAAAATTAAACACTCTTACTAAGACTTATTTTGTTTTTATCTTCTAATGTTAACTTACAAATGCACGATAGACTTCCTCGTCAACATTTTGCACCGGTTGCGTGATGGTGCTCCTCTGGCTACGGTTGCCGATATGGCTTCAACAGGATGGTTGTCCAGCTCACTTTTCGCTTAGGACTCGACAAGTTCTTGATCAGTTGTTTCCTAGACGGTGGATTGGACGAGGAGGATCAGTACGTTGGCCGGACCGATTTCCTGACTTAACACCAAACGACTTCTTCTTATAGGAGAAGTTAAAGATATTGTCTACCAGGTGCGCCCTACAACTAGACGAGATATGAAAGAAAGAATTCGAGCAGGCTCTGCGTCTCTCAGCAGTGATGAACTCCTCTGTGCCAGCATGATATTAGAAGTAGATCACAGCGTTGTGTAACAAGGGTGATGGACATTTTGAACATTTAGAATGAGTGTTCATAATCATTTCCATCGGTAGGTACAACATTTCTCTGAAGATGTCATTTATTTGTTTACCTTTGTCTTTTGTTTGTAAATAATGACTAGAAAAAAGCTTTGATAAAAGCTGTTTCATTTTAAAAGCACTATCCTATGGTACCTTAAATAACCCACGTTCTCATTTAAAACTTTAAAGTCCGAGGGAATCGGGCCGGTCAAGTACTGGTCCATCTCGTCCAATTCACCGTCTAAGAAACAAGAACTTTCCGAGTCCTAAGTGAAAAGTGAGCCGGGCAGCCATGCTGTTAAAGCCACACCGGTAACCGTACAATCAGAGAAACACCATAAAACAACTGTTGCAAAATGTTGATGAAGAAGCCTATCGTTCATTTGTGAGTAAAAATTAGAAGATAGAAAAAAACAGTTTTAGTAAAAGCTGTTTCATTTTAAAAGTAATATCCAATGATACCTTAAGCAACCCATGTTCCCATTTAAATTTCAAAGTTGACCGCTAATACCACTACTTCCTGAAAATGGAAATACCACCAATCGATGCTTTACATAGGTTTTGATTCTCAAATTGTTTTTGCGAACAACAAATGTCTTACACCCCTTTTTAGAGAAAAACGGCTGATACGAGTGCTCTGGGACACCCGGTAAAATGGGCATCATAGTTTCCCAGCTAAACCATTCCCTTTAAAAGATAATATTACACAAAGGCAGATAAGCTAAAATCTTCAGATAAACTTTATATTTAATAAACTCTTATGTTTAATACTCGCAAAACCTTCTCTACTCATTCATGTCACAGATATTTCATTTATCCGGTTTTCTCTTAGCTTTTAACCTTTCCATGCGCGTAACGATGCAATAAACCAGGCGCGAAATAGCCTCTTTTCCTTTACAGCTGCTCTCTTAAGTGCCGAACATAGAACTGATCTTCGCTGTTCCTCGATCGCTCACTGGAGTGTCGAACACAGGACTCGCCTTCCAGCCTCTACTCTTTACCGTTCACCGAGTAAACAACAATCAGCACCGTACATCACACCAACAACCTCCTGTCGTGTGTATACGTTCCTATTTATACCTACAGAAGACTACTGGGGGCTTTGTACGTCGCCAAGGGGAATACAGGTCTCGAAGTTTCAGCATTCTCAAATAGTCACATCTTGGCCGGGAATATCTCCCCTCATTAGAAGCCATTCATTAGTTGATGTATTATTTTTATTGTCTTTATGCAAATAATGCCCCAAAATTTATTAACATAACCTTTTAATTGTTCTCAATCTTATTAATCCTATTATTACTATGGACATCACAACAAATCCACCTCGCCAAGCAATCATGCTCCGGCTAGCACTGAGGAACACCCCCGCTATCCACGAAGGGGACGGCCGGCCTCATCACAAGTATAATAGTAGTCCATAAAATTGGTCTGCTCTCCACTTCCTTCCATTTCATCATCTAGAATACATTTTGCCCACAAATGATATTTTTACCATATAAAGACTTCGTTACATATATTACTTTATGGTTGCATGCAAGGAGCAGAAACTACAGATGTTCAAGCTAGTTTTTGATTGTCTTGAGCCTTCGTAGGAAAAATGGGCTCATTTTATACATGGGTTTCATTTTAAATACATTGGTTCAAACATTCATAGATAGCGAAAACAGCTAAGGGTATAAATAATTTACCTAACATAATATATGTATCTCCACTGTTTTACTGTAGTACGTTTTTTTATTTCTTGTCGCTTCCAAGGTATACAAAAAAATCTTATGTGTTGCACTCACATGACTTTCTCTACTCTTGTACAAACTATTTTTACAAACGCTTATTCTCGATATGCTTCATGTTAATCGAGATGTTAATCTTAGTGCTAATTTTCTTATAAAAGCAAGGTGAATTGCTAGGCTTTAAGCGATAGTCAATATTTTAAGAGCTGGTTGCTATATGGGGTATTCCATTCACTTTGCATTACCAGAACATAAAAAAATGAATAACGAATTTGAAAAAGAGTATAAGTATTGGAAAATTTAAGGGAATATCAAACAATATCTCGAAAATGGTTCACTCAACAACAAAAAATTTATATGACATAAATTGTGTAAAATTTTGTCTATCTCTTATGGTATACCAGTTATGCAAAAGTCGTTCACAATGAAGAATACTTTTGGAGGCATTCCCAGAAAATTCGAGATATACATTTCATTTGTCATGAAAATATCTTAAACATATGGTATTTTAATCAAAATCGTTAGAGCCATTTTTGAGAAAATTAAAATTTTCGAAAAATGTTCCATGTAAAGGGTAATCTGGGGTGGGGTGGAAGATACTGAACCTAAATACCAAGTTTGGCGTTTATCCGACTGCTCGTTTCTGAGTTATGCTGTTCACAGACACACAGAAACACACACACACAGTCACACACACGGCCATGTTTACAAAAATGCTTTTTTTGGATTCAAGGAGTCTCAAAACATGTATTTCCGGTGAAATCTCGGTATCGAATTTTTGGGTGGAATACAGTACTTCCCCTAATACGTAGTAGAGAAAGTAAAAATGTTGAATGTATGTATACTTTGCGTTCTCCATGCCAATATATCCAATAGGTTATTTTGAACGAAACGTTACAGGTAGCTAAAGAGAGTAATTAAAGCTCACGTATGCGTGTCAATAACTTCTGCTCCTAACACCATAAAACTTCTTATTAAAACTCGTAGTATAATTTGGTTATCCGCATAATCTGACAGCAAAGAGTTTTGAAAGGGAAATTAACTTTTAAGCAATTTCATCAGATCGTTCATAGTGAAACACCTGATCCTTGTTAATATTTCTTGAGTCGAAGTGTTGGCACAACTTCACTCGCGTCAAGTTCTAAAATTTAAAATGAGCAATTGTTTCAAGTAGCGTCCTACCTATCCTCAGCAGTTGAGTCGACTTAGCTGTTCTCTTGGTTTTTCCCATCTCTTGCCATGGATTCGTTGCGAATCTCATCTGGTGGTTGCAAGAGGAACTGCATGACGTTATCTATGGGAGGGATCTCGAAATTCAAAATTTTTGTTTATTCATTATGGTGTAAATGTTTTCCGGCATCAAAATCTGTGTGTTTATTAACATTTGTTAGGAGTTTGATTTCTTGACCGATGTCGTGATGGTCTTCCCAAAAATGATGTGCTACAGCTGAACGGTCACACTGCTTTAGTGTGATATTTCTCTGATGTTCTTTCAGTCTAATCATAAGTTTTCGTTTCGTTTGACCGATACATTTCTGTCACAGTGTGCAGTCAGTACTATAAATACCTGATTTATTTATGCGATCAATCTTCTATTTTAAGGGATTATTCAGTAATTAATTTATTTAAACTGTACTGGTTTTGTGGAGCTGGTTGTATTCAAAAAACTTTAAAGATGAACTGAAATTTAATAAAACTTTTAGGATGGTACGTGAACTTTTGTATATTTTTGTTTTTTCAATATTTTAGAGTAGTTACATCTCGAATTTCGTTTTTTTAAGTTTGTACCGATTTAACATATTATATTTGTACTAAGGGTTGAAAACATTAATCTCTGCAACTGTCTGGATATATTCAAACTCTTTCTTATATTCCCATTTTTACATCGGAACATTAACTAATCTGTGTGTCAGATGATGGAAAACTGCATATTGGTGTTGGACTGGGTTGAAGTTATTCCTTTTAATATAATTGTCAACACGGGTAATTTTCTATATACACTGAATTCAAGGTTATTATCCATCTTATGATCTTAAGATCTAGAAATGGCAAACTATTTTTCTGTTCTAATTCCATAGTGAATTGTATGCTTTCATTTTGTTGATTTAAAATTGGCAAATGTGACATCGGTCAAGTGGTATGGGGCCACACACCACTTGATCCACTTTATTTTCTCGAAGCCTTTTTTTTAACGAGGCAGTGCTGAGTGAGAATTTTTGTAAGAATGCCTTTATGCAGGATAACTTCATATACACTGCTCTTGCTCTATGGATGAGATTCCTTCAGTACTCCTCTATCAAATAGTGCGACAACTTGAGTGGCCTCCTTGATACTCCAATATGAGCACATGTATGGAAGTTTTGAAGAAATGTCTATAGACGAATATAAATTAAAAGATCAATAGACAAACTGAAAGGCAAAGTCTCTAGAGAAGTTCGAATTTCTCACGAGATGAGCCACATCCAGCAACAGATTCTGTCGTGTGAGGCAGCAAGCGACCATCATTTTGTGAGGACATTGAATATTGAAACGGCAACTCTAGGCCGAGCCCAAGAACTGTAATTATAGATAATTTATTAATTAACTTTTATTGATGGTAAATCGTACTATGTAAATATCTTTTTCTCATACTGCTTGTATATTTCAAGAAGAGTGATTTAACGTTATGTATCTATCTAGGTTACTAATATTAGTAGAGTTATAAATGGTTTAATGTAAATAATTTAAGCGCTATGTTAAAATACTGTCCACGACGAAATGTTTTAGCTACAGGAATAGTGCTTTCGAAGGCAGAAAACCTGTTTATGACATGTCTTTGGGTCGCTGTGCCATTATTCCTACAGCGAGGGTGTAGCGCCTTTGTCCCTTTATTTGATAATTCGCCGTGACCAAGTGAGCGAGACAGATAGCCTAACAGTAAAGGTAGGAAAAGCCGCGATTTATATTAAACTTGGACCAATGAGATCTCTGGAAGTTTATTCGAAATAGTTAGACGCGTCGGGTGGCGCTAAAATGGACCAATAGGAAAGGAAGCAGCCCCAGAAGCCTGCGACTATAAATGGATCCGTTTGGAGAAAATTCGGGACACTTTTTGTCAGGCAGTTTGTCATGGAGTTTTAGCATTGCAGTTAGGCAGTTTTATCAGACAGTTTTGTCAAGACAGTTGTTGTCATGTGTGGTCAGGGAGAGATGCTGTAGGATGTGTGAGATATCGCGCCAAAAAGGGGAATCAAGACAGTTTTAGAAACACACCTAAGATCCGCTACTCGTAAAGAGATAATAAGCATATTTAAACTTCGTGTCATATCCGCGCCGTAGTTTAACAGCGGTGGACAGTATTTTACGGCGGCAATACCAGTGTTGTATACTACGAGTGTTAATTAAATAAAAAGAAACGGAAGTGTCATCTTTTCATAAACAAAGCACGTCTATGTCTTCCTATATCACCACCCGAGATCTACGCTTTCCTTTACCGAGGATAAGTCCATGCTCCTATATAGTTTAAAGAAAACTACTGCAGCTAGCCGAGGATAAAATTGAAGAGAACCAACACACTGTGAACTTCTGGAACCAACGGGAGAAGCATCAAGGTAAGCCTAACAGCAACGGACTAAGGAGGTGACTGCCGCAATATAAAGATATATACACTTTAATTTTTCTAACAAAATTGTGTGAAACATTCGCCAGGGATTTCTGAATCGCAGTAATAGCGTCTTTAGTTCCAGATAACCTCCTGTTATTAAATTAATATTAAGTCTTCCTATATGATGAAGAGCGATACGTGATTTTGCCTTTTCCGCAAAAATACACGGGACCCCTTGCCCCACAATTAGTGGCCTGGAAAATTCTTGTATTAATCACCCTTCTATACTCCAAAACTGTGAAATTCTTCAGTAAATCTGTAAAATTCTGTAATAAAATTGAAAAAATAGCACACAGGAAGCATCCTGGAGTATTATTTCTTAAGTACAGGTTTAGGCTAGTTACGAACATTGTGTTTAAGTATTATTGACAATGTTAACGCAACTTTATCATATTGTAGGGAAAAAGGAAAATGGAGTGTTCTTTCTTGACAGTATTAATTTATTAGCTATTTAAGAAGTATATTCCATTAAAATACCAAGCACTCTATTATGTTTCTTCAGGCTTGCAGTAAAATATTTTCTAGATGTCCAACGTTTCCAAATCAAGAACTAATTCGTTAATCATGTGAAACTCTCAATGTATTATATATGGAGTATAAAAGGACAGTACACGCCATTATATTAAAATTTATGTTTCACTATAGTTATTATACATAAAATATATAACGCATTAAATTGCATTTAACAGTTATTTAAACACGCGCAGCAAACGAGCTATTCTGCAGGTACAAACACCACAACATAAGAGAATTCAAACAGAATGTTAGGAAAAAGGACCAAAGTGTGTATGCTGTGACCGAAGCATAGCATAGCCTAACCATACCACACCGCGATTCATATGTATCGGGCCTGTGCATAACGCTTACCGTGCCCGCGTAATGCAACGGTGCTATTTAAAAGCACAATGTGATTTCTATGCTCGAGTTGTCCCGGCAAGCACTAGGGTCTACGTAAATGAATATTGGCATATTCTGACTACTGCGATTAATTTCATCGAGGATTTTGCGGATAATACCTTCAAGCGCTCCAAAACCATACAAATTGCATATTTTAATTTTTTTGGTAATTAAGAAATTATACACATTTTGATTCCTTTTTTCATAAATGAAGCCGAACACTCTCAAATTAAATACCCTTTAAAATGAGTAATTTGCGAGTGCAAAAACGCACCACATACCCAGTGGGGTCTACAAAACTCTATCTGCCTTTATAAATATTCCTTTTCTCAAATTCCTGATCAGGAATTTTATCAGGTGTTTTCAAAACATTTATGGCGGAAAAAGTGCTGCTCTAGCAGCCAGTTGTAGGAAGACAGACAGCAAACCTATGGTGTATTAAGGTTCATTACTTTATCCCACTGCTGATTAAACGAGCATGGGAATTTAACATTTCACAAGATCAAAAATGCTCAAAACGATATACTCAAGTCTAAGAGTCTCAGATAATCAAAAAGAGAACATTGGTTATGCATACAGAGACAATAAGGCATACTGGGCGCTACTGGCAGGTGAGACACCCCAGGTTTCTAATCATTAACAATGGAAGAGGGAGTGAACAGCTGTAGTTTAGAATTCATGCTAATTTGCTATATCCGCTACGCATTTTTGCAATTGATTTCATTTCTTGCGCTTAGAGTTTGTTTTACAAGTTCCTTTTTCCTTTCTTTTATTCCTTCCCTAACATTTATCTTATCTTAGGTACTAGATCTGTTATGTGTTTAATTCTTTATCTGATGTAATATGCTACTTTGCAGTTTCAAAGCATGCACATCTACTGTAGATTGTCAATAAAACATTTACGCACACACTCTCTCTCTCTCTCTCTCTCTCTTTCTCTCTCTCTTGTGAATCCTGTTTGAAATGTATATAATACTAAGCTTTATGGTAGAATGTAATGTAACGGAATCTGGAACACAAATAATTCAAACAAGAGGAAGTTTGTGTACACCAGCATTGTAAGTCTCTTATCATCGAGGCGAATGTAATGTTATCTGAAATCCTTCCACTAGAGCACACCACAGAAGCCACTATTATTCTCAGTAATGCTCATAAATTTACAAATATTTGCATATACGTAGCCATGAAGGACTACAATCAATAATTGTGCTTCTAACTTTAATACAATTAGTCACTCCTTAACCCTCTCTCAGCTAATAACACATACATCCATAGGAGTGCTGCCTTTTTACCTTGCAGCAATCTGCATTTCAATTTGGATTCTTTGTCTCTGCTTACGATGACTTTGCTCTCTGGATGTACTTAATGTCTTCGGAATTATGCCCTATTTGTTTTTATTTTGGGCACCCACTATTTACACAAATTGTTGTATTCACATATATGCATTTTAGAGATACATTATTGTCTAGCTTAAGCTGCCAAAAAGCAGCTAGGATCAAATGAAACATGCCTCCCTTTAGGTCTCTCTGAATACTGATCTAACTAGTTTTCGGATGTAGAAAGTTACAAAAGAGTTAAATTAAGGGCCTAATTTGATTTTATTCAAGTATTCCCACTCCTAAATCCTTAAATAATTTGTAGCAATAATTATTTCACCTTAAGTCAACTTTCGTTTTGAAAGGTGATGCCCAACTATAAAAAATTTTATTCCTATATATTTTGCTCATGTTTTGAACATTACAACATGGTTTGAGACAAATTAAAAATACTTTACAACAGAACGATCTAAGAACTGTTCTAACAAACTAACCGGAGAGCCAAGAATCTACCGGCTGCATGTGCTTACTCATAAACATGTTATCGTTCAAGTACAATAGGAGACAAAATAGAGATGTGCATTCACAGTTAATATAATTCTCAAAAGTGGAGCAAAAAATTAATTTAATAGTATGACATTCTTTCACTCTGATTAAATTATAGAAGATCTGTTATTCTGAAAATATATACAAACTTAACAAAATGTATTTCGTAACAACGCTTTGTAACGAATTGCAAAAAGGGGTTTAAGAAGATATATAAAAATAAATTTTATTTAATTTCATTTTGTATCGTTTTCGAAATAGGTTCAATTGGATTACAAACATTAAAAATAAATAAATGAACAGAGAAGCTTATTCTGTGCCTCCTCTAAATATTTCCGCATCAACATCTCAGTGCACTAACTTATATTATTCAAATAATGATCTAAACCAAGTGAGATGGCGCCGCGGTAACACTTGCGGCTCGCATTCGGGACGTACTGGGATTGATTCCTGCCAACCGCCCACTCTGACCCATGTTTTTTTGGGGATTTTCCCGAGTAGTCAGGCGAATACTGGAGTGGTTTCTTTCAGCCACCGAATATCCTGTCCCTCCATTTCGCGGCATTCTTCATTCATCCCGTTAGATCTGTATCAGGGTTGGAAGTGTCAGCGATGGTGTTTCTGCGGCGTGGCTGGGAAGCAGGATGCTGTCTGTGGAACATTCTACGTCTCTCGGTTTTCGACTTGTTGCCGGGGGTAAACGAATTGCCGCTTCAGAGTGGAGTGTTAGACCCTCTGTGTGGGGTGGGGGCCTACGGTCTATCTTTTCAACTGTTGGCGAGTCTCAATCTGGAAATTATAGGAATAATGTCCCTCCTGTGCCGTCACTCCTGGTTCCGGCCGCCCGGTGTTTCCTTTCATCTCCTCCATCCCCTCCGATAATTACAATCAGCAAAAAAGGTCCTCAGTATGCGAGACGTATCAGTGAACACTATCTTTACCTATTTCTGTAGTTGACTATGGGATTGAAGGTCCTTCTTCGCAAATTTTCCTTCTGACCGGACATTAAAAATGTTATAAATAATACAGCTGCATCTTGACGTGCATTGTTTTGTTACTGTTTACAAAACACAGAATGTGTCTTATGGAAATCCTCGAAACATACATCCTTATCAGTTCTATAGCTGGCACTTAAATTATACAAACCTACTTCTTTCAGTAGCTTAGGAACGCTACTGATGTAATTTAACTCCTTTATCAGATTTTGAGCACGCTGTAAAATAAACAAAAAACCTGCAACTTAATGAAAACTGCATTACAGTATTTTGAAGACATACTGAGGTGGAATTATAGCACTAGACGAATTTTCTTAAATAAGGGTTAAGAAAAGAAAAATAATAAGAGTAATACTAAGAGTTACTATTTTCACCCAGAGAAACTTCTTGCAGCCCTTCAATAGTCCTACAAAAAACCATCCTTTAGGTATACATGTAAAATAATTGTTTAAATCACTTTCCATATTCTGCTGCTAAATTAAAATTCCATTAATTCCTCAAGAAGTAAAATAATTCAGAAACAAACTTTTGACGACATTATGGATGTAGCATATATATCATAGTGATGTTTTAATAAAGATATAGTTTACTATGAAATAAGGACCATTTCTTAAGCGGTAGTCTATGATTTTCCTTTATATAAAAAAAACTTAGCGAATTTTACTCTAATACAGCCCCTCCATATCACCTGGGAGATTGTTACATAAGGAATAATTTAAGAAATAGAGAGATTGTAAAGCCTTAACATTATATAGAAAGGCATAAACTCTCTATGAGTACAGCTAGGTTGTAAACTTCTACATATAAAATCCCTTAGGGGTTGTTAGAGAAAAGCAATAAAGGACAAAATCGTATAAACACGGTAGACTGCAGCCTAGGGAAAATGACACTGAATTTTCGAGAGTCGTTTTTAATATCAAAATGAAAACACAAATCCTATTACCTCTGTATCCTGAGGAATAACAGTTTATAGCTAAAGGTTTCCTTGGTTTTTCTGATGAACGGATAGCTATTAGGCATAATTGCTTTTTGCCAATGTATTCGAGTTTCCTGAAGAAGAAAGAAGTGAGATCACCTGAAGATTTATGTAATACATCATAAATACTGTTTCAAAACAGTCCTGTCAGTTTTATGGGGTTGAAAACAGAGGAAAATAAAATAAACGACATAGCCTTTCTCACCAGGATTCCATATATATGCGTTGTATTCTACATTCCCTTCATCATTCATCTTTTTATTCGTTTTTCGTTCTTTCTGTCTTTCTTTTTTGTTTGCTGTGCTTTTGTTTTTTGTAAGCCTACATCTTTCGTTTTTCTACCAAGTGCATTTTAAGTCTTTAATGCCGACTAAGATTTTCTAAACCATCAATTAACTGAAAGTAATTTCCCTACTTTCGTTTTCTCAAAAATGGGTTTAATCGTGTATTGAAATATTAATTAAAATATTGAAACCATAATGAAATTTAAGTATTGAATTTACTGCAAGTAGCTTGTGAAATATGCTTTATTCTCAATAAATTGTATATAATTAGGAAAACACGAGAGCCAACAGCTCACTACAGGAAAAACATTAATATATTATAAAACATACAAAATTGGGCATTCACATTGGGCGTTATGAAAAGTAAAAGCATCCCAAGTTTATGGGGACGGTCCAATGGTTTTGAATTAAAATTTTTAGTTCAATAAATGTTTCCGAAGTAACCATCATTTTTGTTTGAATTTTCTAGTACTTTGTCCAGTCATTTTGAACTGTTAATTTTATTGGTTGCTACTTTGTTTCTTGTGAATAATGTCAAATTTAAGTAGCTCCAAGGCAAGCTTATGCTTATCAAACATTTGGAAGTGATCTCATACTTCTATGCGCTCCTTATTTATTCAAACAAAATGGGATTAATTGTTTCTTTTCACCAGCCATTTTGTCAGAAAGCTGGATTGTTCAAGTGAAATTCTACGCTCCATAAAATGAAGTGAAGTGAAGTAATTTCTGCTAAATTATCTCCTTGGCCCTATTTGCTTAAGGGGTTAGTATCCAACCAGATGACTACCTAAGATGAAGCTAAAAGGTATAAAATATATGAGTTTTTAGAGGCTTAACAGAAAGTAGAATTAAAAAAGCTTTTTAAAGATTAATTTGTCGAATATTAAAGAAATAATTAATAGTTGCACGGAAAACCCTGCATATCATATATTTATGGAGAAGTGGTTAAAGGTACCCCATTTTGTAGTAATACTGGTATTATGGTAATAATAAGCAGCTAATGTGGTTAATACACCAGTCAATGCGCGAAGAAACGAGAATGTGTGAACGCTTTAAATTATCATATTGGGAAACAGGTTTTTATTTTGCATTTAGAGGACTTAACTCAATTCAACATGTAGATGCATGTTGCTATAGGTACACGGTTATCCCGAATCTCCGTACACTTCTTGAAGTTATACGTTATGTACAGCAAGCCGTTAACATTTTTTGTAGGTTCCAAGGGTTCCAGGAATGATACACACAAATTTAATCAGTTATAAGTTGTGGATCTATACATACACATACACACATATACACGATAGTATCTGTATGTACGATATTAAAAATATAAAACTCTGTCGGATTCAAAACCTACTCCTTGGAAACCCGCCACGCTAACTACTCGTATGGATAGGTATAACAATGTTTCCCAGGCCAAGATATATGCAATACTAGCCTGTGCATTATCATGAATATGCATGAATATGTGCTTGGTTAGCCAGGCAGCCTTAAGACTGTTAAATCCACATCCAAACCAGTCTGGGAATGGCAAAGGGCGTTGGAGAGGTTCTGTGCCAGCCGTTCGGTCACCATTTTTGAGTCCCCAGACATGCAGGTATTGGAGGTAATGAGATGGCATACATGCAGACAAGGAAGGAAGAGCTCGAGTCTTAATTTCATAGGACAAGCGCCCTTTCGTGGTGTGTCTCCCAGAAGTACCAAGCATGTGATAACCAACAAGCAGGACTCATCTTGAATATTGGAGCACACAAACTACTACCCGGTAAGCCCGTGAATTAATTTCGGGCCCAGGTGAAAGTAGAGTAAGATTCTTTTGAATTTAACTAGACCGAAACTCAGCGGTGATGTGCGCTATCTTAAAGACCACAGCATATCATAGACATTTACACATAATGGATTTAAAGAAAAGATCTTTATGTAAGAAATGTGGAAGTACAAAACCTCCCATCATATTCTATGCGAGTTGAAGATTTCGCCATGCATACTTATGCGTCCTTAAGCTGCTTTGTGTTATAACCTGAAGATATGTGAAGGGCAAATATCACGGACGTCGTCGTTCTATCGGGACCATAGGCTTTGATTGAAAGCCCAGAGTAAAAGGCGCAGATGACTCTATAAGCCTACGTGCAGGCTTCTAATTGGACCTCACTCATTTTACATCACCACTACCACCTTCATCATCATAAACTATTCGCATACTTTGCTCTTCAGAGAGGAAGAAGAACTGCTAGTTACAAATGCTCGTATAAGGTACCAAATCCTTGCCCATTTACCACGGTTAGGGGAACGAGTACCCAAGAAAACTTGCGCAAAATATATTGAATAAGGCCATAAGGTTTTGAGGTTACGGGACATATTGAGGATGTCGCTATACTGCATCTGAATCTATCTTCTCATAATACAATTTTTCAGACGGGCTAGGGAACTTCAGTGATGATTTCAACTCACCGCTCAACCAGATGTTTGTTTCGAGAAATTTTTGTATCCAGAAGTAGATCACTGTAACGTCCAGAAAATTCCAAGCAATGGAAGAGAGAGACAAAACATACAAAAGCATTTCTAGTTGGTGAATGCCAAAACTGGATATGATATCTTTGTAGAAATACAATAAATATACAGGGCTGATCCCGTAGCTCAGTTGGTAGGGTACCTGTCTGCTGTGCGAACGGTTCTGAGTTCGATTCCCGGCTCGGAGTGGAAATATCTCTCTAGCCAGGATTATTCCTATGCTCCCCAGAGTCTATGAATATGAATGAGAGTGTGAGTAATCTAATGTATAAAACCAAAGACAACCCAGAAATCCAATGACAACAGCTGTCCGTATACGAGATTTTTTTTTAAAAGTTCCCTTGTTATACCCAGTTTAGAATGCTGTGGTTTTACTATTTACGTTATATCTTATTATCGGAATTACAAAACACACACAAGCACCCCTGACCATGGCGGGACTCGAACCCGCGACCCTCAGCTTGGCGGAGCGCCGGAGCTATGCACTACAGCGACCACGTCTACAAGGGCCGGCAACGAGTTAATACCACTACCGTTAGGCAATATGTTCCAAAGGTAAAAAAGACCACCGATATAACCATTGCAATTAAAGGTGGGTATGAATCCAATAATAGTAATTACATACAATGAAACTAATGAACTCGCAAGATCAAGATTTAATTACCTGTGTGCTCATATCGCTTTTGAAAGAAATGAGACATTTTAATAGTCACAGAATTAATTTACTGCACAAACTCAATGATATATGCACGATATGCAATGAATACCAACAACAGTTTCATATACGACTTGAGACTTAATTCCGATTGGAACTATATAATTGCATAATTTCCTCGGTACATGGATTCTTTACTCCTAACATAACCTCAGGTAAAACGCATTGATAATGCTATGCACGAGTGACTACTATTTGCGCTTGAATACATGGAGAAGGCAGACATAATCTGAACCACCCATCTACGGATGCAGATTATTATTTTCGAATCGCTAGTCCACGGCACCACAAGCAAACAGTGCTGAGATTATCTACAGAGAAACATTTTGGTGATTGCAAGTTCGATCTACATGAGACTGCTAATTTTCTGGGTTTCCACAAATTCCCTGCATTTAAGCATCATTTAATTAGAAGTGACAAATACGTTGTAGAACAAAGCAATACTTCGCAGAAATGACGATAATTTTACAAATAATACCTATGAATTGAAAATTTTCAAAACATGTTCCATGCAAAGGGTAATCTGGGGTGGGGGGATTTTATTGAAAACCTTTGTGTCGCATCTCTGGAAGATACTGAACCTAAATACCAAGTTTGGTGTGTATCCGACGTTCGTTTCTGAGTTATGTTGTTCACAGACACACACACCACACACAGACACACACATGGACATGTTTCCAAAATGCTGTTTTTTGGATCCAGGGGTCTCAAAACATGTATTTCTGGTGAAATCTCGGTATCGAATTTTTGGGTGCAATACAATACTTCCCCTACTTACTACACGTAGTAGAGAAAGTAAAAATGGATTCAGGGACCCTCAAAACGTGTATTTCGGATGAAATATCGGTATCGAATTCTTTTGTGGAATGCAATATTTTTCAGAATTTACTATAGGTAAGTAATAACAATTTGATAAGGAGGCAGAATTCTCGGTGCTAAGCTGAAGAGGCCTTCAGTAGCACAGCTGGAGTTGAGATGCCTGTCTTGATGACTTAGTTGTGCATATTGTGCAACGTGCATACGCAAGTTTGGGCTTCGGTGATTAAGACGATGTCCTTTGAAATTGTGACAGAAGAGGAGTTGAAGCGAATGGCTGGACTGAGATAGGAGACTCAATTTCCTGCTGCCCTGTCATGCCCTGCTGTGCCGATCTCGATTACATGCTGCGTCCCCTCCGGCGAGTGCCTTGTGGTTCCATCTTCTGCCTCTGTCTTAGTCTTGTCTTTTGGAATCGATGCCGCCCCCACCAGACAAGGGACACACTGTGTACCTAAAAGCCTAACTATAATTAGCAAGCGCTGCGCCGCGGGATAGCACTGACCTGCAACAGGTTAGAAACAGGAAAATAGAAGGAACAAAGAAGTGCAATATGCTGTGTCATGTTTCTTTTGCTACCCTTATCTTTTAATTTTCTTTTCACTTTCTCTACTACAGCAGGTAGACGAAGTATCGTATTCCGCCGAAAATTTGGTACTGAATGTTTACCTAATTTATATGTTTTGATGCCCCCAAACCTTAAAACGCACTTTTACATGCATGTATAAGTGTGTTTGTGAGTGTGTGTGCGTGCACAGCGTAATTGAAGAAAGAAAAGTCGAATAAGTACCAATCTTTATATTTCTGCTCAGCATATTCCATAGATGCAATAAAACTTTCACAAACATATCCTCAACTATAACTACCCTTTAACTGCCATTTATGCGGAAAATGATTGTTCTATTTTCTCAAAAATGCCTCTAAACATTTTCATTCAAATACCTCATTAATATAATTGACCTAAGGAATAAAACGCATATCTTTAATTTTCTCAAAGTAGACTGTAAAATCTTCTTCTGATGATGATGAATTTTGTATTATTCTGAGTAACTAGGAAACTATGAGACAGAAAAAAGCTTACTGGAGTAAAGAAATCACATTTTGTTAACGCACATACTTTACGTCGTCATTTTCTTTCTAGCGTTAAGCGTTTGCGAGATGTTATTGATATGGATTTGAATATTCCAATACATTAGCATATATTCATAAGTGCTAAGTCATCATTCTTTTGTATCTCGCAATAGTATGCAAAGAGTATAATTCAAGCCAGCATATTTGCTACAATTAAGCCAAATCTACACATCTTCATCTCGATCAACATGAGGGTATTCATAAAAATAAACAATAATAGTCAAGAAAGTATTGGGCGTATAATAAACAAATTTTACTTTATCTGTAAAATTAAAATAGAGATTTATTTATGGACTCTCTTTAACTACTGTGGTCCTTAGCGTCCCATTCTATATTGTGCGTGAAAGACCTGTAATTTTGCTCAGAGGCCTCTTTATCAGGCTTGAGGTTCTTTTACGTCCCGTAAATCTATGACACGGGACCACCGCTTTACTTCCCTTCCGAAGTAAGCCCGAAAAAAATCCCTCGCCCTCCGCCTGGTTTGAACCCGCGACCTCGGGAACTAGAAGCTAGCATGGTAACCACTACACCACGGAGGACGACTAACTACTTTCTCTGTCATGCAGCTGGTAGGTAGAAAAGGTGTTGCATTCCATAAAAAAATTTCACAATAGATACACGTTTTGAGGCCCCTGAATAAAAATATTTTTAGAAAAATATCCGTGTGTATTTGTGTGTCTATAAACAGCGTAGCTCAAAAACGAAAAGACGGATATATTCTTAACTTGGTATTTAATTTCAGCATGCTTCAAATATGCTACACGAAGTTTCTTAAAAGAAGCTTCTCCCACACCAATTTGGCTCACCTTTACATGGATTACTTTTGGACTATTTTTTTATTTTTTCCAAACATTCTCTAATGATGTTTACTAAATTACCACATATGTAAGATATTTATATGACAAATTAAATGTATATTTGCATTTTTGAGGAAATTACTCTGAATTTCACTTCATTCAGAAGGAATTTTGTGTAACTAGTAAACGTTAAGAGGTAGGCAAGACGTATTAAATAAAAATATAGGTATATTTAAAACACACAATTAATTTTAAATAATTCTTTTAGTGGCATTATCCATTACCGTGATATCGTCAAGGGGACACTGGTAAAAATGCGCGATTGTCGACAAAAATCCCAAAATTTGTTTTTAACGTTAAGAAATAATATATATTCTCTTTCAAGTAACTGTACTGAACTGGACGGTCCGCCCTTTTTAAAACACTAGTGTCAACTTTAAGGAGAGCTCTTTAAACATCCGAGAAGAATTAAACACGTAGATTTGTGTGTAATAATGAAATTAAATATTTTTATGTGAGAGAAACAGTAACTTACATATTTTGGTCTATAAGACAGTCCTAGTGCACAGTTTTGATTAGAAAAAGTTAAAACCTTAAAAGCGCCTTTGTGTGTCTTGTCTTTTCTATTTCTTATTTACGTAAGAGCATGCCATAAAATTAGTGCACAAGCCACCATAGAAATTATTGGTTTCTAACCCTTGCGCTTGCCTTTGTCCTTGCTCTTACTCTCTCACCTCACCCCTACTAACTCTAAACCTAACCTAACCTCACCACATTTCACCCAACTCTAACCTAATCTAACCCCAACCTCTGTAACCTAACCTTTCGCTATCTGCTGGCTTTGAGAGGCCCCGTGAGATAGTCAACGTAATGCAGGTACACTACACGCCGGTTTTTCAGCATCTTCCTTAGATCTTCGCAAAATGACCTATTCCAGCAAAAACCTATGACATACATAGGAAGGCAGTTCGGTAACTTCTCAGCCTGGTACAGAGATGGTGTTGACAGTATCAAATAGCAAGGAATCATTCTGTGTATGATTCTTTCATTGACCGAGTGTACAAAATTTCCTCCGAGTGAACGACTTAAAGACTATTACCAGAGAATTCAACATATACCTTATATTTTAAGGTAAATATGTTAAACATATGGCATGTGAACCAAAATCATTAGAGCCCGTTTTGAGAAAATGAGAAATTGCGAAACATGTTCCATGCAAAGGGTGGTTTGCTTGGAGGGGGGTTCCTTGAAAATCTTAGTATCATACTAAATTTAAATACCAAGTTTGAAATTTATCCAAAATTCCGCTTGAGATATATGCTAAGCGGATACGCGTTTTTTAAATTAAGGTGTCCTCAAACCATATATTTCCAGTGAAATATCAACATAGAATTTTGGTTGGAGCGTAATAATTCCTCACTTTCCGTGTATGTAGTAGAGCAAGTAAAGAGGCAGCGAAGAATATTATCTGTGCTAATACAAGCTGTCTTCGGGAACCAAGTAAATGAAACATAATCGGAATGATTATTTATCAGTGTTAAAATGGATAAGGATGTCCTATGAATAAATTATATATTATTATTAAATGACGCTATTAAAGTTGTGTTTTACCTAATGTGTTTGTTCTACTTTTTGTTTAGTCCTTCTAATATCAAAGCTTTATAAGAGATACGTAATTTTAAGCATTATTTACGCATTGCATTTTGAGTTTCTGGTAGTTTTAATTCCACATTTGTCTTTTATAATTTACACGCAAAGACTTTATTCCACACGATAGGCAACATATCAATAGAAGCATAAACAAGAGCAATTTTAATAACTGAGTTTCCATAAAGTTTGAGTTTCAAGAAATTTATACTCGGTGATTACTTAAGTGAATGCTTAATGCTGAAGCAAACACTGAATTACAAACGACGTTTGGCAGCAGTTAAGTAGCTCAGGAGTTATTGCAGTCGGTGGGACTATTAGTTATGTAGCCCCCCTGGGGGGGCGACATGCTTCTCCGAATGGTGCTCTAGCTTTGACAACCTTTGGGGGACAAAGCAGGAGTCCGTCTTCTGGTGCGGGCAGGCTCCTGCCTGTTCTTTGACTTCCGAAATTCTGGGAATATAACACTCCTTTATTCCCTGAATTTCCTGGAAACTGGGGTAATATTTTACCAAGAACATCCCTTACCTAGCGTTTCTAAACATTGCAGAAAAGCTATGAATGTCGAAAAATCTTATGTGTTTATTTCACTTGACTTTCTCTACCCTGTTTTGTTTACTATAGCTATGCAAAATACACTTACGAAAGCTTATTTTTCTGTCTATTTTGTTTTAATCATGATAAACCTTTGCATAAATAGCTACATTACACATTTTGTTATAGATACAAAGAGAAAAGTGATAGTAAAATGTTTAAGAACTGGACGCTATAGGCTGGCCTTAAAATAAAAATCTCTTTCCATGCAATCGCGAGAAACAATTGAATATAGACAGAACTTTAAAGAATTCTAATTTCAACCATTAATAACGGATATCTCGGAAATGGCTAACGCCACGGAAAAGGTTAACTGAATAGGCCTCTGTGTTTTAAAGTAAATCTACTTTTTGTGGCTGTAAGATTTGTTTTCACCTATTGCTTAAACGTTTGCCAGTCATATAAAATTAGGTATAAAGAATTCCTTCCGAATGAAAACATATTTAATTTATAGTACTTTAATCAAAATCTTTAGGCCCATTTTTTCCAAAATCCAACATTTCGAAAAGTCTACCACGTAAAGACTAGTAGGGAATTTTCTTCAAAATCTTCGTGTCGCATCTTTGGAAGATACTGAACCTACACACCAAGTTTGGTATTTAACGAGCATTTCGTCTTGTGTTATGCCGTTCACAGACACACACACACATACATACACAGACACGGTAATTTTTCTCAAAAAGATTTCTGAATTCAGGGGCCTCAAAACTTGTATTTCCAGTGAAATCTCTTATACAATATCTAATCTGATTATAATGTGCTGCCATACATAAAATGTGGCCCATAATAGAACGCAGCTGTGATATTAGTACTGAGAAAATCTAGTGTGACCACCTCTGTTTTTCGAACAAAATTCTAGCCACTGGATTGGCAGGGCAGTTTACCTCACCCAAGTATGGCAGAACTTCCGAAGGGTACTATTACAACTTAAATACAACAGTATTATTCTCATGCTACATTACCGTTTTTACCTTCTCTGCTCTGTATATAGGATGTATCTTTATTGGTATCATTTATTTGGGGGGCCTATTCCTGGCATGAAAACAGTAAAAAAGTTCATATGTATATGGGTCTGAAAATCAACCGTTTCGTTGTTATAGATCAAAGAAGATGTATTCCATGAGTGAAGAGACGGATATGCACACATATAGGGCCGTGCAGACGGCAATGCAGCACAGTACATGAACTTTATGCAGAAAGGTACACTGACAGGCCGTTACCGTGTGCAAGAACATTCGCACGAATTCACCAACGCTTGAGAGAGAATGGCGCATTTGAGAGGAGTGCTAGGGATGTTGGGAGACCAAGAGCGGTACGAAGCACTGAGCTTGAAGAACGAGTTTTTCGTGCTGTGGATGCAGACCCATCACAAAGCACAAGGCGTATGGCTGTAAGGGAAAGGGTTAGTCTTATGACTATCTGGAGAATTCTGCATGAAAATCTTCTGTACCCGTATCACCTTTAACGTGTGCAAGGATTAAATGAGGCGGACTTTGAGCCAAGAAAACGTTTCTGTCAACGCATGTTTCACCAGTGCGCTGTGTTCATCAATCTCTTAGCCTGTATCTTATTCACGGATGAGGCTGGTTTTACTCGCGACGGCATCTTCAATTTTCATAACACTCATAACTGGGCATTTGAAAATCCTAATGAAGTACGACAGGATAACCATCAACAGGGTTCTCTCTCAACGTTTGGGGTGGAATCACTCATGATCACCTTATTAGTCCCTACTTCTTCCTGAATCTGAATGGACAAACCTATCTCCAGTTTCACAGAAATGGGTTGCATCACTTGCGGATGGTTAATTGTTGCGGTGTTTGCACCACGTTTAGGCACTAATGTGAAGATGCTTTAGACCACGCTCGTGATAGATACCTATTTACGGGAGATTGTTTCTAGGAGTGTTCACCCCACGTACGGTACAAATTTTACGCTGGTTTCCCCCACGTTTACTTATGTGTAATAACTATTTTAATGCTATTTGTTTAAATATTATATTTTGTATATGCCTTGGCTTCGTCATTAGTATTTTGTAGAGCACGTATCTCTTAACATGACTGGTACGGCTAAAGAACAAGGCTTACACGAATTATACTTATATTATCTTTTTTTATTAATCATTCACACGATTAAATAACATTTCACTGATGTATGCTACTATAGAACTGTGATATTATTGTTAGTTGCACTTTTAACAGGTAAACTTTATATTATTCTCAGCATGTTTCACATACAATCACTGAACCGTACCGAACCAAACTGCTTGGGTACGCTATCTTGTAGTGTCTACCATTTGAATTTATACATTTCCTCTATTTCTAGTCTCTGATTCGCTAATCTTACTCCAATAGAATACCTTTATTTAACTTCTGGCTTTTCTAGTTTTTGATTGGCTATTTATAAACTGTTTTAAATATTATATTATTGTTCCAAGAACTATTAGTATCCTTTTTAAACTATATAATTTATTGTTGTCTCAAGGTTACGTTATTGTTAGTAACTTTCGGCTTCTACTTTGTAATTCTGTTTGCTACGGAAAGCAGCTTGCTTCTATTCTCACAGCTCCTACATTGTTAAACTACGTAATACATTTACATAACATTTTTTATACATGTACATAATAAAATAAACATAATACATTGACTGTAACATACACTTTATATATTACATTATACACATATTGCTTTAAGGCGGGCTGTTATTTTTTATATTATATAATTGGACTGATATCATTTAAGTGTTAAAACACTACCTCACGCCTAACTGATAATGCGCCTCTGAACATCATCCAACGAATGTAGTTTTTACACGATGGTGCTCCAGCTCATTTCAGTATGATAGTTCGTAAGTTTTTGAATGATCGATTTCCGCAAAGATGGACTGGTCGAAGGGGACCCATTGCATGGCCTGCTCGATCTCCTGATTTGAATCCAATGGATTTCTTCGTCTGGAGACATTTGAAGTCCTTGGTTTATGCGACTCCTGTACCTGACGTTGACCTTCTGAGAGCATATATCTTGACTGTATTTGACCAAATACGAAACACACCAGTAATTTTCAACAGAGCACGCCAGAGAATAGAACGCAGCTTACTGCATGCATCGAAGCAAGAGGAATCCACTTCGAGCAATTTTTGTAACTTTCGATTTTGTGTTGTAACTGAAATATATGATTTTCAGACCCATGTTCATATTGCACCAATAAATATAAACCCTATATAGTAGGTAGAGAAGTTACTGCATTCCACCCAAAAATTTGATAACAAGACTTCACTGGAAATACACGTTTTCAGCCATCCTTAATCCAAATAAAGCATTTTGGAAACATGTTCAAGAGTGTGTGTGCACGCCCGCGTGTGTGTGTGTGTGTATGAACAGCACAAGCCAAAAACGAAAAGTTGGATAAATATCAAACTTGGTATATAAGTTCAATATCTTCTACACAAAATTTTTCAAAAAAATCCTTCACCCCAACTACACCTTAAATGAAACATTTATTTTATTAAAAATGGCTCTAAGATTTTAACTAAATGCTATCTATTAATGAATTTACATGACAAATAAAATGTATACCTTAAATTTTGTAATAATGGCCTGTGAAGTCCACTTCATATGGAAAGGAATTTATATAATCTTGTATAACTGATAAATGTTAAGCGATAGACGAAACTATACTATACAAAAATGTAGTCCCTTTAAAACACACAATTTATTTCAAATAAGTTTTTCGTGGAATAATCCATTTCTGAGGTATCCGTTATTAATGGTTTGAATTGTTCACAACTTTGTCTTCCTGTTTAAGTCAGCTCTTCATTCAGCTGTTTTTCGCGATTGCATGGAAACAGCATGAAATTTTGATGCCAACGTATAGCGTCCAGTTCTTAAACATTTGACTACCGCTGTTCTCTTTGTACCTATAACGAAATGTGTAATGTAGCTATTTCTGAAAAGTTTGTTTGGATTAAAATATGGTGGATAGAAAAATAAGCTCTAGTAAGAAAAGTTTGTATACCTACCCACTAATAAAGATACAGATTAGGAAAAAATAAACTTTAGTAGGAATAGCTTGTATACATATTCACTAATAGTAGAGAAAGTAATATGAATGTATCAGATCAGATTTTAATGGGTTTTCCTAATAGGTTTTCTTATTCTCGTTTAGTAGCCGCAACAACTTTTAGCCTTCGTCTCCATGTCGCTGTTGAAAGCTCTCATATATGCAGGTGTCGTATCTATCGTGCAATTAAAGACACGTGCAATAATTCCTTTAGAAGGCCGAATTTTTTGTAATTGTTTACCTGTTCATTGTGTGCCAATCGCAGGGAAGCTCTCTTTTATAGAGGTGGTATTCAAATCATTCTTTCATTACACATAGTTCATAAAATCGTTCAATGGGTAGTCTGTATCCTCCTATATTGTTTTTCATGCCAGCCATGTAGAGAACTGACACCGGCTGGGTGGAGTCAAAAGTTGGTTACCTGAAGGTGGAAATCTTACGGAGGGAAAACACTATGGGGAATGGGCCAATACACGAAAGTGTACGTAGTAGAGGAAGTATAAATTACACACCCAAAGGCGAAATGTTGTCAGTATAACTTTTAGGGTACGTTTAACAGGATAAGAGAATCTGTGAGACAATATTCCTAGAAGACTTCATAGGTTATTACCAGAAATAACAGCCTCGCCGTTTTGAAATCAGGAATTAGACAAAACAATATCATACATTAAAAGGCAAAGGAAGATCAAAGCTTGCACTAAGAAATTAATATAATCTTTTAAATATATCTTTTGAGCAGTCAATTATAGCGTCATTCACGATGAAATTTACAGCAAACAGAATGTAAAATTTCAAGTAGCTTGAGTCTTATTTTAATGGAATGAGTCAAAGCAGTGTACTAAATACGTACATACAAGCAGAATGTGCACTCAAATTGGTAAAATATGTATGCAGGTATCCCACTTGGTTCGGTGCTGGACATTTATTTTGCACAGTATTTACAAATTTACTGCAATAACATGTTCATAGTTGCTTATAATGCATGAGGCATAATGACTGTATTAAAGCAAAAACCATTTTGAAAGATATCCAAATGTAAATCAAATACATCTTAAACAAAATAAATGAATGCATTCAACAAGCGGATTGAAATTAAATAAAGATAAAACTAATATTATAAAATTGTGTAACATACAGCAGTACTAAAAATAAATAGAATCTAAATATAAATGTGGTATACTCTTCCAAATTACTAGCAGTATTTATAAATAATCAACTGATATGAAAGAAGCTTATTTAGTTAAGAGGCTAAATAGTGCCTGTTTTAAAATGCCATGTATATCCCAAATAACTACCTTGGAGGTAAAATTGTCTATTATAGTTACTTTCGGTTATGAATTACCTATGGTATAATAATACGGGGATTCTAAATTAATGAGTAAAATATATTTGAAGCACAGAAAAATAATCGAGAATAATGACATTACTTGCAATAGAATAACGTGCAGAGCATTTGTTAAAAAATAAAGAAGTTTTAATTTTTATCTCCTTGCGTTTATATCATGCACTCATGTATGTACGAGGGGCGTCCAATAAGTAAGCTTCCCTATTTTATAAAAAAACATTACACAGAATTGATAATGTTAAATTAATTTTATTTATATTATACAATCCTTCTGTTACCTTCCTACGTAGTCAAGCATTTTTGGAGACGTGACACAAGTTTTTACAAGCCAGTGTTGTACCAAGTCGGGTCCTGTGCTCGAAACCAGCTGTTCACTGATTTGGCTTAATCATCGGTGTTAAAGAAGTGCTTACCCTTGAGCTAGAGGAACAGAAAATCACTTGGGGCAAGCTGCGATGAATACGGAGGATACGAGAAAACCTCCAAGTTGAATCTTGACCCAGGCGGAGCTCAGAAGATTCAACTGGGAAGTTTTCTCTCATCCTCCATATTCACCGATGATGAAGTCAAATAACAGCTGGTTACGAGTACAGGATTCGACCTGGAACAACACTGGCTTGGAAAAACTTGCGTCGCGTCCACAAAAATGCTTGTAAAAACATGTTGAATATGTAGACAAGTAACATAAGGATTGTACAATATAAATAAAATTAATTCAACATGATCAATTGTGTGTAATATCTTTTTTTTATAAAATAGGGAAACTTCTTTATTGGACGACTCTCGTACATTAAAATTAATAAATCGTTGTAGTAACTCGTAATAGATAAATGCTAAAATTTTCGTATGCTATATTAAGGATATCAGAAAAAGGACTGTTTGGAAATAAAAATATATGAAAAGCTATACCATTCAATAAAGAACAAAAAAAACTTAAAGCAGAATTCTGTAAACTATATTATTGTATCGAAGAGTAGGTTTTTGGAGAATATATCATTTTTACAGCAATCATTAGTGTAAGAATATTAATTTGTGCAAATGAAAAACGTACTGCTTCTCATGTACAATTATAACTATCACATAATTATTTCCTAACTCCGAAATAACACTAGCCAATGTGTTGTGCTTAGTGCGTGTCACCTAACCTATACGCCTTTATAAATGAGGGCACTATAAGTCCATAGTCGCAGTTTGAGGCTAAGATAGGAAGTAGATGGCAGATTATTGAGACAAGAAAAGATTGTCTGAAAGACTGGTTAGTGGTTAGTCAGGCAGACTCAGCATTAACGGAGCTAAATTGCCAACATGTATGTTGACAACTGACCCAAGTGATTCTTTTTTTTTTCGTTAAATAAGAGTCAGTGGTACAAACCTTCTATATGTAACTGTTTGTTTTCGACGTAGAGCGATCTGTCAAAGTCAGAACGAAATGGTGACCCAATAGCTGTATCCTCCCTTTTTATCCGGAGTTGCAATAAACATTCGCTATCAGGAATGAAGTTGTAACAAGAGCTTTACTATGAGTATGGATGGTCACAGTTTGGTAGCTTTTTTGCTAATATTACACATGAAATGTAAGAGATCCGAAGAACGATATATTTATCAGCATAAGAGGGGTAAATGTCAGTATAAATTGCACTATTAGCATAACAAAATGTTTAAAAGCTTCCTGCCCATAGTGAGGCAGTATTTTTAACAATTAAATAATTTCAGTCTAATTATATAATATGTAAATTCAATAACAGCCCGCCTTAAAGCAATATGTGTATGTAACAATATATAAAAAGTGTATATTACAGTCATTGTATATATTTATATTATTGTATACATGTTCAATAATGCTAAGTGAATGTATTACGAAATTTAATAATGCAGGAGCTGTGAGAATAATAGGTTAAAAGTTGCTAACAATGAGGTAACAATGAGGTAACCTTGAGGCAATAATGAGTAAGAATGTTTAATAATGCTACTGGTCATTGGAGCAACAATAATGTAAATTTTGAGACAGTTTATAAAATAGCCAATCAACAACCAGAAAAAGCTTTAGTTAAATAAATGTATTGTATTGGATTAGGAGTAGCCAATCAGAGACTTGAAATACAGAAATTTACAAATGTGGGTATAGAAATCAAGTCAGTTGCTTGTAGACAGTGCTCATAACTAGACGCGTTGCCAGCAGATAATGTTATTAATCAGACGCGAGATGCGTCCTCAAGAAATTTAATACGTATTCGTGTGAGACAAAAATAGTTTACGTGTTAAAAAAGCAAGTAATTAATAAAAGAATCTCACAGCTCTCTATATCAGTGAAGTGTTATTTAAATTGTGTCAAGAATTAATAAAAAGGAGTGAAGTAAAATTATAATCTATGTAAGCCTACATTCTTCAGTCGCACCACAAACTTGTTAAGAAATGCATGTCTGTAAAAATAAATACTGATGCAGCCGAGGTAAACATGAATATAAACATTTAAAGAAACAGTAAAAATTACAAAGTTAATCTTTTTTTAACATTTGTGGCAAAGGCCACCGGAAAGCACATTTGGGGCAAAGGCTACCGGAAACTGTTTACTATACGTGCGGTTGCAACTACTACAAGTCCGGCTCCCCAACAGTTGAAATACAATACAACTCTTACTTCAAATCGGCTTTTCCACACGTGAAACAAATAACCTTCTCAAATTGGCTCCCAAAGCGTGGGGCAAATAATTTAATAACGTAAACAAACTAACCTTCTCAATAGTTATGAGGCAAAAATGTCATAAAACAGGTGCCGTGCGCTACACAGCCTGCACTGAGGCTGTACTGCATCAGTATCCTTGGGATTGATTCCGTTCACCTTGACTGAATCTTTCACAAACATTTTATGCTCGAGTCCACCTTGCCGTTCCTTTTGACGAGGTGTGTTCATCAACGTTGCGTTCTTCCAATATCCCCGTTCCCTGTCCTTTGATCCTACTTTGACGTTACCTTCTCTAACCTTAATGGATTTAATCGGTATACATAACTACCTTATTTCCACTTCAATCGTGATACCCTCACGATGTCTAACATCCCTTATATATCCGTAACATAAGTTATTTGTTAAAACGATAATGGCGATATACTGATGTGATTCCTTCAGCTATTATCAATTTCCCTTGCGTTTTGTCTGCATAAAATCTAGATTCCTAAGACAAAGAAACACTCTCATACGATATCAATTTCCTGAATTTAAGAATTAGAACTGTAAGCAACAGTCGGACCATTGTTGGCCCTCGAATACTAAATTTATTTCAATAATTCAATTTTTTAAGGATGTAAGGTGAAAGTTTTCATTAAATTTATACCAATACCAAACAACTATTTCAATGAAAAATTATTTTCGAAAATGACTAAGGATTTATTTATATAAAGGTGTATTCTAAATAATACCACAGAATTACAAGGGTAGCATAATATGTAAACAAAAAAGAAAAATAGATTTCGTTAAAGTAGCCAATTTATGAAAAGCATAATTGTATTGGCATTAACCATGTCAGAAATGGTCCTGTTGTTTACAGTCTTCAATAATAGTACATATTGAAACGCTAACTGGTTATTCTTATGATTCTTATGATTTAATACAAAGCGTATAATATTAAACCTGAGATATTAGAAGCAGCTGAATAATGTCCCGAACTCCCCGACATTCCTCTGTAGACACCTGTCACACCACGTGAATTAAACTAATTATAGCAAATATTTGTTGTCATTAACAGAAAGTAGAGAAAGTTATTTCTAAAAATTCTTTATAATACCTTTGATAGTACATTATAATGCGTAAAAAATGTGATGTGATTGTTTCACAACAGTTTTGTTTGTCTTCACATAACCAGTAATTCACAGTTTTCAATAGAAATGTTTAGATTTGGTTGAAACTGTAAGTCGGACTATTTTAATATCATCTTTTAGCATACTAATATTAATATTTTATATCATAATATATTAATTCTAATTTAATAGTATTAATATTAATTTATTAATAATGGTATATTAAAATGAACAAATGTAATAGCAGTTTTGCTTCTAAGTTTACTCGTCACCTAATTATATTATTTGAATCTGTTCGTCTATTGTGAGAGTCATAAACCCTTGATTTGACTTAGATATTAAATACGTTTTAAATACGTGCTGTTAAAAATCTTAAAATTGAGTTTTACCCGAGCGGGATGGCTCAGGCGGTAACGCCTGTGGTCCGCATTCGAGATGTCCCTTCAAACCTCCGGGGCCGATCAGTCTAACCGAAGATACTTTTCGCGGTTTCCTCGGTCGTTAGCGAATTCTGGGTTGGATAATAATTTGCTCCGTGAATTATCCTATGATCTCTTTCATCACTACATTTCATTACCTTCCTCTTCACGCCATACCAAGCATTGGGCTAATCACTCATCCTGGATATGCTATAATTTAGAGTTTGCTTGATCCTCAACAGGCAACTGACCCAAGGCATTGACTTGTAAGACTTTGGGGTTGTAGGTCCTACACCGAGGAAGGTAATACATTAAATGAAAAGAATAAAATTGCATTTTACATGCAGGATCATGAGTGTACCGCTCTCGAGCACTCAGTTTGCTTGATCGTTGTGATCTTGCACAATTGTTTCATGTGGCCAAGTTTGATTTGTAAGTGTTTGTTAATATTTGATACTCTAATGCAATAATACAACATAATGTATACATACGCTATGTGATCAAAAGTATCCGGACACCCCAAAAACATACGTTTTTCATCTTAAGTGCATTGTGCTGTCACCTACTGCCTGGTACTCATTACCCGCGCCCTCAGTAGTCTTTAGACATCGTGAAACAGCAGAATGGGACGCTCGTGGAACTCACGGACTTCGAACGTGGTCAGGTGATTGGATGTCACTTGTGTCAGAAGTCTGTACGCGAGATTTCCACACTCCTAAACATCCCTAGGTCCACTGTTTCTGATGTGATAGTGAAGTGGAAACGTGAAGGGACATGTACAGCACAAAAGCGTACAGGCCGACCTCGTCTGTTGACTGACAGAGACCGCCGACATTTGAAGAGGGTCGTAAAGAATGATAGGCAGACATCTATCCAGACTATCACACAGCAGTTCCAAACTGCATCAGGATCCACTCCAAGCACTATGGCAGTTAGGCGTGAGGTGAGAAACCTTGGATTCCATGGTCGAGCGGCTGCTCATAAGCCACACATCACGCAGGAAAATGCCAAACGACGCCACGCGTGGTGTAAGGAGCGTCAACATTTACACGATTGAACAGTGGCAAAACGTTGTGTGGAGTGACAAATCACGGTACTCAATTTGGCGATCCGATGGCAGGGTGTGGGTATGGCGAATGCCCGGTGAACGTCATCTGCCAGCGTGTGTAGTGCCAAAAGTGAAATTAGGAGCTGATGGTGTTATGATGTGGTCGTGTTTTTCCTGGAGGGGGCTTGCACCCCTTGTTCTTTTGCGTGGCACAATCACAGCGCAGACCGGCATTGATATTTTAAGCACCTTCTTGCTTCCCATTGTTGAAGATCAATTCGTGGATGGCGATTGTATCTTTCAACACGATCGAGCGCCTGTTCATACTATATGGGCTGTGGCGGAGTGGTTACACAACAATAACATCCTTGTAATGGACTGGCCTGCACAAATTCCTGACCTGAATCCTATAGAACACCTTTGGGATGTTTTGGAACGCCGACTTCGTGCCAGGCCTCACCTACCTACATCGATACCTCTCCTCAGTTCTGCACTCCGTGAAGAATGGGCTGCCATTCCCCAAGAAACCTTCCAGCACCTGATTGAACGCTGTCATCAAGGCTAAGGGTGGGCCATACCATATTGACTTCCAGCATTACCAATGGAGGCCGCCACGAACTTGTGTGTCATTTTCAGCCAGGTGTCCGGATTTTTTTGATCAGGTAGTGTATAAGTTCCATCTATAAAGCTCAGCATTTTTCTCCTTCCCATCCATTAACTATATATCTTATACACATGGAACAAACATATGAACTACGATTTTACTTTTCAAAATAGCATGCTAAATGCTTTACACACCGATATCGGTACACTATTCTACGCTCTCACATTTCAAGAATGATCATTTTATCATCGTAAGTTACTTAAATTCAGTGCTGTGACAGAGGAAAGACACCTTCGGGTTTTACACACACACACACACACACACACACGCACACACGCACGCACGCACGCACACACGCACACACGCACACACACCTCCGAACAGTCACAGCCTACCTCTGTGAACGACCTGTGCGAGATTCTCGCTAAGTTCAGCTCCATCCTTTATTCTCCCTCCCTTCTCTTG
Organism: Deroplatys truncata; assembly: GCA_030765065.1. Lineage (NCBI taxonomy): Eukaryota > Metazoa > Arthropoda > Insecta > Mantodea > Mantidae > Deroplatys > Deroplatys truncata. The sequence continues at coordinate 110,254,621 of CM060981.1, forward strand.
CATCAAATGAAGGGTGCTTACATTTCAAATACGTGATATAGGCATATAGGAGCAGGCATGTGTTTGTGGAGAGGGCCAAATTGCTTGCCCATGATTATAATGAGACACAATTCCGCGTTTATGGTTTTCTTGTTTACTCCTGGTATACTATAGGTTAACTTTTGACTAATGCAGTTTTATTTTTTCCCTTTGTAATTTTGTGTTGATGCTGAGCAAAAATACTAACATCATAAGGTCCCATCTACAGATCATCACTGGGACAGAGCTGTAAATAAAATATTAATCTATCATAATAAGCAGAAAATAAGATGAACAATAATTGAAAGATAAAATACGAGAAAATTAATTCATAAAATTTCACTAACTTCATATCCATTACCTCCAAAAGGTATTCGCATAGCATTATAAACGGCTCGAACCTCACCTTGGGAAGTTGCCAGCCACAGTTGCACGTCATATCCATGTCTCTCTGTCTTGTTAAGGACCTCAACATCACTGCATGCCAGAGCTTTCACCATGGGCTTGACTTGTACGTGTAACTTTCTGCAGCCAGTCATGCGCTACGAGGTGGTATTATGAAGTCTAGGTTCTGGTAACACCCATGTAACGAATTCTCCTAAAAGTTAATGAATATTTCAGAATACTTCCATTTTCGTGACAAAAGCTAAATGCATAAGCCACAATATCACATATGTTTCTTCTCTAAAATTAATAATCCGTGCTTGTTTTGGGGTGGAGCGCTTTGCGGACATTGCATACAACACTTTGCTATTCCAATTTTCATTATGGAGTTTATAAAATTGATTATTCTAAATTTGTCACTAAGCATTTTCAATGTAGATTTCCTCGTGTCACATCTTTGTTTCGAAATTGTGGATGTCGCCACTACGACCTTGCAAATCAATGCCTACAGGAATCAAATGCTTCCGCTGAGAGCAGGGATTCAAGCTATTATTTATAAATAAAATTCTTGCATAAGCCTACCTTAAATCGATTAGTTTTAGAATTACTTTACAAATGTACCTATATGCGTGGTTTTTATCACTAGTTTCCTATCTAGAGTCCCTAAGTACCAGCTGACAGAATAGCAGGGTCGGTACTTCGCAAATAACGAATACTTGCATCACTCTATTTCACGTAGCTAAGAACTGGATGTAATTGTGTCACCGATTCTGCGGATGCTAACACCTGAGACTATCTTGTCTTACTTAGGGATTCTTCTTTCCGGAAAAGAGCGAAAGGCGTAACCATTCAAACAATTTAATTTGCATTAGTGACTCCTGTCGTTTTATTGCAAGCCATATCATTATACGAAAAAATGGCAGTAAAGAAAATGATGTAGTTTAAATTTTAATTCTGCGAAAGACAAGTCCTACGTATTTAAGAGGTTTGTGAGGAATATTAAATTTCAATATTTTAACTTATTTACCCTCACTGAGGCTATTATGTTCCTAATATAAAGGATTGCATTTTGAAAAATATTTTTTTTCCATTTTATTATGAAACACCTTGGTACACGTCTACTAGCCAGTAAACAAAATCTATGCTTACGTCCAGCATTTCAGGCTATAAATGGAAGCAAATAAGAACTTCTGAAGAAGCCCATCACCCTATGGAGACATTTAGAATATACTGTTTCCTTCATCTGGCTGTTAAACCTGCGATAATATATTGCTCCTATTTTAAATTTCTTATTCGATTTGTTTTTCTTGTAAACTATCAACCCTTGGTTTTCATATCCTATGCCTAACCAAGGACTGAGCATTTAAAATTATCACTTAACGGAAATAAAGTGGGATATTTTTGAAAGTATAAAAACTTAAACTCTCATTACTCAATACTGAAATTGTGGATTTCGCACATTCTTTCCAAATTAGCATAAATGCTTATCTCAGATCTGTGCCACCTAATTATAGCATAAAATTAAATTTTTATGACACTATGTACCTGAATTCCCAAGAAAAAACTTTTCAAAAACGAACATTGAGTCTCACGTTGGACATTTATAAAGTTTAGAGTTTAAAATTTGGCATAGTAGTTATTTATAAAAAAGTACAGCATTTTAGTAGCATTAGAAAGTTTGGTAAGAAAACTAAAAACTACTATATTTAATAGTTTAACTTTGTAAGAATCAATTATATACTAAGTTATTAAAACACTACATCAAAACGTTTACTTGATATTAAGTAATGGTTCTTTGGATATCTTCATTAACCTTCACAGAGCGAATGCTATAAATAAGAACGAATGTGATTATAAATTACGTCATTGGGGTATTATAAAGTGCCATAAACCTATGAAAACAAGTTTTACATCTATTAAGCTGCTTACACACACCTTCATACGTCCATTTAAAAGTCATGTTTGACCATTCAAATGGACCGAAAAGCAAAAACGATATTGGATCGTGATTATGCAATGTTTGAGGTTTTTCATGAATACGTTTAAAAAGTTACAGGTTTTTCATTTTTTTTTTCAAATCGAGTGACTTTAAGCATTTTAATCTTTGTCTCTGCAAAGTTACTTTGAACCACACAATTTCATCAAAGAAGCCAGAAAACCTACCACGACAAAACGAAAGGTATTTTTAAAGAAGATTGTCTGTAAACCTAGATGTTTTAGTAAAATATTTCGTACATTTTAATGCCCCCAAAACAAATACTTTATTCCATGTGAAAAGAGGGAAGATGAATGCTAAAAGATTTGTGTTTTAGAGAAAAAGCCTACCACTATTGTACAATATATGGTTTTGAACTCTGAAAGTAAAATTCCGGAAGTTATGTTAATATGCTTATCGCATGTAGATTTTCAAATCGGAAAACTACACCCCAAAATAAAAATGAACGAAAGAAATAAACGAAACTCTAAAGTAGGTCACTTAGAAGATTCAAATTTTATGAGTATGCCCTCCATATTGTACACTTTTTTGCAAATTTATACTTCATTAAATTTGGGAAAAACACTTTAAGTTTAAACGAATCACTCTGAAAGCGTCTCGCCGAATGTGGGACATAGGACTGTAAGCTTAAAACCGTACTGGATAAGTAAAGAGAGTCTTTGAAACTAATACGCGGATTTGCAGCACAAAGGCATAGCACAAACTCGAGCAATGTGCTCTTGGAAAGTGGCGGGACTGAATGTTTCCTTGGCACAAGAAACCGCAACATGCGACCTCACATATTGCGAGATGAAAGTGCGTTAGCAGATAATCAATTACGTTACTGTCACGATAGGCATGCCGTTGAAGTTGATCTATGCCCCACATAGTCTAGATACATGACTACTATCAAAAGGTAAAGTAACGTCAGCAAAAGCAACTCGTTTTATGCGCTAACATTTTTCCTAGTAAAACTCTCTTTAGCTGCGCTTGGAACTGTAATTTTTCGCAGATACTCTGAAATGATGCGTCTATTGCTTAACGCTTGTCACATTTTGTGGTATAAAAGAGCTTAAGTACGGATATTTCTGATTGTTGGAGATGCTTATTGTACTAACAATAAATATACTTGACAACCAGCCAACCGAACAAGTATGCACCTTCACTTATCTTGCTTGTGACACATCTTTAACGACAATCAATATTACATGCTGTGTTACGTCTTCAACAAAGACTGATCCCACCATCCTCTTCTTGGTTGCCACCATACTTTTCTATTTCCGGATGGTTGGTATTTTATTATTTATTTGTTTTAAATGAGCCCACTAATAGCTCTATTTTTATAATGAATATTCCCCAAATTTAAGCGACTTCTTATGACATCATTTACAATTCGTTCTATTCTTTTTACATTTCCGAAAATCCTCAATTTTTTCAGCTTTGAGAATCGACATTTAACTCCATAATTACAGATATGTGGGGAACAAGATAGTTTTGTATTGCTGTGCTTTTATTATTTTTCTCAGTTTATTTTCTAAATTTCTGCTAATTATTCGGTTACTTTATTTCACCCTGTTACTTTATTTTTTGTCATAGCGAAGTAGGTTAAATGGTATAACTTGTTCTATTACATTGTTACTGATAACAAGATTGCTTCATGTTATCGCAGGTCCCAAAAAGGCCATAGCTTTTGTCGTTTAAGGGAATGTTCGCAAATTAAATAACTTGATGTATTCTATTTCAAACAATGCTCATTGTAATATCATTTAATTTTCCGCTGCCATAATCTTAGTTCACAGATACCATTGCAAATAAGATTGTAATCGGGTACTATTAATTAAACTATTTTGTCAGAAATAAGTGTATAAGATTTAGAATACATAAATATAATAGGTAATCATGGATAGGATAAATAATGGAAATACTTATTAGCACGATAATCCGTTTTATAACAGGCATTTTACTTCTTAGGATTCCTATTTCATGGCTCAAAGAAAGTTTAAATGCTTTGGATTAATTTCAATTATACACAATAAATTAGTTAGAATTTCTTACAATAAGTAAAGTTTTAGGTTATATTAGAAATCTATTTGGTGAAATTTTAAAGATAATGGCCACATAAGGGATAAACTTCGATTCACGCTTACACGGGAACGATCATACAATTACTAAAATATAAGGCGACTAAAAAACAAAAATAAAAATGTATGAATCTTTGTTGTGCCAGCTTTGACTCAAGCAGATACACCTTACACAACTTACTTGAAACCGAGTTCAGTAAAACGATTCCTCCTATAAATCTGAAGAAAAGAAACAGAGTCCACAATTAAACACATCCCCTGTAAATGATAGCATCCAAAAATTAAGAAATCCATTTACTTAGAAAGGAACACAATATAATACTCCTAAACAGCATTCAAAAGGGAGGATAGAAATAAGACGGTCCATGAAAATATGTTATAAATGTGAAGCTAAAATAAACATGTTGCCTATCCACAAAGAGGAAGTAAGAAATTAATATATTTTCAGTTATTTCTTATATTAGTTATTCGCCGAAACTGATAACTTCAAGCATATTTATCTTATTACTTACAAATTGGAATTGTTTTTATTGACGGGTCACGAAGCATTAGTGAAGTTCTGAAAGCAATGCAACAATAAATGTGAAATGGAATTAATTGTTCTTCCACACAAGCAGTGTGGTTCAAATCCCGGCTATGGCATTAAATTTTTCAGTCACCTGATTCTACCTTTCCAATAAATGTGAAAGTTTGAAAACTTAGTAGAACTATTCTTTATAAACATACAGGTAGAGCCTTCTTTCAGAATAGCGGGAGTACAAATTCTTTTGTTAAATTTATTAAGAAATATTATATTTTAATTCATTTACATACTATCAACCACTTTGTCTACCTTGCAAAGTGGCATACTATTTCCAAGTTAACATTCTATTTCATAGCTTGGGACACTTGTTTTAAATCCTTTATTCGTTGTTTGAAACAGCTTGGCGACTGTTAAGATCATTTTCCTTCTTGTGTTCGCCGTTCTTTACTCGCATATTTCTTCTTTATGCGACCATAACATAACAACAGCTTGGTAATTTCAAGGGCTGTTCTATTTCAGCTATTCATGAGATTGCCCTCGACTACCTTATGCATGTTCCCTCCTTTGTGACATTAAAGTTTCATGAGAGTTTCCAACTTCATCTTAACGATACCTTTGCTTTTGGAATGTATCATAAAAATGTTGCCTTGTGCCGTGTAGAATATTTTTGTAAGGGTTCAGCATATAGACAACTCTATTTGTGATGTAATTGGCATCTAAGGATTGAGTTCTTTAAACAGTAGCTTCATTTATACTGTGGCTGTGAGGCACGGTGCCAATAAAACGTTAAAAATCTTTGATTTAAAGCAGAACAGTTTTAGTTTATCATTGGCAAAATAACTATTTTACCAATTTGTAAACCATACGTACAGACAGTTGTTCGCAATCTATGCCAACAAACATAAGGCCCCTTACCTTATTAAAAAGCACGCCTCCACTAGCATGATGTTCTGTCTGGCAGCCTTCAGCTTGAGCTATTAATCTGCAATACAGCTTCCACTGGAGAAAACTGCTACGAAATACAGGGATGTCCAGTTTACTCTATTCCCTCTGGCAGCTTTCCAGAGGCAATCCAAAGTTCGCCGCCGTCTGCTTCTAAGGGCTCTTTTCAGTAACCCAAATGCACAAAACTTCATCAGTGATGCATCAGATGACGCTGAAAGGTCTGGAATGTATTCCCACATCTCTCTCTCTCTCTGTTCTCAAAAAAAATTGTAGGTTCAAGCAAACGTGTGGATTGATGCCTTATACTGATGCAACCAGACTTTATTTACATCTGCACCATAGAGAGCAGGGATTTTTGTATGGAAAATTGGTATCAAAACATTAATTTCGTAACATTCTTGGTTGATTTTCGATTTTTATGTACAGGATGAATGGTTAACTTGCTATCGTAACTGTACCTTGCTATTATCATGAAACCATTGGGGAAATTTTCGTTAGTTTCTTATATAAATTTTCAATTTTTTTTTCTCCCATTGGTCGGTAATATTTATCCCAAGGTTTGTTACAGATATTTAGATAAACATATACCTCATCTAAAAAGACAACAAACATCCACTTTTCACCAGCTAGGTATCGTTCATACACATTTTTGCTGTAAGTGGCACATTCTGCAATCTGTTTAGGCAACAGCTTAAATCTCCGGCTCTTGTGGCACTTTTCTAGATTCAAATCCTGGTTGATTGTGGTGTTCACAGTAGTAACAGAGATCCCCAATTACAGTGCAATGGACCTCTGAGTTGGTCCAGAGGCATGGGCCTTCACTTTCCAAATTATCTCCAGGATGCGAGTGGTGGCCGGTCGTGGATATCCGGATATCCCTGTTTATTACCTTTTGGAATAAGTCCTGATATGGCCTTACGTTTTTTTTTTTTTTTTGAGTGCAAATGAGGTCACTTTCTTGGATGTGGTAAAAACACCTCTTGCACTGTTTAATAATCTTAGAATACAAGTATTTTGCATCAGAAAGGACGATGACGTTCCCTTATCAGAATGGTTCTCTTTTGATGTCATTTGATGAAGCAAGAAGAAGACCACACAACTGAGCAAATACAGTGATACGCTCATACTGCTGAACCTTCATTCGGTTCTACATGCTTCAGTGCGCAGCTATTGTGCTCGCCTGATATTGTTATCATAGATCGTGAACAATCCTTCGTATATTACAACGTTTGTCTCTGAGCAAATTGGCTCAAACGAGAGTCTGCGGCTCGCATTTGGAAAGTTACGGTTTCAAAATCTATGTACCGGCCAATCCAACAGATGGTATACGTGCCCCCTAAATATCCCAATGAATATTCAACGTAAAGATCCCAAATTCCACCTATAGAACGAAAGAAATAAAAGTTATTTGGATAGTAAATAAACGCGATTACACAATTAAATCCACGTATACCTAAGTAACCTAGTGAGTAAACCACATTTGTTTCGCATTACACATGCATGTATTCACAGAACAAAAAACAGAAGAAATCTTGCACATAATGGTGTTAAAGGATTTCTCAGCTACATGAGAACGTATTTATAACTGTTCAGTACAATGCAGCACAGTCAAATATTTCCGTAAGATTGATCTGTAAATGTCCTCTAGCATAGTTAACTATGTTCAAATATGTGTTTAAATAACATTTCTTTTGTCATTAGATGTTATTAAATAATAATTCACCATGTTATCTTTACACTACAATACATATATGGTCTCTTATTTTAAGGGGAAGGCATACCTAATTACCATTTCTTAAACTACTAAAGCTAGAAGTCTGGTTTTCTGCAAGCGTGTTTGAAAATTCAGTTAGTTTATCTCACTACAATTACATGTTTGTATCTCTTACAGTTACTTCAGATTTTAAACATGTTTAATTCGTTTACAGTTCAAATGATGTTACTCCTTTCATTTTATAAAATACGCATTGTTAATTCGTGTCTGTGAATTATCTACATCAATAATAATAATAATAATTATAATAATTATAATAGTTTGTAGTACTTAAGCTTCAGAACTTCGGAATACAGGATTAAGTTTTTATATTAATTATTATTTTTAAGCTTCTGGGAATTACTGCCTATGTTTTTGCTAAATTAACTGAGTTCCTTTTAGCAGAAAATAATTATTATTTGAGAAATAATTCTCTAAAATTATTACTAACCTATCAAGATGCCAATAAACTGTATGATAAATTAACAAATTGTAGAATAGCGTCTTTTATAATACCCCAAGGAGTCATTTAAAATCAATTTAAAAATTGAAATTCTCATATTTTGATCATTACTGGTATTATTTTCTGCTTAATTCACTGATACAAAGAACAACAAATTATAAATCATGTGTATGTAATTTGAAGAAGGATTTCGATTCAATAACATTTGAAAGGTTTAATGCAGAAGTAAAAGAGATTTTTCAAAATACTAGGTGATTTTAGAAAACTTGCAATAATACTCTGGTGTATCTAGTGTTACATCCGATAGAAAATGCCTAGTTTTTATCAGAAAAAGCACAATTGTAACAACATATTCTGATATACTTTAATACAGCGTTTGGGGCGACATAATCTTTCAGTAATGGGGTAAGATACACTGGTATGCAAAACCTAAGGACGAGATGGGTAAAGTAACATAACAAATTAACTACTTGCTGGAAGTAGATGAAGGTGCGGGAGCATGGTGCCAGAGGTCTCTCACACGTACACAGAAAGCATTATTCAATATGTTTGGCTTAAACATCCACCTCAGCTCTATAATATATAATAACAAGTTGTGTTCTAATTGAAATTATGTTTATGCGCATTCAATATTACTATAGCGCTTTAAAACAAAGAATTACCGTATGAACCATTATACTTTTCTTTTTAGATTACTTTTTTCAGCTAATTTCTTAAATCATCCGTTTCAGTAGTTAAACCGTGTCCTGTTAAAGCACTAAACAATAATACTAGAGCTTCAAAACGCTTTAGATACCCCAGGATTTAGTTCACGGAACGTGCGCAAAAACTGTTCAATCTATAAAAACATCAGGGCTGCTGTAGTTGTTACTATGAATTATAATATAACATAACGGAAGCCAACAATGACATTGGCTATAGAGAATTGGAAGGTTCCTTTAAAATTCTTACAGATTAATTTAAAATTATTTGGGGAATTAAACTCAAGTTTGCTTACATACTAAAATTGAAGTTTACCATCTATTCACCTACATTATTACTATAATAACACATAAATAGGCTAAAAGACTGAAGACACCGAATTTGCCAGGAAGGGAAGAAAGCTCTAGGTCATTTTGTAAGTAGAACAGTAAATACAACTCGTAAACGTGTCACAAATAAGAGGAAATTAACTACTAGAACTTTAAATGTGTACAACTGTCTACTGTTTATGTAACAATATACCTCGGTAGTCGTGATGCAGCTGTAGGATTTAATAGACAACTAATGTTGCGCAATCACATGAGTTTTCTATTCACTTTTCTGTAAACTATTATTACGAAAATTGATTAATCTGTGTGTCACTATGTGACGGCTTTGAAATTCCATGCTTTTTTGTATGACCACGAAATCAAAAAAGAATCAATAGAGAAAAGTATAAGTATTTAAAATTTCAAATTAATAACAATGGATATCTCGGAAATAGTTAACTCCACAAAAACATTTATATGACAAATTCTGTGCTCTAACGAGATCTGTATTCTTGTGTAGTAAAATTGTTCATCTCTTAAAGTTTACAAATTATACAAAAACCATTGAGAATGAAGAGGTCTACAAAGGCTACTTCCAGAAAATTTAAGATATACTTTTCATTTCTTATAAAAATATCAAATATACGATATTTTAATGAGAATCATTAGAACCATTTTTGAGAAATCGAAACTTTGGAAACTTTTCCATGTAAAGGATAATATGGCATGGGAAAATTTTCTTGAACATTTTCGTGTCGAGACTTTGGAAGATGCTGAACCTCATACATTAAGTTATGTATTTAATCTACATTTCGGTTTTGAGCTATGCAGTTTCACAGACACATATAAACACACACACATACACTATACAAACGGACATTTTTCTAAACCTGCATTTTAGGATTCCGGGAGTCTCAAAGATTTGGGTGAAATCTCTTACCCAAGTTTTAGAAAGAATGCAATAAATACTTCCTCTTTTCTCTCTCTCTCTCTATCTCAATATATACGTATTGAAGAAAGTGATAAGGAATCGAGAACGTACACAATACGACTACATGTTTAAGCAGGAAATACGAAACAAAACTTAAGCGATATCGCTACAAATCAACGTATTCCAAGTCAGTTTTTTATGCTTCAATCCTTTAAAGGAAAAACGAAATGTCACTGAAAGAAGTGGATGCACAACATAGAAATTTACTCGGCAGTAGGTGCACCGTAGGAAAGGAAAGAATTTTATACAGTATAAAGGAAACAGTCTTTACTTGCAGGAATGTCTTGTGATTACAATGCCACACCAGAAATGCCACTTAAAGACAGAAGAATCGGCAGAGAGGTATTACTAGTTCGTAGCTGAAATATTAAAACGATATATTCCATATTATCTTCAAAATGAAAGGAAAAGTTAAAACCGAGTCCGTGTTAGGAGCTAGTTAAACTTGGGAATATAGTCACTTGTTGACGTCGTAGCAGACAAATAGTTTAGTTTCTAAACCGAGTGGTATATAAATTCAGGATTTCCTTGAATTTTTCAAATGCTGATGGTTATGTTAAAAACAATTAATTTAGAATAATTATTTCATTCATACGTAGTGATATTTAGCAATGACTCAGATATCGAACAATCGCGGTCTTTATTTTATATGCTTATAAGCATGCGACTTAATACTGTAAAGCGTTAGCTTCTTCCTGAACTGTAATACTATCGGTATGAAATGATCAATAGCTGCCCAGTAGTCTAGATTGTTGGTGCTAAGGGGAAATCACGAAATCCTGTTACCTTCAAATCCAGCCAGTCTAATAAATTTCAGTTTCCATAATCGAACATTAGCAGTTTCCTTCAACTTTAATCAGTGCATATTCCAGAAAATAATGTAGTTGAAAAAATGCGTCCTTTTTGTACTGTGATAGTAGTTGGAAAAGGGGCTCCCTTAGCCAATGGACCTGCCGCCTAATTAATATTCACCCCTGACCCTCTCTAATCGCTTGTTTCCTATCAATTTCAATTGACAAGGGTCTGACAGAGGTCAGATTATCACGACGCATATATTCGCCACCTATATCGATTAACAACGTGACGGAAGCCGCTATCGAAAATCGCGTACCGCCGATGGATTAAATTCAAATCCACAATTACTGTTATTTTAAAAATCGCCTGAACTTTACGATGTGGGGTGTCAAATTGGATGTATTTTTCCCACCGAATTCAATGCCGCTATTAGTTGCACTCTATCACTAACTTAAAATGAAAAAGCTAAAGCTGGATTAATTTCAAACTATATAACTAGTTTTATTCAAAACTCAAATGTTTTATGAGTCAAATTGAAATTATTTTTCTTTTGCATCCGTTTTTTCACCTATATCCCAAAATGCATTCAATAATGACTTATACATGGCACAAAGTAAAATAAATATTATTTCTAAGAAAAGGATCTAGCGTTTCTAATATAAAGCGAACAGTGAAGTAATTCTATTAGCGATTAGAATTCTATTAGAAATAATGTGATACCTGAAGAGGTTTTTAGTATCATTAACTGAACCGAATACAGAAAACTAAAAATGATTTTAACAGAGTTTTTGAAATATTTTCCCACAGAACTTAAAATTAAAGCAACATATTCAAACATACGGTTAAGTTATGAGCATATTAGAACGAATCGAATCAACTCTAATGGGTTAAAAAGCAATACTTAGTCTTTTTCAAGGTAACATGCACTGTCTTTTTACTTTGGCTGTTTTTATTAAGCGAAGACCGAATAGTAATTTTAGAAGTTCAACACGTGATCGTAATAGTAATTCAGTGCAGTCCTAGAAATACGGACATGCTACATGCTATTGCACGTATATATATGCAAGTATATTTAAATTTTCTTCTTTTTATGGTAGAATTAGTAACATCTAAAAGTTAATTAATAAGCTTATATTCATATTTAAAGAAGAAAGTATTTCTGGTGACATAACGCTTAAAGCTATTCGCATTATTGAAGCGTATGTTTACATTGTTTTTAAATACTAGAAGTTTGTCTTACAGTACTTACATAATGCCTAAAACAACACTTTTTTATTTGTTATAGATATTTGCTCTGATGCTATGAAGAATACATTTGGAGTCTACAATTCACAGTATATAATTCAACAAAGTTAACCAACACATAACACCCACAATAGATAAATTAAGAGAATGTCTAGATTACAATGCTCACAGTTTGAGATCTGAGCCAGTGATACCGACAATCATTCATCAACTAGGTAAGTCACACTCAATGCAGACTTAAGGAGAGTCGTTTACAACACATCGGCGAAGAATGAGCTTATACAGAAAACAGAAAGCAAGAGAAGAATCAAACATATGTATCTGTTTAATTCCCACAAACAGAAAAAGAACATTAAAAATTATTTAGTACTATGAATCTGCATAGACATGTATGATAGAGAGGGAATAGCCTTAAAAAACCGGTAATGTACGTATTTTCATATTCAAAGATTACATGGTTTAACTTTACACAGATCATATTGATTACTGAAAAATAATAAAACAACTGTTACAAGTGTACTTATTTATCAGTTTTTACAAACAAAATCAGTAAATTCCTCTTATACGTACCACTCTATCATAAGAAGCTCTTTGTAATGCAATAACAATTCTAGCCCTATTCAAATACATAGGGACACAGCGCTCTATGTAATTCCAGCATATGTGAAATAATGTAAGACAGCAAGCTTATGAATTAGCAGCCTTGTGTCTCTGAACGCTTCATAGATTTAAAACGGATCCAAAATGCTATAGCATGATCGTAGCGTCAACAGCAATTTTATCTTCAATTTACTGTAGTATACCTCCATACGCTGCAAGAGGGTCTTGTTCAAGGTATTCAGAAAAGCCGTGTGATCAAATAAATTATAGAATCCTACAATATGCTTAATACCTTATACACTTATTCAGCTTTTATTGGTATTTATGTAAAGTTAATTGGTATATTACTAGCTTTAGTTTTTGCGAGTTTTCTTGATATTTATTGAGGGACTTCTCCTCTTTAGCGCTGTTTGTAGTGCGTTAAGTGTTAAACAATAGCCATAAATCCACTTATCCTTGTCATCATTAGATAGTATAGCGGTTAATAGCGCTATGCTTTATGCCTTTAATTTTTTATAGCAGATCCAACGATATCGACTGCATACATCTTTGACGTGAGCCAGGCAAACCGTTGGCTGTTTTTACTCATCTTTAAGTTCTCCTAAAGCCTTTCTTTTTGGTATAGAGTGGCATATATGAACTTCAGAATAATCAGATAATCTAGATCTTGAAGCATGCATACTTTATTATTGTATACATCCTTACTATGCACTTCGTGGATGAAGGAATCCGCATTACACTTACACGAGTTTAAAATTTTGAGCCCTAAAATACGGTAACAATGCATCTTAATGGTCTTGGAGATGTCCAGCATACTCATGCATTTGCCACAATTTGACATGAAGCCATGTGCATAGCAGTAAAACCAGGAATATATATTGTTCTGTCAATGAGTGCAGGTTTAGCAATCAACTTCTGTTCTACCTTCTCAGTCTATAAGATTCTGTAGGTTCTCCATGATTTTTCCAAACATGGCATTGTTGAAAAATTGTACAAATACTTCTCCAGCTCGTTACCTGCCCGTTGTAGCTTGTTATTAAATTCTACATACAGTTTTATTCATAATGGCTGACGAAATTGAAGTACTCAAGGTACTTTATTAGTGGTTATAGCCCATAACTAAGGGACTCCTTCAAAATAATACAATGTAGTTTAGAGAGGTCGAAGAGTATAATTAGTTTTTTTGTACAAGCATCCTAAGACTTCATACACTCTGGTAGGACTTGTAAATCATTACGTACATCATGGTGTTCTGCAGGATACTTAACCGCAACTTCTATTGTTTATGTGAGCTTTATCTTCTGTTATCGTTTATAGTGTGCGGGGGTATTATTGTTGTTCGCCCCACATTGGGGAAACAATATGTAGTGGTATTAATGTTGGTACTTTAAAGATGCTACTGTTTATCTGCCGCACGTATGAAAGACAATTTGTCGCGGTCACTTCGTGTTATCTTTTACTGAGCGCCTGTTATTGTATTTAATTTTGGGTTCACTGTCCACCGGCTAGCTATGATTTCTCGGTCAAGCACTTATCTTATACAGGATGTGTAAACGGAAAGGAGTTTTTATCCTAAGATAACACTGATAAAAGAATTTGTTTTACACTTTTATTGTCGTAACAAATTATTCACTTTCATCTATTAATCTTGACACTCGCCAAACCGAAACTGTTATAATAACTTCTTTACTGCCCATTATTAATTCGCGTACTTCAACTTTTTGTGTAATTAACTTTACGACACGAGAGATTTTTCACAAATTTGCTACGCGTAACCTTGATGAACTTCGTGCGACGCATACACCATGAATGCCTCCGTTGAACTACGTGAAACTTGACCCTGACACTGGATTTATACTTCCTCGCCCCAATATGCCTAAAGATTATAACCGAGCTGCTATTGGTTAATAAAACGCGCCAACATTAGCGTCTATATTTATATCCAATGTAAATTACAAAAACATATGCTCTGGGGAAAATTTTCCCGAAAATTCTAAGAAAAACACGCCACTCTGACGTCATTTGCTCGTCTCTAATAATGAAAAACAGCTTACCCCCTCGCTACATTATTGCACGCTATTATTGTCAGTTTCAGTAAGGCCGTATAAACCCACGTCTCAACAATGCTTACAATCAACAAACATCTCAAATCAATATCACACAACAATGCATATTCACACTACAATCACTCTGACATTTACATTATTGTGATACAAATTACTGCTTTATATGCCCCACTAGAAACATAATTATAAATATTTACAACTTGTTTGGAAATTTTATAATTGGGTTTTTAGTCTCCTGAATCTTGGAACACACGCTATTTATCACTTTCACTTAACACTTCACACGCATTTAACAATTAACATATGTTTTGCCTTTATCTCGCCACTATTTAATGGCTCTGGTCTAATGTGTTTATATATATACATCTAACATTACAATTCTTTTATAGCAAATATTGTACCCTGAATTATTTAGTTACTGTTACAAAATGGTTTACTGTCTTAGGTTGTTGACAAAAATTTATACATTCAAGAATTTTAACCTGTTTCATTTTGTCATAATTGAACATATTTACCAAAATATTTATTCTCTACACAAATATATTTACAACACTTAAATCTAGACACAATTTCACATATCTGTGTGCTACATAAGTATTTGTTTTAATTATCTTTACCTTTTTTTTTATTAAACATTTATTTTTGTCCTGAATTTATTTCTCCTTTCTTATGACATATATAAATAGTTAACCCTCTTACATTCCAATACTTTATTCTGCAGTTCTGCTTTAACTATCCTGAATTTACTTTTTTTTAGCGGTCATTGCTATTCCCCCTCCTGGATTCATATTTCTATGGCTAAGCATTACTCGTACCTTTATCGTAACCTTCCAAAATTTGTTCATGAATAGCCTCTTAAAGGATTCATATGAACTTTCACTCCCTGATACCATTTGAAACCAATCTAAAGTTTTCTGAACCACACATCCTTTAACATATATCATTTTCAATGCTTCCGGTATCTTTTTAATTTGAAAATATTCTGACAAGTCTGCAATAAACTGTACTGGATTGGAGTTTTCATTAAATTTTGGAAGTGGAAAATCACTTAAGATATGATTAGAGTTTTGAATGTCCCTTACTCCCACATTTAAATTCTCTAGTGTTACTTGTGCACTCTGAGTTTCAGCATGAGCTATAGATGAAGCCGCCGCATTACTCACATTATTAGTCATACCTGAGGAACTACCTTGATGCAGTAATTTGTATCACAAATTACTTAAATGTAAATAATGATTGTAATATGAATATGCATTTTTATGTGACATTGATTTGAGATGTTTATTGATTGTAATTATTGTGGGGAAGTAAGTTTATACCGCCTTACTGAAACTGACAATAATAGCGCAATAATGCAGCGATGGGGTGAGCTGTTTATCATTATTGGGAACGAGGAAGTTACGTAATGTTGGCGCGTTTTTTCCTTGAGAACCTTCTGGAATATTTCCCTAGAGCATGTGTATTCATAATTTTCATTGGATATTAAAATAGACGCTAATGTTGGCGCGTTTTATTAGCCAATAGTAACTCAGTTATAATCTTTAGGCATATCGGGGAGTGGGTGTATAAAAAGCCAAGTCAGAGGTAGATCGCGTGCAGTTCATCGCAAATCTCAATACATTACACGTCGCCTTCAGTCGTTCAGTTCATCAAAAATCTGTGTACACTACACGTCGTCTTCAGTCAGTCAATTCGTCGAAAGTATTTGTACGGCAAACGTCGGGTATCGATTCTCAAGTTACGCACAGCAGAATTATGAATAATCTAAAGTGTTGTAGGGTTAATTATACAAAAAGTTGAAGTACGCAAATTAAGAGTGATAAGTAAGAAGTTATTATAACAGTTTCAGTTTGGCGAGTGTTAAGATCAATGTATAAACGTGATAGTTAACGTGTTCGACAATAAAAGTATAAATCAAATTTCTTCATCAGTGTTCTTTTTGGATAAAAGATTCCTTTCCGTTTACACAACCCTGATCAAGAGATATGTTCGACCGAGAAATAATAGCTAGCCGAGGACAGTAAACCAAAATTAATTAAGATAACAATATCGTTCTTTCAAACGAACACGAACACTGCTGCAAATTGCTAACACCAGATGGAGTTACAAACCGAACAAATGAATGACGTCACAAGATGGCTTCCACGCGTGAAGTAAACATAAATACACAAACATCACAAGTAAAAACATTATAAGTAATACCGTTACAAATTGACTACCACAACGTGGGGCTACAATAATGTTACACAAATAACATTTAAACCGTTACAAAGTGGCGCCCAACGTGGGGCAAAGTGACCAGGAAAGGAACACGATGACCAGGAAAGGAGCAGAATAACCAGGAAGGGGCAGAATTAACCAGGAAGAAGTGAGATGACCAGGAAGGGGCGAATGGAGAAGTGAACTGAACTACAAGACGCAGATTCCAGAAACAACAAAAGGGACGACAGACTACGCGGATGATTGGACATCGTAATTCAGAGATTAAAAGGCAACAGGGGAATTCAACTACAAAACAACAAAATGACGTAGATTCATCGTAATACAACGCAGAAGCAACATATAACCTAGGAGAGAGGGGCAGAAAGATGGACATCAAAGCAACATCAGCAGATACCATCAGAAAGGTTAGAAACGTGTGATTTTTATTCTAAAAGAAAACGGTAAATTTTTTTTCAAATGTACCTTAGGAGCGGTAGGATAAAGAAAACAATGGCTACTAATAATACAGAAGAAATAATTATGGAGGGAGATAATGTAACAGTTAGCTGTAATTCAATACAGGATACAGAAAATAACTCAAACAATGTAGTATTTGAGGGAGGAAATGTTAGTGCAGAAAGTGAGAATAGAACAGCAGGAAATGTAAATTTTGATGTTAGAATGATGATGGAAATGATGAGAAATATGAATGAGAATATAAAAAAAACTAATGAGAATATGAAAAAGAATAATAGGGAATTGAGGGAAGATATTAGTAAGTATAATGAGAATTTAGATAAACTAATTCATAGTTATGAGAAATTAGAGCAAACAGTAGATCAAAGCAGTGAAGAAATTGAAAAGAAAGTTATGAAGCTAGATAGTAGTATGCCAGAAATGAGAGATGAAAATGAGGAAGTAATAGCAAATGAGATAGGAGAAATTTCAAAGAAAATGCTAGACATGAGCAGGGAAATAGGTAACAAAGAAAGTGAGGTTAATACTAAAAGTGAACATGTTGATGTAGAATGTACAGAGTTAGGTAGTAGAATGA
Organism: Deroplatys truncata; assembly: GCA_030765065.1. NCBI lineage: Eukaryota > Metazoa > Arthropoda > Insecta > Mantodea > Mantidae > Deroplatys > Deroplatys truncata. Next base: position 110,272,726 of record CM060981.1, read on the forward strand.
GTAACATTTCAAGTGAGATAAGAGAGATGAAAGAGGTTATGAATGTAGATGTGAATCAGGCGCAAGTTAATTTAAGAGGGGAGATCTCAGAAATACAGAAGGAGTCATTAATGCAAAGAAATAAATTGTCTGAAGAAGTTAAAGTTTTGCCTGTAAATAATCAAAAGCTAACTTCTGAAATTAACAAGTACCAAGATGCTCAAATTGAAAACTCCAATCCAGTACAATTTAGTACAGATTTGTTAAAGTACTTTCAAATTAAAGAGATAGTAGAAAAATTGAAAATGACAGTTGTTAAAAGATGTGTTGTTCAGGAAACTTTAGATTGTTTTCAAATGTTATCATGGGACGAAATTTCATATGAATACAAGAGGCGATTCATGAACAAAATTTGGAAGGTTAGGATACGGCTACGAGTAATGCTTAGGCACACACAATTTGATCCAGGACGGTAAATAGCAATGAGATGTAAAGTAAATGCTGGATAGGTAAAGATGACTTGCAGAGAAATGTATTGGAACGTAAGAGGGTTAAATAAATATGTACGTCATGTGAAAGGAGAAATAAAATTTTGGACATAATTAAAGTTTTCTTTAAAAGGAAAATAACATTTTTTTAGTAACTGTAACAGCATTTGAAATAAAGCATGATGTTATATTAAAGTAAAGTAGGTAGATATAATTCCAAGAATATTGTGAATGTACAGTACAAAATAACAAAAATGGGTTAAAAAAATAATTAAAAACAAATACTTATGTAGCAAACAGAAAATGTAGAGATGTAAATATATTTGTGTAAAGGGTGAATATTTTTGGTAAATATGTTTAATAATTACAAAAAATTCTTGAATTGATAAATTTTTGTTAACAATATAAGAAAGTAAACCATTTTTTGTAACAGTAATTAAATAATTCAGGGTACAGTATTTGCTATATATAAAAAAAAATTTGTGTAATGTCAGATTAATGTCTAAACACATTAAACAAGAGCCGTTAAGTAGTGGCGAGATAAAAAAAAAACATATGTCGTGTGTTAAATGCGTGTGAAGTGTTAAGTGAAAGTGATAGCGTGTGTTCCAAGATTTAGGAGACTAAAAACCCAATTATAAAATTTCAAAACAAATTGTAAATATTTATAATTATGTTTCTAGTGGGGCATATGATGCAGTAATTTGTATCACAAATTACTTAAATGTAAATAATGATTGTAATATGAATATGCATTTTTATGTGACATTGATTTGAGATGTTTATTGATTGTAATTATTGTGGGGAAGTAAGTTTATACCGCCTTACTGAAACTGACAATAATAGCGCAATAATGCAGCGAGGGGGTGAGCTGTTTATCATTATTGGGAACGAGGAAGTTACGTAATGTTGGCGCGTTTTTTCCTTGAGAACCTTCTGGAATATTTCCCTAGAGCATGTGTATTCATAATTTTCATTGGATATTAAAATAGACGCTAATGTTGGCGCGTTTTATTAGCCAATAGTAACTCAGTTATAATCTTTAGGCATATCGGGGAGTGGGTGTACAACCCTGATCAAGAGATATGTTCGACCGAGAAATAATAGCTAGCCGAGGACAGTAAACCAAAATTAATTAAGATAACAATATCGTTCTTTCAAACGAACACGAACACTGCTGCAAATTGCTAACACCAGATGGAGTTACAAACCGAACAAATGAATGACGTCACAAGATGGCTTCCACGCGTGAAGTAAACATAAATACACAAACATCACAAGTAAAAACATTATAAGTAATACCGTTACAAATTGACTACCACAACGTGGGGCTACAATAATGTTACACAAACAACATTTAAACCGTTATAACCTCTATAATTATTTTGTACATCAGATACATTAACATCACATATATTTACCCTTGAATTCAATTCTAACCTATTTACAGTACCTTGCAGATTTTCTATTGTCGGTTCCAATTTTTTATTGTTCTCATTTTGAACAGCTTGGTGTTTGTTAATTTCAGAAGTTAGCTTTTGATTTAAATCTATAGACAAAACTTTAACTTCTTCAGACAATTTATTTCTTTCTGTTTCTGACTCCTTCTGTATTTCAGATATCTCCCCTCTGAAATTAACTTGCACCTGAATTAAATCTGCATTTGTAGCCTCCATCATCTCTCTTAACTCACTTGAAATGCTACTCATTCTGCTACCTAACTCTGTACATTTTACATCAACATGTTCAAACTTAGTATTAACCTCATTTTTTTGGTTAGATATTTCCCTGCACATGTCTGACATTTTCTTTGAAACTTTCCCTATCTCATTTGCTATCATTTCCTGATTTTCATTTCTTATTCTTGTCATACTGCTATCTAGCTCCATAAATTTCTTTTCAATTTCTTCCCTGTTTTGTTCTAAGCTCTTACCAATATCTTCCCGCAATTCCCTATTATTCTTTTCCATATCTTCCCTATTTTGATCTATTTTCTTTTCTAATTTCTCATTACTCTTTTCCATATTCTGAGTTAATTTTTCTAATTTCTCATTATTCTTACCAATATCTTCCCTTAATTCCCTATTACTCTTACTAATATCTTTTAGCATTTCCAACATCATACTACCATCAAAATTAACATTTCCTGATATTCTATTCTGACTTTCTTCACTAACATTTCCTCCCTCAAATCCTACATTGTTTGAGCTATTTTCCGTAACCTGTATTGAATTACAGCTAACTGTTACATTATCCCCTTCCATAATTGTTTCTTCAGTATTATTAGTAGACATTGCTTTCTTAATCCTGCCACTCCTCAAGTACACTTAAATTTTTAAAATTTTTTTAGGATAAAAAAATTAATATACTCTGACCTTTGTGATGCTGTCTGTTGATGTTGCTTTGATGTCCAGCTTCCTGCCCCTCTCTCCTAGTTCTGCGTCGTATTATGATGAACCTCCGTTGTCTTGGTGTCCTGTAGTTGAATTCCCCTGTTGCCTTTTAATCTCAGAATTACGATGTCCACTCATCCGCGTCGTCTGTCATTCCTGTAGTTGTTTCTGGAATCTGCGTCTTGTAGTTCAGTTCAGTGCTTCATTCGCTCCACGTCCTGGTTCCTTCGCCCCTTCCTGGTTATTTCGCTCCTTCCTGGTTAATTCGCTCCACTTCTGGGCACCAAATATGCGGGGGTATTATTGTTGTTCACCCCACATTGGGGAAACAATATGTAGTGGTATTAATGTTGGTAGTTTAAAGATGCTACTGTTTATCTGCCGCACGTATGAAAGACAATTTGTCGCGGTAGCTTCGTGATATCTTTTACTGAGCGCCCGTTATTGTATTTAGTTTTGGGTTCAATGTCCTCCGGCTAGCTATGATTTCTCGGTCAAGCACTTATCTTATACAGGATGTGTAAACGGAAAGGAGTTTTTATCCTAAGATAACACTGATAAAAGAATTTGTTTTACACTTTTATTGTCGTAACAAATTATTCACTTTCATCTATTAATCTTGACACTCGCCAAACCGAAACTGTTATAATAACTTCTTTACTGCCCATTATTAATTCGCGTACTTCAACTTTTTGTGTAATTAACTTTACGACACGAGAGATTTTTCACAAATTTGCCTCGCGTAACCTTGATGAACTTCGTGCGACGCATACACCATGAATGCCTCCGTTGAACTACGTGAAACTTAACCCTGACACTGGATTTATACTTCCTCGCCCCAATATGCCTAAAGATTATAACCGAGCTGCTATTGGTTAATAGAACGCGCCAACATTAGCGTCTATATTTATATCCAATGAAAATTACAAAAACATATGCTCTGGGGAAAATTTTCCCGAAAATTCTAAGAAAAACACGCCACTCTGACGTCATTTGCTCGTCTCTAATAATGATAAACAGTTCACCCCCTCGCTACATTATTGCACGCTATTATTGTCAGTTTCAGTAAGGCCGTATAAACCCACTTCTCAGCAATGCTTACAATCAACAAACATCTCAAATCAATATCACACAACAATGCATATTCACACTACAATCACTCTGACATTTACATTATTGTGATACAAATTACTGCTTCAAGTGTAATTTCTTTAGCTGAAAGTCAATCAAATCCTCAATAAGGAAAGCATGATGTTAATTATGTATTCTTATTAACCTTAATTTGTTTTAATACCTTTAATTATACAGTCATTTATTGAATAATTTTACACATTCATAACTTAAAATGATTATACATGATTATTTAAATGAGATATTAGGAAGAGTATCCTATTTATGAAAAGCTATGTGAAAATCCTGTCGGTGTTCCTTATATTACAAAGTTGCCTACCGATTGTATTCATCACGAATAAGTAATTACTAAATGAATTTTAAAATAAAGGTGGAGACTAACGTCACCAAGACGAAAAATACATTTAATTTATACATAAATGCTTTGTTTATGAATGAAATTAGTTATGCATTTTGAAATTAATCTATCTATGATTCTTCTCATTTGTATTTAGTGATAGAGTCGAATTAATAGCGGTATTGGATTCAGGAGGAAAACTAAATTCGACACCTCAAACCATATAGCTCCGGCGATTTTTAAAAGACAATTAATTATGGTATTTGTATTTAATCGGCCGTCGACACGCGACTTGAGATAGCAGCATTCGTTACCTTTGTGTAATGGATATGGGGTGACGAATCAGTGAGACGTGGTAATTTTACCCCTGTCAGACGCTCGTCAATTAAAATTGACAGGTAACAACGGATAATAGTGGGGTAGCGATGTACCTTTGGCGCGCGATCGCATTGCCATTCATTTTTGTAATCGATATAGGGGTGCAAAATGCTGCGGGCTAAGATGTGAAAATTATGAATATTAATTAGGCGGCAAATCTTTTGGCTCGGAGTGCCACTTTTCTAACGAATTTTAATTTTAGCATCTTTTTAGGGGTAAACTATTGTCTCCCTTCCACTGTTGGGTAGCACTGGTTAGTATTCTTAACATAAACAATTGTTCATATATTTAATATGCTATGATTTGATACGTGCAATGATAATTCATTTTAAACACATTAATAAGGTAATTATTACTTATTTAATCTCTTAGACATTATTAATGGAGCAGTCTAAATAAATCCCACTGAAGTTGGTGGTTTGATAAGATAAGTTTGATATCTGTTACTTTATCTCCGATAAACTCCCGCATTTAACACCGCCTACCTCAACCTTGCGGAGAAAGGGTGTCAATACCCGGACACACGTACAGGACACCCAATTTATACGCATAAGCAGCATATTATATAGCAGTGTATTGAATTTATTGTATACATACATATTGTTACATGATTGTGTGAGGCCAAAAGGTTTACAGCCAGATATTAATTTTTAGTTATCCCAGCATGCACATTGGAAGGCATAGCTGCAGAGGCAGCAAAAGGACGAGAATCTCAAACAGTACATTCCAGAGCAGGTCTGGGATAATTATAACAAAATACACAGAATTTCACATTCATCACATTACCTGAGGTTTATTAGTATAAGCACGGAGCCCTTACATTACATACAAACGATAAAGGAGGAAATTGAGGGGAGATACTACACACACGAGGTAACATTCGCACAACTTCACATACAGGCTTTCAGACTCAATACTCGAGCAAACGTGGCGTTCAAAACACAACACACAAAGAAGTAACGCTCACTTCCCCACTCTCTCCACCTCTGGCTAGGATCGCCAGCCAGAATGTGGCGAGTCGCCACGCCAGACGAACTTTCCCAAAGCCGAAAGAATTACCCTAACAATACTGTCGCAAACGCCACAATAATGTGGCTGGCGTGACAATACACACACATACACGCCACAATATATACATATGTACAATATAATTACTTTTTTTCGAAGACATCACAGATTATTAGAAAATACCTATAATCAGACCACTCAAGGATTAATTTTTACGATACAATTAATTTGCTTCTTACTTATATTAAGGACAATTGATGATAGATGAAATAATAAACTAAAGCCTTTCAAAGAGCTAATACATATTTGTATGACCGGCGACTGCTGAAATCTACGCAAACAATAATTGTCGAAGCGTCAGGAATACATTAAAGTGTGTTCTGACACACCACGGTTCCAGCTAGTTTGTTTTATTTATATTGACGCAGTATTTGCGCTAAAAAGGGTGTTATATATCTGAAATCTGCAACTACTGTCTAAAGCAAAACTGTCTCTATCTTCAGGTTATAAATCCGCGTAAACTTGCAGTTTGACTTGCTATTCGTAAAGGCTTTCATTTCACCTTCTCTTTACCACGGTGAAAATTAGTAGATATCATTGTATCTAATCCAATAGTAAAAACCGAATCAATTGCGTTTTGGGCCCTTTATTGGAGATATAATTACAAAGGGACACTGAATTATGTCTACTAAGTGGCCGTCAAGCTCTCCCCGAACATTTTAAGTCATTTCTACTTTTAGCAAAAGTGAGATGTCCATAGGCCTTGATAGAAGCAGAAGAACGTTATATTAAGATGACCAGTCTCGGTCATCATGCACAAGTTGGGAGCTACTTTCTCATAAGAAAGTTGAAGTTTTATTCATTTATTTCATCAACTCAAACATCACTGGCTAAATGAAGAGTAATAATCAAAATAAACTCGCGGAAATGCGAAAATAGACACACGTTATTGACAATCCGTACGGATATCGAAAGCTTGCCGCTTGCTAGTTCACAAATACTTCAAGTCAGAATTACAAATTTAAAAGTTCTCTCGTCTGCCATCTTCCACCGTTTCTCTGTGTACTAGTTGTACATTTTTATTTCTGCAGTATCTATAATGTACAGAATTTTTAAATGCTCATAATAGGTAGTTTTAAGTTAATAAATCTTCAAGTGGTACATACGGCGTTGTGCATTAAGATATCCTAGTGGGCAATTACTGGATTACCAGAATTTCTCATTCGTTTTCACAAAGCTGCATTTTATAAAAATATTTGTATCATGTCTTTGTTTCCAAGACAAGTGTATAAAATGTCTCGCAGATATTCTAACGGAAGATAATTAAACAACTTTGTATTTCAAAATTAGGAAAAACAGGACTGAAAGTTAAAAATTTCAAAAAAAGCAGAAAGGAGAAAATAAACATATTACATTTTTGGCTTGCATATTCTGTTTCCTTTAGAATACACGTTTCAGAAAATTTCAGTATTTTGAGAATATTTCTGTAAATGCTCTTTCGGTGCAAATATAACAATGTAAACTTTAACCGGTAACAATATTGAAAGTAGGGAGTGCTGAAAAATAATGGTCGTTATACAATTAAATAGAAACTTTAACGTTTTAAAGAAAAGGGGATGAAAAATAAATATGGAAAGTGTCATAAGTGCGTAGCTGTTATACATTACTTACACACCTGTATTGTATAAGGTGTAACCGAAATAAGGCTAATCCATTAAACTGATGATACTAAACATAACTCCAAATAATATGCTTTAAAGTTTTTGTCTGTCTTCAGGTCTAATGGTAATAAAATTTCATATTTTCAGTTTGATTAGTAGAGATGCGTTTACTGTTCCATGGGAAGCAATAATGTGCGGCTTACAATAATAAGTTAGCACATAATGTAAATCAGCATATGCAAACTTTAGGATTCTTTATGTTACATTTACTGTAATTTATTCCACGCGACACATTAATTGTTCACAGGATGACTTAACTCAAGAATACAAGATGGAGATAAGTACTACCTCGGAAACTACTTAGGTTGGTCAGCTATATAAAAAAGGGAATGTTTCTATAGGTATTTACTAAGGTTAGCATCTAAATATATATAATGTTATTAATAAAATTTAATTGCAAAATTAATGAGCAGTTCTATAATTGTTGCATTGAGAGCAAACAGAAAGTGATAGTCTAAAGAGGTATTTTAATAGGAATCTAAGAGAGCTATCCCATATATTTATGCACCTTTTGTTACAACGAGCATATAAAAGGTTACTCTACTTTCATATTAGCATTTATTCTTATCTGTGCTATGAAGTTATATGCGTAATTGTGCCGAGACCTTAGAGTTGCAGGTGTGAAATTTTCCTTGAAAGGAGTCGCTGCTTCCCCCAGATTTCATGCTTCACAGGCAGTAATACCATTGCACCACTGTGATAACGTTAGAGAATAAAAAATGTTAGAAATATGTCAAATGCGATTATTGTATATTGAATCCGTGGAGTCATTTTACCTCATAAACGTTCGAAACTCTCAACATCAACATTGAGACATTGCTGGATTGCTATAGGATTGCTACAAATGCGCAACCCAAATCTGCGTCAGTGTAAGCAAATTATACGCACTTGAAATGTATTAATCTTCCTAAAAAGTTTACGCCCCAGGAATAAAATTCATACAAGAAGCGTTGACAATGAAAGCCAGCACTTCGCCCAAACCATGGGACTGTAGGAAAATGCCTTCAAAGCATAATTTAAAGGTTCTGGAATCTCCACAGAGCGATAACCGGTACATCAGATGTATCTCTAACACAACAAACAACCAGAAATGCAATTGGTAAATGTTTCTTGCCTGTAGTTATGAATTCTATACGATTTTTTGTCTTCCAGAATCTCAGGAAAGTAGAGAACAGACAGCGTTTACATAGGGGAAATACAAACTGCGATGTGTCAGATAACAAACGAGGAGTGTGTTTGGATGTTATACTCTAATGTTATTTAATGCCATCGGGATGTTGTTTTATTTCGTGTGTTTGTCGTTTATCGCTTGTTGGGGCAGTTTACATACTGGTATTTAGAACTTTATTGCGCTTTAACCTGTATCTGCCTCACTAACATGAATTAGTTAGGTCAAGAATTCAACAGAAGGATCCATGGCGGTACAGCGATTCTAGTTTAATTTGCGTCAGTGATCATAGGCATGTCAAATCGACACTTTTCATTACAAGCATTCCGAAACAGAATACAATTTCGTACTGGGCCACAATCCACCACCCTCGTTGAAAACCTCAGTGACTAAAGGGTTAGAAATTCACCAATCACAAGAATAAGTAAGACTCATCATAGCTTGTGGTAATATAAACTGTTTCTCAAGCCCTACAACTCTTATTTACAGCCAGGCATGCAGAATTGGAACATGGTTATGCGCCATTGTCAAATACATTATCTAATCCTCTCTTCTCAAACATCCTGGAGAGGTTATGTCAATCATTGAGTATGTAATTTACAATCACTTGTTTAGATAATATAAAGAATATATATATGTATATATACATAAAGAAAGCATTTACTGAGTTATACCCCTTAATTTGGGTATATGCAACTGTATCCAATGCCTTTCCGTTTGTTGCACACCTTCTTTCTCTTACACTCCCTATTTTAGCTTATTAACTATAAAACTAAAAATTGTTTATTTATTTATGCGTTGTCCAGTTCATTTGCAATGATGCTTTCATAGAGTAATCTTAGGTTTGCTTAAATAAAATAAGCTGAATTCTTACCCGACAGTATGGTTTTTAATACCCTTTGTGCAACATAAGGTCTTCGAATGTGTAACTAAATTCAACCCCTATTCTGCAATTGATAAGCTCCATCCCGAGCTTGATTTCATCTAGTATTGAAACCGGGAGTATTCCTTATTTGGTATTCGCTGTTTGACAGCATCATTTCCTTAACTGTTATCAGGAAAAAGGATTCAGAAATGTTCTGCAGTGAAATGACACCACGCCCTCCCATCTCGAAAAGAGATTAATGAAAGGTACTGTGATAGTAGATATAATCTCAGACTGCTCTAGGTCGACATATATTTTATTCACATCTCACTTCTGTTGTATGCTTATAATTCATTTCCTTAATTTCCCTGGGCATTATCGTTCATTTTAATGCAGCTTCCAAAAACTTACTTTCTATTTATGTTAATCTAAATAAGCTTTTGCAGAACTAGCATCATTACACATTTCATTGTAGGAGCAAGGGGGATACAGGAGAATTGATGTCAAATGTTTAAAAACAGGTCTCTATAACTATACAGGTATGCAATTCCATGCTTTCTTCATGTGATTATAAAAAAATTGAAGCAAAATCAACAGATATTTCGAAAATGTTGTTTTCTATTTCTTATGGTGTATATAAATACAAAATTATACAAAATCCATCGATAAGAGAAGGTCTTCAGAGGCTATACTAAGAAAATTAAATATATTCATTTTGTTCTGTATAGATTGTAATATCTGGTAACTTAATCAAAATGGTCATAAGCATTTTGCAGAAAATTAAAATAACGAAACATTTTATATGAATGCTAATATTAAGTACTAAGTTTGGTATGTATCCGAAATTTCAGTTTTGAGTTATGCAGTTAACAAATACGCTCATTGAACATTTTCTAAAATGGTTCTTTTTTCAGAGGGATGCGTTCCCGATAAAATCGTGGTATCGAATTTTTGGGTGGAATACATTCCTTCCTCTGCATTACTAAGTATGTCGTAATGAAAGTAAAATGCGTATATTCGCTTAAATAACTCTAGCTCGTATATATAAATATTAATTCATCAAGTCACCATCATGATCAGTCTTGCCATCATGCCAAAACTCTGTAAAACAGATAAATTTGGTGCTGTAACATACAGGGGACGACCGCACTTATCCCTTAATTAAAAATGGTTTACCTTGTTCCTGTGCCTTAAGGGTATTAGGGACGAGACTCAGATGTAGAATCAAGTTGCGAAAAAAATATTTAAAATTTGGAAAGCTAGCTTAGTATGAATAAGCAAACGTTACCTCAGAGCACCAATAGTGAAGGGAAATGGCATTAGTTACGAGATTTAGATAGCTGAAAAAAGGTTATATAAAAGTTATATAAAATTCAACTAACCATTTAACGTTTCGAAAGACAATTACTCTATATACAAATCATACCTTTTTCTTGTTGGACCTTGAAAAAATCTAGTAAAGTGAAGCAAGCGACACAACCCTTCCAAGCACAAAAACACACACACACACAAAAACAAAAACTCATTGTTGATATATGAGCCCCGTTATTTGGTGCGATTAATCTAGCGATTAACCATGCAGTAATCTGCTGCTATTGAATACGTGTTTTGAAAGCAAAATTAGGAAGATAGAGGTATCCCGTTTCTGTAAAGCTCTTCTTTTTTTCTTTTTTTAAGTTCCCTTGATTACCCAGTTTATCATTACTGTGTTTTTACTGTTTTGCATTACTGTTTGTTACCGCAATTACTCACACACACATACTAACATCAATGCCCATGACGGGATTCTCGACCCTTAGCTTTGCGGATCTTTATCATACAAACGCGTTGTCTGGGATGCTGAGATTGTAGCAATATTGTCTCCAAAGCAGAGGTTAGCTTCACTAACCCCGCGGAAAATGACTATACTTATTAGCTATAGAAAACTGCGATACCTTCAAATATATTGAGCTTCTATGCCTAACCCTTCACAGTGCACCATGAATGCAATAAATCGATCAGAAAAATGCCGTTGGTTAACTTGAATGCAGGCTTTAATAGCAGGTGATGAAGCTAATGAAACGTGGTATTGCTTCACTACTTCTTAGACTGTATATTGAATAGAGGGTTTATATATATCACGTTATTGGAGGTAAAACACAGACGAGTAAGAAACAGGGATAAACTGCATTAAGCAAAGAGCCAAGACTGTTTTATCCTTCAGGCTGAGAAGCAAAACATTTTTAGAAGGAGGTTTTGCAGTTCTCTTTTTGGCGGCAAAGAATAAAGGGGAGAAGGGGAAGCAAGAAATGCATGTATCAGAGCCCCTGCGGGTACGTTTTACCAGCCACCTCCAACAACAGGGGAAAAACGGAATTTTTACCGCCGTTTTGCGAAAGTGTCCTGGTAGTGGGGGTACCACTTATATTTTCTCGTTAACGTTAAAAACACATACACTCAGGGTTCTTTTGAAGGCACTACGCGTTAAGCGATATATCATCATATCTTTCCAACCCCAGAGAGAAATCTTGAATATCCGGAGGATGTTGGGAACTGCTTTAAGCCATGTTATTGGAGCTATGAATACGAATGTGCGATTTCATCCTTACGTCGTTTGGAAAATCACTTTTGATGAAGTTAACGACCGATATTTTATATTTTCCATTTTATCTGCTTAAGGATGTCTTCCAGCATATTAGATTCCAACTTCGAAAAAAAATGTAGGCTAGAGCTGACAAAGAGGTTTGATTTAAATGGTTAGTAGCAAGCACAGAAATATATATCATGCTTTTTAAGTTGTTTTAAAGAATAAAGAGGATATCTATGATTTCAAAGCTTCTAAAGGCTTCAAGATTCTGAAACTATTTATTTATTTCTGTTATGACTTTAACGGAAACATGGCCTTGTAAGAATTTTTCTTTGAAGAACAAAAACACATTTTGTTAATCCCCATAAATAAGTGGTCATCAATAAGCACTTTTAATAATTACTTTCATCTTACGAGTATTCAGCTCTTCTATAAAGCATAAAATTGGCATTTTGCGTTGTAAATAGGAGCAGTAATGCAGTGTGGCTAGCTTTACCATACTATATTGTAATAACATTTGTATTGGTTGCTGGCTACTGTAGTTTTGGGAAAATATAAATACTGCAGAAAAGTGTTTTACTGTTGGTACGTATCTGAATACTATTTGTGTTAGTCTTACCTAGGATATATCAGTGTCTTTGAAGTTGGAGCCTGTCAGATCTGCCTAGCATTGGTCAAACGTCGGCATCTCAGAGCCTTGAAAGTTTCTGTCTCTGTCCGGCAGACATTTTTCCAGAAAATCCTAACACCTGCCGAGAAAACCTAGGTTTTACAGATATACAGACAATTTCCAAAATCAACATTATAGTCCTGTATGGCACAATACGTTCACTTCAGTAGTAGTGGTGGTGGTGGTGGTGGTGGTGGTGGTGGTAGTGGTGGTAGTGGTGGTAGTGGTGGTAGTGGTGGTAGTGGTGGTAGTGGTGGTAGTGGTGGTAGTGGTAGTAGTAGTAGTAGTAGTAGTAGTAGTAGTAGTAGTAGTAGTAGTAGTAGTAGTAGTAGTAGTAGTAGTAGTAGTATCTACATGGCTGTTGTGATTACAACAAATTATTTGCTACAGCTTTGTAGGTATTGAATTATGCAATAACTCTTAAAAATTAACAATTATATCTATATATTGAAGCCGGTTTCTCTCACTATAAATTATAGCTCAAGGGAACATGAGTGCTTCATAAGCAAGGTATTTTCTAGAAGCTGTGGTGCGGATACTAACAAATTTATCTTAATTTCAATGCGTTAACTACTACATATTCAACTATAATAATCCTCGTTTGTCTTCTCAAGTTCAATTAGTTAATATATCGAAATATAAACAATCTAAACGTGAAAAAGTATTACTTTGTAATTCTTATAGGAACATGTATGACTAGCTTAGTTTATGTTATAATGATCCCCTCAGTATTACTTTTAAAACTGCAAAACAGCTAACTTAATGCTGATGGAATTGTTTCTGCCTTTTTTACATGCCAAAGAATTCACTGAGGATAAACACGAAAGATAGTTTAAATGCAAATCCGTAATTTAATGAAGATTTATGATGATAATTCAAAGTCGCCTTCCGTGTTGTAAAGTGCCCTGAAATGATTTTACAACCGTCGCCCCGAAACTGGAATAGAGAGGAACATAAACATAGAAAAGCAACAAACAGTAAATAAACGGTTGACTGTGCTTATTAGCAGCATATCTCAAGATACGAGCAGGTATTGAAATACATGAAATCTAAGAGATGGAAGAAGCTCTTCATTCAGAAGAATGAACACCTACCTGTGTTAATACTCACGTTTTTACTCGCTATATAGAATTTCAGCTATGGATAAATTCACCAATGAAGATGCTTTAGAAAAATATCATTTGGCCACACTCACATTTGTTTCCATATCTCCGATTAATATATATATTAAACGTCACCGTTACCATTATCAGGAATGCACAGAATATATGAAAATAAAAGAAGAACGCATTTGCTTCACAAAAGGTGCGATGCTTTCACGCAATCCTATAACACGCGGATTATAGAAACCTAGGAACGACAAATTTACCTATTTTAATTCAAACGTATTCTATTGCTTTATTTTTAAACTATATTTTATTTTCTAAAATTACATGCTGAAGATCACAGTACATATAAAAGTGATTCTCTTATGTTTTTAAAGAATTCTCATAGTGTATTAATGTTTACTATTCATCAGATTCATTAAACTAAATCATAGTTTAGATCTGACTTCTCTAATCGTCAGGTATTCTTAAAAACGAATGGGTTAGTCAGTAAATTACAGATGTATTGCAACTTTTAATTATCTTAATGTATGTGGCAGTAAATATTAGACATAGGAATTTCCATGCATTAAAATCAGGATGAAAGGAAATTAGCTTGAACTGTTACCGGAGCTTACGCTGTGACGTCGTAGATAACAAACCACCTCCATCCCCGTACAGTTTAAGGTGTGTACAGACCAATCACAAGACTGCGTTTAACCTACCGTCAGTGATTAATGGTAGCTGTTGCCTACGTTCTATGTTTTGATAATGGTTTGAGTGTAACTAACTTGTAGCGAACTTCTTAAGAATTCCTATGGCTGGTAATAATTATAGAAGTGATGTTTAACGTTTTTAAGCTTCCACATATAAAATATTTTTGTGGAAATAAAAACATAACAGAGAAGGGGCAGGCAGGGAGGGAGAGAGAGATGAAAACACGTCCCATGTGCAACCTTTAGAATCAGACTCAACGCTTCACTGAATGGGTAGGGTGTGGTAAAGTAAATCGAGCAGAATTTGGCAAAGAAATTCCATAAATAAACTTCTTTCATCAAAAGGCATTTACATAGCCTTCTTGGTTTTACATGTTTGGCGTCGTATGGAGACTCCATTTTCGTGACCTCTTTCATCGTTATATGCAATATGTCATATGACAGATGCCACATTCCTATTCTTCGTGGTTCTTTATTTCATTTTCCTCAGGATTTCTTTCGAAATAATGATTGTTCTCCTTTTCCATGTCCCACATCTTTATTTGGCATAAAAGTATACCGCATTCATAATCCACAAATAAATTAGGACGGCTGGAATCAATGTTACCATTTTCGAAGCGCCCTTTTCTTGCATTTGGTAGTATCAAACACAACATCAACAACAGAGATAAGGCAATATACGTATATCACCTTTTAGACCCTTAAGTCCCTTTCGAGATCACTTAGCATCACTTTAAATTTATCGAAGTTTACTTATTCTTCCTCTTGTTTAATTTTATAGTACAGAGTTGGAATATGTCCTCCATC
Source organism: Deroplatys truncata (assembly GCA_030765065.1). Lineage (NCBI taxonomy): Eukaryota > Metazoa > Arthropoda > Insecta > Mantodea > Mantidae > Deroplatys > Deroplatys truncata. Next base: position 110,288,038 of record CM060981.1, read on the forward strand.
CACTGTTTAAAAATAACCTTTGAAGCAGCTATAACCATTAAACACGACACTATGCGTACGCTTTTTCGAAAACGATATTCTTAAAGTAATATTAAATACTGTTTATTTAGTGAAATGGTTATGAATCTTGCAAGTTGGAGCACGGTTTCTTTCCAACGTGCAATGCTAAAATGATGGTTAACAACAGCAATAACCTGTAAACCGTTATGAAACTGATTTCTCCATATTCTTCAAAGACAGAATACAAATGTCTACTACATTTTCCACACACTTTTGCCTTTTGCTTAGTATATTAAGATGAACATCATCACTAGCAAGTGTTGCAGTAGCAGAACAAATTTGCTTCCTCATTAAAACTACACGAGAACCTCGTTTAGGCGGACTAAATGGGACGGAAGGTAACGTAATTAACGAAAATCCGGGTAATCCGAAAAAAGTTAAATGAATATAAGCTTTGTTATCGTTAGAGAAACTTGGATCTCTGCAAAAGCAGAAGAAAGATGAATTGAAAGCTGCGCGGATGAGACGTCTACGATCGCTATAAGCATTGTCATGAAAACCAATGAAACTTTATCTCACACGCCTTAGATTTTTCTCTATGGCAACTACCATTTATTGTTAGCCTGAAGCCGGCGTCCGACGACGATCTCTTTGCTACCTGCGGTGCCAACATTACAACCAACATTTAGGAAAGCTGTGTTCACAGAACTGTGGCCATATGGAATGTATTTTTAAATTTTCTTCCTGAAAGTGATTAACTTATTAACAGATACCATTTTATTACTGCATACTTGTACATCTTAGGCCCTGAGACAGTCCATTAGACCAATAAGCTACCAATTGTATATAAATTAATGAGGGTCAGATAAACGAGGTTGTTGAGTATCACCTTTCACATAAGCCCAAAACGCCCAAAACTTTTACCTCTTGGAGCACAAAGGGAAGCTGCGGTCGAGGAACTGTGGTCATAGTAAACATTTTTTTCAAATTTTCTTCCAGAAAGTGATTAATTTCTTACGGATACAATTCTATTACTGCATTCTTGTACATCTTAGGCCCTGTGACAGTCCATCTAACCGATATGTCACCAACCATATATAAATTAAATGTTGACAGATGAATAAATTAATAAAGGCAAAGTAGTAGTGTAATCACATGCAGAATGAGTAAGCAATAGACGTAAAAGCGTATTAAAGTTAAACCAACTACATCAAAGTATTGTGTCGAAGAATGAAGTTAAAGGGGAGTGTCACATAGCTGCTATAACCATCTTGCAAAAAACGTTTGCTTTGTCGGGAATTTGGAGAAGCTTAAATAATTAGTTGTCCAGGATAATGAGAGTTAGCGCGTCGGTGATGACACGAAATGAAAATGCTAGTGCTCATATTCTTCTAACTTAAGGACATATTAGCTGGGCCCATGCTGTTTAAGAAGGTACACGTGTTATTCTTAAAGTATTCAGAGAGGAGGACCCACACGGACATAGACGCAAGCGGCAGTAGGAGTCAGCGCACTTTTCGACAAACGAAGATATACACAACATAGTGAGGATTTCTCTGTACCGAGGCTGGAGAGTAACCCGTACCATTTAGGTAATTATTGTTTTTCTTGGTAAAAGAATAAGTTAAGCATTGTGTCTCTGCGACAGACAACAAGCGAACCGGACCATCCTTAAGATTTCTCTGCATCGGAACAGATGTGTAGAGTGTTACATTTTCGTAGTAAATGAATAAGTTGAACATCTAACCGTCTAACATTACACTCCTTGCAATCATGAACATAGACGAGGTTAGCTATTTTATGTGGCGAGTGGGAAGGGGCAGTGTTGAAAGGATAATTATAATAAAGAGTATCGAACCACATTTCGTTCATCACAAGCAATCCAAGATCAAGCCCCGTAGAAATCAAAGTAGAATCTCTTACAGTGCTCTATCAACATCATACATATTGCGGGTAGACTAATGGCTAATTAAGTTATTATCGCAGATATTTGACTACATTGAGCTATAAGGGGTTGAAACTTATGTATATTACTTTTGGGTTCGCTGATTTGTAAAGATTTTGAGTAATTAGGCCTCGGCTGTGTCAATACTAAGTCGAGCAATACTGTTATCGGGGTATGATGTGGGTAGGGAAAGTTTAGTTCCAATAACCTACAAATAATAAGATCAACGGTTCAATTTAACAAAATCACTTTTCTCTTTTATTCATATAAACACCCTGCCGTCAGCACTACTAAACACTGTTTCACATATAAATGCATATGGTTGAAGCTGTAAGTCAATGTTGAAATATTAAGATGCCTTTATTTCGAACACGTGTAGTAAACCGTTGAATTTTCTAAGTTTACTATCTAACTTGAATACTTTAAGACTTGTACTACATATTTATATCCCTGACATACTTAGGTTGTGTATATTCACGCTGTAGTGTTTTTATTAATCTAAGTACATTTTCCGTGGAACTTAATTATTCTAAATTCACTACTCTATCAAGACATTACACGCCTGCACCAAAAGAGATTTACAACACAACTAACTTGGCTTGGGTACGCTCTTCCTGGCGTCCTATACTTAAATTTTTAAATCTTCTATCATCTCACTCTCATTGGCTACTTACGTACTAGCAGAAAACTGTTGAGTTTCACTTACACGTGTATTCAAAATTCTTACGTTAGCAACTTCTCTGCCGTTGACTGTTAAAGAAATTTCTTGAAGCATCTTCCCTATTGTATTCCCACACAAGGTTAACGCTATTGTTACTTCTCCTAGGGTTTGCTTTTATGGTTGTCGTCTTTATACAAATTGTTGCCTTTCTAACATCTTACACCTTCAACTTTTCTACACGTAAATACATTGCATACAAAATATTTTATCCTTATTTCTAATAATATGGTATACACTATATTTTACATACATAAGTACACATATTATTAATCAGTTGTTGGCGTGTTACTACTTTATGGCATTAATATACATATTATCCTTGTGATAATTGCTTAAGGCCAGAAATACTGCCTCAATATCCTCTCACCCTTTCCAGAGTACACCACAGGCGAGCCTCATTCCGCTTTGTTTGCGTAAAAAGTGTAAAACCGAAGAAGGCACACACGTACTTTTCTATGTTACTCTTGTGCTCAAAGATTTCTGCGTCCATTTGAAGAATATGTCAGATTAACTTTTAATTTAAAACACCTTAGCATTATCTATGTTGTCAAAAGCTAAAAGAAACAATTAAATCGAATTGGGCGAACACTTGTTACTTAAACGAAATAAACTCTCACATATTATAGGTATAATTACTGAAATATTTAATCCTAGATCTGAGTCATTACTACACATCCGAAAACATAGGGTTCGACAAGATTACAAATTAAAAAGCAAAATTTGTGGAATAAGTAATAAATGTAAAAGAGATAATGTTATTGTTCTTCCGAATATCAGTTTGAGGTGCCACAGTGATTATTAATTTATTACTCGCTGTTCCTAAGTAGAGACATTTGCTAAAACCACATATATAAAGCGGCTATACAACAAATTGTACAACATTATCAGCAGCTATATATGAAAATCTTGTGTTTCTTGTCTTTTTTGTTGAAAAAACTACTATGTAGTGTTTTAATAGTGATTCTTCTTCAGTGTCGATTTCGGATATCTTGACCAATTTTTCAACAGAGACCTTTTTATTCTCTTTCTCCGAGTAGCGTTTGCCTTTTGTATTCCACAATATGGGCATTCATGATATAAATAGTTAAATACTCACTCATGAATACTCGCTTTTCGCACTGTTTTCAAGTCCGCTATAATGCTCTACGAGCTACGTTCATATTTTTGAAATGTACATGTAGGGTTAGAGATTAGTGAAACCTAACGCTGGAACTAGGCCTGAGGAATGCTCAAATCTGCTCGCAAACACACCTGTATACGCGTTGAGAAATGGCTAATTCACTAATATTCACTAATTCATTTGAGACGTACAAGACGAAAATTCCACACAGAACGAATCAAGCAAAACGAACACTAAGATGGCCCAATATGGAGGACTCTTTGGAATAAGTTACATCGGGGGATGTTGATAAGTTATCTTTTACTACAACCACTGCAAGATTACCACTACATAATATATAAGCACATTAGCCTTATTTAAATGCATCCGAGGAAAGCTTGCCACGAGCTTCCTTACTTAAGTGATAAGTTTTTATTCATTCGCTCTTTCTTAAAAAATAGATGTTGGGTATTCAGAGAAAGACACAAGTACATTATGCTTAGTTGAACTGTGGTTCATTTGCGCAGAAGAGCCAAAGCCGAGAAATGTATCAATCAGAAAATATGATTCAGGTTGCTCAGTCAATTTCAACCAAGGCATCCTGGAGAAGTAATTCTTATATTATTACTTATAGCTCTTCATTTCGGTTAAGATAGAGTGGCAATTAAATTAATATGTTGCTTTCGCTTTCGAAACATATTTTAATGAATGACCTTGGTATTGGTAGTATGAATAATAATAATAATAGAATAATTATTATTATTACCGTTATTATTATGTGTATTGTCATACTATTCTCATAAAAATCTTTATTACATTAGACAGATCAATACACTTTATTTGTCAAAAACGGTGAACAGAACAGTAGTATATATATATAAAGGGACTCTGGCACACTTTTGCGTTTATATGGGAAAGGATAGGGGAAAAGAGAGCCTTCAAGGAGGAAAATGCGTTTATATGGGCGAGACAGGAACAACGAGGGTCGATGCTAGGTTATACAGAGTTTGAAGGATTGGGGATGCGCTTTATATGAGAGAGGAGGAGATACGAGGGGAAGTGCTAGGCTAGATGGAGTTGGAGGTGCGGAGTACACGTTTATATGGGAAAGATAGGGAAAGCGTGAACAGATGATAGGCTAGACAGATGCTGAAGCAGGGGGATGTGGCCATTTATACAGGAGAGATAGGGAATACGAGGAGAGGGACTAGACTATACAGGGCTGGAAGGGTAGAATACGGCTTTTAAATGGGAGAGCATAGCAAACCGAGGAGAGGTATTAGGCTAGGAAGGTTTGAATGACAGAGTATGCGTTTATATGGCGAGACGAGAAAAACAAAGGTAGATGCTAGGTTGAGAGTGTCTTCAAAGAGGAATATGTGTTTATATGAGAGAGATACGCAAAACGATGAGAGATGCAAGGAGAGAGGGATACGCTTTAAACGGAAGAGAGGGGAAACATTGTCGCGGTAACTTTCGTGTTATCTTATATGCTGAGCGCCTGTTATTGTTTTACTATTTTTAATTTTGAGTTCTTTCTCCTCCGGCTAGCTATTATTACGCAGTCGAGCAAATCTCTTGAACAGGGTGTGTAAACGGTAAGGAGCTGTTACTAAAAGATAACACTGATAAAAGAATTTGTTTTTACACCTTTATTGCCGTCACACTTCATTATTGTCACATATTTACTCTTGATACACACCCGACTGAAACTGTTATATTTTCGAATGTAACTATAATTACTTATTTGTCGCACATTATTAATTCGTGTATTTGACATTGCATATCTAGCTTTACGACGCAAGAGATTCTGTAGAATTGCGCTACGTATAACCCGTGGATGATTCTGTTGAACTGTGCGACGTGTAACCCGTGAATGATTCTATTAAACTGTGCGACGTGTAACGCGTGAATGATTCTGTTGAACTGTGCGACGTGTAACCCGTGAATGATTCTGTTGAACTATGCGACGTGTAACCCGTGAATAATTCTGTTGAACTGCGCGTTACCCGTCTCTGGCTTCAGAATTTATACTCCCTCGCCCCGATATGCCTAAACATTATAACAGAGCTGCTATTGGTTAATAAAGCGCGCCAACATTAGCGTCTATTTTTATATCCAATCAAAATTATGAACACATGTGCTCTAGGGAAGATATTCCCTCCATTTCTAAAGAAAAGCGCGCTAATCTGACGTCATTTGTTTGTCTCTTATAATTGATAAATAACTCACCCTCTCGCTCATTGTTACCCACTCCTATTGTCAGTTTCAGTGAGGCCGTGTAAACTTATTTCCTAACAATGCTTATAATTAACAAACATCTCAAATCACTGTCATACAATAATGTTAATTTACACTACAATCACTCTGGCATTTAAAGTGTTGTGATATAAAATACTGCCACAACGTGGAGAGATGCTAGGATAGACAGAGTAAAAGACAGAATGTGTTTTATTTGTGAGAGAGATAGCAAACCTAGTAGAGGTATTAGGTTAGGAGGGTTTAAATGGTTGAATATGCGTTTACATGGAGAGACAAGGAAAACCAGGATAGATGCTAGGTTGAGAGAGCCTTCAAGAAGGAAAATGCATTTATAAGCATTTATTTATAGTCTAGACAGAGGTTCAGGAGTAGAGTATGTGTTTATATGGGAAAATGTGGAAAACGGGAAGAGATACTAGACTAGACAGAGGCTGAAGGAGGGGTAATGTAGGTTTATACAGGTGAGGTAGGAAACCTAGAAGAGATGCTAAATATGAGAGGGATAGGCTTTATACGGAAGAGATGGGGGAAACGTGGAGAGATATTGGAATAGACAGAGTTAAAAGAGGAAGAGGATTAGACCGTAGAGACACCACTAATTGAAGTTTACAGATGTTTTGACACCCTTTGGCGGTATTTTCCCGACCGGCGCTAAAGTTCTAAAATCTCTGTTTCATAACATCATTTAGACTTATTAAGTTCAAGATTTATACCTCTAACGTCCCGGGATCATGCCTCTAAAGGGTTGCACGCAGACCCTCGATCGAAATACCCCGCCACGTGTATTTTGATTGATTAATGTAAATAAGTGTAATTATTGTAACCCGGTTAGTATCACAAGTATTCATGGTATTTCAGAACAGCGATTCATACCAGTGCTATTTAAGGTAATTTCGCATGATTCGGGTAGTATCACAGGCATTTTAGTCATTTTAACAGGTAATTCAGGTAGCGTCACAGGTATTCATAGTAATATAGAGGGTAATTAGAGTATAAACATTTCTCATCCATGCTACATCACTTTTATATACTTGTTTCTAAATCTTACAAACGTTTTATATGTTAATCAGATAGTGTGCGAGACGGGGAGGATAAACTATATGTCGGTTTACAGTGAAAGTATATAGAAGAATACGCCGTAACCTATTCCTACCTTGCATACTCTAGATCATATTCTCATTATCTATTCAATCCTATCACGTCTAACCTAACCAACCTAACAAGACGTAACGCCACGTAGCCAGGTAACAAAACGCAACGCGACGTAACCATGTAACTTGGCGTAACACCGCGTAACATAACAGCATAACACAACATAAGAAGTAAACACATGACGACTTCATACTACGCAACATAAGCACGTAACCACGTGACAAGACGTAACAAGACTTCACACTACGTAACATAAGCACGTAACCACGTGACAGGATGTAACCAACGTAAACGTAACCACTTAAGAAACGTAAGAACAACTCTTAACCCACCCATTGCTAAGACAATCTAAGCTAAACATCCTTCATAACTTAGACAATCAGTATGCGAGCCGAGCCGAGCCTAGCCTAGCCTAGCCTAGCCTAGCCTAGCCTAGCCTAGCCTAGCCTAGCCTAGCCTAGCCTAGCCTAGCCTAGCCTAGCCTAGCCTAGCCTAGCCTAGCCTAGCCTAGCCTAGCCTAGCCTAGCCTAGCCTAGCCTAGCCTAGCCTAGCTTAGCTTAGCTTAGCTTAGCTTAGCTTAGCTTAGCTTAGCTTAGCTTAGCTTAGCTTAGCTTAGCTTAGCTTAGCTTAGCTTAGCTTAGCTTAACCTAACCAATCTCAGACAACCCTCTCATCATCTATTCTACTCAGTCATCGTCTAACCTAATCTTACTAACCAGAGATAACCTTGAGTTTCTTGTAGTAAAATTGCGATGCTTTATTCAGGTTTTATTGTTTGAGACCTTGAGAGAAGCTTTACTTCAACATACCTTTATTTTAGTTCGCTGTAGGTGCCCCTCCCCTTTATCTAGGCTTGAGACTAGCACCAGGATTGCTCTTAATGGTAGGGTTAACACCTTCCCTCCCATATTCTTATTCTTCTTTCTTCATCAGGCGTCTGCTAGCTGCATACACCGTACATGAGTAAACTTTTTTTTAAGATTGTAGACTCACAGAGAAAATCTTCATCTTCGACTTACATTCTCTTATGCACTATTTGTAATGCTGTAATGTCCATATACATATGTCATGTTATCGTCGACAATAACTCTTATCATCTTATGGAGTCAATGTAATTTTATTTACTTGCACTGTGGCAAGAGCATTCTCCCGGGACAGGATCAAATTCATGGGTGCTCTTTTGATTTCTCTTATGATTTTTCATGAATGAATGAATGAAACAGTGTGCATATACATAAGCTTCAGGTTTTCAGCTCCATAATACGGTAACAACACATCATAGTGATAGTGGTGCATTAATATCTTGAAGATGTCCAACAAACTCATTCGAATGTATATAGGCTAGTTGAACACAATCTGTCGGGATGCCATATGCACAACAGCTAGGTTGGTAGCATATATTGTTCCATCGATAAACGTAGGCTTGGCAATTAAGTTTTCCAGAGTCTTCTCGTTTGTCACCTACCGTTTATCCACATGATTACGTAGGTTCTCTATAGTTTTTCCGAAAATAGCATTGTTGAACAGTTTGTAGAGATCCTTCACAAATTCATTTGCAGCCTGTTGTCGCAGTCTGTTGTTAAATTCCACATAAGGAATTGCGACTGTCGGAATTGTAGCACACGATGGATTTTTGTTAGGCGTAGTCCATGATTGACATCTTGCTTCAAAGCCCTGTAATGTACTGCATACTTCTTTCGAGGTCCAAGATAAGGTATCAGTTTCTTTGTAGTGGAATCCTTAAGTTTTATACACTCAGTCAGGAAAGGCAGGTCGTTGGGTAGATCGTGAAGTTCTGCAGGATACTCGTTGTCAACTTCTAATACGTATCCATGAGGATCATCTTGTTGTGGTCCTTCTAAGTCGATTTTTTCAGCTGACACCCACTCAAATCCACATAAGGGAGGGCATGGTACATGGCCTAAGCGTATTGGTTATAGGCGTCCTCATATGTAATAAATTGGTTTGGTCCCGACGGATCATACTTCTCCATGTAGGCGTTGTTTGCTTCGGCATACCGGTGTGAAACTTGGCATAAACCTCCTCTTATGTCTGATTATGCCATGAGTAATTGGTCATAATCCTGTAACAATTCCAGCTGAATTCCTGTATACAGCAACATGGCGTCCATGTAAGCCCTGAAGAAGTAAAATAAGATGTTTTCCTAGAAACGGATCTCGACTCTATGTTGGAAACGAAAATGAAGAAGTTGGTTACTGAAATGAAAGAATTACAAATTAAGTGTAGCAACTGGGCTCTGCTTACTGTGGAAGGGGTTTGCCTTCGTATTAACAAGTACAGTCAGTTACGAGGATGTAGCTACATACCCCTGCCACCATCTGTTGAAGCAAGAAAACCTGCATTAACATCCAGAATTATAACGATGAGCTGTGTTTTATGTATCCTGTATTAGCCAAACTCGTTTAGAAGGATGCACAACGCGTGAGCCAATACGAAAATCTTTAAAATAAATACGACTTCAGTTGGGTTTCCTAACATATGCCACTGTCTCAAATACCTAAACTTTAGAAGCTTAACATATGTCTATCAACTTCTTCGGCCTGGATGAGAAGCATGAAGTGTATCCGATAAAGGTCGCAAAGACTGAACTACCTGAACATCGTAACCTCCTACTATTGAGTGACAGTAGTGGAAAACATCACTACATATATATGAAGAAGTTTAAAAAAACCTATTCTGTCAGAAAACTAAAAGCAAGGAATGTGTGTATAACCGTAGGCGTTGTTTTACACACTTTGATGGTCGATATAACCGAAGTGGACTGGAAAAACTGCAAGAACATGCTGCCATATGTAATCAACTTGGTGCTTCAAGGGTAGTTATGCCTACCAAGGAGAAATCCATTGTACAATTTAAAAATTTTAAAAGCATGTTCAAACTACCCTACGTCATCTATGCAGACCTTGAAAGCATTCTCGCACCATTTCATAGTGTATCCCCAATCCTGAAACTTTATATACAACCCCTTATCAGCAGCATGTATCCATGAGCTTCTGCGTTTACGTTAAACCTCATCCGATGTTGAACATCTGGAAACTGGTCTTTCTAAGCATTCCTATGTATAGCCTGATGTTGTTACCGCTCAGACGTTTATGGAATACCTGACTTCCCTTGCAATGGAAATTAATAATATATACAAATCTGCCATGCCTCTAAAATTTATAGCTCAAAAGCAAATGGATTTGCTCCTCTACTGTATGCTAATTGTGAGGAAAAACCTTTTATTGAAGAGAACTACAAAGTACGCGACCATGATCACATCAGTGGTGAATATCGTGGAAGTATACATAATGAATGTAATTTAGCTTGCAAAACACCTAAATATATTCCAGTCTTCATGCACAACCTCAGTGGGTATTACTCAAACTTCATTGTTAAAGAGACGGGATGCACAAGTGAGCGGGTGGAAGTAATTCCTAGCTCTGAAGAAAGCTATATATCATTCTCTTAGTATGTGGGAGATATAAATCTTCGGTTTGTGAATAGCTTTTGGTTTCTCAGTACAAGCTTAGATAAGCTGGTGAAAAATCTAGCATCGTACCCTGAAACACTGAAGCACTTCGGAGAAGACAAGTTGAATATGATGAATAAGGGGGTATTTCCCTATGATTATTTCACTTCATGGGATGTTTTGAACGAATCCTGCTTGCACCCAAGGACTCCTACAATAGATTAAATGAAGAATAAATTAGTGGTGCTGACTAGGATCATGCTAGAAATGTATGGGAGCTGCTTAATGTAAGAAATCTGGGTTAGTACAGCAACCTCTACTTAACCTCGTATGTACTTCTTCTAGCTGAAATCTTTGAGACATTTAGAGATCAAACCCTTAAAACATACAAAGTCGACCCTGCCCATTATTTTATCTCTCCAGGGCTTACATGGGACGCCATATTACTGTATTCAGGAATTCAGCAAGAATTGTTACAGGATTATGACCAATTACTCATGGTGGAATCAGGCATAAGATGAGGTATATGCCAAGCTCCCACCGGTATGCCGAAGCAAACAACGCCTACATGGAGAATTATGGTCCGCAGAGACCAAACCAATTTATTACATACGAGGACGCCAATACCCAATATGGTTGAACCATTTGCCACGCCCTCCCTATGTGGATTTATGTGGGTGTCAGCTGATAAAATCGACTCAGAAGGACTACAACAAGATGATCCTCATGGATAAATATTAGAAGTTGACATCGTGTAACCTGCAGAACTTCACGATTTACACAACGACCTGCCTTTCCTGTCTGATTGTATAAAGCCTAAGGACTCAACTACAAAGCAACTGATACCTTATCTTGGACCTCGAAAGAAGTATGTAGTACATTACAGGGCTTTGAAGCAAGGTGTTAATCATGGACAACGGCTAATAAAAATCCATCGTGTGCTACAATTCCGACAGTCGCAATTCCTTATGTGGAATTTAAGAACAGACTACGACTTCAGGCTGCAAGTGATTTTGAGAAAGATTTCTACAAACTTTTCAACAATGCTATATTCGGAAAAACTATGGAGAACCTGCGTAATCGTGTGGGTATAAGGTTGGTGCGAAACGAGAAGACTCTGGAAAAGTTCGTCGCCAAGCCTACGTTTATCGATCGAACAATATATGCTACCAACCTAGCTGCTGTGCATATGGCATCCCGATCGACTGTTTAACAAGCCTATATACATTGGAATGAGTGTGTTGGACATCTCCAAAATATTAATTCACCACTATCACTATGATGTGTTGTTACCGTATTATGGAGCTGAAAACCTGAAGCTTATGTATATGGACACTGATTCATTCATTCCTCGAGTGAGAACTGAAGATGGGTACATTGATAAGCTACGTTTTCTTGAGCACCTAGATACAGCTGATTAACCTACAAGCCTATATGCTATTCAGCTCTAAACAAAAAGTGCTTGGGAAATTTAAAGATGAGGATAATGGTCACATCATCCAGTGCTTTGTCGGACTACGACCAAAGATGTATGCACTGGATATCCACGCCTCAATGATAAAACAGTGATTAAAGGCATGAAACTAGTGCTATTAATCAGTGCGTCACATTCGAGAGTTATACTGACAGTCTTAAAACCAGAGAAATCATAAGAGCGCCAATGAATCCGATCCTATCCTGGGAGCATGCTCTTGTCACATTGCAAGTGAATAAAATTACATTGACTCAATACGATGACTCATGTACGGTGTATGCAGAAAGAAGAATAAGAAGATGGGAGGGAAGGTGTTAACCCTGCCATTAGGAGCAATCCTAGTACTAGTTTCAAGCCTAGATAAAGGGAAGAGGCACCTACAAAGAACTAAAGTATAGGTATGTTGACTTAAAGCTTTTCTATTAAGACTCTCAAATAATAAAACCTGAATAAACATCGCAATTTCACTAAAAGAAATTCAAGGTTATCTCTGGTTAGCCATATTAGGTTAGACGATGACTGAGTATAATAGGTGATGAGAGGATGGTCTGGGATTGGTTAGTTTAAGATTGGCTAGGACCGCGTAATGATTGTCTAAGTTATGAAGGGTGGGTTAGTTTATATTGTCTTAGCAATGGGTTGGTTACATGTTGTTCTTACGTTTTATTACGTGGTTACTTTTACTGGTTACGTCTGGTTACGTCGTGTTACGTTTATGGTTACGACATGTCACGTGGGTTACTGGTTACGTGCTTATGTTACGTGGTGCTACGTACTTGTGTCACGTGGTGTTACGTTGGTTACATATTGTCACGTGGTTACGTGCCTATGTTACTAGTGTGACGTCTTGTTACGTCTTGCCACGTGGTTCCTTGTTTATGTTACGTAGTGTGACGTCTTGTCATGTGTTTACATGCTTATGTTATGTTGTGTTACGCTGTTATGTTACGCGGTGTTACGCTGTGTTACGTGGTTACGTCGCGTTACTTTTTTACCTGGATACGTGGCGTTACATCTTGTTAGGTTGGTTAGGTTAGACGTGATAAGATTGAATAGATAATGAGAAGATGATCTAGAGAATGCAAGGTAGAAATAGGTTACGGCGTATTCTTCTATATACCTTCACTATAAACCGATATACAGTTTATCCTCCCCGCCTCGCACACTATTCGTTTAACATATAAAAAGTTTGTAAGATTTAGAAACAAGTATATAAAGGTGATGTAGCATGGATGAGAAATGTTTATACTCTAATTACCCTCTATATTACTATGAATACCTGTGACGCTATCTGAATTACCTGTTACAATGACTAAAATGCCTGTGATACTATCCGAATCACGCGAAATTACCTTAAATAGCACTGGTATGAATCGCTGCTCTGAAATACCATGAATACTTGTGATACTAACCGGTTTACATTAATTACACTTATTTACATTAATCAATCAAAATACACACGGCGGGGTATTTCGATCGAGGGTCTGCGTGCAACCCTTTAGAGGCATGATCCCGGGACGTTAGCGGTATAAATCTTGAACTTAATAAGTCTAAATGAAGTTATGAAACAGAGATTTTAGAACTTAAGCGCCGGGGGACTTCACCCCCAGTGTCGGGAAAATACCGCCAAAGGGTGTCAAAACATTTGTAAGCTTTAATTGGTGTTATCTCTGCGGTCTAAACCTCTTCCTCCTTTAACTCGGTCTATGCTAACATCCCTCCACATTTCCCCTATCTCTTTCATATAAAGCGTATGCCTCTCTCCTTCAGCATCTGTCTAGACTAGCATTTCTCCTAGGTTTCCTACCTCACCTATATAACCTACATTCCCCCTCCTTCAGCCTCTGTCTGGCCTAGCATCTCTCCCGTTTTCCATATTTTCCCATATATCCGCATACTCTACTCCTCAAACTCTGTCTGGACTAGCACCTCTCCTCGTATTCCCTACTGCTCTCATATAAATGCATTTCCCTCTTTGATGTCTCTCTCAACATAGCATCTATCCTCGTTTTCCTTGTCTCTCCATGTAAACGCACACTCTACCATTGAAACCCTCCTAACGTAATACCTCTCCTCGGTTTGCTATTTCTTTCTCAAATAAAATACATTCTGCCTTTAACTCTGTCTGTCCTAGCATCTATCCACGTTTCTCTATATCTTCCGTTTAAAGCGTATTCCTCTCCTCTTCAGCATCGATCTAGCCTAGCATCTCTCCTCGTTTTCCCTATCTCTCTCATAGGGACGATTTTCCTCCTTGAAGTGTCTCTTAACCTAGCATTTACTTTCGTTTTCCTCGTCTCTTCATATAAACGCATGCTCTGTCATTCAAACCTTCCTGGCCTAATACCTCTCCTCGGTTTGGTAGTTCTCCCATATAAAAGCCATATTCTACGCTTCCAGCCCTGTATAGTCTAGTACCTCTCCTAGTATTCCCTATCTCTCCTGATAGAAGTCCATATTCCCCTTCCTCCAGCATCTGTCTAGTCTATCATTTGTTCACGTTTTCCCTATCTTACCCATGTAAACGTACACTCCGCACCTCACACTCCGTCTAGGCTAGCACTTCTCCTCGAATCCCCCCTCTCTCATATAAAGCGCATCCCCACTCCTCCAACCCCTGTGTAACCTAGCATCGACCCTCGTTGTCTCTATCTCTCCCATATAAATGCATTTTCCTCCTTGAAGGGGTCTCGTTTCCACTATCCTTTCCCATATAAACGCAAAAGTGCGCCAGAATTCCTCAATATGTGCTACTCAGAACGCATATTATATTCTGCATATAATTTTCCTAAGTAGCCTTTAACGAATGTATAAGCATTTAATTTTATCATTTTGTGCAATGGTAATGCAAGGCACAGAATTGTTTAGTACCCAGGCTGCTGAATGAAAGAGAAATAAGGTTCGCTACACCAAACGGATGAGTTTGGACGTTTAAGTTTGTGTTTAACTTCTATTCGTTAATTTTTCGTTAAATATGAGCCAATAATGGAAAGCTAGAACCAGACGACTGAAAAATCAATGCCATCACCGGCATCTGAACCACGGATCTCACGGTTTCCGTTCGGTTGCTCTAACAGCTTTCCAACCTTGTCCAACGTACAGCTTGTGTGGAAGCACAATTAATTCCAAGAGCCAATAATCTTAGAAAGATGTTCGCATGTTTTGGATTCGCTAGATCTTAAAACGTGTATTTTCGGTATATTTTTATATTAAATTCAATAATTCCTGTAATTATGTAAACAACAGAGAACGCAATTATGTGAAGATGCATGTGATAATAATTAGAATTTAAAAGGAATACATGGAAGTTTACAGATGCTCTGTAGTAGCAGGAGAAGCGAGGGATTAATGCCTATGAATAAGAAGCAAGTACGAAAATAAATCTACTAAAACGACTGAGACTTTACTGCAAATAGTCACTATACATCTTATATCTGAGGTGTATTTGCGGGAACTTTAAGTGAAACTAATATGAGTTGGAATAGATTGAAGTGGATTAAGGGTGTGGGACGTGGGTAGATGAAGTGATGAGGTGTAGATGTCGCCGTTGTCCCCTGGTGAATACTCTCGAAGCTCTTGTAGATTCAGATGCTGTAAACTTTTAAACGGTCAGCTTGAATTTACCACGCCTCTCACAAAGTTGATATTGCAAGTTAGTGTCTAGCGTAGCAGAACTGACTTTTACGTCGATAATTGTTTATTCCGTAATTTTTAGTAATGCTAGCCTATGTAAAATGCGTAGTATAATGTTTGAATGTTTCTTCATGTGCACTGTATTTTAAGATATTCTTAAAATTCTACTAGCTCTAATCGTGATAATATTGACTTATATCTCGGGTTGGTCGTCTATGGGAAGGTAAGATGTTTACTATTTAAATAATGGATCCAATAAATTAATTTTTCACTATAACGTATTCTCTTTTATTTGTTCAAAATGCTTTACGAGGAAGAATGGGTAATACTTGAATCAAATATTTATTTACATTTAAGCTTTACTTTTTTGTAGACTGTCTCTTGTATTATTATAATCAAGTATTTAATATTTATTGTTCAGAATATTTAGCCCTTCACGCAGCGAATTAGTACAGTTATTTCGCTTTTGTTGTAGGCGTCTTCTTTCGCTGTAAAAAGTTTTCTAAAAATCTTATAGTTGAAAGTTGTTTACTTTAAGCTAGCCTGATTGCTATCAAACCTAAAACAAATTAATGCATTTTAAAAATCTTGTATGGAATAATTTACATATTCTTAAGAATAATATATTTACAATCATATTATACATGGAACATATTATCATTTTGTCTCATATTTTATGTTTCACTATTTATTCAATGTTTTTATTTCTTTCAGTATATCAATAAATTCAATTGTAATTAACAATTTAAAATATATGAATGCTCAAGGCAAATTTTAAGACACAAATGGTGTTTTAAAACAATAATATGATAATAATAACGTACAATGCATACATAAACATATAATACTCCTTATCCACTCCACTGGATGTCGGTTTTAGAATTTGTTGGCAACTTTATAAATTATGTTACATGTTTTACTAATATCGCTTCAACCTTCTCTAACCTGGTCTACCAAGCTACTCTAAGCAGCTAAAAGTTTATTACTACAAGGTGCTTTCATTAAAACATGTACCTTCACTCACGTTATTTGTATTGTCGTGAACGTGATTCGGCGACGTGGGGGATAGTTATTTGAGGGTGGTAAAAGGTAGGCAGATGGTAGAGCAATAATAACAACGGGATTTAAATTAAAACTAATATATTAAGAAAGATTAAGTAATTTGTTGGTTGTGCATGTTTGGTTTACAAAGGTGGGGGTTTGCAATATATTCCATTAATCCTGGCCAATGTTATTCTGATTATGGGGTTACTAATACAAAGCCTTACATTAAGAAATGTGTCGTGGTGCGTCTAGGCGTGGTAAGAGATGAAGTGGTCGAAGTGGTAGCCGGATGAGCCCGGAGCCGCGCCTCAAGACGCACACAACAATGTAGAGGTTCCCCCCGACGGTCAAAGACAAGACGGTTGGGTCTACAGTCCTTTAAATAGATTTAGCGGCGTGCCGGAAGGGCATTCCAACATGGTGGCCGTTCTCCCAATATGGAGAACCAAAGCCCTGATAGTGGGTAGACTTAGCCAAACAGCACCGAATGCTTAAATGTTCTAGAATATCCGGTGTGACGTCAAAGTGCGAATGTGCACATAGACCAACGAAAGTTGGTGGCATCAAAAAGTCCACTGGGAGTGCTATCGGAAGAGGCTAGTCACTTCAATTACTTAATCAACTTATAACAAAGCTTGTGTTTTTCCAAGAATATGTAAGAATCAAATCCCAATAAATTCAGATTAATTAATTCTTAATTAATAAAATATTATTAAAACAATATAAGTTAAAGTCTCGCAAATGACACATGCGACAGTATCATTCTTAATTCATTTCAGAAAAATGCAAACTTTTCCTAATTCTTATCATACATATATGTTCATGTGTAGTGACTCCTCTCTGTATCCGTCTTCACTTTAAAGGTATTATAATATCGAACTTAACTGAGAGAAGTTACTTATTTTAATATGAGGAAGAAAACCTCATGCTACAGTTTACATGTTCTAGCATGTTTGAGCATTTTTCGTTTTTACAGCTTTATAATATTTAAAATATTCACTAATTTTTTCAATTTCATTTGTGGTGTTTACAAAAGTATTTTACGTGCATACAGCACAACGATTTTCTTTTTACTTTCTCTACTACGTTTAGTAAGTAGTGGAAGTATTCTATTCCACCAAAAAATTCGATATCGAGATTTCACCGGAAATACGTGAGACCCCTGAATCAAACAAAAATTTTTTTGGAAACATGTCTGTATGTGTGTCTGTGTGTCTGTAAACAGCACAACTCAGAAACGAACAGGCGGATAAACACCAAACTTGGGATTTAGGTTCAGTATCTTCCAGAGATGCGACACGAAGGTTTACAACAAAATTCCCCCATCCCAGATTACCCTTTACATGGAACATTTTTCGAAAATTTTAATTTTCACAAAAATGGCTCTAACGATTTTGATTAAAATATCATACGTTTAAGATATTTTCATAACAAATAAAATGTATATCGCGAATTTTCTGGAAAAGTCTCCAAAAGTATTCTTCATTGTAAACGACTTTTGCATAAATGGTAAACCATAAGAGATAGGCAAAATTGTATTACACAACAAATGTAGATCGCGTTAAAATACACAACACAGTTTTTTGTGGAGTGAACAATTTTCGAGATATTACTTGTTACTCCCTTAAATTTTCCAATACTTATACTTTTTCTCAAATGGAATTCATTATTCATTTTTACTTCCTTTACTACGTATAGTAAGTATGGGAAGTATTGTATTCCACCCAAAAATTCGATACCGAGATTTCACCGGAAATACATGTTTTGAGACATGCATTTTTGGAAAAATGTCCGTGTGTGTCTGTCTGTGTGTTTGTATGTCTGTGTCTGTGTCTGAGTGACTGTGAACAGCATAACTCAGAAATGAACAATCGGATAAACACCAAACTTGGTATTTAGGTTCACTATCTTCCAGAGATGCGACACGAAGGTTTTCAAGAAAATCCCCCCACCCCAGACTACCCTTTACATGGAACATTTTTCGAAAACTTTTAATTTTCTCAAAAATGGCTATAACGATTTTGCTTAATATATCATATGTTTAAGATACTTTCATGACAAATAAAATGTATATCTTGAATTTTCTGGGAATGTCTCCAAAAGTATTCTTAATTGTGAAGGAATTTCCCATAACTGGTAAACCATAAGAGATAGACAAAGTTTTACTACAAAAAATGTAGATCGCCTTAAAATATACAATTTATGTCATACATTTTTTTGTTAAGTGAACCATTTTCGAGATATTGCTTGTTATTCCCTTAAATTTTTCAATACGTATTTTCTCAAAAGGGAAATCGTTATTCATTTTTTGTTTTGGATATGCAAAAAGTATTAATCTGTGGCAAAGAGAATGGTGCTGCACCTAGCAACCAGCTATTAAGATATATGTCGATGCTTAAAGGCTACTGTATTTACATATTGCCCTTGCAAATACAAACAACGAGAACTTAGTAGGCCTTAAGCGATATTCAAATATTTTTAGATCTGGTCACTATGTTTAAAATGTAATTCTCTTTTCATGTCAAAAGATCGTTTCTGCAAATGTTTATCTTGATTAATATGAAATAGATGGAGAATAATAGTTTGTAAAAATAGTTTGTACAAGAGTAGAGAAAGTCATGTGAGTGTAACACATCAGCGTTTCACTTTCTCTACCACGTATAGTAAGTGGGGGAAGTATTATTTGCCACCCAAAAATTCGATACCGAGATTTCATCGGAAATATATATTTAAAGACCCCCTGAATCCAAAAAAAAAAGGATTTTTGGAAACATGTCCGTGTGTGTGGCTGTGTGTGTTTGTGTGTGTGTGTGTGTGTGTGTGTGTGTGTGTGTGTGTGTGTGTGACTTTGAACAGCATAACTCAGAAACGAACAGTCGGATAAACACCAAACTTGGTATTTAGTTTCAGTATCTTCCAGAGATGCGACACGACGATTTTCAAGAAAATCCCCCACCCCAGATTACCCCTTACATTGAATATTTTGCGAAAATTTTAATTTTCTCAAAAACGACCCTAACGATTTTGATTAAAATATCATATGTTTAAGATATTTTCAAGAAAAATGAAATGTATATCTCGATTTTTCTGAGAATGTCTCCAATATATTCTTTATTGTGAACGACTTTTGCATAACTGCTAAACCATAAGAGATAGACAAAATTTTACTGCACAAAAAATGTAGATCGCGTTAAGATACATAATTTATGTTATATACATTTTTTGTTGAGTGAACCATTTTCCAGATATTGCTTGTTATTCCCTTAAATTTTTCTCAAATTCGTTATTCATTTTTTTGTCCTGGTAATGCAAAGAGAATGGAATATTCCACATAGCAACCAGCTCTTAAAATATATGACTATAGCTTAAAGCCTGCCAATTCCCCTTGCATCTACAAGAAAATTAGCAATAAGTTTAATATCTCGATATCTCGATTAACATGAAGCATATTGGGAATAAGAGTTAATAAAAATGGTTTGTACAAGAGTTGAAAAAGTCATGTGAGTGTAACACATCAGATTTTTTTGTCCTGGTAATGCAAAGAGAATGGAATGCGCCACATAGCAACCAGCTCTTAAAATATTTGATTATAGCTTAAAGCCTACCAATTCCCCTTGCATCTACAAGAATATTAGCAATAAGATTAACATCTCGATATCTCGATTAACATGAAGCATATGGAGAATAAGCGTTTGTAAAAACAGTTTGCACAGGAGTAGAGAAATCATGTGAGTGTAACGCATCAGATGTTTTTTTTTTTTTTTGGTCGTTATGTTACCTGGGTGGAAACGTGTTCTGGTCTGACGGAGAAAACGATGTGTCAAAGTCATAAATTATCATTGATTTTAGTGGTATTTACGGTTATGTAAGTACCACTCAAACGATTAAAGTCGTGAAGCGCCAAAAGTTAGACAATATTGTGTGCTGTTTCCGCCAATTAAAAATAGGATTACCTATAAGTTAGCTATTAGAATGTTTATACTGGAGAAAAAGGTTTTCTGGTGTCACTATTTATGGTAGTGTCGATACAGATGTGCATTGCTCATTGTTTAGCGAGGTCATTACCATTAGCTTTTCATTAATGAAGACCTTATTTTATAAACAGGTTCGACGGTCGCATCAACTGAAGTGCTAGCTCTAATTCCATTTTCATATTAACGATAATGCATGCTGACTACGCTTTCAGTTAATTAGTTTTTCTCCCAGAAAAATTCTTGCAATTCAATTTTTGCCATGGCTTTAATTTCTGCGTTATTTTAGAGTTTTGAATTTAACAGCGACTACAGTATTCTGAGCATAGTTATTACATTCGGAGATATTTCCATTTAACTTAAAGGAATTTCCATCGGTTATCTGAAATTTAAGCAAATCTTGTATGTTTTCCATAGAATTTTTAAAGAACTGATTACTAATCTTTTATTCATATATATCACGACAAACGGTAGTATTTTATTTTTATAAAAGCATGTTTTACTTCCACCTCTAGTATAAGCCCAATACAGGATGCATTCGAGTAACATTTTCTCATACATTTTCCTAACAATTGCAGATGACATGCTTAATAGAATTTTGCTTCAGATACGATAATTCATTATGGAAAAATTAGTATTAAGAGAGGAATAATAGAATAATTAAAATTATGAATAAATGATTGTGAGGTAAATAAATAGTTTTTCAAAAGTCATTAAACCGGGTTTCGTCCATCATTTAAAAATTACATACGTAGGAATTTGTAAATTTAAAAATTTATACATGATGTGATACATTTACATGACTTTTCCCTATCTTCTATCGTTCAATAGCGGGTTTACACTACTCTTTCCAAAACTTATTACTTTCTCTACTACGTTTAGTAAGTAGGGAAAGTATTGCATTCCACCCAAAAATTCGATACCGAGATTTCACCGGAAATATATGTTTTGAGACCCCCTGAATCCAAAAAAAGCATTTTTGGAAACATGTCCGTGTGTGTGTCTGTGTGTCTATGTGTCTGTGTGTCTGTCTGTGTGTGTGTGTGTCTGTCTGTGAACAGCATAACTCAGAAACGAACAGTCGGATAAACACAAAACTTGGTATTTAGGTTCAGTATCTTCCAAGGATGCAACACGAAGGTTTTCAAGAAAATCCCCCCACCCCAGACTACCCTTTACATGGAACTTTTTTCGAAAATTTTAATTTTCTCAAAAATGGCTCTAACGATTTTGATTAAAGTATCATATGTTTAGGATATTTTCATGACAAATGAAATGTATATCTCGAATTTTCTGGGAATGTCTCCAAAAGTGTTTTTCATTGTGAACGACTTTTGCATAACTGGTAAACCATAAGAGATAGACAAAATGTTACTACAGAAAAAATGTAGATCGCGTTAAAATACACAATTTATGTCATATACATTTTTGTTGTTGAGTGAACCATTTTCGAGATATTGCTAGTTATTGCCTTAAATTTTCCAATACTTACACTTTTTCTCAAATTCGTTATTCATTTTTTTGTCCTGGTTATACAAATAGAATGGAATACTCCGCATAGCAACCAGCTCTTAAACGCTTAAAGCCTAGCAATTCCCCTTGCATCTACAAGAAAATTAGCAATAAGATTAATATCTCGATATCTCGATTAACATGAAGCATATGGAGAATAAGCGTTTGTAAAAATAGTTTGTACAAGACTAGAGAAAGTCATGTGAGTGTAACACATCAGATTTTTTTTCTATCTACTACGTTTTAATTTAAACAAAGCTTTGCAGAAATAAGTGCATTACGCATTTCATTATAGATACAAAGAGAACAACGATAACAAAAGAATTGGATGCTGTACACTGCCTTAATATTCCATACTGTTTTCATGCAATGGAGAAAAACAACTGAATATTGACTTAAGAGAATGGCCACGAACAATTGGAATCATTAAAAACGGATATCTCAGAAACGACTTATACCACAAAAAAACGTATTTGAAATAAATTGTGTTTTAAAGAGATCTACAATATTGGTGTGGTACATGTTCGTCTTTCTCTTAAGTTTACCAGTTACACAAGATCAATCAAAATTTGTTTCCAATGAAGAGAAATTCACACGATATTCCCAGAAAATTTAAGATATACATTTTATTTGTTATAGAAATATCTTTAATATATGCCTATTTAATCAAAATCATTATAACCATTATTTTAGAAAATGAAAATTTACGAAAAATTTTCCATACAAGGGTAGTTGGTTGGGTGATTTTCTTGGAAGCCCTTAGGTTGCATCCTTGGAAGATACTGAACTTAAATTCCAAGTTTGGTACTTATCCGACTTTCCGTTTTTGAGTTATACTGTTTACAGCAGACGCGAACGTTTTTCTAAAAATGCTTTTTCGGGGCCTCAAAACATGCATTTCCGGTAAACTATCGGTATCAAATTTTTTAGTGGACTGCAATACCTTCTCTGCCTACTGTGTACGTGTTAGACAAAGTAAAAACACGTACCGCTGGCTCCAAAAATATGATCCTTTACTCTTTATGTGTTTTCAGCTATTTTATATCCCTCATTAAACTAAGGTACTCGTAAACATATTTGGTCGTCTTTATACCCACTTCTGCAGCATCTTTCTCAAATCTTAGAGTTGAGTCCAGGAGCCTACAATACTTCCCAAAAGGCAGTGTAGTTCCTTTTGTAGTGCAGATTTCCAATGCACAATTTGATTGTTGAATAAGTTTTGTATGATAGTGTGCTGCGTGTTTATTTATAATTCTAATTTATTACAGGATTTTAACACATAACCTAGAGTTTCGACTTTCTTACACGCTGGTTGGCCTCAGTGGATATTTTGTGGAGATTGCACAGTAAATTATCATAGTAGCATTTAAAATTTTAAAAGTTTTGGTTCATATATTTTGCTCTTTTTAAACAAGAAACGATTTAGCGAGATGATTCTGCTAAATAATGACCAAAAGGAATGACATACATCACATGTATATTATACATGATATGCATTACATGGAAATGACAATATTTTGTGTAAACACGAACTTATAATACATTAATTGGTATAGAAAACTAATGTAAATTGTTGTAAACATTACAATAGGTAGGTGTATAATTAAGTACCTAGGCAAGTAAATTCTTATCAGCTGAATGTGGAGTTGTAGCAAACTTGCGGGAAATAGATGATAGTTTGAACCTCTCAGAATACATTTGCATCAGGAAACCCATTAATGTACACCAAGAAGTTTCAGGTGATGGAAATTTACATAGTTAAAAAGTAAAATGTAATTATAGTAATACAATTGCAGATGCACTTAGGTTATTAGTCATTTAATGGATGCTTGCGTGTGCGTACGTGCGAACGACGCGCAGTAAATTGCTGTAGTAAATGCGATAAAGGCTGAATGTACAGATGGGAGTCGCTAACCTTCTGTGAAATGGAAGGGTGTGGATATTGTCATTTTATGCTCAGCGAGAAATGTACTTTAGAACATTGAAAGGAAATGTTTTAAATTCTGGTCGTGAAAGTGAACTGAATTTACCTATAAGGAACACCTCACTCTTTCGAAACCGAGTATGTATATAGTGTATGTGTGGTGTATATAATCATAATGTGGAAGGTCATTGGCCAAAACCATTTCGATTTCTCAAAGATACACCACCTAGCCAGCTAACTGTGCAGCCCGAACGGAATCCCAGTTTCAAACACATGGAGTAGTACTTCTTAGATTTCACTCTTTTTAGTATTAGATTAATCGCATACATTACGGCTTCTAAGAATTCTATAAGCAATTTCTTTAAATATAAGTGTTCTGAAATTAATTTTATATAAAAACATGTTTCAGTATAGTATTCAGTATTGGCAAAAAATGCTTTTGAAACACCCTCCCCTCTAAACTGGCCTTGCCTCCTTCTATCGTCTGTTCACTTCTGCTGGCACATACAATAATGTTTCGTCCAAGGGACTCTGTTTTAATTAAGAGTGCTAAATAATTCTTTCTTCTTATACAACTAGAGGATTAAGTTGTATTTGCGCTAAACATGTAAACCAAAGTTTGATTATTCCCTATTCCGCTACAGTCTGGAGGAATAAATGAGACCCTGAGCGTAGGTGATTCAAAGTCCTACAAAAGAACAAAATAATAAGTCAAAACGATGAGAACCAAATGAAATAAATTTATTTCTGGTAAACAATTGTTTTGGAAGTCAAAGAGTTCTCATATTATCTTAGTGTTTAAAGCCTGTGCACAAATGGAACAATTAAAACTATTGAAAGCTTTGATAGGAAACAAAAATAAAAATGCCTAACACACAAATTCGACGTGATACCAAGAAGAGCAACTGCTTCAAGCATTCCAGGTGAAGATTACAGTGGAGTGAAAAAGACACATTCCATTCGTAGTGTGTAATATAGAAACACTTTTCTTCCCATGCTATGACAGTGACATTCGAGGGAAGGTGCAATTCTTATTAAGTACGGCAAATAACAGGCACTTGATGATTAAGAACACAAATAGAATGGAGAATGTAGCGTTTTTCTCCTATGAACAACATATACCGAGAGGGATGGCTCAGGTGGCAACATCTGCGACTCGCATTCAGTACGTCCCGAGTTCAACCCCCCCCCCCGGGGGTCGAGCGTCTAATCGAGGTTTTTTCACGGTTTTCTTCTGTCGCTAGGCGAATGTAGGTTGGATAGCTTGATCTGCGAAATTTCCTATCATGCCTTTCATCGCCATATTTCACTTCCTTCTTCTTCACCGCCATACTAGGCATATCACTGATCGCTCATCCTGCGTACGCTATGGTCCAGAGTTTGCTAGCTCCTCGACAGGCTACTGACCCAAGTTATTGGCTTGTAAGAGTTGGGAGTGTAAGTCCTAGAAAGAGGAGCCTAATCCCATAAATAAGAACAACATATGTAACCAGGTTTTTGCACTTACAATCTCCTCCCGTTTAATGACTTTCTGAGATGTGTGAATATATTTTCATACCCATATTTCTAGATTTTTCAAAGTTTAGCTGCACGCCGATAAGAGTGTTATTTATAATTCATTGAATACAACATATAATATGCAATGATGCAAATAGAAAACCTGTGACACTGACGCATTGAGTAGGTAATAAATCTCGGGAGAAAAAACCTTTCAGTCCCCAAGTGCAGTAGTTGCATACTATATTCACGTTTATATAAAACTAAATGTGGCTACAAGAAAAATGGCTACCTTATGGAGAATTCTCCATTTTACTGTTACATATTTAGGTGGTTTGTTTCAATTTATCATAATAATATCTTAAATTCCTTAAAAACAAAACTAACAATGGCTTTATTGACTTGTATGTATACATGCAAAATCTTATGTTTACCAAAGTCCTACCCAGTTCCGTCAACAGCTTTGCACGACAGTCAGCTTTATTTTACATGGACAAAAACCATCGTTAATCATAGATTCCGTAGTGCTACGGTGAGGATTCGAATCTAGTTAATCCGTTACATTTAAATCCTAGCCAATGATATCCTATATTTTAACCAAATGAGGCATGAACTCAAGATCAAGATATGGACTTAGCCACAGACGTTGTGGGATAAGGTGATTGGTTGTCAAGTTTAGGTGATGGCAGCTGCTGGTTATAGAAACCAAAAACACTAAAAACAAAATTAACTCTGTACCTCTTTACGCCTGTTCAGTTTTGCTGTATTCGATTTTGAATATGCTCAGCAGTTATCTTTTAACCTAGACGGGTGGTTAAGCTCGTTAAAGCACGAGGTCGTGAGCGGTAGGTCTGAGGTTCAGATTTCATCAGGACCATCTCCCTGGCTGAGGCCTTTTCTAGGTTTTCCACAATCCGTATAAGTGGCAAATGCTGGTACCTTAAGGTACCTTAAGCTTAGACTTGGAAGGTTTCCTTCTCAAATTTCCTTTCTCAATTATTGTATAGGGTGGACCATTTAAGTTGAGACTGTACAATATCTCCAAAACTAAGCGTTGTAGAAAGAAATGTTTTGAACAAAATTTGCTGGATATTATGGAAGAAAAGTTGCGTTAGTTTGTTATTTGGAGGACGTTGTGATAGTCATTTTAGGGCCAATTTAATTTAACCCTAATCGTAGGTTCCCATTTAAAACAATTAAATTGACCCTAAACGGACTATCATAACGTCGTCCAAACAAAACACGACTAATGGCATTTACTTTTCTCCATAATATCAAGCAACGTTTATTAAAGTCTTTTCTTTCCACAGGGCTTAGTTTTGGATATATTGTACAGTCTCAACTTAAATGGTTCATCCTGTATAATTTCAGATATCATAAGTGTCTATCGCCTGTCTTACTATGTACAAGAACGGAAGGAAAATTTAAGTAGACGTAAAAATCAGCTTTAATTTATTTTTAGCTCCAGTTGCGTGACGTTAAACATTAATCTATCAGGTTGTAAGATAAAGTGTGCTGTTAAAGCACATAAATCAGTTAGCATTCGGTTCCATGTTACTATTATCCATAAAATATATCCAGATTTAAAAACCGGTTTCATTTGAAAATGTACCTCTGTCAGCTTCAAGTCTACTATTTCCGAACAAAGTCGGATTTCAAATAATGCTAACTCCTTCAGCGTGGTATGTATCAGAAATAGGAATTTCTTTAAGTAGCACTGAGAAGAGTTTAGACTCGTTTTATGGCGTCCTAAAACTCTGATAACTCAAATAAACGCATATTAGTAGATGTGTTTTGGGAACGGGTTCATTACGGCTTAAAATTCAGCTTTCCCACAAATCGACGTTAAATCGAAAATACCAAGTCTGTGAGCCCGAAGTAAAAATGAATATAAGCATATTAAATAAGCATTTAGGAACTGTTATCAGAGCGGCTCTGAATGTCATACTCATAATAATAACAATACATCCAGTTAACTTCATGTATTTCTTATAACATAAGGTGCGATGAACTTTTTGAATGATATATGAGTTGATAGCTTAAATTACGTGTGCGCGTTTTGATGCTAGTAGCAAAACACAACACTTTGATGTGTAAGGCTCTTTTCTGGGGTTATCTCTTGTCCTTAAAGGAAAAATGTCCAACAACTTTAAGCTCTGTCTGTCTATCATTAGAGTTTATTTATTAAATTTCAGAGCTGCAGTGTCTTTCTTACGATCTCCTTTAAACACTTTCGTATTTCTGAGAGATCATTAAGAGAATAATTTAATCATTTTAAAATAATCTGCATTTAAACGAGCACTAATAGCATTGTGGAAGCTATAGGTTCAGAGAAAAATTTACCTCTAAAACAATTCTCTCTCTCTCTCTCTCTCTCTCTCTCTCTCTCTCTCTCTCTTTAGATTTGATTGATTGAATACTTCTGCAGTATCCTTTTTTACAACCTGCTTTAAATATTCTCCTATTTCTGTGGTAGTCCGTCATTAAGAGACGGTTTTGAAATAATTTGCATTTAAATGAGCCCTAATATCATTCAGGAGTTTGTTCAGAGAAAAATCTTGTGGAGGCTGTAGTAAGTGTAACAATATTGGTTGATCAAATTTATTCCCAACTTGGAGCCACTTCTAATCATCGAAATTTGGCTTTTAGCGCTCTTACGGGTAACAGAACGAACCTCTTTGAGAATCGTACAACTATATGATCAAAGTGCCATAAGTGTTAAATGTGATAGACTTTGAGAGTAATGCAAATTGCAAGACCAGCGGTTGTCTCGGGAACTTCTACGAATCACTTAAACGACAATTACTTACGAAAATACAATTAAGAGTATTGCTACAAATAGGCGAAATCTATCTTTTGCATGTATCCGATAAAGTTTTCAGCGGCATAGGCACCATCGCTAAGTGCAGAGAGTTGTTTTTTAACTGAAGGTGTAATCCGAGTTGGTCTGTTCCTGAAAGATGTTTTCTTAGTTCACCAAAATTTCGGCAGATTTACAGAATAAAAAGAAAATACAAAGAAAGTTATAAGTTTTGTTAATACCAATCATTTTAAGAGTGGTAGCATACCGCTATTTATTTATTTAATTATTTGTTTATTTATTACCCTCTTTAATGAAGATATCGCTTATTTTCCGTGACTGGTTCAGTTACACGATCGATACAAGCATTACAATAATATTAACGGGAAATGTAGAATCAATGGCCACCAACATCTTTAGGACAGATTATTGTGCGTCTTGTGCCATTCGACAACGAAGAAATAATAAAAGTTTATCCATATTAATAACTCGGCTTAACTAGTTGCAAGGAATTGACGTGCTACTTGCCAGCATACATCATTTTTTGCAGGCTACGTAGCAGCGATTCCCTCTCCCGCTCTCCTCGCTTTGGGCTTTTCATTGCCCTCCATGCCAGTTCTAAGAACTGAAAGATTTGACACCATAGATGTACTCTCTCAAATAATGACGTCATTGATTCAAAATGACTAGCGGGAACTTTCGAATAAATTTGGTCACCCAAAACATTGAAAAGGGCACAATATAAGTAGCCATTATTACATCCTCATAGGTAGTCCACATTATCAGCATTATATGTCGCTAAAGATAACAGTTTATACAGGTAACGCATTTAGAGATGCTGAAATATACTAAACTAAGTATTAACTATTCACCTAGAATTACCTACCTCCTCCAAGAAGCATCTACACCTAGATGAAAGAATAAATAAGTTCCAAAGCATATTACAAGAGCATTCAAGAGAAAGCCTATAATAGGTAAACAAATGAGTAATGACAGTTCCAATTATGATGTTGGTGTGCTAGAAGAATTGAAAGTGCTGCAATAATAGCAACTAATCTTTGAATAGTGAACCCGGAACTTTGCATAATTTTCACATTTTGCTTAAAAGTAATAACGTGAAATATGCATTCCATATGTGTGATTACTTGATGTGCTATTCTTATTAAAGCTTATTTTCTAACTTAAGAAAAGGAAAACAAATCTGAACTAACATTTATCAAATTAATGTTGGTATAAACCAAAGATCAAGCGATGTTTCCATCTGATATGTTGTTAAAACTATAATATCCTGATGTACGTAAACAGCAGCTAAAAGCCAAAACAAGAAAACTCTTATCATTAGCTAAATAAAAATCTCAAACGTATGTAATCATGACAAAGAGGAGCAAGAAGAGGTCGGCTAAACAGGTTTCCATGTACGAAAGTACTTAATTCTCTTTAGAGAGCTGGTGGATTAAGCCTTGCACTTTTAGCAGAGCATGCTTGTAAGTGAAGCAAAACACATTTCTTTAAAGCATACGCACTTCCACTACTTTTGGCTTTTGAGGATCAAATACAAGTTTAATAAACGCACGAGTTCGTAACCTATTTCCGTAAAAAAGGAATATGAAAGTAATTCGCAGGTGAAGCACGTAAATATAAGCCATGTCCTATGTTTCACTCTCAAGTTCTCTGAAAATTACTGACCCGAAAATGTATAGCTTGATTTACTTTTTCAAAAGTACTTTAAAATCGTAATCCGCTAATATAACTGGTATATTAGCAACGTTTTAATGGGAGAAAAATTACTGGCGAAGAAACCCACATTGCTGGAATGAAATTAAACTACTCTTAATATGTATACGAGTTCAGTAATAAAATGGAAGCAGTGTTAGGAAACACACCCATTTAGTTTTGAACATTGATTAACTCACAGGTCACGTAATCAAGCAAATGTATCAGTTTGTATATGCACACTCTTCTGCCGAGTTAAAGCTTCAATAAGCCGTTACATCCCGAGTCCGGTCATATCTGGCTTCATTTCCGTGTGCTGTCCGGTGCAGCTTTGCCGGACTACCGCTGATTCATGGAACAGTTGTCATTGGCTTTTTATGAAGCTATGTCGACAATTCAAAGCATTTAGTCATGTAGGTATTTCCTATCTGCGTTTCTATGATTGATAGACCACATCTGTTATCTTCCATTTATCTCTTGCCCATCCATAATTTCCTGCTATCTTCTACTTATCTACTAGTTCTTAGATCTTGGAGTAATATTGTCGTAATTAATGTTATCATAGAATAAGGTTACGTTTGTCAATGGCACAGCAGAGCTCAACCCGCAGCAAGCAGTATTAAAAGCCACAAAATACTGATTATATTCCACCAATGTTCGTCACTACCCTTTTTATTGGGGGGGGCCCTCATGAGTAGCCTAAATTGCAAATTTTTATTTTATTTCTCTTCCCTTCAGGATTAGGTACAGTCCGATGCAAAAAGGTGCCGATGCGTTTGGTTAGCTACAGTGCTTTTCTTTATTTAATTTGGCAGAATTCCCTTATCATTTGTGTTCAAACCTACCCGGATGAGCTAATCTCTTATTAGTTTGAACAAAGTGAGCGCTGAAAGGGGTGGGAAACGGAAACATTTCACCTGAATGACTGCAAGGTAATCGCCAGATCTGTGTGTCCCTTATTGGTCTGTTGTCAAAAGTCTAACACTCAAACTCTAACCAACAAACAGTGGTCGGTTTCCGGGTCACCAGCGAAGAAAACCGGTGGAGAGGGTAACCCAAATATTTTGTTATAAATATATATTTATTTTTATGTTGTAGAGATTACAAGCCATAAGATAAATCACATTAAACTACAATTTACAATTCAGTGCATTCAAATCATAAGGGCTTGCTTTAATTACAAGTAATTAATAAAGTAAATTGGTTGGATGAAATTGGCTTGTAAACAATGTCCTCTTTATTATATCTGTCATTTGAAACGAATAAACGATATAGACAACAAACCAGTTTCATGTAAAGACATGACGTCATTACAGCTCGCGATACGCAGAAAACCAAAGCACACCGTTCCTAAATATGTGGAATTTTCTGCGAGGTTTTGAGAAGTATGTTATTTAAATATTCTTCGCAACTTTTGATTAATGTGAACAGTAAGGCTAAAGCATATTAATACTAAAGCTGTGGTTTAATTCTGTGTAGCGTCGTTCACCTCGCTTCTGCATTCATCGATAATGAGCAATTTGTTCCTCACAGTTGATACGACCAATGTATTGGGGATACAAAATGTTTTGTTTACATAAAGTCAGATTTTAAGGCTGGATCGACAATAGTAGCATATAACGGTTTTGTATTTCGGATTTGAGTGCATTGGGGTCCCTTGACAGTCGCGTATGCGTGCAGTTAACAGATATCGTGCAATATCTGGAATGATCAGTTTCTTCGTCGGTTGAAGAAAGCTATGTTATGCTAGTTTTATTTGACCTCCACCACCACCCTTTAGATCTTAGGTAGTAACATTAGTTTACAATTCTTGATGCTTTGATATTTTTCTCAGACATCCGATGCTCTTCCTCGCTTCATATATATAACTAATCAAAGAAAAAAGCGTGCTTTCATTAATTTCCAAAACTAAAGCTTTACTTAAACAACTATATTTATCATTCTTTTATATTTTGCGGTTTTTTAAGGTGCTTTAGGTTTATCTATTTTAGCATCAATAACTCAAACTCAGGGGAATGTTTATTTTAATTCAGCTGGCTTAGCAGTCGGAAAGTATCCATTATTTGTACATGGGATATGTACATATGTATATTTATTTATTTCTATGAATTATATTGGTGCCCTGATATTTCTGTAGGGATTTCATTTAATTTCTTGGCTCTTTATATTCCTACTTTAGTACATATATCTCACTCCCATATAATAATTTTGGCACCAATGGAATTATGTCATTTTTTGTGGGTTGATTTTATAATGGTCTGATTGTTCCATTAGAGAGGTCTTTCCAAATATTTTATCTTCTGGTCCATTGTATCCTATGTACTTAAGCACATTAATCTGCTGTAGGCATTTGTTTTATAGAGTTTTTAGATCGTGTATTTCGCACGCTGTAGAAATTCATCACTTTACGTTTATTAATAGATAGCATACTACCCGTACGTTTTCTTGTTACTTGATTCAGTGCACCCTTAGGGGTGTAGATTTTCCGGCCCATCTATTGGGTTGGTGCCAACTTAAGATCGTGAGGAATTTGAGGAACTAAGTACGTTAGATAGCGACGTATAAGTCACGGAAACCAACTTGTGGAAGCACGGTGACTATAAGTCCCCGTGTCGGTTGAATAATCGACCACCTCCGCCGCGCAAATTTGAGCGTGAGGTCAGCACTCGGGTAGGTCGCGCCAGATTCACCAGGGCTCTCGTGTCACGAATTATATTCTAGCCATATACTGCTTTTATAACTTGTCTTAGGAGTTTGATAGAATCTCTTGGTCATCTGCAAATATAAGCATAATAATAATTCTTTTATTGCAATTGTGTGAATAAGATGCAGGTATATGTGATTAAAAGGTAGGTTTATTACGTGAATATATATCTACTTTTATATAAAAATGAATGCATATTTTTCACTCTATTTAATCAGAACAGTGATTGTCGCTACAATGAGATGGTAGCGCCACTTACTTCCCGGGTGACTCATGCTTTACCATCACTGAAAGACGAATTGAGGCTCTATTTAATTGAGAGTGACGACTTCCTGCAGGACCTCATTTTCGGACCCCCTGACGAGTTACGATGATGAGCCCCCTTAATGATTATGTCTCATGAGGATCTCCCATTTTTAAGGAAGTCCCTCGTTTTTGCACAATAACAGGAGAACAATGGTTTGTGAAGAAAGCCTAAAATTATATGTATTGGTAAAGTGTAATGTTCAAGTGATATCGAAGTGTTATTATTTGGAACTTGATACCCGTGGGAGCGAAACAGATGATTTCACATTAACTGTGTTGTGGTACTTGTGCTGTGAATTTGCGTCGTACCCCATTGAACTAGTGTGCATTAGTTGTTCCTAAGGTCTGTCCCATATAAGTTTGTCCAATATTTCAACGGTCACGTGCATTATTCACCTCTCATTGGCTGCTGTTGTAGGTATGCGATACAAAATTGAAAATGTATCTTAATGTATTCGAAGATAATTGTCAAGTTTACATTTTCAGAACGGCAGAAATTAAATTATTACGCAAGAGAGATAATGCACATGGAATGCATGCAATTTATAATCAACAAACAGATGGGAGGATCCTTTTGGTTTAAACCTGCCTCTCAGGATGACGAAAGCATATACATCTATCATGACAATGTGTTTATATTGCTTTTAATGCCTATCCTTGCATTACACACGGCTTGTTTGTCACCATTCAATAGGCACAAAGGCATAAGCCATTTCTAAAATATTCGTTATTAACGACTCAAATTGTTCATTCGCTTGGTCATTCTTTTGAAGTCCTGTCAACATTCAGTTGTTTCTGCAATTGCATGGGAACAGTATGGAGTTTTAAGGCCAGCATATAGCACCCTGTTCTTAAACATCTGACTGTAGTTGTTCCCTTTGCATTTATAACGAAATGTATAGTGCAATTCAAAGGTGTATGTTAGTCAATCAGGGGAAAGAGGAATTAAACGCGAAAGAATGCATGTCAGCGTAGCATGATTATACGAAACATGGTTTAAACCGGAGGCACAGCAGTCGTTTACTTTTGTGTTGCAGTGAACGTCTACAATAGCTTACGTGCCCTCGTGAGTAAAAAAACTGGATGGAGTGTTCACTTGCCTCTCCCTCTCCGTTGCTGACCATGACTATTTACACATAGTAAACAAATCCGTATTGCTTGTTCAGAGTCTTTTGAGACAATAGAAGGCGCAGATAAGGAATTCACGCGCCGTGTTGAGTAGCTAGTACAAAGAGCCACCACACAAAATGCCGATGGGTACGTGCTACAGTTGTTTACCTTTCCCTCTCCACTTTCTCAAAAGACTCTGAACAAAGTATACTTAGAGTCTTATAACGGCTAACCTGTTCATCTGGTACCCAGTTTCGCTGCCTGATAATATTTCACTACCTAGACATTTTCAAGCTCATAAACTGTCTTGCCCTCGACACATTCCCACTGTCCTTTTTATGAGAGAATGTGGCTCACTGATCAAAAATGAACATAAGGACTCGGTTAGTTTCACCAGGCTGGCCCAATGCAAGCTACAACACTATCCGCTGTTCCTTGTGTTTTGTATGGTCTCAGGAGATAATGCTTCAGTAGACTGTTGCGCCGTTGGAAGAAACCGTTCCAACCACATTTTTTTGGTGGTTCGACAGATTCGGCTTGCGAATTGTGAGACCATTATCGCGTGATCGGTAGGCTCAAGTTACTTCGTGATGGAACCACAGTTCATAACTTACATCATTTAGCTGAAAAATCAGCCCTAGTGCATTTACTGGATAAAGCACTGTTTTACTCAGCAGGGATACTGAGGTTGATAATTGATCGTATTGTGTGATGTCGTTCATAACATAAAAATTAACTGTGTAAAGCCTTAATATTCCGTAACTACGTAATTTCTCAATCGAACTACACTACGTTAATAGTAATGTGAATACTAATAGCCTAAGATAGGTACTTTCTTGTATTCCGGCGCACTTTTCTCAGAATATCTGTTTTTGATTAACCGTTTTCTTTTATTCAAATCAGTAGGAGTAGCACTTTAAATCTTAGCAGTTTTAAGATAATTCGTTTCCATGAATATTGTTTAATTATGCCAGCATGGAACATTTAATACAAAACTTTTGGTCGGTGAAATGTATTTAAGTGTTTTACAATTGCTTTAGTATTATAACTATCATCAATTTTAAGTTGTTTTAGTATCATGGGTAAATGTTACAAAAATAGAGAATATTTATTTGTTAAACAAACATGCATATCGCCGTTAGAATAGTATAATTCTGCAGAAACAGCCTTACATATAATCACGAGCAAAACAATTTAAAAAATCTGATGTGTTACACTCACATGACTTTCTCTACTCTTGTACAAACTATTTTTACAAACGCTTATTCCCCATATGCTTCATGTTAGTCGAGATATCGAAATGTTAATCTTATTGATAATTTTCTTGTAGATGAAAGGGGAATTGGTAGCCTTTAAGCTAAAGTCAAATATTTTAAGAGCTGGTTGTTATGTGGAGTATTCCATTCTCTTTGCATTACCAGGACAAAAAAAATGAATACCGAATTTGAGAAAAAGTATAACTATTGGAAAATTTAAGGGAATAACAAGCAATATCTCGAAAATGGTTCATTCAACAACAAAAATGTATACGGCATAAATTGTGTATTTTAACGCGATCTACATTTTTTGTGTAGTAAAATTTTGTCTATCTCTTATGGTTTACCAGTTATGCAAAAGTCGTTCACAATGAAGAATACTTTTGGAGACATTCCCAGAAAATTTGAGATGTACATTTCATTTGTCATGAAAATATCTTAAGCATATGATATTTTAATCAAAATCGTTAGAGCCATTTTTGATAAAAATAAAATTTTCGAAAAATGTTCCCTGTAAAGGCTAATCTGGGGTGGGGGATTTTCTGAAAAAGCTTCGTGTCGCATCTCTGGAAGGTGCTGAACGTAAATACCAACTTTGGTGTTTATCCGACTGTTCGTTTCTGAGTTATGCTGTTCACAGACACACACACACACACACACACGGACATGTTTCCAAAAAAAAATTTTTGGATTCAGGGAGCCTCAAAACATGTATTTCTGGTGAAATCTCGGTATCAAATTTTTGGGTGGAATACAATACTTCCCATACTTAGTATACGTAGTAGAGAAAGTAGAAAAACTCTACTTAACCTTATGTTTAAAATGTAGCAGATAATGTCCATGTGGCTAACAGTGATATAAAGTCAATGTGTTATACATACGGTAAATGTATGCTAGAAATTTAGAAGCCTTCTGTTATTTGGTACCGCTAGCACGTTTAAGTAACGAGAGCAATCCTTCGGAAGTGAAGTAAAGCCGGTAGTCCCCGCGTCCTAGATTTACGGCACGTAAAAGAACCTCAAGCCTGATAAAAGGTTGTCTGAGAAAAATGTACTCTTTTGGGTCCACTGGGTGTTTCACGCCCAATATAGAATGGGACGCTAAGGACCATAGCATTTAAAGAGCGTCTATTAAAAAAAAACGAGAGTAAAAACAACGCATCTCTATTTTTCTCCTTAATGCGGTTTGGTATTCATGTACGAGGACTGTTCACTATCCAATACTTCACTTTTTCACAAGTGAAATAAATAAATTCTATTAATGTTGATCTTCAAAGGAAATAGCATAGTAAGACGTTTGAGTGTATTAGAATACGCAAGTTTCACAACCGTTAAAGGGTAACGAAAAACAAAAATGAATATTTCATTAACCACATTAGTTTATTTGTCGTCAGGAATAAATAACAAGCAGGCAGTTCCACCATCTCAAGGTGAATGGTCATTATCGGGTTACTGCCCGTAATTGAGTTGACACATGTCATGAGAGCCACACTGCACC
This sequence comes from Deroplatys truncata, assembly GCA_030765065.1. Lineage (NCBI taxonomy): Eukaryota > Metazoa > Arthropoda > Insecta > Mantodea > Mantidae > Deroplatys > Deroplatys truncata. Next base: position 110,325,130 of record CM060981.1, read on the forward strand.
CAGACAAGTCGTACGCAGCACAGGTGTTTTAAATAACTAACAAGTTTGCGTGTTAATTTCACTAGAAATTCATAACTTCTCTAAATAACAAAGCGTAGAGCTAAAGCTAGCCAATCACTTTTCATAATCAGCTTATATTTACTGGGGATAAACAGTAGTTCAATATCTGCTTTGAAAATGAATGAACGTGGTATTTTAACTTATCAATTGAACCAAAAAAGAGCATCTTTGAATATTTACACCATTCTACAGCGATTCCAAGACAGTGTGAACACCGAAAACCGTGCTGGTTCCATCCATTGGTGTAAGTGTAAGGAATGTATACCTATGAATAATGATGAAAGTGTATGTTTGCTCGGACTATGAAACTTGGGAAGCGTAATTTTTTCTGTATCACAAAGCATCCTAATCTTCACAAATTAGTTATACATCGTGATGTCTTTAATATTGTGAGGCATAACAAAAACTTGCGGCAAAAACAAAAATTTGAGCTAAAAAGAAATTACTCACCGGCAATAATCCTGCTAATAAGACTTGGCGACAATTTACAGTGTGGATTAATTCATGGATCGCTATTAGACACAGAGGTGTAGTGCATAGTATTAGAAATGCTTTTCCAGAACCCAGCGAAGTATATGTGGGCTTCAAACTCACTAATAAACACACAAACTAAAAATAACAAATTTTAAATTCAACCATTATTTATTATTATTACTATTATTATTATTAATTTTACTATTATTTAAAACTGTATAACGTAACTATGACTAACTTTCTTATGTTGACTGAAAACGTGAGAAGCACTTCAATCCTAGTAAGTCTAATGGAGGTCGAAGAATGGGAGCTATATTCCTCGGTAGTGACTGATCAATTGCTGCGTCCGGTAATGGATCCACGCAATATGGTGCAGAGTTTTTTTTACTTTACGCATTATAGGCAGTTTTCATTCTTCCTTAGATTCCTCATATTTATTTTTCATGATCCAAGACCAAGATACTTTGGGGTACTGAGCTTTGATACGTATTTTTTTTATTTACATTGAAATTGTGATTAGCGCTGCTGTCATGGATGTATGTTGAAGACCATTGTGAAAAATGTATTCTTTTCGGAGCATATCTGTGTCAAACTCTATAATAACTTTCTAAACTGCCAGTATGAATATAACGGGAAATAAGAGCCAAATCGTTTAAGGTGCTATACAAATTAATTTTCTTCAGAGCATGGCAAACGTTTGATTCGCCTTTAAACCATTAATCTATTTCTTTGGTCGTCTTCCAACAATTTATCATGTTCACATGATTTCCATTCACCGTTTTCTAGCCATTTATACTAATTTTATATGATGATTTGATGTGAATTTTTCAATTAATAGGTACCGTTCTCATTACAGTTTTGCGCAACCCAAAATAAATGATTATTTATACTAGCTTTCCATGCCGTCAGCTCTGAGTATTTTTTCTACTACTGAAATTTTATTCATTAGACTTTTAGACAAATGTCGTATGTCAAATTCATGTTCAACTTCCGGATAGTGAGCTTTTAACTGGTATCTTACACCTTTTTGTCGTCGGAGAGAAAAACTTCAACACATTTCCTGTTTTGCAAGCCTTGTCATTATGTTGTCATAAGCAGCCTTTTCCAAATCGCCTTTTGCCATACCTCTTTGAACAAGTTCAAAATCAATAATTTTGTGGGAATTTAAATCCATGACAGAATATACTAAATATTTGGCTGAAAATCCTGGGTAGCCACACTGCCCATCCCTTGCCAACATGTAGGTATACCACAACCTTTTAATAAATTTAAGTTCTTTTTTTTTCTTTCTTTCTTGAACCCAAAATCTTCTAACAACTGGTGCTGCCATGTTCCGAATAGCTTTATCGAATGTAGGTATGCCTTGAAAACATTCCCTAACCCAGTGATTTGCAGAAGGACTTAAAACTGCTGAAACAATATACCAGATAATAACTAAAGAACTTGGTATAAAACATTTCCTTCCGGTTTCTTTTCTGATAAATTTTGCGAGTTTCAAGTGAATGTATTACCGCAAAACACGCTGTTTTAACACATAACACTGTCCCTTTAATGTAATGAGAAATTGTTTTGCCTTCATTTCTATGTAAAACACAGACCTTTAGAAATAAAGATAGAGATGTCCAGGCAACAATTTTTCTTTTGCAAAAATTCTACCCATATCCTATATATGGTTTGAAAGATTTATCTCTGGAAACGCATGAAAATGAGTTCCCTTATCACATTATAGCCATATGCACAACCTTGAGGCATTTTGTTTTTCACAATATTACATTGTTTGTTGAATATTAAACTGATTCAGTAATACCATCACCAAAACACCACCACAAAGCACACTACTCTTAAACTTAAATATCAGCAAGAACAGTTTTTGAAAACCTATTACTGCGCGTGCAATCACTTGACTTGTGATCTCCCAACTGTTTCCAGCCACGCCTGGCTCTGACGACGTATAAGGTGGTTATTATTTCGCTTGCGCAGCATTAACGGTGTGGCGGAATAAGAAAATAAACTTACCACTGGATTTTACAGGTCATATCCTTCATTTAGGAAGAAACATGATTTATTATTTCCTTCCTCTTTAAAGAAAATGCTCGCGACAGGTGCTATCATCAACACAGACAAGAGGCAATCAGGCATGTTCGTTACCCCACTCATTTTGCTTTTCACAAAACAATTTTAGACAACAGCCAGTTGCAACTCTATCCCGGAGAAATGTTTAATATCAAAAGCGTTAGCAACTTCATTAAATGCCCTCTCTACCGTTGTTGCCGGCTCATGTGCTAGCTGGGATTTGAATGAACTCTGTCCTCTCCTACCATTTCAATGGCATCGTTTCCTTGTTGAGGTCTGTTTAAACCGTTTAAATTCCTCCTCTTGTTTGCAGTTTGTTCAGTACTAATCAATCATGGCAGTCCAAGGTACCCCAGTTACTGAATTTTGTGATTTAGAATTAGCTGATATAGTTAAACAGAGCAATCCATTTTTTAACCGCAGTACTTCATAATCTGTTACCCTTCATCATTTGTGTTGGGAAACATCAATTTTTCTCTCTTTAAAATTTTTCGAATGTCCAAATGATTTGGAACACATCAAAGAAATGGAATGTGTATCGGAGTGGACTTGGTACCGAACCAGTAAATGAGGAGGGCGCCCCCAGCAGGGAGGAATGAAATGAGAGGAAAGGGACACGGGCGGCCGGAACCTGGAGTGACAGCACGGCAATGACAAGGTCCCTACAGTTTCCAAACTCAGACACGCCCCAAACAGAAGGTCCAATATTCCCCAAGGGGCGCTTTATACACCCCGGCAATCAGTCGAAGGCTCAGGGGCGGAAAAGGTTCCAGAGAGTATTTTTTCCCTGCCATGCCGCACCGGAACGCCATTAGGCATTGGGAGAAGTGACACTTCCAATCCTGAAACAGACCTACCGGAGTAAAGGATGAAAAAAATTATTAATGTAACTATATGGAGGGACAGGAAATTCGGGTTGTGAGAGAAACCACTGCAGCATCGCCTGACGATCCGGGAAAACCCTCGAAAAACCATAGGTCAGAGTGGGCGGTCGCCGGGAAACGAATTCCAGACCTTCTAAATGGCGCACACGTTACCTAGGGCTACCTCGCTCGATGTATCAAGGGGAGTGAAAATCACGAACTGCTAATATAAAAAATGTATAGCAGTAGAAATCATCATCATATCATCAAATAAAACAATACTTGCTGTGTTTCAAGGATCACGAACGCTTAATCCAGGAAAATAATATCAAAGAGAGGATTTCAAAACTAAAAGTATTTGAAATCCTACAAAATGATTTGAAGTACAACTTGCTACACTTAATAGTTTATTGGCCATGTGCACCATTCTGATCAACATTTTACCGTGGTAAAATATGGACTTTATCGCGGTGAATGATTATTTGTGGTGCATCGACGACGGTAAAACTTTATCGAGGATTTTACCGCGGTTAAATCTGATCGCCCATGAACGAACGGTTTTCGTTTATTATCTCCAACTTTATTTGTGTTGAAATGTTAAAATGGCGGAACGCATAGTTTAAAATTCCCAGCCAAAATAAACACTCTATTTTCGCGAATGAATGCATATGATAAAGTTGCTTTAATGTGTTTCATAATGGGTTAAGGCTTTTGTGCGACAGTTCCTTAAATATCTTGACCCAAGATGTGACGAAAATCCACGCAATCACGACGTTACATACACTAATTATATTAGTTGAAGCATAGTTCCAAGAACAAGGCAGAAATAAGCGAGAAATAAATGCATTTTCAGGAATATTAGGTACATTAATTGCATAGATATAACAATCCAGTAACTTAAGACTCAGAGGAGGTATTGTCCGAGCTTCGGTTGGACAATGATACCATACTCTTCAGTGCCAATCTAATTTCGTCTCTTCCCAACAAGTTAAGAATGCCAACGTTCTTCCACCAAACTACCTGAACGTCAGAAGGTCTTCAAAGAGGAGACAGCGGTCCTCCAGACGACACTGGATGGCGTCCTCTCCACGAAACGACCAGAACACCAGGACGCGCCCAATTGGGGCACGCATGGGAAGCTCCGACCAATCGGCATCGAGGACATCGGAGACCTAAATAATCCACACCTTACTCCTAGCATTCTTATACAAACATTTCCTATACCGCTTTACCCTGAATCCCTAAGGACGCAAGCAGGGTCTCGGTCATACTTGCTCCCTAGCATCCTACCTTCATCTAGCTTAGACTCTCAGTGACCGACCAATAACACTACACTGAATACATAGGTGCACACCGCGGTACTGCCTCGCCCTCATCCATGAATTCCTTTTTTTCCTTCTTCCTTTTTTCCTTCCGGTGGAGGAATTTTTAGTGGATATGGCCATCTACCACTGCAAGTTCTACACTCCCTGTCCCAACTCCCATCGGGACAGGAGTGCCTAACAGCATTTTCTCCTCCACTCGGAAAAAAAGAGGTCAGTGCCGAAGGGTGAAATCTGAAATGGTCATCGTAGTGTGAAGGTTCGGTGTTCAAATCTTGTCTGAGGATGATATTCTTTTTCTTTCCTTTTCTGTGTCTCTCAGTAGGTGAATGTTCGACTAAGCTAAATGGAACTTGACAGCGTAAAAAAAAGAAAATATAGTAGTACAGCATAGTTTTCTAATCAATTGTAGGGCCAGCGTTTCTCACGTGTCGTTTAAGTTATTGTTTCTATTTCTGTGCATTCTATCGTTTGTTAAGAATTGCATGTTAAATTTAATAACATATTAGGGAAACTTGGATCTGCTTTTGCTTTCCTCCATTGCACGCTTAACAAGTACATGCATGCGCTTCAGCAAAGGAAAAGAACAATTGAAAAAGAGACGAAGTGATGTGCACCCGGATGAGTTCAGTAGAGTTTATCTGCAATGAACAAGGTGAGCGCCCGCCAGGTAACCACGGTCACCTGAACTGCGGTGAACATTGGTGTGATTATTACTCTGGTCAAATTCTTACCACGGTAAGCTTAAGATCGCTGAAGGGTTTGTTTAACGAGCTTTTTTTCCGTGGAGGAAAAATGCATTACTGGGTTATGTGGGGCTCGCCGCTCAATCGCGGAATACTCACTAAAAATCCATCCACGTGTTAATCGCGTATTGCTGTGTGCTGTGTACTACGTGCGTACGTGCATTAGTCAGGTCCCCCATAGCATACCGGTTAGTTGCTGGCATGCATTGCATGTGAGCGCGTTAATGGTCAATTGCTGGGATTATCCATGAGACACGAACAATACCAGTGAAGATCATGCGTTAATTTTGTTAGATGTTAATTGCTTCTTTCTAATGTGAGTGTGCGCAGGGAGTACCTTCTAGCCATGATATTTATAGCCTTAACTTAAGCTAAAGGGTTAGTGAGTGTTATTTTTTACTAAGTTTAGAGATTAAGTGTATTTAATGTAGTGATATGTAAAAAAAAAAAAAAAAGACAAATGTATGATAAGTGTTTTGCTTCCTGTCCCGTTCTTTGCAGGTGATCCCTGCTTATCAGATGTGTACAGGCGCCCGTTGTTTTGAATCCGGCTCTTCGTCCTTCGTCAGGCAATTAACAAGGTGGTGCACACGGCCATATATATTTCTGGAGAGTCAGTGTTATTTCTGTTTCCCTTTTCCGCTAAACTGACGCTATTGTCGCGAATTTATCCTTGCTAGCTCGCGTTAACCTTGCTTCAGATAGATAGTTCATGTTTCTCTTCCGACTGGTGTGTTCTTGTCTCAGAGGTAAGTTTCCTACTATGGCGTGCACACATAAATTGGTTAAGAATTTTAATTGGATTAGTATTAATTCCTTCATTAATGTAATTCATTCTTGAACAATCCCAAGAATTGGAATTAAAGCCGACGCTACCCCAGGTCGATTAAATCAAGTCAGTATTAGATATTCAACAGGCTCTGATAAGTTTTTCATTGCGGGTTTACCTATTGCATTTTGTTTTCTGGTTGTAAATTGTGGGCTGTCGAAGATTTATAACTATGAAATGCCACAAAACGAGTTTTTAGATAACATTGTATTTTCATAGCTGTACGGAATTATTTAAAGTGTTTCATTGTTTGTGGTTTCTTCAAGGGATATTCGGAAAAGAAAGGTACATTTTCAGTGTTTATGAGCAAGTACAGTTTGGCTTTTGGATTAATGCTGGCTGCCAAGGTTACTCTAGGCTGGAATCTTATTTTTTGTAGGACGAGTTGCCGGCTAGGCAGACGTTAGGTAAACTGTCTTTTCCCTTTGTACATCTTTGTTGCGATCAGTGTAATTTCTTGAACTGTTGTTATTTAGAGTAAGGCCCATTGTTATATAGCGGCTATTTCACGTTTATATTCAAGTTCTACATATACATATATACATCAGTTTGTATTACTGCCTATAATGACACATGTATGAAACCAGTGAAGGGTTTGAAATTAAAGTAAGTCTATGACTTGCATATGTATTTTCTGGCAGGACATTCAATTACCTCCTATTGGGTTTGCGTTACTCGTCCTTGATCCGTACGCATTCTTATAGTTGGCGACTCCATGGATTATGCTAGTTAAGCACGTGGGATGGTGCAAAGTTTGGGAAAATCTATACATACATTTTATGAGAAACTTATTCAGAAACTCGCAACGACAACGCACATGCATGTAGGCTGATGATCTTTTCCAAGGAGATACGAATGTGTAACTGCAGTATGTCCGATACGTAGCCTGGTGAGAAGTACCTGGTTACGATAAATTAGATGCTTTATTGGGTAACTGAAACTAGGATTGGAGCTTAAGGCGATTAGTTTGCTATTGGATGTGGAACTCCAGTGTAGCTTCACAGTTCAGCATATAGTTGCAGAGTGCTCTATCTACGATGTTCAACGGCTTCAGTGCGGCATTCCTGCTAACCTCTCGGTGGCCTTGAGTGATCCATCCATCTGTCATAACGTAGTAAAGTTTTTAAAATAAATACAATTGTATAATGTTGTACACCAAACTTGTAATTTGTTTCAAAATGTTGTAATTATTCAAATTTATTGTAGTCGCGTTGTGACTTTAATGTTAAATAATAAATAATGTTAATAATAAATAAAAAAGTTGCACATGCTAGATTTATTTAGTGGAGTTTATTATTCTTTTGCGGGAACTCTATTCTTCAAGAAAGCTTTTGTCATTGAATCGGAGGAGTAACTCTTTTTACTTAGTTGAATTCTGAATGCTTGATATCAACGAATTTCCAGGATTTTATAAGGATATGTGCATTAATAAATGGGAACCCATTGTACCTGTTTATTTTAGTGGCTGCTTTTTAATCGAGTGAAACAATTGGAATTTTCAAACTACATCGAGGGATTTTCCACTCTAGTATTAAAAAGCGCAATAGCATAACTGTAAAATAAGGTTCTAATAAAAATAATTACAAAGTAAATCCACTACTGCCAACTATTTTGCAATGTCAGTCTAATTTACGTCAATTGCTATGTAATAAAAACAAAATTGAACGTCTTTGTTTTTCCGCTAATTATGAGTATTGAGGATTTTGCATTTTGACCAGAGCTTCACAGCCGATAACCAAGAAGCAAACGCTTCCTTTCCTACCACTGCTGAATTACAATGAATATTGAGGAAAGCGTATCATTTCTCTACTATACGAGTATTATGTGTGCACAATGCTACTAGCCACGCTCTGAAAGGTAACGTAGGAATATTCCCCTGAATAAAGTATATATGAATATGGAAGCGGTTTATCGCTATTACAAGGGATGACTATTATAAAGACTAATTTTCCGGTGTCTCGTGACTTATTTATTGATAACCTGCATACGCTTCTAAGTTATTAGTAATTTACGTCAGATGACGTACCTATGTGTGGAACCATAAAGAAAAATATAGCTTGTTGCAAACTGTATAGACATTTGTTTCCTGACCAAAAATTAACCAAAAGGATATAAATGTTTCAGTAGCTATTCTTCATATTCTCTAATGTAATGGGGCCGAGACTACTATTCTGAGTTACGCTAGTAATAACGTAAGCGCTCGCCTTGCCATCTGGGAATCTCAGGTTTGAAGTTCTGCCGGTTGCTGTCTCATAGTTTGAAGATGCTGTAAATCAAACCTACCCCTAACGACAATTTCTTCAGGAGTGGGTGAGAGCAATAATACAGTGTGTTCGGTTAATAGCTGGATTTTATTCCAGTTGCAAAGGTATGAAAGCGGCTAATCAAGTTATTCCCCTTAATTGTATTTTTTGATTCTTCACTCCGTACTTCTAATTCTTTTACCGTTACCACGCTACTTGTAATAGCGTTAGTCACTTCTCCCAACTTTCCTCAAACAACCTGTCCCGAATTCAGCATGTGGCTGCTAAGACATGAGTGTCAGTTTCTCTTTTATATGTAAATGCCATGACACGCACATTTGTGCCAATTAACATAAATTCTTATTGCTGGTTTACATATCGTTTTATGAGATTTCAATCTTTCATATTTCTGCTGTCATGCTTCTAATGACATATTTGGGAATTCCTATATATCTGCGTCTCTTTCTCTCATTTCCCCTCTCTCACACAAGCTGTCACTTTTTCCAGCTTCCTCTGCTGCTAATGACATCTGGGAATTCCTGTTTGTCTCCATGCCTTCTCTCAGCGGTCTCTCTCATACAAGCTGTTAATTATTTCATCTTCCTGTGTTACTAAAGTCCAACTTACTAATTATTTAAACTGACTAGTTTATTTTCCTTTACAACGTCTTCTTACAAATATTCATTCTTACATGCATAAATTTATAATATTTTATATTACATACTATTTACAATATTTATACTGTTTGCATATTTACCCCTTGGCTACTTATTTCCCTTTCATTATGTTTTCTTTGCTATTTCCTACTCTTCCTATCTTTTGTTTACATATTTGTGATGATACCTTTGTATTAACTTATGCATATTAGTTATGGTGTAGGTGTTCCTCTACGCTATTATGCGGTCCAAATCTCTTGACGTTTGAGGCGTATTCACTAAAACGGCAGTAGGGAATAGTAGCAGTGTTGCGTTGTCTCATACGGACAGTACACCTCGCCGCTGGTAAAACTATAATTGCAATATCATGTGCGCGCATGTGTATTTCATACTTAAGAAAAGCAACAAGTAGTTAGGATAAAAGGCGACGTTTTCCTCAAAAAGTACAAAAAGAATCGTATTTTTACACCCAATGGTTCGACATTAATTTATCGTTACCTTTCGTGATGTTTAAACGGAGACTTTTAGTCATAGTCATGCTTGTAATACCAATAAATCCATTGCTGTCGTAGTTACTTCATATATTGTTATATAATAAACATAATTATTAGTTGATAATGTGCAACTCTTCATGTCCTAAATAAACTTAAAAATAGTTATTCCACGAGGTTTTCCAATACAGCTACAAACTCGTCATGAAAATCCTTTCGAAGCCTTCTGTCGCAGCTCTACAAAACCATACATTACGTTTTTCAATAAATAACTCATGTATGGTTGTGTTTCACAAAATAATACCACTGGCAAACCAATAATTAGGTGTATTTTAGTGGTTATTATGCTTACTTCTGCATGCTGAAGAGTCCTAGAATCAAGCACGTATCCGTTACATGAGAAGAGCGTGTTGTGCTTTTTAGAACATTCATCACCTCCTTACTTGGAATGCACTACACTAAAAAATAAATAAATAATAATCCATATAAAGCATAAGCCAACAGAACTTTAAGCAAAGAATCAGCAACTGCTATCACGTTCTCGAGGAAGCACCAACAATGGAATTCATTACACCATTGACGCGATACTCAGGATTAAAACAAACACTGATAAAGCAAAACCACTGCTGGTGTACTTTTTATAGCACGCTTGTGACTCAGTTGTGAATTATCTGTCGTGTACTCAGTTCTTACAGTGATAGGTTTGCCCTAGCGCTTAAAGTTAACTCTTTCACAAAAATGTCGCTTAGTAAGCCCTGTAGTACCAGTGTATATAGCAGTAAGGTTAGGGCTGCTGTCTTCAGTGTGTATAATTTCTTTAAAAAGTATGCCACTGAAGAAAAGCGCCAAAATCTTAACTTCACGAAATGTCAAGTACTTACAGCTGAGGCGTGTTCATTAAGTACATCAACAGTTTCACGTGTGTGTGTGTAGGGTTCGAAATTATTTAGATCGTCGAGAAAGCATATACACTTACCTAAGGAGTGACAAACTGAACGATCGAAAAAGATGTATCCCGCAGCGTTTTTTAATTTTATGATAAACGTGATATCGAGGGCGATGAGCTGTGCCAGTTGAATAACAAAGGACGCATAGAAAGGTATGTTTTTATTTCTCTATTTGTGTATTACATTTCCATTATCGTGTCTCTTCTTGTTTTCTTGTAGTGTTTAAGTGAACATTGCGATAACATAATGTGGCGGTAATTTGTATCACAACAATGTAAATACCAGAGTGATTGTAGTGTAAATAAGCATTATTGTATGACATTGATTTGAGATGTTTGTTAATTATAAGCATTGTTAGGAAATAAGTTTACACGGCCTCACTGAAACTGACAATAAGAGCGTGCAACAATGAGCGAGGGGGTGATTTGTTTATCAATTATTAGAGACAAGCAAATGACGTCAGATTGACGCGCTTTTCTTAGAAATAGAGGGAATTTCTTCCCTAGAGCATATGTTTACGTAATTTTGATTGGATATAAAAATAGACGCTAAATTTGGCGCGCTTTATTAACCAATAGCAGCTCTGTTATAATCTTTAGGCATATCGGGTGAGGGTGTATAAAAAGCTAAAGTCGAGAAGCGAGTGGCACACAGTCCAACAGAAGCATTCGCGTGTAATACGTTGTTCAGTTCAACATAAGTATTCGTGGGTTATACGTCACAAAGTTTAAGAGAATCGTCGCGCAATTCTACAAAATCTCTCGCGTCGTAAATTTAGTTATAAATGTGAAATACGCGAATTAATAAAGTGCGGCAAATAAGTGATTATAATAACATTATAAAACATAACAGTTTCAGTCTGGCGTGTATAAAAAGATAATGTTAAATGAATAAAGTGTGACGGCAATAAAAGTGCAAAAACAAATTCTTTTATCAGTGTTATCTTTTAGTAAAAACTCCTTTCCGTTTACACACCCTGTTTAAGAGATATGCTCGACTGAAAAATAATAGCTATCCGGAGGACAATGAACCGAACATTTAAAGTAGTAAAACAATAACAGGCGCTCAGAAATAAGATAGCACGAAGTGAACGCGACAAATTGGCTCCCATATGTGGTGCAGATAAACATGAAGCATCTTCCAACTACCAACAAATATTCCACTTCAATAACAAACGCGTAACGTTCTGAAGAAGCGAAGTGAAGTTTTTCAACCGCGCGGCCACTCCTTATTGTCACGAAACGTCAAGAGATTTGGAACGCACAGTAATTATCAGAATTCTGAGGAAACGTCTAGTATTGGAACATGTCAGAACATACTTTTCTAAGTAGTATAAAAACATTGAGAGAAACTTGTGTACATATATCATAACGTTTCATTTGAGTGTTTCAATTTCTTAATCACAATATAAACATGTTTTCACTTTGTGTATCCTTCCTTACTTTCAAAACCTTGCATTCCTATTACCAGAAAAGAATACAGTACCATATTCCGATATTTTCAATTTATATGATCAACCTGCATCATCTTCAGCATAAATACTAATATTTAGTGAAAATAATTTAACTTTAAGAGCTAGAATAAAACATATTACGGGAGTGTTGACAACTTTACGTTATTCGTAACAAATTAACCCGTAAGGAAAGACAATACTTTCTTTAGCGTTTAGATGCATTCATATAATACGTTTTCCATATCAGCACCACAGCCGGGATTTTTGCTTAATGCATTCACTCCTTTCACACTTTAGCAAAATTACCCAAAGGTGCGATATACGTGAAAACCCATTTAGGAATGCGTTTTCATTTTACTAATTTTAAGGTAGCCCATTTCCTGGCATAATAGCTGTGCACACATTGCCCTGTAGGGGGCACCTCTGTAATTTGAAGTTCATGTTAACGTTTTACTTCTTTTAGTAAACGTCGCCCTGCCATTAAAGCTTTCGCTGTTCACCTGTTCGGAGACAAACTGAGGAATGGCACTGTTTACACAGTGAGGAATTTCAACTTAGGAATGTTCACATTAACTCATCACACGTGGAATTGCTTCTAGTGCTGTTTCTTTCCTTATAAAGTAAAAACATATTTTTCCCACTGAACCTATTAGGCAAGCCTATCGAATAGTTACTAATTCTTAGAAACCATAGTTATGAATAGAAGTGTCCTCAACACAGAAAATCTAAGTGGAGATTAGACCTGCTGCACACGTTCTTGTAATAAGTGAAAGTTATATCTGTCACATGTTTGTTCTCGGTACAAAGGGCATATGACTAAGTTGAGTTCTGGCAGTTGCATAGGATGGACTTTGTCGCTCGTTAAAAGTAAAATTATATTTTATATGGTTATTAAATTACTAATTAAGATTGGATTTACCTTATAATAGTAAATTATGTGATGTGTATGCGAACATGATTTTGCAAGAAAATGACAGACAATATCTTAAAATTTCAGATGTTATAATTCCTAGTAAGGCAGCTTCCCACAATCTTCTTTTCTGTCTTCTTTATCCCAGGGATTAATTTATCTTCCCATTTTGTCGTCAGTGAATTCATTCATCTCTTTTGTGGTCTATCCATTTCTCTCTTTCTCTCGCATTTTCCTGCAGTGGGTTTTTATTTCAATGTTTTTTGTTCTTTTCGGGCTCTCCCTGTATCCACTCTTCGATGAACTTATACCATTTATTTTTATACCCTTTAATTTTTCATCTATTGGTTTTACAATAAGTTCCGTTCTAGTTGAATTATTAATTATGTTATCTCACTTTATACATAATTTCCATCTTATTGGAATGTTTATGTTCTTGTCTCCTACAGTAAAATTGCTTTTCTGCAGTCGTCCAAGCGCCACTATTATACATGATGCGGAAAAACAATGTACAGAAAATTTTAGAGTAGAAAGGCACAGACAGCAAAACTAAACATTTTGAGACTAGAAGCACCAGCATTTTATGCAGTACAATAACAGGAGCCTTGTGTGAATATTATTCAAATCCGACTTGATGAAATATCTTAATGTGCCAGTCAAAATGAAATGTTAACTCGCACGATTAGTGCGTACGTAGTATCTCAGTACTTGTATGTATTACAAGTGTACTGTTCTCTTTGTACTGAACAAAACCAGAGTTCGGTATTACGGTACCATCTAGTAGGCTCCACAACACAAATGTGGCATTGAACATCAGACACATCTAGTTACAATGACTAGTAGTGTACAAGAGTGGGTTTTGTTGAAATCTGGCACGCCACAAATGAATTTCATAAACGGAGACTACCTTGACGGATTTAACGTTCACATATAGTGCAGTAAAAGGCTTCTGCTAACCCGGTCCCTATCCTCAAAATGCTTACTTTAGAACTGCTGATAACTCTACAGTTTTGTGCATATTTTTTTCGCACTCAATATATTAATACTGTCATTGATATTGTTTTGTATAAATTAATTCATAACTCTTTTCCTGTTTTAGTTTTAGGCCCCTGTGTTTTGCTGCAAATTTATTGATATTGTGACTGTCCAGTTTTAACTGTCACTTCACTCAGTTCTTACTATCACTGTTTTGATCTGGTTCAACTTTCACAAGGACTGCACTTAGTTCACAGTCACTTCAGTAATGTGAACTAGTTTAATTTCCCCGTCACTACTTCCTCGTGATGTAGCCTTCTCTTCGGACGGTTCACTTCACTCGCGAGTTGAACACAAGACTTCTACAATCCCTCGCTCCGCACTAAGTATTTCTGCAGGTCACAGCAGTCGTCACTAACTTGCTTGGAGAACGGCACATTTCATCGCACCGGGAACGCAAACGCTAACTCGCTCACCCACTGACTAGTTGACTGACTCACTCCCGAGAACGCTCTCTTATATAACCACAGGACACTCTGGGATTATTTGCACTCACGTTCTTTAAGTGGGGGAAAGAAGCTTCCAGAATATTGTGGTCACTGCCTATAGCGCTTCTGGTGAGCGCGACTTATCTTTGTTTATCTGAACTGTCTGCGCCATCTCTCGATAACCTTGGGTCATATCCCCTTACGTCACAATATTTACCGTTTTGTCATATAGACTCTACCTCTTTTTTTAGAGTTCTAGTTTTAGTGCTAGGTTCATAAATAGAGACATCTGCACTAAGGCAAAATTCTCCAATGCAGTTGTTGATCCTAGGTCCTTTTTTTAAAGTTTTGATACGTCCTTGATCCACAAAAAAATAAACACTTATAGAGAATGGTCCATGTGTGCGTGTACTTATTTTATTCATTTTATTTATTTGAGCTTTGCTGTGGAATATCCAATATATACCTAACCTGGCATTTACGTTCAGTACCTTCCAAGGATGCAACAGAAAATTTGTCAGGAACATCCCCCACTCCAAACTACCCTTTATATCAGGGATGTGCAAAAGCTGGAAACTGCAGTGAGCGGTTAGGTGACATTGGCATTAGCATTGTGTGCTCTTAGTGCACTGTATGCCTGTAGGCTGTATTAGTTATCCTATACTAAATGCAATTCATGCATATCATAAGTAATTTCCCTTTGACCAAATTTTAGTTTCCGTTATGATTCTATTGCCGGGTTTAAAATATAATTTGTGCATAAGGCTGCCTTTTATTAGAGAAAGATACTAAATTTAAAACTAATATATTGTCTTTTACAGCAATAAACCGACAGTGTTATTATTTCAGGTAACCATTTATGGTAGTGGTAGAACAGTAGAATAAAACGCAATGCCTGAAAGGATAACCTACATGACCGTACGTGTTGTTATTGTCAGTCTGAAGGTCATCGCTAGCGTACTGACTATCTGCTCGTGGGCTGCTCTAGCGTGCCAGGCCTACACATCATACTTCAGTGGAAAAATCTAATGTGATACATTCACATACCTTTCTCTACCCTCTGTTGTTTATTTGTGGATATGCAAACTATTCTTACTAAAGAATGGTTAGTATATAATTAATTATATAATTATATGTAATATAATTTTAATAGTTTGTAATACTAAAGCTTATTTCTCCAACTACTACATTTTAATCGAAATAAACCTTTGGCAGAAATAGCTACTTCCACATTTCGTTATAGATACAAAGGGAAAAGCGACAATAACATGTTTAAGAACTGGAACAGCTATATACTGGCCATAATTCATTACCGTTTCCACGCAATCGCCAGAAACAACTGAATGTTAACAGGATTTTAAGAGAATATCCAAGAAATGAACAATTCGAACCTTTAATAACTGATATCTCAGAAATGGCTTATGTCACGAAAAACTTTTTTGAAATAAATTCTGTGTTTTAAAGAGATCTACGGTGTTTTTTGTGGTACGTTTTTGTCTATCGTTTAACGTTTATCAGTTATCAAGATTATGCAAAATTCCATTGGAATAAAGTGGACTTTGCAGGTTATTACCAGAACATTAAGATATACATTTTATTTGTGATGCATATATCTTTAATATATTGTATTTTAATCAAAATCTTTAGAGCTATTCTTTTAGAAAATAAAAAAATTCGACAAACTTTCCATGTAAAGGGTAGTCTGGGGTGAGAGGAGTTTCTTGAAAATCTTCGTGTCGTATCTTGGCGAAGGTACTGAAGCTAAATACCAATTCATTTGGTAGTCATCTCGTTTTTGAATTGTGCTGTTCATAAGCACACGCACGCACGCACGCACACACACGGATCTTTTTCAAAAAATGCTTTCTTTTTATTCAGTGGGCCTCAAAGTATATTTCTGTTGAAATCCCGGTGTCTAATTTTTGGATGGAATGCAATATCTTCTGTACCAGCTATGTATGTGGTAGAGAAAGTAAAAATGTTTATTATTTTTATTTTCTCCAATGTGCCTTTAATTATTTTAATTAAACCACTTAATGGTTAAAGTATCTGTATAAGAAATAAAACGTAAACTTTGAATTTTCTGAGAATAGCTTGTGAAGCGCTCTTTATTATGAAGGGATTTTGTATAATTTGTAAATCGAATGAAATATGCAAATACTTCGATGTAATTAAGCACCCAATTTATATTCGTTCTGTGACCTATTTACCTATCAACATCGGCATTCGGTAGTTAATCTGTTGAGAATTTATGCATTTAGTTTGCTATAAAAATAAATAGTTATAAGATGTCTTAGCAGTGATTCATTGTAGTAATTTGCTTGGTCGATCTTTTTCAGTTCTCATCACTCGGCTCTTGAAGTCATTGGCCTCAAGAGCGTTTTAGAGAAGAAACTTCTCCCCATCTTCAGCTCGTGATGTCGACTGACAGCTTTTCTCCCGTCCCCCATGTGTGCAGCAGAAGTTGAATTAACTGCCCTCTGTTGTAAGTAATTCCTACTCAGTACGTCTGCTTCTGTTTTCATCTGGTCTGAAAATACTGCTCTCTGTAGTGTAGATGGCGAGCTCCTCTATCTACCTTCGTCTCCTATGAGCTGATTGGATAAATTGCATCAAGGAGTAAAATGGCGAAATTTCAAAATTCAAAATATTATAAATGTTCTGATGAATAAAATATTTTCTCCCATATATTCAATTAAGCAGCTTGATTTCTAGGCCTATCTCATGATTTGAAGTTGAAAAGGGATTAGCAACACCATATTTATGTATTTGTTTTAATTTAATATTCCTTTGATGTTCTCCCAAACGTGTTTTCAAATTTCAGAGTCTTGACATTGCATCTGGTAAACTCCTGAATTTTATTACGTCTTCTACAGTATTAGTTAACAGCGTATTAAAAATATTTCACAGGTTTAAATTGTTTTGACCTGCAACTTGAATATTATGTTTATTGAGAATCTTTTCAAATTGTAACATAGCAGGATAGTATGTAAACTTTTTATAAACCTGATTTTTAGACTTTGGATTCATAAGGTACTAGAATCCTGTAGCATGTGTTTCTCTTATATTTTTTAATTCAGGTATTAATTATCTGTGAAGTAAAGCCTTTTTCAACAGCTAAATTCCTAATATATTTTAATTTTGTAGTACATTCTTCGTTTTCAAGAAGTATGTGTATTAATCTGTGGACCAAGCTTCGAAATACTGCATGTTGATGTCATATAAGGATACAGTTATTAGTTTTAATATAATTACCCACATGTGTAGACTTTCTATAAATTCAAAGGTTTAAACTATTCACTATTACTTTAGTTGTTTGGTCCAAAAAAGATCGCCAATTATCTAGTTCTATTTCCATTCCAAATTTAATATATTTATATTGTTTATTTAGAACGGTCAGGGCGGTGTTAGTATATTGCTGAGGTATGATAACAAATCCGTCATCCACGTACCTGAACCACGCTTTAAAAATATCTCAATTAGCAATCACTTCTTTTTCCAAAAAAACTCATAGAGACCTGCTAGCAGAGGCGACAAAACTTTCACCATAGTGATCAGAACTGCAAAAGTAATTACTACGATTACTATAAATAGTTTACGTTTTATACATGTCTAAATGGAAAAGTGAGTTTGAAATACAACTGCTCTGTCACTACTTTAATGAGCGATATCTGAGTATACCTTCAAGGAAAATGTACACATTTGGAAAAATTCTTAGGCTAGGAGTATTTATAAACATATCAGTTTACTAAGGTAATATATGTGCACCATCTTGAATAAAAAGTATGACATACAGCAGTTTTACACAAGAACCTCACAGGAAAGCTCAGGTTGCTTGGGGTTTCGAGCGGAAATATAAAAAGAGAAAGGCCCATAAATAATGTATTCTTGTAATTCAGGTGTTTCCCCTTGTGGCTCCCGGCTGACTTAGTTTGCCACTGTAGACAACTGCTTCTCCGCTTTGTGAATTTCTCAAAATTATTAAAATCCTTTCTCAGCAGCGCTATTTGTGAACATGCGTTGTTTTATTTCCCTGCCAGCTATTTCACATCAGTGGCGTATGCAGTAATTTTAGGCGAGAATTACGTTCTGTAGTTCCAAATTTAGTTGAGAAATATACTACTATAGTGGGCCTTATGCTTATTAACACACTGCTTTATTAACACTTCTGTAAAACTTATAATATGAATTCTTGTGAATGCTTAAGAAGCACAGATGATTTAAAAATAGTATTATCAACACCATCACTATCCAAAATAGGGGGGAGTGTAAAATGTACCTCACAACCTCCATAAATGTTAAAATGTAGGATCCAATTTCCACGCTCAGATATCGAAAAGTTTTCTAAGAATCCAATGCATTCACATTCGAGATGAGTTTCTCTACCCATTATAAATTTCCATAAATACCTTAAACCATATTACTAAAATAAAAAGCAACAAGTTGCGCTCCTCATGATGAATGTTTGCTCATACATTGTTTCAGATTAAGCAAAAAAGGGCTTAGTCACGAACCATATGAACGGTTAGAACTCCCAATAGAAAAGAAATTACTATTAGAACAAAGGTAAACGTGTGTGTGTGTCCATGTGTGAATAGCATAACTCAAAAATTTAATTTCGTTTAAATGCCAAACTTTGCATTTAAGTTCAAAAGCTTCCGAGGGCACGTGATGTGTATTTTCAAGAACATCCTCATAACCCATATTACCCTTTACATGGAAAAAGTTTGGTTATTTTATATTTTCTCTTATATGGCTTTAATATTTGTGACTAAAGCGTTAGAAGTTTAATATATTGATATAATACTATTAAAATCTGCATTTTATTTATGTGAATATCATATTGATCTCTCCTTTACTTGACTGAATTTTCCAAAATTTATCGTAAGAAATAAATTTTAACACAAGGACAAATGCTTGGGTATTAAAGGGAAAATGTGAGCAAGTTTTACCTTTCCTAAGCGTCAATGCTTGAAAGTTGACAATTCTTGCCTTGTTTCCCGCCTTTTTCTTCTCTTTCTTTTCATCGTAAGAGCTTGTTACATGAGTATTACTGCCTTCGTATGTTGAAATTTTTTTACTTCATTTTAAACAACTTTTAGATAAAACTTATCATAAATAACGCATAGAAGATGGAAGAATAACTTTTTATATGCATAGTATAGAATACAATGAATATAAGGATTATCCTAGTAAATTTGTAATTGATAGAGAAAGTCGTGTGAAAGTATCACATTTTTTTAAAGTTAAGCTATAACAGGAAAATTTTATTAAGTTTTGAAAGAAGATTTTAGTAGATATGCAAAATAGCGAGGGAGCGCAGGAGAGGGAGAGAGATCTCCTTAGTAACGGTGTAACACAAGCATAGCTGTGGGTTCTATCACTTCTAAAATGAATAAGTTAATGTTACCTTATATAAGAGAAAACGTTATATTTCAGCCAATTAAGGCTGCCAAGCGTTCTAAACACGTGGCCTATCTCCAAGAAACCGGTTGAGAATGTACAGAATAATATCAGTCGCTATCAGGCAGAGCAGCCGCTCCGAGCAACAGGCTCCGTCACTGCTGCAACAGTAGCTCTTGTTGAAAGCGTTATAAATTAATTCGCATTATTACTGCGAGGTTTTAGAATTACAGCACCAGCTGGGGTAGGTCCTTTTGTTGGCGTTTTGATGAGAATTAAGCCTGGTTACAGACACTCCCCCACTCCTCTCTCTCTTGGCTTACAGGAACGATGGATTTGCGAACAATGTCGGTCCATTGGGAGCTGTCCTCGGTCTGTGCCGAACGGACCTAAGTTTGGATTTAGAGTCACATGGCGCCCCTGTTGGACCTGCTGCTACGATTACCACACCCGATGTTCTCTATCAGGGCTTTCCTGTCCATTCGCGCTTCATCTAGCGTAAACTGCACATATTTTCGGATGAAGTCCACGAAGCCGATTATAGGATAGTGGTGCAGGAGTACTTATCTGCTTTCTTCTTTATTTCTCCTGCTACACAGGAACTGGTTGTAAGGGTTAATGTAAGCTCATTAAATATGGGTATCTGAGTAGCCTGTCTGCCTCATATAGTAGATTTTGAGCTAGGAAATCGGTTTAAGGGCGAGCTACATTAAGTTTTCTTCCTTTTCGGCGCTTTTTCCCTTCCTTAAAAGACCTGTTATTTTGTATGCGATATTACACAAAGATAAAAACTGCTGAATATTACAATCATACTTTTTATCTGTCCGATACTAATAATCATTTTATAAATCATTGATAAATAGCCTTACTTATCCGCTGCTTCTGTTAAGCATGAAAAATGTTGTCCGAACTAATTTCGATAAATATTTAATTGTAGCTAGATTAGAGCATACAGGAAGCTAATGTTTAAAATCTAGGTTTTATGCATTTCTCTGACCATTAACATCCAAATATACTCGTTATATATTATAGTATTTAAATAGGTGTTTTTTTCTATACGCATTACAATATTAGGAACATTTTGCTTAGAAAGCATTTCATTCAAACAAAGCAAACCTGTTTATTTTTAAAAAACATGTGGAAACAGGATTAAAATGTTTATTTTTAATATAAGGAAGAAGAAATTAAAGATCTGTTAATTAACTTTTTCCGTTTAAGGGTGTTTCAGTGAGGGAATCGTTTTGAAAATCTTCACCTGGTAGGTGCTTTATCTCGTTCTTCATTCATTCATTATCTGTTTACCCTCCTCTTATGTAGGACTTACACCCCCCAGGACTTACAAGCGGGTGCCTGGGGTCAGAGGCCCGTCGAGGAGCAGACACTCATGGATCAGACAGAGCATCCAGGATGGGTGATCAGCCCGATGCCTGGTATGGGATGAAGGAAGTAGATGAAACGAAATGTTGGTGAAATGGATGAAAGGAAAGGTGATGATGGAGCAGTTGGTGGAATGAATGGCGGGGGAAACCGGAGAACCCGGAGAAAACCCGCCCAGACGCCGCTTCGTCCACCACAAATCCCACATGCAGGTCCCTGGGATTGAACCCGGGCCGCCTAGATGGGAGGCGAGCGGTCTAATCGCTCGGCCACGGCGCCGCCCGGTGCTTTATCTCGCTGACTTAAATTGAAAATTTGTAATTATCTGACTGTTCGTTTTTGTTATAGTGTTCACAGAGAAAAACTAAAATATCTTTGGTTCAGTAGTCCACAAAAAGTTTATATCGCGTGGAATCTGGATGTGAAAACTTTCGAAAGCCTCCGGCTACTATAGGTAAGTAGTAGAGAAAGCAGAAACCAATTTCTATTTGTTGGCTTTGACATTGCATTCTCTGAGATCGCGCGCGCATATTTGTGTGTGTGTGTATGTGTGTGTGTGTGTGCTGTGTGAGTGTGAGAGAGAGAACAGTATAATGCAAAACCAAAAAGCCGCATGTACAGCAAATTTTGTATTTAAGCGCAACATCCTTCAAGGAAGGATTTCAGGAAATTTGTCACACACCAAGCATATCTATAAATGAAATTTTTTTGTCTAAGTGCTATGTTTTCCAAACCAGCTCTAGTGGTTTATTTTTAAATGTCATGTTTGACATATATGTATGAGGAATAAAATATGTATTTTTAAATGTCTATAAATAGGCTGTGAAGTCCTCTTCATTCTAAGTGAAGTTTGTTATACTTTTGTATGACTGAGAAACCAGAAGAGAGAATGAAAGCTTACTATAAGTAAACTGAATCTCTGTTTAGAACGTACCATTTATGACCAATAAATATTTTATGATATTAATCGTTTCCAATATATTCGCAGTACTTAGTTTGAATTTTCCAATATTTTATCATATATGTATTAAAGTGCTATCACTATCTTTTGTTTCTTAATGAGGTCTTGGAGGGAGTATGAAATAATGAAGTCAGTATATTGTCATTACAAATCTGTCATCCTACTCCCCAATATGCTTCTGTGTAGCTAAATAAAAATGTACATATAAGCCATTTCGGCCAACAATTTCCATGTATACCAGGAAGTACACAGAAGAACAAACCTTTGAGGATAATTTGCAGAACTGCTATTAATATAAATTATAGTGTATAAACAAAGTTGCGTTAATATAACCATCATGTTTTATTTTATTGTCCCTTTAAACCTCCATGATCACAATGGTAACCTTGACTACGACAATATTAATCATCTGCAATAATGATTACTCGTTTACGGTTTTTAATCTTTGAGTCTTCTGTTGCTTTAGCTCTTTTTTGTTAAATATCACATAACGTACATATTCATGCTACCGATCATGCTGGCAGACATAGAATAATAATTCTAGATGAATACTCATCTTCCAGGTGGGAATCGAACCATGTACTTTTGAATTATCAGACGATGTATTTTTTAATTTGATGTATAACCCGCTTAACAGGCAGCCTCTTCTATTTTGTTTGACAAATATATGACTATTCTTTGAGGTTTCTCTCCCTGTTCTGTAAGTTTAGCATCCTCCAGTCAAACAGATATCATTAGACAATGGAACGAAAGCAAGATGAAAGGGGTTATACCATACACATATATACCTATATACATATTCGTAGACATCTAAATCAATATCAAACAAGAATTGTACTCAATAATATAATTCAGCAAGAAAAATGTTAGAATATTTAGCAGTCAAGACATGTACAAAGCAGATTGTAACTTAGATAAGTAAGGAAGGGGCGAGCTAGGTAATTCCGGGTAAAAGATAATTCTAGGTAGAGCCCACCCCTTTCACCAAGCTAATTACCAAGCAACTGGAAGCAACAATAAGAAATAGAAAGAGACAGATATAGAAAGGAGAGAGACAGAGCTATTGAGTTTGCTTACGGAAGCGTCACTGGGACGCTGTGCGAAAAGTTTTGGAGCAGAATATTTTCATACATAATAAGGTAATGCGGTCTGAGGACCAATTAGAAATGTCGTTACATGTTAAGACGCGAAGGTGAGCGTTGCTAGGTTTGGTTATAAAAGGGGAAAGAAGGCCCCAGATTTTCACTCTCTTATAGACTCTCTTATAGAATCTCTTCGACACTCAGTGATACTTTCTGGACGACAGATACACGTGCGTGCATTTGGGTGGGAAGCGTGTGCAGTTAGATTAGGCTTCTAATTTATTATTGTGGTGTGAATTGTTAAAGATGGGAAAAGCTAGTCACCCATTGTTATTTTGTTTTTAATAAACCATATTTTAAGGGAAATGCAGTGTATTTTAATTTGCCTCACCTACGAAAACCCTGAGATCAGTTCAACTAGTTAGATAGGTAATTTATTAGGAATGGAAAAATCATCAACCTCTGAACAGAGGTAGCCGGAGACCAGAACACTGCAGTAGAGGTCATCAACCAAGAGGATCAACGATTTCCCTATACAAATGACGCCCAACGTTTACCCGCTACAAAGAAACAAACTGCTTACGAGTCTGGCAATGCGCATGCTTCAATTACCCGATAATCATCCTAGATCCCGAGAAAACCCCGATCTCAGGATGTTTGACCCAAAAGCGATCTGGCCAGCAGCATGAGAGACAGAAAATCTTTTCGAATGGCTTGTATACCTAAATAATACCAAAAGATTATGTAACTCTTCCAATATTTATCATATCAAATGTGTGTACGGAACAAAGCTAACAACAAAACTTTCTTCTAATTCTTTCTCTTCTTTCACGTTCTTGCCTGTTGAGGTCTCATATATGTCTACGTCGATATTCGCCTCTTGATCCTTACTGTAAGGCTTGTTTAGTATTGTTTATTGTGGCATTTGTTGTAGATGTCTAAGCTATTTTACTTCACAATATCTTCAATTTGCTTTAAAAGTAGTCGTACTTTCAATTCTTCTCCAGTCACGCCATTTCTTATGTTCTCTCGTACAGTCCTTGACTGAAGATAATAACTTAGCTTCTCTACTTGTAGGTATCTTACTTTCTTTTTTTTCCTTGCTGTGATTGAATTTGTATCATTGATGCAGTTCTGGCTGAGTACAACCTTGGCTATGTTCCTAGACTGATTTTGTTTTAAATGTTCATTTGTTTCACAAACTGCTTGAAATGTTGTATTCTTTTGCTTATATACTGATCTTGATTATAAACTACCTTACAAACAATATACTTACCGCAAGTGTGAAGAAACTGTTTTCTAGTACAACTTTTATTTGCATTAATATTTTCCGTGATGTGCCATTAGTTTACCACAAAAATTATACTTTACTGGCCTTATATTTCTGCATCTGATGTTTTTCGAGGATTAAAGCGAACATTTTTAAAAACAAAAGTGTACGTGGAAAACATTTCGTTGGTTTTTTCTGCATAAATGCATTTAACGGTTTTAAGAAAACATATATTTGATGTATCAGAATTAAGAAATGTTTGTTCGTGAAGTTCTCGTCTTGAGATTAGATAATCTTGTTCTGTATACATGAAAAACAGAAGTACAGTTTTTAAAACAGTCAGATATTCAGAAAAAAGTTAAGGAGAATTTCAGAAATGTTAAAGTCCTTTTTCATTTTCTCCAAACTGAATATATTTTCCAAAATGAACCTCTATCCCACAGTAAGTATATGTTCCAATGCCATTATTATGTATTCTATGCATGACTGCATGAGAAATGCAATAACCAATACTTAACATTTCGAAGCGTGAAGAGTTGACAGTGATTGTATTCCTCTCTGATCCAGAATGGTCACAAAAAAGTGAAACATAAAGACGATGTGATGGGTAGTTTCATATCGAATTATTAGAATTGCTCACATAATCTGAGTTGCGGATTTTTTAAATAGAGGGCAATCTTTCGTATCTGGAAAAAAGTGGGATATATTTATATGTGCAAAATTTTAAATGGCAAAACCGTATAGTTTTATAAGTATAACACAAATTGTTAAAAGTATCATATAACACGTTAGGATTTCCAATCTCAGTTTTAGCTACGATACGCTATTTATTTCAGGCATTATGTAATTATTAAACCTTTTATTACATACTCCAAACACATTCCTTTTATATAAGTAAAACAATCTGCTTAGGTAAGGGTAGAAACAGAGGTGATTCAATGGAGGGGGGACACTTCGCGCGCTACGACCTGCGCAGATCTGTTGCGGTTACCACTCTACGACCTGCGCAGATCTGCTGCGGTTACCACTCCCCAAGAGGAAGAGATGAAGTGATGAAAACACAGGAGACTACAGACCGTAAGCAGGCAGGCCACAAAGACGCATGGAGGTCCCTAACCATTTCCAAACTCGCAGACCAGTCCCACTGCTGAAGCCTACGAGAGAGTGCGATGACACCCACCAATCAAGCAGCCCTGTGCTGTCCACGATCCCTTTCTGTTGAGCAAGCATCCGTGCAATCTGTCCGGCACCGCCATACGCCATGAAACCTAGCACATATAAAAGATGAGAAGGAAACAGAATTAACGGAAAATTATGGTAAGAAAATAGTAGTAGAGAAAAAAATAACACCTCAACAATCACCTTCCGTCCCCGCGGAAACCCATAGTTCAGAGTGGGTGGTCGCCGGGGATTGAACCCGGGACTTCCGAATGCGAGTCGCACACGTTACCGCGGCGCCACCTCACTCGATACATTCTAGGTATTTAATGTGCATATTTCCTACAGAAAACCCATACTTTGCAATTTGTAATAAGATTTAACACTTTAACTACAAATACATTCTTTATAATAACGCCTATTGATAGGAAGTTTTCTGAAATAAAAACTACATTGTTTTTGCTATACACTTGGAAGGTACAAGAGATATGTCAGGCTACGTATGCTGGTTAGCAAATTCAGGAATAAGCGAATAAATCCGACGGAGTTGAATGAATAGTTCAGAATGTTAAATTACGAATTTATATTACGGAAGGGAAAAGATGGAATTTTATTGAATGCAATAAGGACGACTCCAGTATTGTTATAAGCTTTTCTCCATCGTGCAGATAACCATCTTCAACAGAAGAATATGCTCTATTACAGATGTTGTGTTTGCTACAGGAGTGCAGATGTGCATTACCAACGTGCATACACGTTTGGACCTTGCCATCTACTTCTTGCTCTTCCATTATTCATAGTGAAGCTTGAGCCACCTGCTTCAATGAAACAAAAGGAGGGGGTAATAGTCTACGATTTGGAATTTGAAGACTAGCCTTGGCCCCCTATGTTTTTTATTTTTCCTCCAAATCCTTCAGACATAGCGTACATTTCCCGACTTCCTTTGCAAAGAGAGAATATTGTCACGAACGTGACAGGAGATCCCTTTTGTGTTTATTATTTTATATTACTTAACATTATTTTATTAGCCTGTCACAAGTTTCTGAATCATATTTTATATTCTTAATTCTGCTCAAGTCTTAGTAAATTGTATATATGACAGGTAACAGTGGTTTGCCACTTCCTTTGACATTTCAAAGGGATTTCACTACGCCATAATTTCCTCAGGGATAATGCCTTTCTGCACGGCTCTTAGCTGCACCCTGTGAATCACATGATCCTTGGAAAGTCCTAAGCCTATGCATTTTCCAGGGTGTTGGCAGACCATATTTGGTAATAGCTGCCACGGTATTAGAATAAACCCCTCTAGGGTATTCAACTCTATATAAGCAAGCCCTCAAGCTCTGCTCGCGGGGACTTTGTGTCGTAGCTTGGCCGGGACCACTATGGTACCCGTCAACGGCCGCTGCACGGCCGCTCCGGATGGTTTAATTTGGCATCACTAGCGGCCTGACAAAGTCGTGTTGAGTATTGGCTCTCCTCATCCACGACGAGACATTTCTCAAGGTAAGCATTATAAAATAAATTGCTAATAATAATCTTAGCTAGTGCCATCATCATCCCTGATCTTGTAAATCCTACTATCGTACGTAGAAATGTAACTCTTTAGAATATAGTCAGATCGCTCTAGCCAAGCGTTTTAATGATTGCCTCTACCTCTGCAATCCCTTATTTACCTATTCCCCTAAGTGTCACAAGTGGCACGTGACAATATTACAATTTAATTAATCAGTGTCAGGGTTCTTTGGGCTTAAGGTTCTCGTGAAATGGTCCATAAAAGCCACAGGTAGATACATCTCTGAGGCGTCTGTAAAATTATCCGGCATTGCACGTTAACTATGAAGTATGTGAAAGAATAATTTGAAGACGTGTTAATAGATTCTTGGGCCCAGCATAAGGTGTGCAAGAGGAGTATACATGGATTTTAAGCTGTTGACCAGCTAAACGAGGAAGAGTTAATTAATGCAATGGGGTAATCAAGTGGGGGTGAACATTAAATCCTCTCCTGCTATCTCCTCTAGGTATTATCGCTTAATTGCCTGACCAAAGTCCCTACAGTTCCTTATAGCTTATCCGATAGAATGGTCTATCGCACAGCAATGAATTAACCAAATTTAGCGTTAAATAAAGCTTCTGTGGCTCAGGAACAGGAAATGGACTTAACTAAACGTAAGTATTCTGATTCCTAACCCTGACACCATTTTCATCGCTTATGAGCTCGCATATTATCTTTAGATATTGTATTGTTCCTACAAATATCTGATGTGTTGCGTTCCTATGATTTTTCTATTCACTATTATACAAACTATTCTTATAAAGCTTATTCTTCTAGGTGCTTTGTGAAATGGTTTTATTCCATATTTCGTTGTGGATACCAGGAAAATACAGTAGGTTTAAGCAATAGAGGAATACCTTAAAAACCGGACGCTATGTGATGACTTTGAAATTCTGCTCACTTTGTACGATCATGAGAAACAATAACCAATCTACGAGTTAAAATAAATGTATAAAACGTTTCATCGTTCAAACCAACTATGACGAATATCTGGGAAATGCTTAAACCTAGAAGAAATACTTTGGACATAAATTGTGTGTTAGCGAGATATACACTATGTGATCAAAAGTATCCGGACACCCCCAAAAACATACGTTTTTCATCTTAGGTGCATTGTGCTGTCACCTACTTCCTGGTACTTATTATCGCGACCTCAGTAGGCATTAGACATCGTGAAACAGCAGAATGGGACGCTCCGTGGAACTCACGGACTTCGAACGTGGTCAGGTGATTGGGTGTCACTTGTGTCAGAAGTCTGTTCGCAAGATTTCCACACTCCTAAACATCCCTAGGTCCACTGTTTCTGATGTGATAGTGAAGTGGAAACGTGAAGAGACATGTACAGCGCAAAAGCGTACAGGCCGACCTCGTCTGTTGATGACAGAGACCGCCGACATTTGGAGAGGGTCGTAAAGAGTAATAGGCAGACATCTATCCAGACCATCACACAGGAATTCCAAACTGCATAAGGATCCACTCTAAGTACTATGACAGGCGTGAAGTGAGAAACCTTGGATGCCATAGTCGAGGGGCTGCTCATAAGCCACACATCACGCAGGAAAATGCCAAAAGACGCCTCGCTTGGTGTAAGGAGCGTCAACATTACACGATTGAACAGTGGCAAAACATTGTGTGGAGTGACGAATCACGGTACACAATGTGGCGATCCGATGACAGGGTGTGGGTATGGTGAATGCCCGGTGAACGTCATCTGCCAGCGTGTGTAGTGACAACAGTGAAATTCGTAGGTGGTGGTGTTATGGTGTGGTCGTGTTTTTCCTGGAGGGGGCTTGCACCCCTTTTCTTGTTTTGCGTGGCACGATCACAGCGCAGACCTACATTGATATTTTAAGCACCTTCTTGCTTCCCACTGTTGAAGAGCAATTCGGGGCGATTGCATCTTTCAACACGATCGAGCACCTGTTCATACTGCACGGGCGCTGTGGCGGAGTGGTTACACGACAATAACATCTCTGTAATGGACTGGCCTCCACAGAGTCCTGACTTGAATCCTATAGAACACCTTTCTGATGTTTTGGAACGCCGACTTCGTGCCAGGTCTCACCGACCTACATCGATACCTCTCCTCAGTTCCGCACTCCGTGAAGAATGGGCTGCCATTCCCTAAGAAACCTTCCAGCACCTGATTGAAAGTATGCCTGCGAGACTGAACCCTGTCATCAAGGCTAAGGGTGGGCCAACACCATATTGACTTCCAGCATTACCGATGGAGGGCGCCACGATCTTGTACGGCATTTTCAGCCATGTGTCCGGATACTTTTGATTATTTAGTGTACATTTTTTGTGTAGTAAGCTTTTGTCTATTGCTCACGGTTTATCGGTTATACAAAATTCCTTGAGAATGAAAAGAACTTTACACTATTTACAGAAAATTTATGATACAAAGCGTGCTTTAGGGTAAGTGGCGATAATTTTTTAAACAACAACAGAACATTCTTTTCCAAATGCTTAGTTATTATTCATTACCTTATATCTTACACTATTTTTCCACATAGTCACCGCCGTTATTCAGGCAATTTTCGTAACGGGAAACCAGTTTTCTTTATGTCTTCGTCAAAGAATGATGCCGCCCGTAATGAAAGCCTAGTCTGCACTTATTGTTTCACATCATCGCCGTCGTTGAAATATTTCCCACCAAGAAATTTCTTCAGACTAAGAAAATATGAAAATGCTTTGTGCCAAATCCGGACTGTAGGGAGAGTGGTCGAATTGTTCCTAACTAAATGAACGTTCAGATATTGAGTTTGTTTGACTGTGTGTGGCCGGACAGTGTCACTCATTATTGTTCCCCCATAAACCTCACACAGTTGGCAATGAAAAACGCATTCAAAAAACGAATTACTGATTTGACAGCGCCGGGTCGTTCAATTGTTTTGAACATTGCGAAACGCTTTAATAACCGAAAAAACAAAGTGATGATCACTCACAGCTCCGTCCGGCGTTCTTAACAATTGAGGAAGCGATCGCGCATCCTCAAATCGCGACTGCAGCGCTGCAGCGGCAAAATATTAAAACGGTACTTACCTTAAAAGCACGCCTCGTATACATTTTATTTGTCACGCAATATGTTTCATATATTTATTTTAATCATAGTAGTAAAGAGTCATTTTTGAAAAAATAGAAAATAACGAATAATTTGCTTGCAAACTGTAATTTTGGTGTAGGGGACTTTTCTCTAAAATCTTAATATGGCATACTTGGAAGACGCTGAACTTAAATATGAAGTTTGGTATTCATCACACACACGTCCACTCGGACCTTTTTCTAAAAATGCTCTTTCAGGGAGCCTCAAACACATTTCCGGTGGAATTCCGGTATCCAAATTTTGGAGGAGTGCAATATTTGCTCTAATTATTAAACTATATAGCCAGTTAAAATTCCTTATACTATCCATTTCACGTTAATCGTGGTAAACGTTTGCTAAGAAATGGTTTTCAGTTAGGCAATACTGTCTTATTTACTTGGATGGCCGAAAACAGCATTCAATTGCAAATATCATAAGTTGATGTTAATTACTTAGGAGATAAAACACCATTGTAAACCAACTTCAGATAATATTTGCATATACAACCAATATTTTCAAACAGCAAATGCTACGCAATTCTTTAATTGACCAAATTGTATATTTTAACAACTTGTGCAATCTTGCAGTAAGCAGTGGCGTACGAGCGCTATTTGTTTGACTTCTTTGATGTCTGAATGGAAAACCATCTATATCTAGCTCCTGGGCTGCATAGTTTCGCCTTCTCCAGAGATTTGCCAGTTACTCCTGGTCTCCTACGACAGGTTGTCTGTGAAAGTCTGCGCTCGTTCTCGCTGATTATTTAACCCCTTAAGGACTGGTGTGTCATATTTGATACAAATATAAGTATTATGGCTATTTATGTAGTAAAAGCATTAAATTATTCAATAAAACTGTAATGCTAGCTTTTTAATAATAAGAACATATACGTGCAGTCAAATGTAAACTCAGTATCTAAGCGTGCCATCTCACCGGTTATGTTACTTTGGGTCCACCCACCCTTTACCTCCGGCACATTTAACCGCAATCGCTGGGATACGTCTGGCTTTAACGATCACGGCTATTCGAAACGTTTTGGTTGTGGTGCCTGTGAAAGGGATATGAAAACCGATTTATAAATTAGAAGAAGAGTGGTACATGTAGTAAAATAATTCTGGCATTAAGAGGTTGAAACTATAAATTCGAAGGTTTGCCACGTTATTAATTAATTTCAGTGTTATTCTTCTGTCATTTGTTTTAACTCATGTACATGAATAACCAGCGGCCAACTTTTTATTAATTTTTCGAGATGAAAGCTCTAATGAAAGGAGAAATGTGCCTTGTACTGTTAAGACCACTTAGTGGGAATGATTAACAACCAGTTGAAAAGTAACTATAAATGTTTCGTATTATAGAGAATTATATATTGATATGTAGTTTATAATTCCAATTATTTATTCGTTAGGAACGGCGTTGCCCTTTCCTATCTTAATTTCTTAAATTACGAAAAAATAATCGTAATTACCCCAAAAAGGCTCTAACTGAATATATGAGATTGTCCAGTGATGGAGTATGTCACCTGTTATGATTTCGCAGTAAAATAAATATCCTTGTTTATAGAAAATTCAACAGAGATGTTCCTTCATCATGCTTATATTTAAAACGAAAATCATTACAGTACTTATGGAGAAAATAAAACAGTAAGAATAATTACATTATGAAGCTTTGAAGACAGATGCGCCCACAAACAAAAAGACAAACACAGGTAGTAGTCGGTCACGATATGAATGCGCTTGGAGGAAGGAGTTACTGTTGTTTGACAATCAAGGCTCGAGATCAGAAGGGAGTGAGGGGCAAGGCGGTAGGGAAATGTACAGGCGCATAATGAAACCAATACCACATTTGCAAGCTTCAGGCTTGCTAGTAAATGCAACTTGAAACTGCGAATGGTTTCTTTATCTGCCTGTCCATTCGGTGCCCTCGCCCACTTGTTTTGCAGCCTTTTAGTTACTATTCCCACCACACACACTCATATCGTGGCCGACTAGTAATTACGTAGAATCTGAATTTTAGGATTGCATGCAATATTTTTTACTACCTCTGCGGTGGAGCGGTCTTGTTATAGCTTCTAAACCCAGAGGTCCGAGTTCGATTACCGGTTGGAGTGTGGGAATTCGCAGTCTGGAAGTATGCGTGTGGGAATGAATAGGAATGTGTTTAATGTTAGAATTGATTAAAACCAAAGTTGAAGAACCAATAGCCAAAGAGTTGTTATCAAATCAGAGCCTCCGATGTACCATAGAAATGAATGTGACCTATACAAATGAAACAATTAAAAATATTCTTTCACTTTATATACCTAAACGGTAGACAAAGCGGAAATTAAAAGAATAGCTGTAATGTCAGGTCACCTTAGGTTGTAGTAACTATTATAGTGGAATCTAGGGAATAGTCGATTTGGAGCTTTTCAAATGAAGTGGTGTGCTGTAATTTAAGTTAAAACTTAGTGAATTATTGGATTCAGGGAACGTCAAAACATATTTCCGGTGAAATCTGTAGCGGTTCCTCCTTGGTAGGCACCCACTACATTGAGATGATGGATGCTGTGTTACGTACCTGTAGGTCGTCTTGATGCCCGTACTTTCATGATGTATCTTAAGGTTCTCGTAGACTGGAATCTGATGATCGTGTATCTGTATCCTTGTGTGTGTTAGTATGTTGCAATTATTATTTTATAATTATGCCACGGCTGCTGTATTTTGTGTCGGAGAGCAATTGTGTCTTGTCAGGGTTAGGTATGGAGAAGGTTAAAGTATTTTGCACACACATATTCTGTTAACTATTTTACTTGTATTTTAGATAAATCGCATATGATATTCACAATTCACTATCACTTTTGCCATGTTAAACTATGTATAACTGGTAGTAAATACGTAGTTTTAGCATCTATTTAGAAACGAGCTTATTCACTACCTTCCTGTTCGAACACTGACAAACTTCTGTTAGCGTTCCCTCCAACCGTTTTCTTAACGTACGTATTTGAATTATAAGCATTTATCAATGTACCCGATTGGTGCTACTATTCAATAACATCCAATTACAGTTTATGTTACATATGTTTACAGACTTCCGTTGTCTTAATTATGAATCCAAGGTTCGTTACATGCTTATATAGATACTACTGCATTTTTTGTATTTTTTTTTACTGATTTATATAGGTAACAACGGCCTTTCGCTCCCATGTTATAATGTTATATACTTGTTACCTACTATGTTTACATTATGAATATATGTGTTTTTAACATCCTGTTAATTATTATACGTACAATATTAGCAAATAATGCATAACAAGTAAAACTTAGAACAAAATATTAAAGTAGAAATTATTAAAGTGTTGATGTTGAGAAGCTGTGAATTAGATATCCTATTAGTTATTGTATTAGTTTGTCCGTAGCTAGTACTATGTTTCTTCAATTCCCAGCATTTATGTTTTGGGTACAATACAATATTTTAACTATCTACTATGTACGTGGCGGAGAAAATAATGAATTCAGGTTTGCATTAAATATATCACTTACATCTTTTCTACAGATGAGGAATTGAGTTATAAAAATAACTGTACTAAGCTTTCTCCATTTAATTAATTCAGTTGTTTTAAACATACTGAGAATAAATTCTTTAAGTTACTCTTTTCTCAATATTGCAGAGGTAAAAGGCTTAAGTTATAATTATATATCATTTTGTTTATTAAGCTGATATTTTGCCGTAACTTATGTGAAAATTACCATCCCTGTAAACTGTACGCAAAGGCTTACAATTTGACATTTGGAAGTGCATGGCCGTTTCATCTAATCTATGTGGGTAATTCCTAATGCAATCCACATCTTAGAGTTAGATTAACTTTTCAAGAGTTGGTTAATCTCATTATAAGGTGGTTAGGATGCGATAGAATGGAATATTTGAATTATTCATATGATTCAGAATTAAACATCCATTTATAATGTAACGTCAGGAAAAATGCACGATCACCTCGTCTCAGGCAGTACCAATGGCCAATTGTAACTGTCATTTTCTTGGGAAAGCTCTGCATATTCCGTCACTTCTCATTTAAGTGCAAATCATTCAAAATGCAAATTGATGAATGTCACTCATCTCAATGGAGACCTCGTGGTGAAAAAGTCTGGGGGGGAGGGTCGAGCCATTTAAAATATGGATAAAATCCTATTTGTATCATCAAGAGAGGATGTATGAATTTAGCAGGGTACCATCACAGGACTTGCTCCTTCTGCAGCTCAAGATAAAAACGAGCTGCGCCAAATATGCAAGGTTTTGTAATCAGAAATTTGTCTCTGGGGCAGGTATGGACAGCTGCAGCAGACATCAAGTGTGTGTCATAAATTAGAAGTGCACGCGGAAAATCGCGTCATTTGTCAGGGGCACCCGTTGTTAGCTTGTCGCATTTTGATTAATCGACACTGTCCAGTACCTCGTATATTGACCCACCATTATGTCCCCCAGCGTATAACTTGCGGAGGTTTTTTTGCTTCATACACATGTTTCACACATTCATTTCAGCTACTCTTTAGTTCATTCATTTGCTTAGAAGAGCGTGTATTCTCGTGTTCGTTTTTCAAGCTAGTATTACACGGGGAACACTGCGTTTTATTTATGTTCCTATTACTCACTTTCCTTTCAAATTTCTCAGGAAACTTAAGCAATTCGTTGTTCTTTGCTTGAGATATAAGCAGATGCTGTAAACGCAGGTAATGTTTCGCAAAAGAAAATTAAAAAGACTTAACAAAACATGTTTCAGCTGGAATAGAATCTCAAATGCCTTGACAAACTCTTCACAAGCGAACAGAGTACTCTGAAATATTAAAATATAATTTCTTAGGTTTAAATTGAAAATGCTTTAGATTAAACAAAAACGTTTGGGATTCGGAGCATCATATTTAATAACTCAGATTTATTTGTGAATGCCATAATAACCTCCATTTAAATACGGCCTGTGGCATGCCGTTCTTTGAACTTCGTTTTCTGGAAATTGAATTTTTGTGTACTTATGTACTTTTTCATAAATAATAATTAATTGTTCTTCTACATATGACGCATGTAGGATAAATTTGGAAAAGTAGAATCAGACTGAATAATTCAATGCCATAGCCCGGATTTGAACCAGAAATCTTCGGTTTTAGTGCCATTGCTCCAACCAACTGAGCTATAGCAATATGCCGGTGTGGAAGAACAATTAATTATCATTGATTGGCCTAATATGGTTAACAACGAAGTCAGAGACTTCGAAGGCCCCATTCACAATGAAAATTAACCGTAAGAGTAAGTAAAATTAAAAGTTAGATGCTATGCATTTTAATGGAACCATTCACAATGAAACACGTAGAAATAGAAGTCAACATTGAATTAGATGTAAACTTATAAGCTTGCAATGTCCAAGTTTTTAAGCTTATGTCAATGTCAAACATAAGAAACTAGCCAATCAGTGATCCTTCTGCCATCTCCAATCGGACTTTCCGTCGTCGTGTGCTGATTTATTTAACACATGTTCTGCGTTAACGAGTAATCACTGAGGTATCTATAAAAATTGCAGCGAAACAAATTGTTATTGTAGCGGATGCTTTTTATGGGAGTTCAAACTCTTTAGCCGCGTTCATTTTGATACATATACATAACCTCTTTCGTTCGATGGTCGCCTCGCAGATCGCCATCTTAGCTGATGTATTTAACCCTCTCTTGCGATTGGCTGCTGCTAAAGTTTGCAGTTGTCGGTGTGAATGACAAAATATTACGTTAAGCCTATGACTAAGTTTACGTCGTTATTTTAATGCTTAATTTTTATTGTAAGTTGCCTTTATTTATCTGATCAGTAGGAATTATTGCTCTTTTACTTTTACCATATTTACCAGTTCTTGCATAGTATTTGCGGTATTGTATTTTGCCATTGGGTTATGTTATCTCAAAATTAATTTGAAAACGCCCTGTAGTTTACCAAGAAACAAAAAAAAAATGGAGTCAGTTGTAGAATTCGGTATTGTGCCAGCATGCGGCCATGGTAGTTCAGTAGGTTAGAGCAAATCGAAGCTCCGTGGCTCAAATTCCGGATATGGAAATCTGATTCTAGCTTTCTTACGTGCTTGCACACTATACAAAATAAATGTTCAGAAACAAAACGTGTGAAACAGGATCGATGAAATGAAGAAACGTATTCGCATTTTTCATATCAAAAAGGAAACACATTTTGTTAATAGACAGAGTTGTCGTCTAGCCCAAAGTGTAACAAATTGACGCTATTATTTTTAATTTCTTTGCGCTTCATGCAAGTATTCTGCACAATTTGGTGTTTGGCTTATTAAAGTTAATAGGTATTTATTATTTCATATGTATTTTCAAATATATTTGTGTCCTTACAATGTATAGAATCATTTTAATTTCTAAGGTAGCATTTTCAACCAAATGATCCGTTTTCTGAGAAACTGTTAAGTCTGTTTGCGAGAAGCTGTTGTCCTGTAGCATCACACTAGGATGGCGTGGAAAACCTTTGGATGTATTTTCTACAGTATTTTATATATTAAAGTATAAGATGTCCGAAATATTACTGAAAATGCTGTGCGTTTATAAAAAATATATTTTGGGAATATACTCTTTAGATATTAATAAGTAATCTTCAAATCCCGAGAGGGCCACTTTTCCTCATCGAACCTTACTTCAGGTTTTCCACAGTTCTTATAGCTGACAAATATTGGGGAGGCACCCAAAACTTAGGCCTGGGGCGTTTCCTTCCCAAATTTCCATTCCAAAATATCATATCATATATCATTTCATTTCATGCGTCACCAGTGTAACCACACCGCCTGTGGTGCTACGTGTAGTAGGAACCGGCGTTAAAGAATATTAAAACGCCCATTGTATGGATATGCATGCTTAAATTCAAGATGCTGATACTGAGGCAATATTTTTAACACTTAAATGATATCAGTCAAGTTATATAATAAAAAATATAATAACAGCCCGCCTTAAAGTAATATGTGTATGTAACAATATATAAACATTGTATATTACAGTCGTTTTAAATGTTTATATTATTGTATACATGTTCAATAACGTTATGTTAATGTATTACGTAATTTAATAATGTAGGATCTGTGAGAATAATAGGTAAAAAGTTGCTAACAATGAGGTAACAATGAGGTAGCCTTAAGGCAATTATAAGTTTGAAAGTTTTATAATACTACTAGTCATCCTTGGAGCAACAATAATGTAATCTTTGTAACAGTTTATAAAATAGCCAATTAACAACCAGAAAAAAGCTTAAGTTAAGTAAAAGTATTCTAATGGATTAGGAATAGCCAATCAGAGACTTGAAATACAGAAATGTACAAATTTAAGCGGTAGAAATCAAGTCAGTTGCTTGTAGACAGCGCTCATAGCGGACGCGTTGGTTGTAGACAGTGTTCCTAACCGGACGCGAGATGTGTCCTCGAGAATTTTGTGTGAAAAAATAGTTTACTTGTTAAAAAGTGCAGGTAATTAATAAAAGAATCTCACAGCTCTCTATATCAGTGAAGTGTTATTTAAATTGTGTCAAGAATTAATAAATGTAGTGAAGTAAAAATTATAATCTGTGTAAGCCTACATTCTTCAGCCGCACCACGCCTTGCAAAGAAATCCATGTTTCAAACAATAAATACTGGCGCAGCCGAGGCAAACATAAATGTATAATATTTAAAGAAGCAGTCAAAATTAAAAAGTTAATATTTTTTAAACATTTGGGGCAAAGGCCACCGTAAAGTACATTTAAGGCGAAGGCTACCGGAAATTTTTTACCATACGCGCGGTTGCTACTTCTTCAAGTTCGGCTCCCCAACAGTCGAAATACAACTCCTCCTTCAATACACATACTTCAATACTTGGCTCATGTAAAATACATTTCTGTCACATTATCTTGGTACTCGGTGCTGATCATGTTTGGAACAATTCCTTGCTTTTATCGTCTACAAATCTCATTAAACTCACCAGTTCTGGCACATCATTTGCTCCATAAAAGAATGTTACTAACACCAATTGTCTAACAAAACTGCTGGGATACGATAGACAAAAAGATTGTAACACTCTAATTTGCCTAGAATGACTTCCGTAACGTCTCCTGATAAGGAGATCGGATCATAGTCGCACCAAGGAGCTTTTGAAAAGTAACGTTACGCCAAGATTGCGGCACACGGGGGAACAGCAATAAATCGGTAGCTAGGAGACTCCCCCAGAATACAGATGGCCGATGATAGACACTCCTTCACAAGGACGACAGGACCGAATAGAATTCTCTTCAGCTTCTAATTGCAATTCCACTCTCTCGCTGGAGAGAGAAAGTACTATAGCCTCTATGTATATCCGGCAATCTCATGAAAGAAAAGATTGAAACTGTACTAAAATAATGCTAACCAACGGTAAAAACGAAGTCAGAGGCGACTAAATAGTTGTCCAGAACCGGTATGAACTAAAGGTTTTAGGTTTTATCTGATGAACTACGCCTTATGGTAGAACTCATGGGATGCATCTCTGGTCATTTTGGACGCTCTTGAATTCACGAAATTTCCGAGATAGTATCGCCTACCTCAACCGATAATGTCTCCTTGGTACGTCCTCTGTGTGCGCATGTTCCGACTGCAGGTTTAGGTTTCTCTATGTAAATCACTTAGCAGTTAAAAGTTTTCTTTTCATCCAGTATGTGATAATGGCCACATTGTTACAGTATACGTTTTAACTATCAGGATGGTAATGAATTACTGGCGCACGCATTCTGTAGCTCCCCGCTTTAGGGATCTCAAAGGCCGGTAGTTGGCGATACTTGAAACGAGTGACGTAGGGTACGCCTTTTGATGAACGAGATAATAACGCCTGGGCGGACCGAGAGCAATGTTTGTAATTAAATGTTCCCCATCTGACAAGTGGGTGCGGTTTACCCAGTGACACCGCCAAACTAGCACGGGTACAGGGGGAAAGTTTGGGGGCTGGGACACAGAGTTGAGTGGCGGTAACAAACAATATCACTAAAATAATGACCAGTGATTTCTTTTTCCTTTTTATGGCTTGTTTTACTTATTTTGTCCTCATTACTTTTTCGTTTTATATTCTTATCCTAACATTGGATAGCTGTCTTAAGACACTCCTAAGTTAGATTTTATTTATTCTACAGTAACAAACACTTTTGCATAAAATATAGTATAATATTAATTTCTACAAAATTAAACTTCATGCATTTATGCTTTCTATACAGAGCTACTACAACTTCTCTCACAGTGCTCAGACTTGATACCTATATTTTATCCAAGCAACATTTCTTGAGCTTTTCTTTCATATATTAGTTACAATATGCATTCACAGCCGTTAGCATTCTGTATCTATGCAACCCGCAGGTTATCCCTTATATAGAAAGAGTCCTTTGTGTCCATTAAATAAAAAATATATATACACACTGCAGCTATTATTCTTATAGCGTCATTTTTTAATTATTCAATCAATGTCAAGGAGATGCAGAAAGTTTAAGAATGAATAGATGGGTGTTGATCTGAAAGCCGAAAGGTTCTTATGGATTTTATTAGTTCCAATTTAACACTTCATCACCTGAGCTGAAGAGTTTTACTTAAATACCTCAAATTACCATGTAATTATTAATGTAGGGTGCCGCATCCGATGCTGTAAAATTATTTACATTTGCTTACCGGTAATTCTTTGTGATAATTTCTTTCTAACTTTCATGTAGCATTTTACGCCAAAACATAACACCAAGACCAAAGCAGTAAAGGAAGGACGGGAATAAACATCTAGAGTTATATATAATTCGAATCCGCTAGTACAATGAATTCAAATGATAAGCTATTTTGTATCTTTATACTATATGTATTTTAAATATTTCTTTTAAATATGTTGTATAATTTTGTATAACATAATTACCTTAACACTAGACTAGCAATAACTACAGTGAAAATGTAGAGGTCACTAATATACATAATTTCTGTCAATTCCTTTTCGTAGCGTTAGCAGTTTTTTTTAAATATTCCTAAACTTCAATCAATGGATATACTTGACAGTTTTCAATTCTTACATCAGTTTTATAGAAAGTCTAGTAATAGATCACATTCGTTTTTCATTTCTATAGTCGCTTTTAACTTTCAATCTTCATATGAGAAATGTTCAGTTCAAAAGCAATCATTTGATGTTAAACTGCTTGTGTTAAGTTTTAAATTTGACGATTTTTGTCTTTTTGGGGGTGCAATAAACTTCATTCATTCTTGAAATTATAGTTTCGGCTTCATTTGAGAGTAGGGGATAATACCTATTACATAAAACTCTATCTCACAGTCGGAATCGAATCTGGCACATCTGGACTGAATAGCCAAAACATTCATCATAGTATCGTGAAGACATCGTGATTAGAAATGTAAAGCTTGAGATTTTAAGCTTGTGAAACTTGTGTATATTATTTTTAAGTTGAAAAGTAGAATAATTACTTCAATATAAAATACGCTTACTGTGTTATAAGTTTGGAAACTGATTGGTCTGTTTATCCACTTGTACCTTAAGATTGTTGAGAAATTGTATGTATTATTTAAACTGGTGATACTATGTTAAAATTTAACTCCTAGCATTTCGTAGGAAAAGTTATGTTAATGATTGTTTTATAAACCCACAAATATTACGAATTGTGAACATGTTGCTTAAGTTAGAATTTCGGCGTTTTCCGTTCAATTGCACCCTAGATATGCAAACTCAAATTCTAATGCTAATTTGATTCACTCCCTAATGCTATGCACCAGGTACAGATTATCGGGGTTAAAGGGAGCATAAGCAAGATGTTAGTCCGATAGTTGAGCTCCAGTTTATGGCACTTCAACCATTTAGGAACTAATTTAATATTTGACAACCAATTATTACACGCAAATAATGGGGTTTCGGCTGGGTTGCTTTTCCTTAGAGAATTGGTTCTAACACCGTAAATATCTTTTAATACAATGATTTTAAGCACTTCACCTTTCCTCGTAATCGGTGAAGTAGATGGTTTGTTAGCTCCACGTATGGAAGCTAATTTGATGTGGTTTATTTATTTAGCTCAACGTATGGACGCCAATTTGAAGTAGATATTGTCCTTACGTTGTTTGCACCACGCTTTGGGCGTCAATTTGAACTAGTTTGTATTGTTCTATTGAAGGAGTTTTATTATACTTCAGCTGTTGGGGAGCCGAACTTGAAGTAGTTGCAACCGCACGTATAGTACCCGAAAGCCTTTGCCCCAATTTTTAAAAATATTAACTTTGTAATTTGACTGTGTCTTTAAGTATTAAATATTTATGTTTGCCTCGGCTGCATCAGTATTATTGTTAGAGACACGTTTCTCTTAGCAGGGTTGTGATGCAACTGAAAGTGTAGGCTTACACAGATTATAACTTTACTTCACTACATTTATTAATCCTTGCCACAATTTAAATAACACTTCACTGATATAGAGAGTTGTGAGATTCGTTTTATTAATTAATTACACTTTTTAACACGCAAACTTATTTTTCGTCTCACACGAATACATATTATATTTCTTGAGGACACTTTTTTGCGTCTAGTTAGTAACGCTGTCTGCAGGCAACTGAACTCTAAATTTGTAAAATTTTCTCCTTTTCAGTTTCTGATTGGCTAATCCTACTCCAATAGAATATCTGCATTTAACTAAAGCTTTTTCTGGTTGTTGGTTGGCTATTTTATAAACTGTCACTAAAATTACATTGTTGTTACTGTTAAACTTTCTTACTCATTATTGACTCAAGGTTACCTCATTGTTAGCAACTTTTAACTTATTATTCTCGCAGCTCCTACATTATTAAATTACGTAATATATTCACATAACATTATTACACATGGATACAATAATATAAGCATATGCAATGGCTGTTACATACATTTTGCCAATTATTACATACACATACGAGTATTGCTTCAAGGCGGGCTGTTATTGAATTTACATATTATATAATTATACTGAAATCATCTAAATGTTAAAAATACAGCCTCATCGGGAAATGAGGCATTCTGCCGCACTTTCTCCTTTCCCTCAAATTTCACCTCTTTTAGTTTTATCTAACAGAATCTTTTTAAAAATTGTTTAAACAGTCACGTGTGAAGATATTGCAGCTATAAAGGTATCATGTACACGTCCATTAAGTTAACAGCGTGAAATTATTTATTGTTCACAGCTAATGCCTATTATTTACGTTAGGTTGCCAGCATGTTAAATGTACGTAATGGAAAGAAATCTGTATTTTCTTTCTTACCCTCTCCCCTTCATTTATATTTACTGATGGCTCTACATATTGTAACGCAGCTACGGGTAGAGCTTATCACGTGGATGGCTGTCCTTCAGCGGCTAGTTGGAGAGATAAAGAGGAGCGCTCTCGCCCTGATGCGACGTACATTCCAAAAGTGCTCGCGACGCAGCGAGATAAAGCTGAAAGTTTCTTT
Organism: Deroplatys truncata; assembly: GCA_030765065.1. NCBI lineage: Eukaryota > Metazoa > Arthropoda > Insecta > Mantodea > Mantidae > Deroplatys > Deroplatys truncata. Next base: position 110,368,004 of record CM060981.1, read on the forward strand.
CTCCCCTCCAAGAAGCTCCTAGCACCTCTTGCAGTGGTATATAAGAGAGGGTGCATGCGAATGAGATGTTGAGTGGTTATTTCTGACGCGACATAAAGCACCTGTAACTCATTGTTTTCTACGAGTTTGGTTGTGCAGACAGTTATGATGTACAGTGAATGCTGTTACTGCGAGGGACTACAGAGGTCTTGTATTCGACGCCGCAGCGAGTAAAGCGGAAGGAAGAACAGGTTGCTTCGCGCGTATTTAATTATGCCGCTGCGCGCGAAGTGACACTGAAAAGTGAACTAAACCACATCAGTGATGTGGCAGTGATAACTGAATAAAGTTCACTGGTGTCAGAAGTGAGTTTTTAACGTCACGGTGTAGAAAATACTTCAGAAATTATTAAGTGAAACGAAGCCAATGATATGTGGAACGGGGAAGATAGAGACGAAAATGCAATATGGAATGGACAAAACAAGAGTGAAATGAAAGGTGTAAATTCCGGATGCCGATAGATCGTCTACGCTGACAACACTGGTTGACATCAGCAAGCTTGGTTTTCGGAAAGGATGTAGTCCTACAATGCGACCTGCTGTCTGGAAGTCCGCTTGTCGCAATGAAATCAGCGTCTGCATATACTGATGTGCTCCACAATAGATCGCAGCGGTTTATATTGGTTTTGATAAACCTAGTCCCTACTTCTGCCAACAAAATCTCCTCTATCTTCTTGGATAATTCTAGCCACTGGATTGGCAAGATACTTTATCCGCAAAAAATATGACCCAACTGCCGAAGTGTAACATTACAACTTAAATTTGGTATTTCCATGCCGCACCACCCGTTTCTAAATGTCGGTTTTTCTATTGCCGTTCAATAACTTTAAACATTGTCTCCGTGCCGCTGATGAAAACTCTCATATAACCATCGTAGCTATCGTCCTGTGTAACAGCACATGCCAATAATTCTTCACCCTTCTTCTAGAAGGCGGAATTATGTTTAAAATGGTTTAACCTTTCCTTGTGCACCAATCGAAGCGAAACTCTTTCACAGAGGCGGTATCCGAATCACCTCTTCATTTTAAATCGGCTAAAATATTATTTTGCTCTTTTTGTGTCTCTGAATTTTTTCAGGCTAGTCGCATAGAAAAACCATGCCAGTTGATTTAATTCAAAGGTTAGTTACCGAAGGTGGAAACTTTACGGAGCGAAAAGCACTATTGCGATCTAGGAAAATGGGCCACTTCTTATTCATGTAGGTGGAGGATTTTGTGGAAGATCTTCATGACAGGCAACGTCTGCAGATTGCGAGCGACTTCATTAGAAGTCATATTATGTTATTGGCAATGCAATGACCACGGTTTGTGTTAGAACGACTGATTTGTCTGATGTATTCCACTAGAAGCAGGAGTCAATGCCCGAAACTGTTAAACCGCACAAGGGCCTTACCAGATGTTCACGAGGATCAATGGCGTGGTCTATGCTTCAGAATATGCCCCAGAAGACAATGCTGATGGTGCAATCTAGAGACTGCCTATTCCGCTACGACGGTGCTGTTTAGGGTGACTTTTCTTTTTTAAAAAAAAAAGTTATCTTATATACCCAGTTTATTGTTACTGTGCTTTTACTGTATTCTTTACCTCTCATTACCGCAATTACACAGCATACAGACATAAACAACCATACCATGGGGGGACTCGAACCCGCGACCCTCAGTTTGTTGGAGTGTCCAAGCTATACACTCCAGCGATCACGGCTACGAGGGCCGGCAAACTAATGTTTAGGGCGACTAATATAGACTAATAGAGAGAGAGAGAGAGAGAGAGAGAGAGAGAGTGGCAGTGTGTAACGCAAGAAGTTTTTTTCCCTCCACTTTTTCCATATAAAATTTGTTGCTTATCGGTAGCTTGGTTCTCAACAGCCCTAAATAGCTAGAAAGGGCAGAAAAATAATCCTAGCAACCGTTTTCGGAATTTCTTGAGGCTTATAAGCGAATTATAAGAGAACCCAGTTCCAGCAACAATTAAGGTCACATACTTTTTTAATTCCATAAACAAATATAGTGAAAGTATAAATTTATTTATTTACCTACTATTTTTAATACATTTTTCCATCAGAGAGGAAAACATGTTTTACTCATCCACTTATTTTGTAGTTTTTCTTTTGCCTAGGTACTCACATTCTCTTAGGAGCGTAGGGTGTTGCTACGCAGTCCAGCTACCCGATGGTTAAACCGAGGGGAAACTATCAGTTGTGTACAAAACAAGTTGCAAAATATAATAATTTATAGCTCAGGAGTTGCAAAAGGATTTGCTTAATTCGTTCGGGATAAATGTAATGCGTAGTATAACGATTCCTAAAATATTAAAACAATGATTAGCGTAGTAATGGCGATTTTGTAATTGGGGATTTAAAAGTTGAAAAGCAAACTGTCCCGTCTTTTTCCCAATGCTTCAAGAATACTGATGAAGATTTTTTTTTCAGAAATTCCAACTAATTCTTGTGAAGACGGTTCAGTATTTAACAATTTTTATAGTCCACTGTCTATTGAACTTAAAATTATTTCTGTATTTGAAACCATACTGCTCTCAAATTGGTATTTGTAGAATTATTTGAAGAGAAACTTATATTGGAATCGGTCGGAAACACTTATAAGCCTCAATTGGATACATATGACTTCTATTGTGGATTTAGTAATTATAAATAACAATTAATAAATAAACACTCGCTCTTGAAACGTCAGGCAAGTCAGCTGGTTTATTTTTAAAACAGAAAAGTTACCGTTAGTGACGTGCAGTTACCATAAGCCAAAAGTGAAGAGAAAATCTGAAGCGCGGTATCGCACACACTGATAGCCTGAATTGGTATAATTTCTGGCCTGTTGACAAAGGCAGTAGAAAGACTGGAGAAATCCAACATATCTTTGTCGCAGTCCTTGATTGAGGTAGGCATGGTGGGTACCTCAGTCTGGAGTAAGGGAAGTTTAAATTAAAGAATAACAGTGAGAATCTGCTCAAACACGCAAAGTGTCGTGCAAAGTTAAGGCGTTCCACACGCGAGGAAAGCTGACAGAAAATAACAGCAAATGACGTTGGTGAGGGAGAAAATAATAGTGAAAATGAGGATGTCAAAAATGTAGGAAGACGTTCTCCTTCACAGTAAGATGTGGAGGTAGATGTTTGTTTGCAAGCGCTTTCCAGGAATACTGTTCACCTTATGAGTCAATAAGTTTTCATTATTTATGAGTACCCTAATGAAGGCGGCGGCAGCATCTCGAATCAAACTTGGAATTTTATGTAGCGTGAAAACACGGTATGTGCATTTACTAACCCTTTAAATCGGTACGAAACAAACGTTGACAACTGTCGTCTAAGACTCGGATAAACATTTAAGATTTGTTCGTGCTTTTTTATCATTATATAACTATTTCTTTGTAATAAATTTTATTGACCCCCGTACACTAAAATGGGATTTTGCAGAAGTTATAGGAAATCTAGATTGCTAATTGGATTGGTTATTTGGAAAACTACTCGCACTTATAACACTGTTCGACTGAATATTGTTGCAACATTCATTGTTTGAAAACGCCAATTCTACGAAGGTGACATTGAAGATATTTAGAAAATCAAACAAAGATTAGTTTTAAAAATGTTAAATGATTTTATTGTTTTTCCCATTTAACATCAATGCATTTTTGCATTTGATAAACCAGTCCTTAAGGCAATGATGCCATTCTTTCTGAGGCACTTCAGAAACCATATTTTTATAATGTTACACTGCTTCATCTAATAACGAAAAAGTGAGTCCACTCATTTTATCATTAATTTTGGAAACAAAAATAACTCTCAAGGTGCTAGATCAAAGCTGTATGGTGGAGGGTCCATGGTGCTATCCTTAAGGGCATCTAGATACTCAGTTGTTAGTTTTGCTCAATGCGACGATGCGTTGTCATGACGTAACAGTATTTTTCCTTTTCATTATTTTTCAAAAGTTTGCAGCAAACAGACACTTGTGTACCAATTAGCAGTAACGGTACGTCTATCTTCTAATGCAATAGTAGCAATATGGCCAGTTTTAGAAAAAGCAGAGCAACCATCTTCTTACCAGCACTGCGAATTCGTCGGACTTTTGTAGGTTTAGGTTCTGTTCGAAGTTCCATAGAATGGACTTACTTTTCTTTTCAGTGTCATAACAGTAAATCCAATATTCATCAGTAACAATATTCCAAACCAAATTTGAAGTGTCATCTTGGAATTTATTCAGAGTTTTTCTGCAGCAATCAACGCGTTGTTTTTGATCTACAACAAAGTTTCCTCACGTCTAACTGTTCATGTAATATGTTTTGGATTTAACTCATACCAATGCCCAAAGTCGCCCGAATAAATTCATAATATGTTCGTCGATCTTCTTCAAACATAACTTGAACAGCGATAACATTTTTATGAGTAACAGCAGTTCTTGGGCGTCCTTCACGAAATTCATCACTAACAAATAACCGGTCCCTCTTGAATTCGCTGTACCAATTATAAACTGTTGCCTTAGATGAGCCTTGTTCGTCAAATGTACTTCTAAGCCGATCTTCATTTTGTTTAGACATTAATGACGTTTTAAAATGACATAACCCGGAAATGTTCTTTAGTCAATTCATTTTTGGGTGAACACAAAATTTTTAAATGATAATTAATAAACTAATAGAGCAAATCGAACAAATTATTAATTTAATTTGTTTTTAGAAACATGACATTTTCCGTATCACCCTTGATAACATCACAAAAGCTACAAAATCTCTTAGATTAATTTATAAACTACTTCGTTTGTTTGGGATATTTCAAGACATGATGTTTACTTATTCACCGTAATAATTTTATTTATGAGAATATGGTCCTTTCCAAATGCATGATTCAGTTTACGTAATGGTGGTGTATATTTCAATTTGTTGTAAGGAAAATTCTTATATTTTGTGTATTCTAATTCTCATACAACTGAGAATCTCTCTCTCTCTCGAATCCAAATGGTATAAAGTTTTGTTCATAAGTGTAACTTCTTTGTGTTCGAATTAAGTCGGCTAGTTTAGTATTTAAGCGTTTTACATTGCGCAATAGATAATAATGCAAATTATTAAATCCTAAAGTTTTCTGAAGAGGTTTATAGAATGACTGCACACATTTTAACAGCTTCTCCTAGATCCCACAAAATTCAGTACCTGGTCTTTACGCTTTATTGACTTATTTGAGTCTTCTATAACGTGTATTTTTATTTTTGGGAGTCGGTTAACTTTATTAAATCTGATAGTATATGTAATCTTATACTCGTATTTGTGTGGAAGGAGGAGCTGAAATGTTTTCAAATACTCGCATTTATCTCATTTTATTCCTTTATTTTAGGGTGTTTAACGGACAATGGAATAGCCTGCGTAATACCACTGGTGCTATTACACATGAGTCAGAGCAGTATCGTTTTAAGTTTGTGTGCTACTGTAACTTGATATTTTATAGAATGCTTAAATTTAATAATTCTATTGCAAGAACAACTACTTTTGGTATGTAATGTCAGTCTTTCCCGAGCCTTTGAATTTAATACATGTTTGGTAGAAGTTAGGTTACCAGAGTGAATCATTCAAATTATATTATTTAAAAAATATAAGTTACATTCAAAGGTGTCGCTTTACAAATTATAGTTCATATCCTGCTGCAGCATACTCCTTCAATATATATATATATATATATATATATATATATAATCTCTTTGATTCTGCCATTTTGCTTTTTACGAAGCAAAATCCCTGTCTAATATAACATATGAATGGTTCTCTTTTTTCGAATCTAGTGTGAAGTTTTGAAAATTAAACAAAGGAAATTGAAGGAAATATTTTAGAGAAATCTAAACGTATACTATTTGTCTTTACATTAGATTATAATGCAATTTTTTCTTTGCAGAAAATATAATTCATCTTGTTCTATCAATCACTCCACTGATGAGTATATGTTTCTAGATCTTGAAACTAAATATAATACTTGATTTACTTCTCTACTACACATAGTAAATAAAATAAATATTGTATCTCATATCGAAATTCCACCGGAAATACATGTTTCGTGTTACTTGAACCAAGGAAAGCATAATTGTTAGAAAAATGTGTGGGCGCGGGTATGTGTGAACAGTATAATTAAAAAATCTGTGTGATACATACACACCACTTTCTTTACTCTCTATCTTTATACATTGGTATACAATCTATTGTTACTAAAGCTTATTCTTCTATCTACTACATTTTAATCCAAATAGACCTTTCCAAAAATATCTAAATTACACATTTCGCTATAGAGCGAAGGTCAATTTTTTATAACTGGACGCTATATGCTGGCGTTAAATTCCATACTGTTTTCATGCAATCACGAGAAACAAGTGAAAATCGAGGGGACTTTAAAAAGAATGACAAATATTCGGCAATTCGAAATTTAATGAGGAGGTCTCACAAACAGCTTATGTCACAGTAAAACTTATTTTAAGTAAATTGTGTATTTTAAAGAGATCCACTTTTTTGTACCGTACGTTTTCGTCTATCGCTTAACATTAACAGTTTTACAAGATTATACAAATTCCCTCCGAATGAAGAGGACTTCACAGGCTATTCTCAGAAAATTCAAGATATGCATTTTATTTGTCATGTAAACATCCTTAATATATGATATTTTAATTTGGATCATTGGATCCATTTTTTCAAACACCAAAATATTCATACAATATTCCATTGGGTAGTTGTGGCAGGAGGATTTTCTTGAAAATCTTTGTTTCGCATCTTTGGAAGATACTGAACCTAAGCATCAAACGTAGTATTTATCCGACTTTACGTTTTTGAGTTATATTTTTCAGACACAGACACACACAAGGGCCTTTTTCTAAAACTGCTTTTTTTGGATTTAAGAAGCTCAAAAACACGTATTTCCGGTGAAATATTGCTATAGAATTTTGGATGGAATGCAATACCTTCTCTGTACGTGGTAGAGAAAGTAAAAATGAGGTTTCGTAACAATAACAAACTTGGAAATTGACCATACCATCAAGCCGGCAGATATGTTTTCCGTAGTTTGTAATGCAGGCCGAGAAAACCTAAGTCGTATATTTGTGTATGTTATTAAACCGACATTCCTCTTAGATGACATCTCAGAGAATAAGTCCAGATATTGGAACCACATAAAGTCCACTTAGATTAACACTTCATGTCAGTGTACTAAACTTAGTTATTCTTGAAAAGTTATCTTAACTTATTGTAGTTAGGTCAGAGTTATCTAAAAGTAAAATGAGCTTGTTTATGAAATTGAAGGATGGGTAATAGGTGATGAGATTTAATGGGCTTCTGCAACAACTACCAAGTGTAGAACTTCTTCCTTTATTTATTTATCCAGTTTTTTTTTATTCTACTCAGAATAAGGCATAAATTCTGAGTTTTGGTATTTTAAGCTTAAAACTTTCAGCAAAACTGGATGGATGGACGGACGGATGGATGGATGGATGGATTATTGGTTTCAAATTATTGAAATTATTTCAGAAGCATTTAATGCATGGGTCATTGACTGTATATGCATATTTAAGATACAATAGAGTGACAAAATAAACAACAGAGAAAGAAAACACAACAGAAAATAGAGATAAATTACCTTTGTCTAACTGAACAAATTTGACCTAGCTCGCACACTTTAGCCAAAAATTGCCCATGTTTTGCCAGTTCCTCTGGTCAGCCATTAGATCCCAACATGCCAATCTCTTTCTTGAGGGATTTAAGAATTTTTCTTTCAGTTTAATCGTTCGCTGGTTCTCCCACTGTGCACATTCCGCCAAAATATGTACCCAGTCCTCATCCAAATCACAGAATGGGCAGATTCTCCTGCCAGAATCGTCAGTCATTTTCTGTGCCCTCCAGCCCCCCAGTCTAAACCATGCCATTCCTTATCTTTCCTTTCTTCCTAAATTACGTATATATGCCTCTTTACCCCAGTTCAATTTTATTTCGTTTGCTAGACTTATAGGAGGTTTAATTTTACAATCCGATTCTATTTCCTCTTGGTTTATGTCTCTTAGTCTTCTTGTAACACCTTTCCATATGTTTTTGTCATTTGTTTCAGCTCTTAGCCACACTTACCCCATTGCTATTCTCCTCAAACCCCTTTCCAAATCAGCTGCCCAAAATTTAGGAGACAGGTTTTCTCGCTGGTATTTATAACATTTGCATCGTAGTTTGGAGTTATCCCCATGCATCAGACTTAGTCAGTACTTCACTGCTCTTATTTTGCAGTGTATTGTGTCTTCATAACATCCCACCTCCCTCAATACCCCCGAACTTTATGTATTCTTGGTTGTAGGATCACTCGTACATTCCGCTACGCTTATTAATACATTTTTCGACTAATGTTAAAAGATATATATTTTATTTTCATGGTGCAAGTAAACTGCTCACACTTTTCAGGTACATTTGTTCCATATCACTGCATTCATTACAGTCCGGAAATGTAATCTACATACCTTATAGTAATATTGTATGTACATCGAACAGATTGTCAGAGCGAGAGACACTCTTGGCTGAAATAGTTCTTGATAGAGGAGAGAGGCAAGTAATGGTTGGACTGACTTTGATTGAGTTGCTGAACAATTCAACTTTAACGCTGCTTTTCAAAGTGAGAACTCGTCTTATTTTACATTCTTACAACATTTTAGCATTGTTCTTGTGTTGAAATGGAAATAGGTGTTATTAGGATTCGTGAAAGTGGAAAAGAATGTAAATTATCAGAAAAAGTTTTGTTATATAACTTAGAGAACTTAAATTTTATGAAATAGTTTGGCGATTCGGTAAACAAAAGTATTATGCGACGTGAAAATTTTCTAAATAGTACAAAAATGAGGACATCAGTTACAGCAAAAACACACTTTATTTATCACAAGCTACTCAACGCAACACAAACGTTACACTTGAGTTACTTTGGCACACACTCAAATAAAACACAACTGATCCGTCGAATCAGATCGCAACTGAACTGCTGAACTGCCAACTCACAACTCACAATTAAACTGCTCTGTCCACTTGCACTGTCACTTCTAACAGAACTCAACACTCGACTCAATTCCAATGACTCATCTGGCCGTCAGTAGTTCCGTATTTGGACCTCACATACAAATTCTACTAGAGTAAATTCCTACTAGAACACGCCGAGCGAAGGATCCGGAACAAGTAAACGGCGCACAAAGAGGCTTTTATTCCGCGCTGCCTATTGTTCTATTATTTCCGCATTCCCTATTATTCCGACAGCTCGTCACAGGCCCCACTCAGGTATTGGGCTAGGGGAGTGGCTACCTACTCCCTCCCTCGGTAAATTTTTTCTTTTATTCCCTCCGATACATTAATTGTAAATATGCCAATTCCCTCCATTAAGTAGATGAGGTCCTTAGTTTTGTGTTATTAATACCTACTAAATTGATAGTAAAGACACTAATCGATTCGGTCACCAAGTTGGCCTTGGTTTTGTATTGGTAATACTACTACCTAAGTCGATAGTAGTAGGCCTGTTCATTCATTTTACCAGCGCATTGGAGCGAGAAAATGGCAAACGTGGAAAAAATCATAAGTGAATGGGGCGTGAAATTAATTTTTTTAGGGAACTGTAAATTTAGCTTCCAAAAAACATTGAAGGATGGAGTTAGAAAGTGGACATGTGTGTTAAAAACCTGTAAGTGCTTTATAAAAACTGATCCAAATTATGAAGCGATCAGAGAAAACGGGCTGTGAAAATGATGGAAAATTAAACAGACAATGTATTAGAAATAGTATTAAAAGGAAAGCAGTTGAACATATAAGTGAAGGTCCATGGAAGCTCCTTCACAAAGAGGTAAGCCAAAACCAATTACATTACGGATGTTCAGTGAATAAGGAAAGAACTTTACAATATAAAAAAGAAAAGCAAGGCCTCCACTACCCACAACTATAGAGGATGTGCAAAGTGTACTAAGTACCATCGAAATCAAAACAATTACGTCGAAAACTTTTTTGCTGATGAATAGATAATACTCATACTTACTTGTGTATCTACTTTAACATATTATGCTCTGCAGAGTGTGTGTTTGTAGACGGGACGTTTCAATATTGCCCTAATTTTTTAACCAAATGTCCATTTTGTACATAGTGAGAAACGGACACTATATCCCGCTGGTTTTTATGTTGTTAAATAACAAATCAACAAAGGCATATTCCACTGCACTTCTTTCTTAGTAGTATTGCAGATTTCATCTCGGTCAAGCATGGTGGAGAAAAATTCAGAGTTTAGGCCTGGGACCTACATATAAAGACTCTAATTCGGATATTGCTAACTTTCTAAGCACTTATTTAGACTAACTTTTTTGAACCCTTTGGACTCCGAAATTGTTTCGTCGATCATTTCATGTCGCAGATGCCTAATTGAGAAAAAGTGAGAGACTTGAGTGATTATCTAACAAACAATTACATCGATAACGATGTCCTTTTCCCGCCAATTATAAGGGCTGAAAAAGTACTACTGCACTTCCAACGACGAAGCGAGTGAAAAATTCAACAATTGCTTTTACACCTCACACACCAAAATATGAGTTTTTAGATGTTTTATCTAGAGTATGTAAAGATACCAAAATTAAAATAAATTCTTCCGTTATCCACCCAGCTAATACTAAAAACACTCACGTACAAAAAATGAACTATTTGAAGAACAAAATTGAATGATCAGATAACGGATAGATCTATCGCAATACTGCAATGTCATATCCTACTTCATGTACTTTCCAACGTCTTTATGTAGAGGATTTTAACTGATCATTGTACATGATTAATTGGTTAATGAAAATGATTTTTAACACACCAAGGGATTGATTGGTTATTTCGGTTAATATTCTTGACAGTCGAATTCTGTGTAAAGTGTGACGGAATATCGTGCGTTAAGCCATGGAGTTAATCGGACTACACTTTATTTGAACAACATAAAATTGTGAGGGAATATGACCCTTTTGGGAGGGAATCAGAGCTTCATTTTTGGGAGGAAATCGGTCGCACCCGGGGCCGGGAGACACTACCGGTCGGCCGCAGCTAGCGCCGCGCGCGCGGTCAAAATAGTGATGATATTCGTTCAAAATTAAGCCACAATCGTAAAAATGATGTATAAACAATAACTGCAACATTATAAATACAAGATTTAAGACAAACATTCGGATGACCTATTTCGTCATATCCATCCTTTTCTTTATCCATTTCGTTGTCCGTTTTCGTAAGTTCCTCAGCATTATCTTCTGTTCTAGTGCCTAAAACAGGTTCATTAACATTATCATGATGGGCGCCGGGGTAGTGCAGTGGTTTCGTTTCTGGCTCTTATACTGAGGGTTCGGAGCTCGATTTTCGGCTCTGAGGTGGCGATTTTAATCCATCCATATCCACGCTTTCGTCTCCGATTTACTCATGTAAAGTATCCCCAAGGCCTAACGAGGTTCGAAGTCCAAAGTAAAAGCTGTAGGTTCTCTCATTCCACTGCCATGCTCATCATTCCCTACCATCAGAGGCAACGGATTCTGCCCGATAGGTGTCTCCATCTAAGAAAGGGTCCAGTCACCGCTTGGTGGAATGACATATCCCCGGAACATATGGGAGCGTTAAAAGAACGACGTTGTCAACTGCAAAACATCTTTTTTATTTTTACATTTAAGATAAGATAATCTGTTCAAAAAGTAATATATTAACAAAATAAATAATACTACCGCATAAAGTGATGAATATTTCCCACTGTGGTCCTATACTAGACTGTATACGAGGAAATAACCAACCTTACTGAATATAGGCAATAATGGACCATAGCTACCGGCCCCTAATCATTTTAAGAAAAATGAAAAGGAAGGAATTCTAGAAAAGAAATTTTAAGCTTCTAGAAGTGTGAAACGATTTTACAGAAACCGATGAAGGTTGCAGTAGTTACTTCAATATAATGACAAATTTATAAATAACTTGCTTTTGCAGAGACCTGAATGCAATAATAGGTTAAAAGGTTTTTTTAAGGTTTATGACTCGCTACAGTAGTATGTAAAGTAAACATTTTTATAGCAAAAAAGAGGTATAGCTTTTAAAAAAATGCAATATCCTATTAACTGCACATCTTCAATGGCGCACTTGGAACGTTAATAAAGCTGTATAATTTTTCAAAAGGCACATATCCTTCACCAGTATAGAGTTTTTTAAAAGACGGAGTAGATCTTAGATGTCTATTTCTAATGATTATATAGACACACATGCGACACATCACTGGATAGAGGAAATTTCAACGTTTCATTTTATTCTTTTAACATGAGCAGTATTTATTATGCGATGACGACCAGTGCTTTTTCCTTTGCATATGCGGCCAATTTCTACGAATTTCTTGTAGCAAGGGTGCATCTGTTTATGACGAGAAGGTTTTTTGTTGAATATGCAACGAAATGCACGATGCACTGAAACAATGGATTCACTCTTTGCATACATCAGCACCAAAAAGGTATTTTTCTGTGGCGTTGTCATTTTCTCGTAAACCGCCGCTGTAGATATTGAGAGAGACTATTAGGTGTGAGCTTAAAACTATGAACTTTCCTCTATCCAGTGAGGTATCGTATGTGTCACTGTCTATTGTAGTTCATTAGAAATTCATATTTAAAAAATGCTCCTTTTTGAATAACCCTATAGGTATTTTAAAATTCACTTGATGTATTGCTGCACAACACAGTTAAATAGCATCAAATACAAAGCATTTTGTTCACTATTATTCCCAATGTACTTTGTTTTACTTCATTTTCAGTAGAGGTACATAATTATTCTTAATTTATGATCCATTACCCATCTTAAAAGAAAGAAACAATACGTCAAAAGTTCTCTAATCAATAGCGTTTTTAATTTAAAAGTTTGGTTAGATTTTGGTTATCACTTGAAACATTTTTTGTATTGCTGATCTCGTGCTGCTCTCTTCGTAAATCTCTTGGATGGTTCAAAAGGTACACCCAAATACCAAATATCTAATAGTACCTACTGATGAATAAATATTTTTTCTGCAGGTTAGGTTTTGATGGGAGATGAAATTTGCATTCAAAGCACCTCTGTCGCACCTAGATTGTATTGGATTTCAGAGAGAGGGAATTTGGATTATGGAAAGCATATTATGGTTTTCATCTGTTGTTGAGCCTAGGGCTAATTCTGACGATGTTACATTTGTTACCACAGAGAGCGACGATAATTTTGTTTACTCTCCCCTTGTTTTTACCTTTTTAATACATATGGAGATACGATATGCCGTTACACTGGTATTGTACATGATCAAAATCAGTAGCTACTTTACTTTATATTCCTGTTTTCATCTAATAGTCATGTGGTACAATAAAAGGTCATTGTGAAGCTGTGGTACCTGATGTACTTGAACAATAATATGGACTGATAATATTAAACTTAAAGTCTAGATCAACGGTCTCCAGTGGGTCGCGACCCTCAAGGGGGTCGCGATATTCTATCTGGGGGGTCGCAGTGGATATTTGAAAATATTAATAAATAATTTTTATTGTTAATTATTATTATAACAATGGTGAAAATGGAATTTAGTCACCTATTGAATATTGAATTTAAACAGAATCATGTTTTGTATTTAAGAAGCATATTAATACTCAACTTCACAGTAAATGCATGTGTACAATTTTATATGCCAAGTGAATGGAGAGTCGCCAATAATTTCATTATCGAAAAGGGGGTCGTGTTTGCAAGAAGTTTGGGAACCGCTGCTATAGATGATGAAAGTTTTTCTATATTACAATTAAAGTAAAAGTATTACTAAGTATTAAATATCCCTGGACTATCTGTGTACAGGTTCCCAAAGACACTTATTCTCAAAAAAATAAAGAGAGAACGGAATATTACTGAACAAGTGGCAACATGAGACCTGCATTGTGTACCATGTAATAAAAGTCACTGCAAAAAGACAACTCTACTTCAAGCACACAGAACTAAAAGTAATGACAAGTGAAATATTTAATTTATACTGCTGTAATACACACAACTTCATTATCCAATGAAATAATCTTAAAGGTTTGAAAGCATTCTGTCATGTACGAGTCACTTTGAAAAGAACTCAATTACTAATTTAAATGAGTTATGAATACAATATCTCTAACCAAATGTATGCAACCGTCATTAACTGAAGTGTAATACTCGTAAGCAAAATTAGTTAACAAAGCATTAATGGTAGGTAATTGCAAATGCAATACTTATGAGCAAAAGTAACTGTAATGAATTGCAAATTAACAATTACAGTGAAATAAGGTGGTCTATTCAGTCAATCTAGCATAAAAAATAACACCGAAATTAAAATGTTCATAGTCCATATAATAGAAACAAATTTAGAACTATGCTACAAAAAATCCTTTCACATAAATAAGTTGATACGTGGTATAAATGTATTTACTTGAAGTGGTATTACTTATAATGTTTGTGTGTTTGTGTTTACTCCACGTGGTGAAGCCATTTTGTGACGTCATTCTTTGTTAGGTTTGTTAGCTCCATCTAGTGTTAGCAATTTGCGGCAGTATTAGTTTTTGTTTGAAAGAATGCTACTGTTATTTTATTTAATTTTGGTTCACTGTCCTCCGGCTAGCTATGATCTTTTTGGTTGAGCGCTTCTCTTTATACAGGTTGTGTAAACGGAGAGGAGTCTTTTATCCAAAGATAACTCTGATGAAAGAATTTGTTTTACACTTTTTATTGTCGAACACATTCACTATCACCTTTACACATTGATCTTAACATTCGCCAAACTGAAACTGTTATAATAAGTTCTTACTGATCACTTTTAATTCGCGTACTTCAACCTTTTGTATAATTAACTTTACAACACTTGAGAATTTTCCTAACTCTGCTACGCGTAACTTGCGAATCGATAGCCGACGTGTACTTTACAAATATTTCTGCTGGACTGAGGGTGACGTGTAGCATACAAATATTTTCGGTGAACTGACGGACTCTACCTCTAACCTAGCCCTTTTTATACTCCTACACCCCGATATGCCTAAAGATTATAATTGTGGTGCTGTTGGCTAATAAAACGCGCCAACATTAGCGTCTATTTTTATATCCAATGAAAATTATGAATACATATGCTCTAGGGAAAAATGTTCCAGCAAATTCTAAAGAAAAACGCGCCAATATTACGTAACTTCCTCGTCTCTAATAATGATAAACAGCTCACCCCCTCGCTGCATTATTGCACGCTATTATTGTCAGTTTCAGTAAGGTAGTATAAACCCACTTCTCAACAATAATTACAATCAACAAACATCTCAAATCATTGTCACACAAAAATGCATATTCATACTATAATCATTCTTTACATTTAAATAATTTATGATACAAATTACTGCATCATACTCCATTCAACACTCTCTGACAATGAGCAAGATACATAAACCTAAAGGCAGCAAGGTATGCTTACGTCGCTGCCTATCTCAATTAGGTCAAAGGAGGAACCCATGATGACTGATACCAAACTTTAAGTTCAAATAATCTCTCCAAAACATATAACTATGTAAATTCTGAAATAAATTAAATAATAAAAAATAAAACCATGCAAGCCCGAACAGAAACCACACTATTAATGACAACTAGCATTCAACGTTTAATCATATATAACGACTTTACTAATATGGTCATTTGTATTCTGAATTTGCGCACTAAGAACACTATAAGCCAAGTAATAAATACCGATACTCGCTACTTTTAAACTGAATGCAATTGTAACCTTGCATGGAAGTAAAGACAGAAAAGTACTTTTTTAAACTTTAGCATAAATCTTAATCAATTAATTTAGTTACTTACTCACGATTTATTTAATCGAATCCTCAGAAATTTAAAACATTATCATTATCATTCTCAATAAACTTGCCACTTCAACTTCAATCAATATTGTTGAAGTGTTCAACACGTCCCAAGATAGTAGAACATTTCAATGTAGAAATCCTACGCATTTAATTTCATTGGTGGGCGTTTTTATTATGTGGCGCTGAAAGAACATACAAAAATTTGGAGCAGATGCTAGGAGTATTGAAGTTTATCACTGGTTCTCTTTGATTATGTGGCGTTGAAATAACACACAAAATCTTGGAGACGAGTCTGGGAATGTTGAAGTGAGGGATATGTAAAGATAATCGTTTTTCTTGATTGTGCTATAAGTTAATTATATACCTTCGTTGTTTTGGAACTTTAAGTTAATGCTTTTAGAATTCCGTTCATGATACTAAGTTAAACACTCAGAATTCAATCAACGACCATTTTAAAAAAATGATAAATGCATACTATTGTTATAAATGTTTCCATTCAGGAACCACGTAGATAAACAATTATCTGTGAATATATAGGTAGAACCACGGATCAATGGCTTACATGCCCAAGCTCCAACCACTGATTTACTCTGCGCATTCGGGACGTGATCTGAATTTCTCTCGTCTAAGGACACATCTCCCAGAAACTTGGGAGATTATCTCGGCAAGAGATTTAAGTACTGGAGGTGATTCGACACGTACAGGCACTTTAGAACGAGTTTTTGGCTAACCACATTAAAGGGGTTTAATTGGTAAATGTCCTTGCCAATAACTAGATTAAAGCAAAGGCGGAGAGAAAATGTCAAAAGTTACAGACCAGAAACCACATTTATATTTGGTTAACCGTGCCGATTCTCCTAATAAGACCCTCATCTTAACCTCTTAATGTCTCAATTAAGGTCCACTTGAAGGATCAAACCAGAATCTAATCATGGGCTTAGTATTGGGAAGTTTGGCAATGCGTGTAAAATGAGAAGTAATGTCACATCGGTTTTGTTGAATTAGATGTATTTTAACTGTTTTGTTTAACTATTTCATCTCTTTGAGTTTTATCATCCTTAATTTTTCTAATGTGAATTACCACTCCGTAAGTTTACGTAAAAGGGCTAATGGTTATTTTGGACGACATTATACACTTCTGATGCCATACCTACTTCCGCGCTATTACTTCCAGAAACACCATCCCTCACTTTTCTTGGTGTTTCCTTTTATTGTCCACGGTGAGATTATACGATTCAGGATTTGGATTTGTACTTGTTTGTGCAAACGTATATCGATCGTATATGAGACTCTAAAGTATATATGCTTCCATAAAGAATGTAAACCTTTATGATGCGAGTTCATGATGTCAGGCGTTTACAGGTTACCTCTGAAAATATTTCTATCTTCAGTTTTTAACAAATGACTGTGTGAATTAGGTTATATAAATGAATTCAGCAAAATGGTAATATCAGAAGAAAAATACGCATTCAATAATGTGTGTTTTCTTCGTTACTCCCCCATAATTATTGTGTATACAAGAGTAATAAAAAAAGGAAGGCAAATTAAAGAATCTCTAGAAGTTACAACTAATCTAGTAATTGATGCAATATTATGAAAACTGTCGTTTTAAATGCATTTTAAGTAGGGCTTTTTTCTAGTAATATCCTCAAAGAAAGACGAATACAGAAAAACAGAATACTTCCATTATTAACGTCTTCTAATCAATGTTAGAAGACGCCAATAATGACACTAGAAGGCATTTCTAATATTGCGTTATTATACTACTATAAATGCTTCTGGCAATCTAATTGAACTTCTCAGAATGGGGAATAATATTAAATAAACAAACATTCCCTTTCTTCAGCCATTGGTTTTCGACCAAACGATATCTAAACTCACTCCAAGTACACAATAATAAAATCATAAACCACTGCCATCTCATAATCGAGTGTATTGCCTTTGTTACTGCCTTCTATTGCGGCAGCTCTCTCTAATTTTATGAATACGGAAACACAAATTTACACGAGGAGAAAAAAGTTTATTACCGTAATAAACAAACACGTTTTATTATGCTATGTATTAGTTCCTTGTGCGGGTTAACTTCAGGATAGGAATTAATAGGCTCGCGTTTGTGTAACTAAATTTATCGGGAATTGCAGAATAGCTAACTGGTTAATGGCCAATGCCTGTATCACATCATTAAACTGCAGGAGATTCATATCCGTCCATCAATCAAACTATATATCGCTCTCAAAGTCCTACTGTACATTGCGGTATACTCTACATACTGAGTCTTCTTAAAAGGTGCATTTTACTACATATCAAACCCCTTTATCGAAGCTTTATTCAGATCTAAGTTTTGAACCCTTGTACATTATAGGTTCTTGAACAAGATTCCAAAGCTTCCACTCGCTTAGAAGTTAGGTTTTTGTTGTACTGAATTGAAGAATAACCTTATTATTTAATAATCATGGACTGGATGATTCCTGCACCATAATTCAATACCTAATATTGTGACGTATGCGCATACGTCTCTTTGGTCACCTAGATTCGAGATGGCGGTTGTAGTTTAGGTGGGGATTAGCAGTTTAGGTGGGGGTAGGTTAGTTGGCGTCCCCCACGCTTTTTGTAGCGTGGCTTGGGGCTGAGAGAGTCAGTGAGTTGCAGTCAACCAGAACAGACCTGCGTTGCCCTCTCCGTGCAGGAATGCATGGCGGCCTCGCCCGACAGGCATGGAACTAAGATGGGGTATGTAATAAGCATTATCCAATAAATACTGTGCTATCCAAATCTTTATTGTCTTACTTATGATAGTGTAAAGCTCCTTCTACCTATCTTGAGCCATGTAAGTGTCCTTTTACCAGTATTCAATAATATTTCTGCACTTTCACTTTAGCTGCGTCCCTAGTCGTAGCCTCGCCTTATTCAAATTATTACAAATTGTTAATTACCTGTTACCTCTCTAGCGAGTGCTCTGCCCCTTGAGCGTGTTTGATTGGAGGCTGCGACATATCTTTTGCCGAAACCTGAGTGAAAATTATAATTTTTCTATATTAGTAAGATTGTACGAGGGGTGATCAATAGAGACTGAGACTGACATTTTCACAGATATTTATTACTCTATTTCATTGTTTACTTGACTTTTTCAAAGTAATCCCCTCCTACTTCAATGCACCTTTTATAACCTCTCTGCCACAGCTCGAACACATGGTGCAGGCCATTCTTTGCGGGGTCTTTGAGAATCGCCCCACTTTTCTTGAGTATTGCTTCAGGGTTCTCAAATCGAATGTCCCGGAGCTTTGCCTTTAATAGTGGAAATAAAAAATCACAGGGTGCAAAATCGGGGCTATAAGGCGGATGCATTATACAGGTAATGTTCCACTTAGCCAAAAACTGCATGACTGGATTTGTGACTTGAGGCTGCGGGCTGTCATGATGAAGTCGCCACCCAACCCGATGAAGTTTTAGTCGTTTCCTTGCAATGTGCTTCCTCAGTTTATGCAATACTGACGTGTAGTATGCTGCTATAACAGTCACAGCAGAAGCCGAAATACCAGGCCCACCTCCCTTAAAACACAGCACTGGGCCTTCTTTGAACCCCCTGAACAAGCTACACACTGCTGTACGTACGCTTGCTGCAGCTTTTCGTAAGTTTCAGGTGGCTGAATGGTTTAAACGCAAGAGGATTTTATTACGCTGTACTGCGTCACCTGCATTTTGTGGTATGCAAAATGTAAGCAGAGTCTACAAAAAACAGCATTACTACCAACCTAATGATATGAGAGTGCTACCACCTATGGACATTATACCTAAAACCCTGATCTTCTCAAATATTCATGGTACGGACTGGAAACTATCAAGGAAAAAATCTACAGGAAAATAAAACCAGTCTCAGTCTTTGTTGATACGACTTCGTAGTATGTGATTGAACACAATGCATAAACAATATGTTTAAAACACATTATTTATTAAAAATATATTTATGTTGTCTTACCACCACTTTTGTCTTCATACCACAATATTGGAGATATAGCACATAGAAAGAAGTCCTCTAGAACTACAAATATATAGGCAGGCGGATGAAGGCCTCTGTTCTGTGAGTAATGGCTAATATGACTCTTGTTACTGTTTAAAAGTTCATATACTATAATATATAATAATTTATATAATATATAAATATAATAATATAATGTATGTAAAATAATAATACATAAGTATATAATAACTTCCTTTGAAGAAGTATTATTGCTGTCTCACGTATGGTACAAAGTTTCCAGTGGTCTTCGCCGCAACGTTCACTTTCCGGTGACCTTCGCCCTAACGTTCTGGAATCAACTTTGTATTTTTATGTTTCTTTAAATATTATATATATATATATATGTTTGCCTCGGCTGCGTCAGTATTAATTTGTAGAAACATGTCTCTCTTATCGGGGGTGATGCGGCTAAAGAATGTAGGCTTACACAAATTATAATTTTTACTTCACTCCATTTATTAATACTTCACTTGATTAAATAAAACTTCACTTATATAGAGACCTTTTAACACGTAAACTTTATAATATTCTCGCCGTAATGAATTTTCGTCTCACACTGGATACATACCGAGTGAATGAATTGCTCAGGAGCGTTGTCTTCTAGCGACAGGTGTTTACCGGTTAAATTTGTAAATTTTTCTATTTCACGTCTCTGATTGGCTAATTTTACTCCAATAGAATACTTTTATTTAAATTTCAGCTTTTCCGGTTGTTGATTGGCTATTTATAAAATGTTTCAAATATTACATTATTTTTCCAAGAATTACTAGTAGCATTATTAAACTTTCAATTTCATTATTGCCTCAAGTTTACCCCATTATTACCTCATTGTTAACAACTTTCAGCTTCTATTCTCACAGCGCCAACATTATTAAATTACTTAATACATTCACATAACATTATTATACATGTAAATATTAATATAAACATAATACAATGACTGCTACATACATTTTGTATATTATATTACACACATATATACATATTGCTTTATTTTTTATATTATATAATTAGACTGAAATAATTTAAGTGTTAAAAATACTGCCTCACCTTCTTTTTCCCTTTTCTTTAGTGAGGCTGTGTTTGTTATATTATTATTATTATTATTATTATTATTATATTTCCTGATTATCATCATCATTGTTGTGTCATTTGGATTGAATTTTCTAAAAGAATGTAATTGTTTACTAAAAGTTATTTCTTGTTTAATTATTCTGTTTATCCATTTATGCATTATACATCTTCAAAGATATAAATCTAGATCATATGTGTTAAAAATATATCAAATAACGAGATTTTAAGGTTTAAAGTATACTTATTAAATATAAAATCAACCACGGTATAGTTAAAATAATAGTGTACCCTAAGAAGTGAGACAACCTTTACTATGTGAAATCATGGCCATATGATGGAGAAAAAAGGAAACAAATCGAGCGGGATTAATGAAACGATGTAATGCAAACAAGTAGATGCACCACTGAAATTGCTATTTTATATACTATCCATCCAAACTGGCTGAAATTTCTAACCACACGCCCATCTTGTATAGATACAACCGTTTCATGAATTTCAACCCATTATGAGTATAGGCAAAATGTTCCATACGACGCAATTAAAAAACATTAAAGAAACAATACTGCTTCTATGTCAGGGAGCCACAAATTTGCAATATAATTTTTGTCGGCTATTTTTAGTTTAAGAGAAAGGAAATTGAAGTTTTGTGATTGCATTTTTTCGTTTTTTCTATTCATTGTTATCTTCAAAAATTAGTAAGGCTATAACTATTTATTCTACAGCGAAATTATCTGACAGTCTTATTTATTAGGAGTTTTTATATAAGCATAAGAATTTTCAATATGATTGGATGAAAACTGATGGTGTTGGACATTTAAATACGAGTAGGCAGAAAAAAGGAATACCTTAAAATCTCGTTTTATAAACATAAGGAAATATCTGCGCAAGAACATTTAATATTCAAAAAGTCTTTGACAATCCTGAAATGTCTTCTGGGTCCAAATAGAAGTATATTCTAAAGCTACATACAATTTATAATTTTGGGAACAAAATGTTTTGAGGTTTTGTGTTAATTTCAATTGCGAATTCCCTTAACAGTTCTAAAAATGATAAAAAGGAATAATTTTCATATGCTTTAAGGAACGCTTCTAAAGATATAATATAAATGATGTACACAAAGGAAAGCAATAAATTAATGTGGAAAACGAAAGAGGTTAATCTCAATATTTTGTAATAGGAACTGTTTGCAGAATTATACGTTAGAACTGTTACTCGTATGCTAATAATTACAGCAACATATTTATAACCATCCTACCATTTAATAGCGTACCTTTCTCTTAACGCACTTTCATTTATAAAATCCCAAAATAGAATAAAATGCATCAGTATGTTATGATACTAGGGAAGCAAACTTTGGTTGAACGGAGGTGGACTCTGAGATCTACTACTTAATGAGGCAATGATCCGAGCAACCTTGTCTGTGACTCGTAAGGCAAGCAGTTAAGGTTGGATATCAAAGAAAATGGAGGTCCATTATGGAGCCATACTCTCTAACGGTCAAGTGTATCTAGTTCAATAAATGCCTCAGACTGTGACCGGAAAGATGTCGCAAAGTGAAAAACACAATTCAGTGAAAGTTTAGGTACACCGAACTTAAAACTCTTGAAGATGAATCTCAACTGACCAACGCTTAGAAGACTTAGGTTTCATTTTTACCCTGTATATTGATGTCTTCAGCCCAGATTTATATCCGTTTGATATCCGCTCTTAATTATCGAACGTAATTAAAATTTAGCTTAATTGCAAGTGTAAAAAACATGCTTTTTATAATGTATTTTCTGAGATAACAAATATTTAATGCAGGTATTTTCGATAAAGTATTTTTAAAATGTAATTTTTATTTACTTTGCGTTCATTTTTGTAACCTTAAAAGATATCAGAGGATTCCTGGTTTTTAAGCTGCGCATGCGCCAAACACCAGAATGGTATACGCATAAATAGATATTTAAAAAATTTCTTTCCCCGAATTTTGTGCCGGACAGTAGCAATGTAACTGCAGGACCTTATTGCGCTGCGCGGTATTACGGTGTCAGTTTTGCAGGTACACATCCTGTTTTTAGATTATGTAAACACTTATTTTAAACATAATTCACTTAAATGATATTTGTAACACAGGTGAGCTTAAAGCTTGAAAGCCACTGAAGCAAATTAAGGAACGATGTCGTTACTTTCGTAAGAAACAGAGTAGTCAATTGCTTCAGATTTTGACACTGGAATGAAAGCACGTAATGTTCTAGTGCCACTTATCGGTTTTATCTTCTCATATCGAGACTGTAGTAGGTCAGTTTTCATTTTTATAATCCTCCTCGTCACAAAGAAACACTCAATTGTACTAATACTCTTTTTTGCCCACTCAAACAAATGTCTGGCTGCCATAATGGGATTCTGATTAGATTGAAAGCTTGCTCTTGTTGCCAATCTTTTGCTAGCCCAGCCGATTCCATCACAAGAGCCCTTTCCGTGGGAAGTTCCAAAAAATTGTCATCCGCTGCTATATCAAAATCTTCATCATAAAAACATTAGTTATCAAACTTTTTTCGATTTTTTTACTGAGAACTTGCCCCATCAGAAAACAATACAACCCGTTTCAAATTTTCTTTTTAAGTTTCTAAATATTGTAATGATTATCTTTGGAAAACGTGTAAGGTATTTGTATTGCGTTTAAGACATTGAAGTTCCTACTAAACTTTTATGTCGTGATTTATTTTCTTTTTTGTAATAAATTACAAATGGTTTAAGTATGGCCTGATTTTTATTTCAATGTACACCCTGTACTGAATCTTGAATCACCAGATATAATTTTCTGAAAAATCACAAATTGCAAGGCATTCATTTTTCTCTGCCAGAAAAACAGCTTGCTGCTGAGCTGTAAATGCATGAGGAGCTAGAGCTTCTATCTTGGTATGAAGATTATCCAAAACTTCTTCAACGGAAGACTGAAGAGTTTCCGAGTTCTTTCTATCAACAGTTACGCTTTATTTTAGTCTATCATTTTATTTTCAAATGCGTGATATAAACATTGAATTAAATCTACTGTTGATGGGCAATATGGACATCTTCTGAAATAACAATCAGGAGAGGCAGGATTACGCATTAGCTGTGAACGGTCTTTGTAATTTCGAATTTTGCAGTGGGTGATCTAGTTCAGCTGTCAGATTCACAATTTGCGCCGTCCTTAGCCACTTGACATTTTCGTGGTGAACCAAAAAAAAAAAAAATACCACAGCCCGACTGTGTTGAATGTGTTCCACTGGCTCCAGGAAGTACACAGTTTTTTGGTCTCAGTTCACAAAATTTTGGGAAATTCACCATTTTATTTGATATTTGTCCTTAAAAGATCTAAATCTCTTCTTCAAATTTGACAATAGCAATCACTTCTGGTTTTGAACTTTAGGTCCACCTTCTTTTATCGAAACGAAGTGTTTCTTTCCCGCTATGACGCGAATTATTTAATCACTTATGTAATACTCACATATTTTCTGTACTGTAGTTGTGTCTAAATTTTTCCAGGTTTACTTTCTGGCCTAGAGAGAATTCTCCTTTCTGCAATAGATTCCTTGCAACACTAATAATGTGATTTGATGCTTGGAGTGTGCCCCAATTTTACTGTCTAGCCAATCTTCAAATATAGTTAAAATCTGAATTTTAACATTCCTGTCATTGGTGTTCCGGAAACACTCCTCTAGTTTATTGATATAGTGCCAAATTTAGTCTGCTCATCGGGGGACGCTTTTTATTATTTTTCTTGAACACCAAAAATTCTTTCTCCAAGAGTCCGTTTTTGTTCTGAAATTTTTGCTGAGGATACCTTTTCTGCGATAATTTTTCTTCTTAATTGGTGTTTCGCCCATTGATCCCAAACTTTCGTTAAGCTTTTCTAAGCTTTCTGATACTCAATCATTTTCTGTTTTGGCTGAACTTGTTTCTTCAAAAAAAATCTGGTACTAGAACAACCGGGAATGAAATCAGCATTGTTAACCTGAAAGGCACTGGATTTAACATCTGGTAATAATACAATTTTGTTTCGACACTTGTCACAAGCTCTAAGATTGTATGACACCTGAGTTTCCTCTATATTTAGTTTATGTGGGATTGTTGATGTAACGCACCTTAGTTGTTCTTTCTTATACCTACGGTCATGGTTACTACATTAAAAGGTTTGAAGCAGTGATCATTTCTGGGTTGTATTTATTCACTTGTTTTGATTGGTTCTGAACACTAACTGCACAAACCAAAAATAAAATACGACTTACGCATAGCTGTGACAATATTTTCATTTGCACGATAGCTGTTGACATCGTCGGAAAACTGAAAACGATTTTACCATGCATTCTTCTTGAGAGAAACGTGAATAAAGAAGCGTTATAATCATTCTATTAAGAGAATGAGAAGGATTATTCGATGCGTTTTCCACGAAGATATGTTGTCACGAAGTGTGTGTCAGCCGATCGTGAATGCATGCTGCGTCTGCTATACCATGGCTGAGTTAGGCTGAAGTCGCAGGATACCTATGCGTGCATTTATTTACATATTTCTTCCTGCATCACTATTAATGTTCCACCCTGAAATTCTACACTCATAATGAGGATTAAGTCATTTAAATGCCGATATTTTAAAATTATAATTAAATGATTGCGAACTGGACGAAAATAATACATAGCCTGAAAGCACAACTTTTAAAGCTTAAAATGAAATTTCTCTCAACTTCCCACTTCAAATATGTTGTCAGAAGCGATCGTTTGTATATATCAGTGTGCGTTCTCCTTCCATAACTTTGATGTCCCGAAAATTCCAAAATAATGAACTTTGGCCAAAGTAAAACTTCCAGTTTGACGTGGAATGACTACCATGACCTAAAATCCTCGTCTCAATTGGTGGGATCGTTCGGGCGCATTCAGTAGCCGGAAATGGAGCTCCGCAATTTAGCCCACGGCGCCGAACACGCACTTTACATATGCGCAAGAAATTAATCCTTAAAGACAGAGCAAAATGGGTGATTATAAAACATCTCATGAGTAAAAATGTAATTAACTTAATTAACCTTATTGTCATTTCAATATTAATTACACTTGAGGTGTATATCTGTAGGAAGCAATAAATTAAGTTTAAGTTTTTGAGAAAGGCTCATCATGCATCGGCCTGTATCCATCCGGAATTCAATGAGAAGTTGGATAATAAATCAATTATATAAGGGATACATTCTACAACTTCCTGCATTTTCAGACTGGCACGAAGAAAATGGGAATGAAGCTTCTTTTCTAAAACAAATGATAGATGCTGAGAGAAGATATTACTAATATATTAAAATTGTACGATAGTAAATATAATACATAAATTTTGCTTCACTAAGGAAGTACTTAAACATAAGTATAAAATATGTACGCCTCAATTCTTTTATTTACGGTTTCTTAAAATGATTACAGCCGATGGATTAAAGGGATTACAGCGATGAACACACTATGAATGTGCACATAGAAGCATTTTCATGTCCTAGTGAAAAATATGGAATTGTTTCACTACAGTCCACCGGGACTAATCCGATGTAGGCAGGCAGGCAGGCAGCTAGGTATTCTACATTATATATTTGTTTGTAACATCGTATCCTAGGTGCGTAAATCTCTTCAGGTTATCCAGAACCATGTTCAAATCCGAAAGCAGGATGAATTGCGTAACCTTTTGTTGTACGTATCGAACTCTCTTTAATAGAGGTGAGGTTGTTACGAAGTTTTAGGCGATTAGAGTTCTCATTTTAAAATCACGTGAGCTGCGTAGACATAGCCTTGAGGACGTGATCTCAAGATGTGGGCCAGTATTTCTTTGCTTTTACGGCATCGTGACGGGGGTTACATCTTGAGATCTGTCCCGCACGTATCTAACTGCTGAAGAACTTCTATTTATTTCACATCATGAATTGCACCAAATGGCCGTTTCCGTAGTGTTTGCTACATTTTTTATCGTCAGAAAGGTCATTTCTTTGTCTTATGATGATATTACAGACCTAAAATTAAGGATTTTACTTGTTTCGGCTTCCAAATCAGGTATTGCAAGAACACAGCCTTTAGATGTTCTAGTAAGAGTATGACAAGCAGTTTTGTCCTGTGATTTTTGTTTCTCTAGGGAGCACCTTATAAGTTAAGCACTATTCTAAGAAACTGAACTAATGTGCTGTTTTGATCAGCTGTTTGAAGGGATGAATCAGTATAGGACAAACTGACTAATTTAAAACTGTAAATTCTTACCATATTTTACCTGCGAAGAAGATTCTAGTTGCCTGTTTATATTTTTGAATTACAGTGTCTGTATTAAAAGCGGAAGAACCGTTAATAAAGTGTCGAGGTAATGATTTGTTCTCCCTAGCTTCTTGTATTTATGGCGGTACTTTTATCAATTACTACGTGCCGATCTATAGTTATCGCTTTTCATTATATTAGCCAACGCATCATTCGGGGTTTATATGTCAAATTTATTGAATTTGTCTAATAATAATATTTCATAATTCTAATAATGCTTTTTGTTTCTACTGATTATGACGTCATTAACAAATCACATAGTTTGGTGAAGATTGGATTTAATAGATTTCGCTTTTCACATGGCAGGAACATGCAAATCGATTTTGCTAACATAACTTTTTGTCACACCCTGCATATTGCAACTGCCACAATAATAAGCTCGTATCTTATTACTTTCTGTGAGGGAAAATCAGATTTTTTTTATATAATTCTTACACATTACCATTAGGTTTCATTTACGGGTTGGGGTTATACAATGCGGAACACCTCGTTCAATTAGAAATGTATAGATCTATTGTAGCCATCAACCCCTAGGAAGAAGGCATGAAGTGAGGGAGCCACAGGAGAATACAGGCCGAGGCAGATAGGTCACAGAGACGCGCGGAAGTCCCTAACTGTTGCAGGCTCAAAGACTCGTACCACTGCCGGAACTGCTTAGAGAGGGCGATCAACACCCGTCGACCAAACAGCCTTCTAGTGTCTACGAGGAGTACTGTATTCTTTGAGAAAACATCCACACCATCTGCCCGACACCACCATACGCCACGAAAACTAGAAGCTTACATGAAAGATAAGAAGGAAACGGAATGATGAGGAAATTATGGAAAAGAAACCGTGGTAGATGAGAAACCATCCCAGCATTCGCCTACCGACCCGGAAAACCACGAAAAACTCATGATCAGAGTGTGAGGACACCGGAAATCGAACCTGGGACCTCCCGAGTGCGAGCCTCACAGTTAACGCAGAGGCATCTCATTCGGTTAACCAAACCATTTAGTGCCTTTCACAGATTATATTCTTTATTTTTTAACCTTTTCGATTGTCGATCGCCCTGCCAAGAAATCATTCATGCAACCCTCAAACAAACCGTATTTTACTGTTTTGGTATATAAAGTAGCACTTTAAGCTTGTGTCTAACTTAATCCGAAAGTTGCATCACACAAGAAGATTAAGGAACGCTTAAATGGACCATTTCCATAGTTCCCGAGGAGCCCCGGAGTCTCAAGAAACGACATCAGCCTTTCTTCTGCCTTCCCTCTGCAAAGTGGAACCGGCAGATATTTCGGACAAACTCTTTCCTTCTCTAAGCCCAATGGCACTTTCCACGAAGGCAACGACTGGAGTCTGTTGTCAATGACCGGAGCAAATAGCAAAAAAGCTCACAGCGGTGGAACAGTTCATATCTACATCGTAGTACGCAGTAGGCGGTAGAGTAGTATCGATTCAGCATCCATGCAGGCTCCGAGTACCAAAACAACTCTACTCCCAAGGCTTGCCAGTAATAAAAGTAATTGAAGCTAAAAGGATTCACTGATATGTGAAGCATAATAGAAAAAGTATCTTAGATATCACAGCCACATGAGCTAGTATACGCGTTAGGAAACTCATATGGCAATAAATGCACTACTCCTTGAAACTACTTTTACTATTATCTTTGTGAAATGATTATAATCCGCGCAATTCAAGAAAGTGACAAACATTTCACTTAGATAGGCAAAGTTACCTCTTGTTACCAGCGCATGAAGAGTGCGTCAGGATTAGGTGAGTACAGAGGCGATCGTATTGCGCCTAATTGCACTATAGGGACATATTATTATTATTATTATTATTATTATTATTATTATTATTATTTTTTTTTTTTTTTTTTTATGGTGGGATATAATCATATCGGATATAGACGAAGATAACAGCAAAATAAATGCAAAATATTAATAGTATGCAAATATCAGCCTAATGCAGTACGTTAAGGAAAGAGTACCTGTGAACTATTGATGCTGATTCTAAGGAGAAAATTAAGTTGTACTGCTGCTGCCATGTGATAATCAAAGTCAGTAATGTTTTACCATTTAGTTTTGATAGCGAAAGTCTAAGCTTTTCATTATTTTACGTAAAGAAGTCTTACTAGCTTAAAATTATTTGGCTTTCTGTAAGGACACATGCAATTTTAAGATATTATAGTAGGATGTTGCTTTCTTATAGTAATAATAAATATGTCTGCGTATAGCATAGCGACGGAAGGAATCTAAGTACGTGAGAATTTACATGCTTTTCTCCTATTTCCAGGAGATTCTAATGTTAACAACGATGGATAATTTTTTTCTTTTATACAGTAAAACCTCGTTAATCCAGACTAACTGGAGCTGAGCGTTCTCCGTATTAGCAAACAGAACAAAATAAAAGAAATTAAATTCAATTTCGTGAATAAGAACATTATATGTATGTGCTATAGTGACATAATAAAGTACATTGCCTCTGTTGATATTGCAAGTTATCCATAATTTCTTTACTTTCGTTTAAAAAAACTGTCAATTTTCTTTTTCGTTATTTGCATATCCCCTTCACTACAAGTTCACGCAGATGCCCCATGTGGCAGTAATACTCAGAAATTTCCTTATTTTCACTGTGTTGAATAAAATCGATCACACAACTCAAGTATTCTTTAACCTCACTTAACTTCAGTTTTGGCATTTAGGTAACAGTATTCTCGCCTTGGGAAGAAATATCACAGTCCCTTTCTTCGTTTAT
This sequence comes from Deroplatys truncata, assembly GCA_030765065.1. Classification (NCBI taxonomy): domain Eukaryota; kingdom Metazoa; phylum Arthropoda; class Insecta; order Mantodea; family Mantidae; genus Deroplatys; species Deroplatys truncata. The sequence continues at coordinate 110,397,994 of CM060981.1, forward strand.
ACTATCTACAATTTCTTCTTCTTCTTCATTATGTGATAGCCTGATCTAATCGGTTCATCTACACGTTAATATAGCGATAGCTATGATGTTTCAATTCCATCCTATCATTTTAAAGCTCTGTCTTACGTGTTCAGCAAAATATGTAAATACTTTCTTAATGTGCGCGGACTATAATATTTTTATAGAAGCGGTTTCGATTAGGTAATTAAGTAGATTTGGTTATATAGGTTTTGAACAATAGTATAACACAGTAATCATACAGAGAGTTACATATGTTATGTTTCTAAATCCAATGTAACTAAATTGAATATATATAAATGGAGTTTATTGCAACTGGAATGAAGTCCGCCCCAATTCGGAAGCAGATGAACGCAACAGATTTTTGTTCCTTGACTTGAAGAATCTGGGTGGATTATATAGGATTATGCTGGTTTGCTAGAAAACCTACCAATTTACTGATATGGGTTTGGTCAGCTTGGTAGCTTTATATCTTTTTATAATTTTAATAGTTTAGTTAACAAAAGCTGAAATGCCAATTTGTGGTTACATTCATATAGACTTTTCCTTTGTGTTCTCTCTCGCACACAGTTTCACCGCGGTTAAAATCAGTTTGAAGGTTCCCCTCTTGATGGAAATGTTTCCATCTGGCACTTCAGCTCGTCAAGTTAAGCATCCTCTATTGGTATTGCTAACAATGGCTGCTGTGACAGCACTGAAATTGAAATTTATATCTCATAGCAACAGCCTCATATAATATTTTGCCAATAACCTATTTGAATAATATACATTATGGGTAGACTCATTTTGCAAGTTTGGGTTTTACCCCATTATTCTCCATTGAAGAACTATATAATAGTAATTCTCTGTTCGTTAAATCTAAATATGCCTCTATGATGCACCAGGAAACAAACGTTATCTCATATATTATGATTACCCCATGAGAAGCTACATTTCTCCGGCTTGAGTACGCAATAGCAGAAACCAATTCAATTATAGAATATTGCATTAGATTCAATGCACTACATCTCTACTATGAGTTGCTCTGCTCTGGAGCTCGTAGATCATTGTGCATATAAATTCGAAATATATAAATGATTAAACGATAGAACTGAACAGTTTTCTGCAACCCTCATAGCATTTTCACTTAGTTTAAATGTAGTCAATTGAATAAGTGTATAAAACTGCAGTAATCCTAAAGTCAGGACATTAAACGATTAAATGTGCGTTTTCATCTACTGAATTGGAGCAAATGAGGTTCTGAAGGTTTTTGAAGATTTGTATATTACGAGTCAGCAAAAGAATTTTAGTTTATTACTGGTGGTTATATAATGTTATTGAGAACTGCAGCTTGTGTTTAAATTAAAATGTGTTTTAGAGTTTAAAACATTTTTCTTTTGCTCTTGTGTTGTTTGCAAAACGTCTCAGAAAAAATATTATTAACAGAAGAAATAACACAGGAGACAAAGCTAGAGTAATATTTTCTTCTTTTTTTCCAATAAGGGCAGCAATGTCATTTTCAACTCCCGCACATGCCCTAAGAGCATTTTAGACAGGAAACACAGATAATCCAGCTTTCATTTGATCCAGGTTTCATTAAGTAGTGATGGTAGAGGAGTAATTTTCCTTATGATGCTCTCTAGTTTACTATACTTTTTATTGTTTTCTTTTTCGTTTTTGTCACCAAAATACCATTTTTGCCTCTTCCATTTAGACCTAACGTTTTTAGTGACTTGTCACATTTGTGTTATTACAAAGCCCTTGTTAACATAAATAATCTGTGTTTTTGTGTGCGTGTGTGCGAGTAATATCGATAAATCACTCAAGTGAATTTTGTGATTTTTTCACAATTGAAAGACCGCTTTACCGAATTGTATTTTCAATATTCATGTCGCAGAATTTCCCTCCAGTTATGTTAACCCTGGAGCGGTCGCCTCCCCTTTACATTGGGGAATAAATTCTAAGCCTGTATTTTACCTGTATCTTTTACTTTCTTTGGCGTCATAAGTTTACAAATTCACTTAAAACCATTTTTATAGTCTCCGTTATTATCACGCTGAACAAAGGATACCAGTATGATCTTTGAAGGTGTATACCTGTATCCCAATAATCGCGTTTTACGTGTGTAAGTTCTTTGCGAGGAGTTTGCTCTACCTTCTACAAGAAACGTAGCCTTACGGTCGATGGATCCTGAACGGACTTCGTATCTCCCTCTGGCTTTTCTCGCTCTTGGGTAATGCTGGTATTAAGCCTCTCATTTATAGGTCTTACTGATCACTCTTCTTACCAAATACTTTTCTCGGAGGAACAATCCAGCACTTGCAACAATCGTCTTGTTATGATTTTCCTCACATTCTCTTCACTTGCCCAAAATATACCTGTGAATTTATTCCTGCAGTATTCAATTTAAATAAGATATGGCAAAAAGGTGCAACTGAGTAGATTTGCTGACCACTTCAGGGATAAGAATTGATCTAGAGTATAGATACCAGTTTTAGTGGACTAGTGCCGTGTAATTACATTTTGTCTTCTCATTATGTACATTAGCTGCAGCTATTCTTGTACATTTCTGCATAAATTCATAGGGTATACAGATTATTATTATGATAATTATTATTACGTTATTACTGCCGATTATTTCTATTATTATGATTATTATAAATATCCAGTAGCACTTATTACTGGTCACGCGGGGCATTATGACTGAACACAACAACAATATTACTCTTCATTTCAATTTGCTTTGGAAAGTAGCTCTAAACTGGATATATAATTGTTGTCAAATCTATTTTGCTAGGAAATTTAGGGTCACGTATAATGTATGTAAAGCTTCCAGGATTAAATAAGAATACAGGAGCTTATTTGTGCGCTTTAATACATAATTGGTTGTATGTAATTATATTTAAATTCTAAGGAGTAAAACAGGAGGTCCAAAGTCTTTGCCACGATATCATATGCCTGTAATGGATTTGACTGTGTTTAAACCTATCAATGCTCTTAGGACTCAGCAAAACATTTCACTTGCTTACAAACTAAAGAAAATCAGCTGCCCCTTTTTCAACTCCTACAACGTTTGAACTACATGGAAAGTACTTTGTACATTTGCACTACATGGATCCCAATAACAATCTAGACTTTTAAATATCCATAGTATATTTTCAACCCCTTAAGGCATAATTAGACAGTTAGTTTCCACAAGAATTACGTTACCACAGAATTTTGAAGGCTTACCTCTTCTAAATGCCCAACTGTGACATACAAATAAACTTTATGTATCTTAAGTTTAATTTAAATTAAGTTTATATTGGGGCTACCTGTGTCAGGATATACACAGATTATACATAGAAGGTATGTATGTCTACAGATTCACGATATATGCACTTTAAACACTAAAATGTAATTAAATGTATGTTAAATACTTTATAAATGGATGCACAAAATGTGTCGTAATTGCAGCACCTAACTAAACGATTAAAATAGACGAATACTGAAATAAACACCTCAGAACATGTACCCGCCTTTGCGAAATACCGAATGTATGGTTGTAACAGTCAAAATTTACATAATTCTTTGTCGAACACTCCGCATGCTCTTCTATGCTGCAAGGTTCTCCCAGTATGACTGCAGTACAACCCAATTGACGTTACTCCTCAAGTGACTTGACTACTACAATTTTCTCAAACTGTGTACCCGCACAGTACGTATGATTTAATTCACCCCCACTTCTGGACAAAGTTTAGTTTTGTAAACAAAGAATAAAGCTCCACTTTAGGTACTGAAGGGTTAAAACGAGCACTTCACAACTTGCAATCAACTCATTTATGGACGTGTATTGGGTTTTTATTGTCGTGTGCAAGTCGTTTCGATTTGCTCTATCATTGTCGACATATGATAATTAATTTTAATATCTGGCACGCACAGCGTTGACTACTCAGGATTCCTAATTTAAACCAGTGGTTAAATTAAGTATTTAGGTCCCCTTAAATAAGTTAAAAAGCGTTAAAGGATTAGTAAGATTATCTTAGAATTGTGTTTTGTAGCAGAGGTTGGCACTTCCAGGACCTGTAACCGACCAACCCTTTTAAGGATTATGTTTGGCTTAACGACAACAAACTTCGCCATTTTGTCGATAGTGCGCATGAGAGTAGGTAATTGACAACCTATCCTAGCTAGGCAAATCCGCTAGAATTAAAGGGCAAGGGTACCACTCAGCAACCAGAAAACTATAGAGGAATGATACTGTTACCTATACTGGGTAACGTACATTGCAAAATTATCCATGACCGGTTAAAGGGTTGGACCAAAGAGAAGAAACAACTAACTCAAAGGGTACCAATGTAATTCACGAGAACATTATTTGAATCCCGCTCGCAAAAAAAAACACACACACACACACACACACACACACACACACACACACACACACTAGGCGTCATAGTCTAAACTTGGGGTAAATTTTGATACTACTGGACCCTGTCATTCCGTTCACACACACACACACACACTAACCTAGGTGTTGTAGCCTAACCTCGGGCTAAATTTTGACACTGCAGGACCCTGTCATCCCGTTCACACTCACACATATACACACAAACCTAGGCGTCGTAGTCTAACCTCGGGCTAAATTTCGATACCACAGGACTCTGTCATCCTGTGCATATATATATATATATAAAACACACACACACACACTAACCTAGGCATTGCAGCCTAACCTCGGGCTAAATTTCGATACCACGGTAACCTGTCATCCCATTCACACACATACACACTAACCTAGGAGGCATAGCCTAACTTCGGGCTAAACTTTGATACTATAGTACCCTGCCATCCCGTCCATATACACACACTAACATAGGCGGCATAGTCTAACCTCGGTTGAATTTCGATACTACAGTACCCTGTGATCCCGTCCATATACACACACTAACCTAGGCGGCATAGCCTAATATCGGCTAAATTTCGACACCACAGGGCCTTGTCATCCCGTTAACACACACACACACACACACACACACACACACACACACACACACACACTACACAAGGTTTCGTAGTCTAACCTTGGTGCGCAATGAGTATTTGTTATTCGCGAAAGGATGGCTTTGCAGTTCTAAAAACAACATGAAGCAAGCTAGAGACGGAGGAAATTGCACCTGTTGGGAAACTCCGCAATTACCACCTGGAGCCTAAGTGCTATAGTTTACTGCTTATTTTAAAGTGATATACCTTTTATCCCTTAAAATTATTTGAAAAACATAAAAATGCAGACCATTCTAAGTTTGTGAAGACATCTCTCCCATAAAAGGAGGTGACGTAGCCCTTCCATAGCATCAAACAGAATGGAGACAAAAAATCGAAAATATTGTAGTTTAAAATAAATGGTCCGTTAGTATAGTATGTGTTGGTCCTAGCGAATAATGAGGAAGATATGGCTATTCTACATTTCTTTGCCTAGGATGAAAACGTAAAATCACAAAAGCGAAGGTTACGTTTTCCTTATGCTACAATTGCTGCCCATATCATACTTTGACTTTTAAAAAACCTAAAATGAAATTATCAGTAAAGTAGATTCCTGCGTTTAGCTCCTTACCAGGCACAGTCAGAAAACTGAATCCAAGCAAAACTTCTCCATATACAGAACGTTGTAGGCATTATCTTTTTTTTCTTTTTTAAGGGCGCTCAAAACGCTATTATTTGTAACTTAGTGGTTTACCGACATCGCAAGGGTATCTTTTTAAACTCTAATGGCGATATAATTAATTCCATTTACCTAACCTCCCATTCTTTATAAAACTACAAGACACTTAAATAGTCAATTGAAATTCTGGGGCACTATAAAGAACAAAATGGAAATACTGATAAAATACTATGCAGAAGCACTATTGAACAATCACAAATACAACATGTAATGATGATTTCCCGTGAATGTAGCTGAGCGACTTCCATGTTGTTGTATTCGGGCTGCCTCGTCGTTATTTATAGAGAAAATCTCAGCTGGGAAGAAATAATAGCAGTTTAAGTGGCGCCAATATAACCTTGTTTATTCTCAGTAAGCAACTTACATGAGACTACTAAGAAACACAAGAAAGACAAAACAGTAAAATAATAATAATAATAATAATAATAATAATAATAATAATAAGAAGAAGAAGAAGAAGTGAACATGCAAACATCGGACTTAATTGCATAATGTGTGGATATTAACTTCGAATTATTTATTACTCTTATGTTAGCATTGCGAGTACCATAGAGACTCTTGTGGTCAGGAGATTATGTTGAATCCTTATGTGTAGTTTTATATCGTTACATAATAAATAATCATATGAAGAGAAATAATAATAATAATAATAATAATAATAATAATAACAGTAATATTATTAAGTGGTATTTAGTTTAGTTTTATACTATTGCTGTTGTCACAATCTAATATAATATAGTTCAAAATTTTGTTAATTTTTCAAACAGCGCCTTCACCGGAAGTATAGCCACAGGTGGCATAGCTGCTCTAATTATTTATTTCACTGTCTTACTCCACGATCAATGTCAGAAAGGAGTTCAGCGAATTATATATGCACAAACTGCTCCTTTTTTATTCTTGCAGTTTTAAACTATAAGGATTATCGTTGAGAAAGATTTAGATGATCTTGCAAACATTTATAGGCATAACATAACTTAAAATAACTAATAAATCATGTGAAATGGGGTAGAGTATCGAATTCTAAGGTAGAGAGTGATTTTCGCCTTGTGTCAAAGGTTACCTGTGCCAACTTTGTCGATATCCGTACAACGGTACAGAAGCCTACAAGGAACACAAAAACACACATACACTTACTTTTATATGTTAAGATAGAGGAGAAAGACACAAGGCTACAGTGCCCCCAGGAATTTCTGACAGGAAAATGCATGCAATGTACACCTGATTCTCACTAACATGGTTTAACTTTGTTCCCGTGCCAAAATTTGAATGCCCAGTGAGGCAGTGTTTTATTTGAAGATGTTATATTTTTATAGGAGTTGTATTGTTATTTCAACTGTTGGGAGCCGAACTTAAAATTTGTTTACAACCGCACGTATGGTATTAAGGTTGTAATTTGACTGTTTTTTTTAAATATTATATATTTATGTTTGCCTCGGCTGCGTCAGTATTATTCTTAGAGACATGAATGTCTTGGCAGGGTTGTGGTGCGACTAAGGATGTAGGCTTACATAGTATATAATTTTACTTCATTCCTTTTATTAATGCTTGGCACGATTTAAATAACACTTCACTGATATAGAGAGCTGTGAGATTCCTTTATGAATTACATGCACTTTTTAACACGTTAACTATTTTTCGTCTCACACGAATACGTATTAAATCTCTCGAGGATGTGTCTCGCGTCCGGTTAGGAACCTTGTTTGCAGGCAACTGAACTGATTTCTACAGTCTAAACTTATAAATTTCTGTATTTCAAGTCTCTGATTGGCTAATCCTACTCCAATAGTATACCTTCATTTAACTAAAGTTTTTCTGGTTGTTGATTGGCTATTTTTATAAACTGTCACTAAAATTACACTATTGCTTCCAAGAATCACAAGTAAAATTTAAACTTTCTAATTCATTATTGCCTCAAGGTTACCTCATTGTTAGCAACTTTTGACCTATTTCTTACAGTGTCTACATTATTAAATTACGTAATACATTAACATAACATTATTACATATGGATACAATAATATAAGCATATACAATGACTGTTGGACACATTTTACAAATTATTACATACACATATTGCTTCAAGCCGGGCTGTTATTGAATATATATATATATATATATATATATATACATATTATATACTTTGACGGAAATCATTTAAGTGTTAAATGCACTGCCTCACCAGTTAACCAGGATTGGTGGTTAACGAGCAGCATTTTAATGGCGTAGACGGGGTATTCAACAGCAATGTTATACTACTAATTTACCAGGACATGTTATATAAAACATAATTTCATTACTTTCAAGTCCTTGTTCTTTGTCAAAAACATAACTAACTCCTTTTATAGTTGAAAAAATAATGGCATAGGACGAGGACTATGTTATCGTACGAGTATTTTACAATAATACGATTAAAGTCTTAAAATTACAAAGCGGGAGACACTGGTTCAAGTGATTAGTTATTCCTCTCGTTCAATCTGCTACTGCCGAAATGAAATATTTTAATATTATATTAAACCTAACGCTATATACTATTAGAATACATACCATAATTTTCAAAATTTGGTTTCAGGTTTTAAATACGCCTAGATTACGTTTTACTGCTCAACTTTCATTAGGCATCTTACATCTTAAATATTTAAATTCTCTATCTGGTGTAAAGTTTGACCTTTTAATACTGTTTTAGACGTGTGTAAACGGTTACGTTTATTTTTAAGTTATGTTGGGAACAAACCTGCATAATATACGTAAAAATTAAATGTAAGGTTGTCATTTACCACAATAAATGCGTTATTATACAATGTTATAAATATACTGCATAACGTAGTATTTTTACACAATTATCAGGTCAAAACTAAATTTGTTGTATGCCATTTCCTGAAGACATGTTTTTTTCTGAAACATAGACTAACGCACTTATGTTAGTAATAATACCGCATTGGCAGTAATACATTTTTAATCAAAGCAGATGCTAGTTGGGGGATACTTTGAGATTTATACAGCTGGCTTTACGTGACCAGATGTTTGCTAAGTGTTAGTGCAGGTATTAAACTGTCTGTGAATGCCCAGAGAACTCGACGTTGCTAGCGGATAGCAATGTTGTTGAATTAATATGGTTTCCGAGGTGTTGTGGCATTCAGGACAATGGTGCAATAGATGTTTAGCTAGGGTAGATCTCAATAATCGTTTACGGACCTTACCTGCTGTTGGGGGATTTCACGACCCACATAGGTACGCGATTAGTACTGGAGGGAAACGTAAAACAGCTATTAACATTATCTTAAGAAACGACTGGAATTCAACCTAATATCCTCAGAATGGCAGCTATGAATTATACAAAAGACTCTGCTAGCCATGTGTCCCATTACCTATAGGTCAACCACATAAGTAGTAAAAAGTAGTATATTGAAACATTGTTTTATGCTTACGTTGTAGTACTTTTCAATATCAATAATATGGAGAGGTTGACAATTATACAGGGCGCTTCCGAAATATTTAGTAACGAAAAGTTGCAATTTTTAAATGGATATTGTACTTACCCCATATTGTATTGCATAAATTGTGGCATTCTTCATCCCGACTCAAATGTTTCAAATATTAAGCGTCACAGGCTTGCATTCAGCCCATGTAGAGAACCAATACAGCATAAACATGATATATATTCCTCTACTGTAAAATGTGTGTGTGTAAAGGGAAATTTTAATACAAAAGTTCAAATTGCCCTCTCCCTGCCATAATGCATCTTTTAAAAGCGCATATATTTTTGGGGGGGAGGGGCCGTCTTGTGACATTTCACATTACTTGTGGAGGAATATGTATGCATGCCTCGACAATCTTGTTTTGCAGATTTGCTACATTTTCTGACTGGGCTTCGAAAGACCTGTGATTTTAAGTATCCCCATCAAAAGAATTCTAATGTAGAACATGTTGGTTACCTCTAGGCCCAATGGTTTCAACTCATTTTTCAGAAATAAAGCTGCATTGTGTGTTGTGAGGCAGTATTTTATATCACAACACTGTGCATGCCAGAGTGATTGTAGTGTAAATTAACATTATTGTATGACAATGCTTTTTAAGTTTATTAGCTATAAGCATTGTTAGGAAATAAGTTTACTCGGCCTCACTGAAACTGACAATAGGAACGGGTAACAATAAAGCGAGGGGGTGAATTGTTTATCAATTGAAGAGACAAACAAATGACGTCAGAGTAGCGTGCCTTTGTTTAGAATTGGAGGGAATATCTTTCCTAGAGCATGTGTTTTAGTAATTTTGATTGGCTTATAAAATAGACGCTAATGTTGGCGCGCTTTAGTAACCAATAGCAGCTCTGTTATAATGTTTAGGGGTGAGGGAGTATAAATTCTGGACCCAAAGACAAGTATTGCGCAGTTCTACAGAATCATTCACAAGGCAAACGTCGCGCAGTTCTAAGAAATCTCTCTCGCGAGTTACACGTCAGGCACTTCTAAGAAAGCATTTACGAAGTATACGTTACGCAATTCTACAGAATCTCTCGCGTCGTAAAGTTAGTTACAAAATGTGAAATACGCGAATTAATAGTGCGCGGCATATAAGTGATTGTAGTTACATTCGAAAATATAACAGTTTCAGTCAGGCGTGTATCAAGATTAAATATGTGAAATTAATTAAGTGTGACGCCAATAAAAGTGTAAAAATAAATTCTTTTATCAGTGTTATCTTTTAGTAACAACTCCTTTCCGTTTACACACCCTGTTCAAGAGATATTTGCTCGATTGAGTAATAATAGCTAGCCGGAGGACAAAGAAACCAAAATTCAAAATAATAAAACAATAACAGGTGCCAAGTAAAAAAAGATAACAGAACAGAATACTGCGACAGTTGGAGCACCATTCTGATGAAAGACTCTTTGAAGTCTATTTTGAAGAGGTAGTTCCGTCAAGAAGTCAACCAGGGCATTTTGAAGAAATTGTAGATATCAGACGGTTATTGAACTGCACTGACAAAAGTAGGGGCCTAACAAGCGCTCATCTAAAATCTCACATCATACATTGGTACCCCACATTTGCTCATGATTAGATTCCCCCATCCAATTGGGAATTTTTGGTGCCCAGCATTATGGCGAATACCTACTCATTGTTATGAAATATTTCTACAGATATCCATAAAACCTTAGATAGCAAGCTGGAATCATGACATATTTTCACCGTAATTTCAAAAACAAAGTCCAAACGTCTGTCATAATCCGTTTTTCTAACACCATGTACTAAATGTAACTAAATGGTTGCAATTTGTGCTGTTTCAAAATTCGATCTACTGAACCTTTGGATAGAGGCGATATGTTTGCAATGTCCCTTAGCTGTGAGTTTCGGCCAACATTCAGCACTGCCAACATTATCGTCGGCAGATACTCTAATTGTATGCCCTGGTTGTTTGGTATTCGGTAATTGCTTATCCCGGCGAAGCTTTTGCTCAAGTCCGATGAAAGTATTTTACTTGGCTGTACCATAAATAAGGATCATACTCACATATTCATCATTTGAAAACATGTTATAGAAAATCAGTAACAGTCAAATAAATTGTAATATTTTTTCCGTTGCCAGAGAAATATCACAACATGCTTGCAATAATTTGAACATCTGTACCTGTTACAACACTCATTTCTATACACACTTTGCTCAAAAATGTACACATATGTTTAAACTCTATTAGTTCTCCAAATGATCAAAATACAAATCCGTAACACTTAATACTCATATGATTAGAATCAAGAGTAAGAATGGAATACATTGATGTAATAAAATAGTGGGTGTTCCATTTAAAAAATCTTCTGCTTTGCACGTAACCTTCTCTAACTTCTATCCTTTATTAGTGGGTTTGCAAATTATTCTTAAGAAAAATTTATTTTTTATAACTACTTCATTTTAATAGAGATAAACTTTGCAGTAAAGCTATATTACACATTTCGTTAAGATACAGAGGAACAGCATGGTTCAAATGTTTAGGAAGTGAATGCTATACGCTGCCCTTAAAATTCCATACTCTTTCCATGCTATCACGAAAACAACTGAAAATCGACGGGACGTATAAAGAATGACCAAGGATTAATAACGGATGACTCGGAAATGGCTGATGCCACAAAAATACGATATTTGAAATAAATTGTGTGCTTTAAAGAGATCTCTACATTTTTTGTATGGTACGTTTTCGTCTATCGCTAAATGTTTACCAGTTATACAAGATATACAGAATTCCTTCCGAATGGAGAGGAATTCACAGGCTATCCCCAGAAAATTCACGATATGCATTTTATACACAGGATGGGCCATTTAACTTGAAACTGTACAATATCTCCAAAACTAAGCGTTGTAGAAAAAAATGCCTTGAATAAAAGTTGCTTGATATTATGATAGAAAGTAAATGTCATTAGTCGTGTTTTATTTGAAGGAGGTTGTGATGGCCATTTTAGGGTAAATTTAAATTCTCCCTAATTGTAGGTTTCCAAAAACAATTAAATTGACCCCTAAATGTCCATCATAGCGTCTCTCAAACAAAACACGACTAATGACATTTACTTTCCCCCATAATATCAAGTAACTTTACTAAAAACATTTCTTTATACAATGCTTAGTTTTGGAGATATTGCACAGTCTCAACTTAAATGAGCCACCCTGTATATGGCATTTTAATAAAAATCGTTTAAGTCATTTTTAGAAAATAAAAAATTTCAAAAAATCTTAATGTAAAGGGTAGTTAAAATGGGGATTTTCCAAAATCTACGTATAGCATCTTTGAAATGAGTTGAACCTAAATACCAAGTTTAGTATATACCCCAATTTTGTTCTTGATATGTTGTACACTGACACACAAAATAAAGTTGAGGTTTTTATTTATGGACACTCTTTAACCACTAATGCTCTTAGCGTCCCTTCTACACTGGGAGTAAAAGATCGGAACTCTTGTTCAGAGGCTTCTATCAGGCTTAAGATTCTTTTATGTGCCGTAAGTCTAAGACAGGTAACCACCAGCTTTACTTCCCTTCTGAAGGATGCTAAGGATTTTTATGCCCGAAAAATCCATCGCCCTCCGCCGGGCTTGAACTCACGACCTCGTTAACTAGAGGCTAGCATGGCACCCCTAGCCCAAGGAGAAAACACACACGTACACACGGACTTTTTTCCATAAATTCTTTAAAATTGCCTTTTAAATTCTCTAAAGGCTCCTTTTTTTCTATAATGGACCCCAAAACATGTGTTTCCCATGAAATCTTGGTGTTGAATTTTTTTGATGAAATGCAATACCTTCTCTACCCAATATCTATGTGGTAGAGAAAATAAAAATACAACTTTTGTCACCATGTACTTCAGAAAACTCCTGTGTATCTAACAACCACTCCATATTGCAGGCATTGATAAAAGTACAAGTAAATACAAAAGGATCTGTAAACCAACACTCCATGTCAGTTGTGGGAATGGGACACACTGAATGCACTTACGAACAAGAAAGAAAAATTGGATACAGTAACATTGGTAGAGATATCTAGTTTGTATTTACTATTCTGTATTTTGACCTTTTTTCCCGTCTTTTGTATACCGGGTGGAAGTAAAATAAGTATGCAGCTTTTTCCCATAAATTAACTGAAATAATTCCAGAATTTCTAAAACAATTCCGAAGGTTTTGCAACGCTGTTTTACTGTTGAGCTTCGTCAAGCAGTTATGTCTTGACCTCAATTAGTGCGAAGGAAGGCAAGTATTAGTTAAAGCGGTCGCTGCCGTACTTTGCCAATATGCCAAAATATTCGAACGCAGAATATCTGGACAAGATATGAATTTATGGCGAAATGAAGTGCAACTCACGTGGAGCCCAGAGATTTTACCATGAACGGTTTCCAGGAAGGAATGTGCTTAATGCGAAAACATTCACTACAGTATGTCAACGGATTCGCCACACAGGAATTGTGATGTTAGGATGCCGTAATCGTGGTCGAAAGCAACCCAACGAAATTATGAACAAAGAGGAAGAAGTATTAAAACAATGTAGTGGAAAAACAACCTCGTAGTAGCAGCCGCGACATTGCTCGTAATGTTGGAGTGTCACATTGGACTGTATTAAAGACATTAAGGGAACAACTTGTACTCTGCGGTTGTCACCGGACGATTATCTTCCATATGTGAGGCTCTGTGAATGGCTACTATCTATGTGTACGCAGAATCCAGAATTTCTGGAGTGTGTCATGGCTACAAATGAAGCTTGTTTCATCCGCAGCAAGCTTATAATGCCGTTTGCATTATAAACTTTCCAATACGCACACGTGGGCTTGTGAAAATCCACACGCTATAAAACAAGGATATTTTCAACACAGGTTCTCCGTTAATGTGGACAAGTATAATCGGAGACACTCTCATTGGACCTTTCGTACTTCCAGAGTGTATGTCGGGTGCAAACTACCTTAGATTTTTAAAGTATAATTTGCCCGGTCTCTTGGAAGATTGCAGACTAGTAAAAACGATGTGGTATATTTACGATGGTGCACCACCTCGCATAAGTGTTACAGTAGCAGTCTTTCTGGTTGTCGGATTGGACGATTTGGACCTGTACCATGGCCCTCAAGATCTCCAGATCTCAATAGCTGGACTTGTACTTCTGGGATAACATAACAATTAAAGTTATAAGGGTGAAATAGACACTTTGAAAGAACTTCATCAACGCATCATCCAAGCAGCTGAAGGTGTTAGAAATAATTCATGCAGCTTCATGCGAGTGAGTCGCAATTGGCAGAAGAGCTGTGAAGCATACATACAAGCAAGCAGTGCCCACTTTAAAAATCTCTGTGATGTTAAATGAGCCAGCTTAGATGTCTGCACTTGTTAAAGGTAATTTGGTATTTAGAAGAAAAAGTAATTGTATTATTTACCCCCACAAAAGAAACAACTAAAACAAAAACATTGGTTTGTTTTATTTCATTGTAAACTAAACTGTAAACAATGTTGTCAATCATAATAAAATAATACTGTAAGAGAATCACGAATTAGCGGAATATGCCTAGGGACTTTAGAGCAGTATTTTGACAGATCGCTTTTGTAAACCGTTTCAATTTACATGCCGTTGACTACGAGTCTTCATAATCGTTAATCATTACCAATACACGGCACCAAGAAAGCGAAAGGTTACCTGCGCGCCTGCTAGCTTGTTTACATACAAATCTCAAACTATCACCCCTACTTCTTGTTATATTTACATGCTAGCAAATAACACAAACCCTGGCCGCTGACTGTTGACATCTCTAGGCTTTTGCAGCGTTGCTACAACATGCAAACTTTGTACCCGATTTATTAATTAACGACGCAGGAAGAAACTGTCCCAAACATTTGTCTTCCTGTTGTTGCAATCTATCACTCCCTTGAATCTGCACACTTATTTCACTTTCATCCTATATGTAAATGTAAGCAAAAGTATATTCAAGCTTGAAAATTGGAAGAACATCTACTTACTACTACTAGCAAATGTAAATATTCAACATAATTTGTGAGACAATATACTTTTTGTGATGGTTTGTGGAAGATAGAAGCTATTCGCATGATATTTCTGCTATAGTTACGTTATGTTTTGCTTTGCCTCTCAAACCGCAGACCAGGATTAACTCTTGCCTCGTTCAAGCAGCATAGCCAAGATTTTCTTCTAATTCTTTTCCTCAGTATTATGGTTAATATAGATTAGCTTTAATGCAGGGACCAAAAAATGTAGTACTCGCTTTAACTAATATGAGACCCCTAAAGTCTATACATCCGTGGCGTAAAGTTATTAAATCTTCTTCCATGTATTGGGTAGGCCGCCGTAAGTGTAAATTATAACCATAGACACCTAAACGATGCCCAAGTTGAGCATTCTGCTTGTATAGATGGTACAGCGTCTGCGGCAAAGAGATACAAATGACATACCGTCTAGTGCCCTTCACTTCTTCGTTGCACCGCATTCGTTTTCTAATGTCTGCTAGGTTTCGATGGTTCTGAAAATGCACAAAGTAATCTGAAATATTGACTGTATCACACGATAGGAATTATAGCCAAGACTAGATGAGATTAGTGGTGCATAAAACATACATTGTAGTTACATACAGCAACTTGTGTACCAATTCAAGGTTCAGCAGAAGTCATCGGTGAGACAAGATTATTGAAAATCGTGTGAATGCACACGAGTTTCACAATAATAAGAGATATGAACTTCACTGCATTAATTTATGTGTTTAAATATGCGCCGGTTATACATCCTAAGTGGTTTATTCGTATAAAAACGTTTCACAGGTAATAACTAGGGATCTGAGCTAACCAACGCCGAGCGGACTTCTACAAAGTGTAAATCAATACAAATATGTTCGTATTATTTGCTTGGATAAGTGAGAATAGAAAAAAAAATTCTCTAGAAGTAGGTATACCAATTGGTAAGAGATCCTATGGCATTCCCGAAAAAATATTGCCAAAAGTTTGGAAGCCTAGGATAAGAAGAAAATAGTATTACGAAAATAGGATTATGAACTAACGTAATTTCCAAACAAATTATATGGTGTTCTATAACCCTTCTCAAACAGCTTTGAGAATTTCATAGAGCCAATTATTTTTTGAATAAATATGATTGTAAAAGCAATAGGATATTGTTGTAGGATATTTACAATTTTGCTTACCTATCGCTCCCTCCCTGGTAAAAGCAATCCCTAACCCCTTTAAAACAATTCCACAACCTTTGTCGATCGAATAATATTACTGTTCCAGTGCATACCATAACGGTATAAGGTTTGTATGGACAGACTGAATAGTACATGCAGTTACCAATAATTGAGTGACGGTTCGAAAGAATAGTGTTGGATAAATAGAGATATGTAATATGTGATAGCTTATATACATTATATACTCGTATATATGCACAAAACTAAAATTTCGGCTCAGACAGCTGAACTGAGCACTCTGAACTGACAATAAAAAAATTTTGTGGCATGATTACGAATGGGTTGAAAACTGAAACATTATTAAATTTGGGCCAAAATCACCACATCCTTTGGTGTCCTCAAAGATCACGATTCTCAATGTGAGGGAACGATAAGAATAACAAGCAGCGTTATAAATACACCTTTATTGTTAGACAGACGTATAGAAGTATAACCTGTAAGTGGTACATTTTCCTTAGTATTTAAAAATGCGTTATTTTCTTTATTATAATTATTAGTGTGAGAGGTCTTACGCTGCTTTAATTAGTTTATCATAGCTTTTAAACTAAAGAATTTAATTGTTTTGTTAACGTTTAATTGGAATACATTATATTGAAATTATGCTGCTTTCAGTCAGTTATTGTGTTTTTCAGATATGGAATAACTTTGCGTCTATGTAAGCAACCTATGGTAGTTCATATTGGTATATAAAAATAAAAGTAAACAAAATAAAGGAGTATCCGTACGAGCTGAAACAATACCTGCTGAAACAATGCTCGAAATCGCTGGAAGATAAGGCAGTATTTTGCATTTTGGAGATACCGGTATGACAAAATTGAAGAGAACGAGACCCGCTCCATTGTCACGTCAACATTTATGTCTAAGCGTGATCGATGCTCTCCCCTCACATTGCACTGTCTGTGCGCTGCCTATGTTAACAACTGCCTGAGGGTGCTATGATTGCAGTCCCTTCATCTTTGTTAATAGTATTGTTATGTTTGAATCCATATATTGCCTCCTAGCTAATCCATGACTACAGGCTGCTGTACTGGCAATATCTGTACGTCATCAAACATTGTATTTGTGCATTTCACAACCGTCATGTTTTTTCAATTATTTGAAAAGTATTTTAGTATGCTATTTTGTTTTGTGAATCGTTAAACATTTGTATGGGACTTTTTTATTAAATTTTAGGATTTAATTAGTTATCTAAGCATCTGCCTTCTAGATGTAATGTATATACCACAAATTCTGTTTCTGTGTATTCTTTGAGATCTAAATCTCGTTGATGCAACATGGTTAAGTGTGAAAATGTTTTTGCGAGTTGGATAATTTATACCGAACAAACCAATCGTAGCTTTTGCTTTTGGAAAATTCAAGGTCTAAATCTGTACGAGTATCATCACTTTGAGGTTTCTATCATTTAGTTGCAAAATCTTTACATCGTAAACTTGCGTAACGTTCATTTATATCAAAAAATTTTACAATAATTACAACGATGTTCCCTTTACTTTCTGCACTGAAAGCTAACTCTCTGATCTCTCTTTTATGAATTTTACGAACCTATGTCTGTTTTTATTTACCTTCTGCTCCCTCCTCATGTTCTTTACTTTTGTGGTAGAGACCTTGACTTTGACGCATTCACTAAGCATTTCCCAACCTCGTTAAAGCGCACAATTTACATCAAATATGTAGGCTTTTTGGTGACAACAATTTCCAAGGTATTCTTTGTTACTGGTTTTAATTGAGTATTATTTGCACATTTTCCAAATGCTAAGTCACTATTCCTTCTTTCTCTCTTGGTCATGTAGAGAGCCATCACATAACAATCTGCTTCTTGAAAATCTGACTATTCCTTAGCCGACTGTTTCCTTATACATTCAACGAAATTTGTAAATGTGTAATAAAATTTTAGGTATTTTAACAATAGATAGAATAAGCAATTGTAGAGGAGCGAAGAGAAAGTTATGTGAATGCAACACGTTTGTATTTTTTAACTACTTCATGCTAGTCCAAAGAAACCTTGGCAGATACTTGTAGATACAAGTTGCATAGAGAAAATGAATTAAAAATCAGAATTTTAAAGGCACGTCGCTATAAACTGACCTTGAAATCCCATAGTCTCTCCATGACGACAAACAACTGAATAGAGCAATGCCATCTTAAAAAACGACGAACTGAAAAACTGAAACCAACAATACGGGATATCTCGAAATTGACTGATGCCACAAAATAAGTTATTTGAGGTTATTTTATTAAAGAATGCTTCACCTTAATTTAGTAAGTAATTTATTAATAAGATCCCCACAAGGAATATCCAGTCTATTATTGATTTAATAATAGTAAAAAATCTGATGTGTTACACTCGCATGACTTTCTCTACTCTTGTACAATCTATTTTTACAAACGCCTATTCTCCATATGCTTCATATTAATCGAGATATCGAGATGTCAATCTTATTTGTAATTTTCTTGTAGATGCAAGGGGAATATGGTAGCTTTTAAGCGATAGTCAAATATTTTATCGCTGGTTGCTATGTGGCGCATTCCATTCTCTTTGCATGTCCAGGACATAAAAAAAATCTGATGTGTTACACTCACATGACTTTCTCTACTCTTGTACAATCTGATTTTACAAACGCTTATTCTCCATATGCTTCATGTTAATCGAGATATCGAGATGTCAATCTTATTGGTAATATTCATGTAGATGCAAGGGGAATATGGTAGCTTTTAAGCGATAGTCAAATATTTTAACGCTGGTTGCTATGTGGCGCATTCCATTCTCTTTGCATGTCCAGGACAAAAAAAATGAATAACGAATTTGAGAAAAAGTATAAGTATTGGAAAATTTAAGGAAATAACAAGCAATATCTCGAAAACGGTTCACTCTACAAAAGAAATGTATATGACATAAGTTGTGTATTTTAACGCGATCTACATTTTTGTGTAGTAACATTTTGTCTATCTGTTATGGTTTAACAGTTATGCAAACGTCGTTCACAGTGAAGAATACTTTTGGAGACATTCCCAGAAAATTCGAGATATACATTTCATTTCACATGACATTATCTTAAACATATGATATTTTCATCAAAATCGTTAGAGCCATTTTTGGGAAAATTAAAATTTTCGAAAAATCTTCCATGTAAAGGGTAGTCTGGGGTGGGGGGATTTTCTTGAAAACCTTCGTGTCGCATCTCTGGAAGATACTGAACCTAAATACCAAGTTTGGTGCTTATCCGACTGTTCGTTTTTGAGTTATGCTGTTCACACACACACACACACAGACACACACACGGACATGTTTCCAAAAATGCTTTTTTTGGATTCAGGAGGTCTCAAAACATGTATTTCCAGTGAAATCTCGGTATCGAATTTTTGGGTGGAATGCAATACTTCCCCTACTTACTATACGTAGTAGAGAAAGTAAAAAGGCAGGAAAATTAAAGAAATACCTAAGAGTATACAGAAAACAGAATTTCATAATGATCATCGAATGGCAGTGAGTAAATTTCATTCTCTTATAAGAGAGATCAAATACCAGATGATAACTAGATGCCTTGATTGGAATTGTGAATGAATTAAATAGTGCTGCTATGCTGTATCAAAACATAACTAAGTCTCAAACTAGAAGAAAATGAAGACGCATTCTCAGAAATAATGTACCAACATCTTAAAAAATCTGATGTGTTACACTCACATGACTTTCTCTACTCTTGTACAAACTATTTTTACAAACGCTTATTCTCCATATGCTTCATGTTAATCGATATATCGAGATGTTATCTTATTGCTAACTTTCTTGTAGATGCAAGGGGAATATGTTAGGTTTTAAGCGATAGTCAAATATTTTAAGCGCTGGTTGCTATGTGGCGCATTCCATTCTCTTTGCATGTCCAGGACATAAAAAAATCTGATGTGTTACACTCACATGACTTTCTCTACTCTTGTACAATCTATTTTTACAAACGCCTATTCTCCATATGCTTCATGTTAATCGAGATATCGAGATGTCAATCTTATTGGTAATTTTCTTGTAGATGCAAGGGGAATATGGTAGGTTATAAGCGATAGTCAAATATTTTAACGCTGGTTGCTATGTGGCGCATTTCAGTCTCTTTGCATGTCCAGGACATAAAAAAATCTGATGTGTTACACTCACATGACTTTCTCTACTCTTGTACAATCTATTTTTACAAACGCTTATTCTCCATATGCTTCATGTTAATCGAGATATCGAGATGTCGATCTTATTGGTAATTTTCTTGTAGATGCAAGGGGAATATGGTAGCTTTTAAGCGATAGTCAAATATTTTAACGCTGGTTGCTATGTGGAGCATTCCATTCTCTTTGCATGTCTAGGACACAAAAAAATGAATAACGAATTTGAGAAAAAGTATAAATATTGGAAAATTTAAGGAAATAACAAGCAATATCTCGAAAACGGTTCACTCAACAAAAGAAATGTATATGATATAAGTTGTGTATTTTAACGCGATCTACAATTTTTGTGTAGTAAAATTTTGTCTATCTCTTATGGTTTACCACTTATGCAAAAGTCGTTGACAATGAAGAATACTTTTGGAGACATTCCCAGAAATTTCGAGATATACATTTCATTTCTCATGACATTATTTTAAACATATGATATTTTAATCAAAATCGTTAGAGCCATTTTTGAGAAAATTAAAATTTTCGAAAAATCTTCCATGTAAAGGGTAGTCTGGGGTGGGGGGATTTTCTTGAAAACCTTCGTGTCGCATCTCTGGAAGATACTGAACCTAAATACCAAGTTTGGTGCTTATCCGACTGTTCGTTTTTGAGTTATGCTGTTCACAGACACACACACAGACACACACACAGACACACACACACACAGACACACACACACACACAGACACACACACGGACATGTTTACAAAAATGCTTTTTTTGGATTCAGGAGGTCTCAAAACATGTATTTCCGGTGAAATCTCGGTATCGAATTTTTGGGTGGAATGCAATACTTCCCCTACTTACTATACGTAGTAGAGAAAGTAAAAAATGAATAACGAATTTGAGAAAAAGTATAAGTATTGAAATATTTAAGGAAATAACAAGCAATATCTCGAAAACGGTTCACTCAACAAAAGAAATGTATATGACATAAGTTGTGTATTTTAACGCGATCTACATTTTTTGTGTAGTAGAATTCTGTCTATCTCTTACGGTTTAACAGTTATGCAAAAGTCGTTCACAAAGAAGAATACTTTTGGAGACATTCCCAGAAAATTCGAGATATACATTTCATTTCTCATGACATTATCTTAAACATATGATATTTTCATCAAAATCGTTAGAGCCATTTTTGAGAAAATTAAAATTTTCGAAAAATGTTCCATGTAAAGGGTAGTCTGGGGTGGGGGTCTTGAAAACCTTCGTGTCGCATCTCTGGAAGATACTGAACCTAAATACCAAGTTTGGTGTTTATCCAACTGTTCGTTTTTGAGTTATGCTGTTCACAGAGACACACACACACACACACACAGAGACACACACACGGACATGTTTCCAAAAATGCTTTTTTTGGATTCAGTGGGTCTCAAAACATATATTTCCGGTGAAATCTCGGTATCGAATTTTTTGGTGGAATGCAATACTTCCCCTACTTACTATACGTAGTAGAGAAAGTAAAAAGGCTGTTTTCGAAGCTTACAGAGAAGCCTTAAGAATAGAGAAACAAAACAAAAAAACGCATGTGGAAATGTTTAGCGAGAACTAGAAGGTTAGGTTGAGGAAAAGAAAAAACTTAAAGTCGAAAAGGGATGCTCAGACAAAAGAAGAATATGTAATAAAGCGAATAGAAATGAAACGGCTAGCTAGAAGCGAAAAAAATTAAATTGAGTTTTACTTCTGGACACTTTTACTATATTGGGCGTAGAAGACCGGACATTTTTATGAGGCCTTTTATTAGGGATGAGGTTCTATTACGTGCCATAAATCTACGACACGGAACCACTGGATTTACTTTCCTTCCGAAGGAAGCCATGCTAAGGATTTTTACGCCCGAAAAAAATCCATCGTCCTCCGCAGAGTTTGAGCCCGTGACCTCGGGAATTAGAAGTTAGCATGCCAGAAGCGAGCGATACGTGCATTGAGAACTTATGTGGGGATATTAACAGTACAATAGGAATTAACAATTCAACAGAGGCATGGAAAGTTATTAAGAACATGCAAAGTAATTAAACCATTAAAAGTAATATGCAAGTAATCACACCAATGAAATTGATGGAGCATTATATACAATTATTACCGAAGATAGGTTGGGATTTCCAGGCAAAGAATAGGAAGAGTAGTAATGAATGACATCCACAAATCATAACAGTAGATCTTAAGAAACCTCCGAGGAGAGCAAAACGCAAATAAGCTGCAGGACCAGGGAATTTAAGAGTGAACTACTTAAATATGGAAGAGATGTCTGAGTGAAATACTTGGAAAATATATTTAATAAAATTGAAATGGGTGAAGGCATTCCAAGGAATGGAACAAGTCATATGTTAGTTCCATATATAAGAGAGGGGACAAAACAGACTGAAAAAGTATAGAGGAATCAGTACTACCCCATCAATAGCTAGGCTTTTCTATACCATCTTGAGAGAGAAAAATGAAAAGCAGGTGAATTTTGGAGAAGAAGAAAGTAGTTTTAGAGGAGAAAAATCTTGTATGGACAACATTCATTGTGTGAGAATGTAAATAGAAAACAATAGGATATATAATCTCGATACATAAAAGACGTTATGGACCTAGAAACGGCCTACGAAGTTTTTATAGAATTAAAATATGGACAGCTATGGAAATATTCCAGAAAAATGGATATATTTAGTTCAAAAATTGTACCAGGTAAATTAAAATTAGGAATAAAATAACACAAAGCATAGAAGTTACCAAGGGTTTCAAACAAAGATGCAGCTTATCACCTCTTCTATTTAATATTTACATGGAATAAGTGTTGGAGATGTGGTACAAGAAGTGCTATAAAATGGGTGTACAAATGGATAATTTCAACCTACATTCACACCTCTTAGCTGAAGTGAGATAATCTTTGCATGATCAGGAGGATATGGAAAACATGCTTCAGAAACTAAAGGAAGAATGAGAAATGGGGTCTTAAAATAAACCTTAGCAAAACTACACACATATGTTTAGGAGGAAGACAAGGCGACATTGAAGTGGGAAATGAAATAGTTAAGCACTACACACAACTTATATATTTAGAGACTATCATCAGTAAAGATGTTGAAGTAGATGTCGATAGTATCACAGGAGTGGCTATGGGTAAAACGACTGCTGGAGCGTTACATGGAAACAAAAAAACAACAACTCTTCCACAGTGCGGTAGAGAATATAGGACACAGATGTGGACACTAACAATGGAACGACGCGAAAAAATAAGAACTGTGGAGTTAGATTTTATGAGAAGACGTTTACAACTCACAAGGCTCGACAACGTGCGAAATGAGTTATGAAAGCGGACAGTAGTAGATACTTCAATATCAAAAGGATTAGAAAACAGGGCAGTTTCGTGGTATGGACATATAAAACGAATGATGAAACGAGATGGTCTAAGAAGATGCTCGAATGACGCTCCAAAACAAGACGTAAAAGATGACGCCCAGTGTTGACGGGGGAAATATTAAGAAGCTATGGAAGAAAACAGGGTTAATGAAGCAGATTGGAAAAACCGAGCACTACTAAACGGAAAACCCAATTGGATAAAATCCGGAGGAGAATAAGAGGAAAAAAAAATTAGTAGTAAGTTTTTGTCTAAGCAGATCTAGAACACTATAAAATGCTTTACCGATTAAAAAGGAATTCCTAACCTAATCGCAGGGAATTTAAGCTAAGGGCTATGGGCATTAGTTACCATAAGAAGGTGCTTACCGACTGAGCGACTGAACAGACAAGACGACGAGATAGGCTCTCAACCAGCGTTATCCAGAAGTAATCAGATTCTTCTGGAACTCTCTTTCTCTCCACCTCTAAAACATTCTAGAAGTTTCTCGAAAATCTTCTGTATTCTTCACTTCAAGGGTTAGGCATTCCACCCGTTCTGTCTTGCATTCCTTGCTTTCTCCAACTTTTGCTGAGGCGTCCGATGTATCTTTTTCCTGACAGTTTGTAATTATTAATTAATAGTAATATTCTTTCTTTACTCATGAGGTTCATGTGCTTTTTCCAGTTATGTTTAATTTCTTCAATTTTATCATATAATTTATAAATATTCAGTTCTTCCCCAATTATTTCATTCTTGTTAGGTCTAAACCAGTGCATTCTTTAGTTCTTCGTAGTTCTTCTTCATTTTCGCTGTCTGAATTTTACTTTTGTCTTTTTCTTTTATTATCCAAGATGCACTGCCATTGCCTTACAGGACTTCAGTTTTGTTCCTTGGTGTGTCGTTGCTTTGGTAATTTTTATGGGAAACTTTAAGTTAAATATATTTTCCAGTTGGGTACAATTTATAAATAAAACGCTGTAGGTTTTCTTCACTATTCTGCATTATTACAACATCCTCTGATTATTACGATATCAATTATTAAGTTAAAATATTAATTTTCGTTCAATTGTATTTCTGGATGCACTTATTACTTTCTCTACTACATATAGTGAGTAGAGGAAATATTGTATTCCACCCAAAAATTCGATACCGAGATTTCAACGGGAATATATGTTTTAAGACCCCCTGAATCCAAAAGAAAGCATTTTTGGAAACATTTCCGTGAGTGTGTCTGTGTGTGTGTGTGTGTGTGTGTGTCTTTGAACAGCATAACTCAGAAACGAACTGTGGGATAAACACCAAACTTGGTATTTAGGTTCAGTATCTTCCAGAGATGCGACACAAAGCATTTCAAGAAAATCTCCCCACCCCAGATTCCCCTTTACATGGAACATTTTTCGAAAGTTTAAATTTTCTCAAAAATGGCTCTAACGATTTCGATTAAAGTATCATATGTTTAAGACACTTTTATGACAAATAGAATGAATCCAAAAGTATTCTTCGTTGTGAACGACTTTTGCATAACTAGTAAACCATAAGGGATAGACAAAATTTTACTACACAAAATGTAGATCGCGTTAAAATACACAATTTATGTAACATACACTTTTTTTTTGTTGAGTGAACCATTTTCGATATATTGCTTATTATTCCCTTAAATTTTTCAATACTCATTTTCTCAAAAGGGAATTCGTTATTCATTTTTTTTGTCTTGGATATGCAAAGAGTATTAATCTGTGGCAAAGAGAATGGTGCTGCACCTAGCAACCAGCTAATAGAGATATGTCTATGCTTAAAGGCTACTGTATTTCTATATTGCCCTTGCAAATACAAAACAAGGGGAACATAGTACGTCTTAAGCGATAGTCAAGTATTTTTTGAACTGGTCGCTATGTGTAAAATATAATTCTCTTTGCATGTCAAAAGATCGTTTCTGCAAATGTTTATTTCGATTAATATGAAATATATGGAGCATAAGAGTTTGTAAAAATAGTTTTACAAGAGTAGAGAAAGTCATGTTAGTGTGGGACATCAGATTCTTTTTCATGTTTTATAAGATCCATATATATATATAAATATATATATATACATAATAAAGTGTATGAAATGCTGCATCCTTGTCTTACTCCATAGTTTGTTATTATTTGCTCCGATTTTAGTGTGCCTAAGTTTTTAATGACTTTAGTATTTGTATTCATATATATACCTTTAATTACTTGTAAAATGTGCCAGAGACATCCCATTTGTGCATTGTTTTCCATAAAAATTCTATTCATGAAGTCAAATGCCTTTTCAAAGTCAATAAAAGCAATATGAGACTCTAAATTGACTTCTCGCCTTTTTCCTAAAATTTGCTTTATCGCTGCATGAACATGGTTTTCTAAAACCAGCTTGTTCGTCTTCTAAAATAACCTGTTATAGATTTTAAACGATTAATAATTTTGGCATAAATTTTATAAGCGGAATTCAAAACACTTATTCCTCTATAATTATTTAGATTGTTTCTCTGAATTTTTTAAATATAGGAATTATCTCGGTAACTGTCCAAGGTTCAAGTATTTCATAATTTCTCCAACACTAATTCACGAATGTAATGGACTTAGTTCACATATTAAACCCGAATATTTAAGCAATTCTATGTTTATACTATCTGGTCATAAGCCTTCCTATTCTGCATGCCTTTCAGAACGACTTGTAACTCGTCTAAGCTAATCAAGTCTACTGTTGGGTAACACAGCTTCAGCGTCTGCGGTTACTGTATCATTACTCAATAAATTTTCATAATGTTGCTTCCATTGTTCTTTATTAATTACATTTACTGTTGCAATATGCTTTTCAGATTCATTATGATCGCATCATTTATAGGGAAAGATTTATATTAGTTATTGCTCCCAAGAATCTTGATGGGCTTTCTTTACAAGTTGATTTGCATAGTTTCGCTTTTGTTTATACATATCTTTATTTTTTGTTCTATTTTATAGGTAGGATATGTATGCTACCGTTTTCTCTTTTACTCTTCTACCTATTTGATCATTCCATTCTCTTAATTCTTTTCTCTTGCTTATTTTATTTTTCTTTCCTATTGCTTCATTTGCTGCTTTTATAATGCATACCTTTAAGCTCTCGCACTATTTTTCTACCCTATTCTTTGTTACTGCATTCATTTAGTGTTCTTTCAGTATTTGGTAAAGACTATTAATACTTTCCTATTCTAATATTCATTCCAGCAACAGACTGATATATAATCCATAAGTGTTCCTTCTTAAATTATGGAATTTGTGACAAGTAGTAACTCTGATACCGCTCAGTTAAACACATGTATCACACATCATATTACCGAGTGCAAAGTCTATTATGCATGCACACCGTTATGATTACTTAAACATTTGACTAATTATGTACACAGTTAATACATTACGGGTGATGTTGCATTTCTGTAGTATAATTGTATATTGTAGGCCTAAGTGCACGGTGAGTATAGCGAAGCCAGCGATAGTAAGTACCCAAAACCTAAAAACCACACCCATCATCAGATTCATAGACAGCATCGAGGAACAGAGACGTCGAGGATCCTCGGAGCAGCCCAGCAGATGACAGGCAACGCAACCCGTGTTACGTTAAGTAGATACAAAATTGAAACCAGAGCGGAGTAGGTACAACTTGTATATTATACAATATGCCCGAAAGGTTTCCCGTATTCCCAACATTTTGGATTTGCAAAGCCCTTCTTGGAATGTCTATGGGGAGAGGAGGGAGAGAGCAAGGGAGGAAGTATAAAATAGAGAATCATACTTATTGTTTCGTAATATTTAATTTCATTTCTTTATTGTCTTCTAGCGGCCACAGAGCCCGTGGTAAATGCACATGGCTCCGTGGAGCACAAGTTGGGAACTCTGAATAGGACAAATAAGCACACGAGTGCTTCAAGTCATAAATTCACCATAAAGAGGTGGAGTATCACAAACTAAGAACTACAGCTACCTACAAGTTTTGGGTGCATTCGTTTTGTTCTGGTGTGCCTATTGAAAAATTTATATTTAGGCTTTTTTAAACACCAGAAGGAAGTAGTAGTGTAATTTTCCGGAGAAACATCAAAGTGTAGCTTTCTAGATGAAACAATAATAATATGACAAATAACAATAATGGTAATAATAAAGACAATAATAGTAATAATCATCATATCATTAACTGAAAACTTCCGAAGACTGCTTAGCACCAGAAGCAAAAGTAGCCAGTTTTTTCGAAACATGTATGAGATAATACGGTTACTGAACTTCTTAAAATACCAAATAAGCACACTATAAAACTCATATGTACACTTTTGTTGTATTTCTTTGAACTCTGTAGAAATATCTTAGAAATTCCGGGACGTTTAGCAACAGAGCCCTTTACCTTCCGGTTAGGTGGCAAAATCACAATCGACGGATAAGATCAGGCACACAAACTTGAATGCATACTCATTTTCCCATTTCGCTACGAAATTATTGCTGCTTTGTGAGAAATAAGCTGCATTTGATAACTTCAACAAATGTTTTAATGTTTATTAAAAGCAACTAAAAACTAAATACACTTGCTTAAATTTAAATGAATGAATAAATCAAAATGTCCTAGTTTTAGCATTACAAATTATGTTAAAAAGAAAGACAAATAGGTACAGTACATAATAAATATCCCATAAAGTGTTCAGATGTTAATTGAAGCATTCATTGAGAACAAATAAAGTAAAGAAGATCTGTTTATTTATTTAACAAGCTAAAGAACTACAACAAAAATAAATAACTTTATTCGACATGATATAAATAAACTTACAATTATTTACGCATTGAATGACTTAAATTGAAACAATGCATGATGTTAATAACGATCGTTTTATCGAAAACCTGAAAGCTTGATAACGGGCAAAGATAATCACAGCAAAATCTGTGTGGGAGATCGGTTATTTAGCCGCTGCTGCGACGACATAACTTCGGCGTGAATTACAGTTTGTGCAAAAGAATAGTGCTACATTGTAGGTACACGAGACGTTTAATGAAGAAACCGAAGGCAATAAAAAATTAGACTGCTCTATCACATACTAAAATAAGATTTGGCTTAAACATCCGTATGTGAATAATTATATTTTTATAAAAAATTTGAAATTACTTTTTTCTGAAACATGATTTCTCAGACTAAAATCATATTATAACATTTCATTCATTTTTTTCACAAAGGACTTTTCTAAAATAAAGACGTCTATACCTCTTGCCTCGTTAACACATTAAATTACATACCTGAAACGGAGCTGATAGCAATTTGAGACAGCATCAGCTTTGCTTTCCATTAATGCTGTATGTGTGTTAAAGAGAATACATAAATACATCGCGTGCTTAAGTGCGCACCATTAGCCTTTAATAATTCATCTGCAGTGTATTTTAAGACTATGAATAGATGGCGCTTATTAAATGATGTTCATTTTTATCTCATTAAATGATACCAATCTTGTACTTTTAACCATCAGGGTATAGTAAAACAAAAGAAAAACAACCATCCGTGCTAGTGTGTTAGTACGTGTTTGTGAACACAATAACATAAAAAAATTCTGACACATACCAAACTTGCTGTTTCGTATGTATTGCTAAAAGTTTTCCCTACTTCCGAGAACCAACCAAAAGAAAACATCTTGGTTATTTTATAAGTATTGTTTCACTAACCGCTCCAAGGATTTTAATTTAACTTTAAACGTTTCGGATACATGAGTACAATAGCTACAGAACAGTAGAATTAACCGGCTTTTTAATTAAGATTTAGAATTTAATTCAAATTTATCTCATATGTAACGTGAATGAAATTAGAGATGAAAGTTAAAAGTTTCAGTACAAACCTCTCATCTGCACTAATTCGGTAAACGCAAGTTAGCGAAATATAAGAGTTACTGTTTTGAAACTATACATTAACACACCGGGTTTTACTAAAATATCGTAACAAAATATTTTAGACTTTTGCTTATGAGAAGATGAAAGTGATAGTTTAGCCTATTATGTGGATCAAAGCAATCATCATGTAGTGTAACAATAAATTTTCATAATTTCTGATAAAAGAGCACCAAAATATTAACTTACAAGAAAAATACGCCAAACTTAGTGTTCCATTTACTTAACAGCCAAGACTCAAAATTAGCCATATAACCTGAAAACAACGTATTGTAGGCTACCATGATTCCGTAAAACCATCAGAAAGTTGTTGAAAACTGCTAAAGGTAGATGTTGGATTCACAAAGACAGCTTTGCTCCTTGGGGAATCATTCTTAAACTTAAGCAGGTGTAATAAATAATACGTAAGGAGCAGATGTACACAGGCATAATCTTATCTCACCCTTAATTAGGCACCGGAAAACGTTTTATTTTTATAGCATACATGTTATTTATCTATTCCTTTGGCAATAAGTGTACAGATTTTCTTTAAGAGTAAAAATTGGGGTATTTATCGGATATTTCGTATACAAACCTGAAGTGTTCAACTTATTGCTGTGGTGTATTTGTATATCCATTTGTAGGGATAATTTGTCCGATTATTTTTTCCTAAGCAGGTTTCGAGATTAAGATAAATTGAGTGGGTCAAACATAAGGGATTATTAGGGAAACATCAGATCTTGTGAAGTACTAAGCAGGAATACTACCGTTTCCATCAAATATGTATATAGAGGCTTCTCAAAATTAATTTTTAAAATATTTAAATAGAGTCGTCCTTCATGCAATTTTATCTTTTTTACAAAAGACTGATCAGCAGCAACGATTTTACAGACTGGGAGGACAATATACATGAAGCAAGAACAGCTATAAAGGTGCAGAGGCCGGTTACATAAATGTAGCTTGTTGAACCTAATAAACTATGTCTCGCAGAAGAATAAGTAGCACAGTAGTTCACAGATCAATGCAATGGAACAATCTGTAAGAAACTAAAAGTTTTAACATTCGGAGATTGAGGTAGAACAGAGGTTGGGGTAGAAACTATCTTGAAGCAAGGGCTTCCCGAGGAGTGTTCGGACGCCTAGATATCCAGTATGCAATGACTGAATAGAATGAATAATTATATGCGGATTTCGCCGATAATGTAGAGTTCGCCTTTCCTTTGTGTGATTGTCAGATTAGCTACACGTCATCTTTTTTAAATATTTGAAAGTTTTGCTCCTTTATATCGACGTCGTAGAGTTGAATATGGATTTCCAGAAATTTTTAAGAACTTTGAAGGTGAGGACGTACTTTCGCGTACATTCAGTGGGATAAACGGTTTGGTTAACGCAGGATCCTTTCCTTTCTCGCCGACGTTTCAAGAGTTATGCTACAGTCCTCCTTTGGGATCATCCAACCACTGTCGGTTTGCACGTAAACCACGGTGACCCTATGTGTGCTGATATCCACTCATTAGCGACCTACCACTCTCTTGGTTGGGATATCTGTATGACGATTTGTCTAGGTTTCTGGGTATGAGTATTAAGGAGGTAGGGCTAGATTTTAGGTTCCTTTTCTGGAACTCGGTTGCTGTTCCGATGGTGCAATTTCTTGTCAACAGGCTTTGATTTTTAATTTGGAATTTTGACAGACTCGCGGTGTTTGAGTTCAGCTTATATAGCTGATGCCTGGTTTAATGTCATTGGAGCGGCCACATTTTATGCGAGGAGCGCCAATTGAAGCCCGGCTTTATAAACAAACAGAATTTGGTGTTCTTTTTTCTCTGAGGCAGACCATCGCGATTGAAATGTTGGCGAGGAAAGAGTGACGTGGCATCATCCTAGGCAAAACGTTGAGTATGTCACAATTCCATTAGACATATTAATATGTGAGTCTCAGGCAACCTGTAATCAAATGAGAACGCTTCGCGGAGATCGTTTCGGTTCAAGTTTCATATGATCAGGGAGTTGAAATTGCTTAGACTGAAAGCAAGCTGTCTATTACTCGATATTCTGTATAGTAATTATATTCATCAGATTTTATGCCACAAACATAGTGATAAACTACAAAAAACTCATAACACCGTCGTAGCATTCAGAAGAAGAATGGTTAAAATCTTTATAAGATGAAGTGGTCCGCTAAAAATGAGGGTGGTGCTAATATTTAATGCAGAATCAAGATGCCACTATGATGGTGCGACAATTTGAAGTATGAATGTAGTTGCTACCTTTTCTCGTTGTCTTCAGTATCTGCTGTTGACTCCGGTGATTGAGCTGCGAGTACTTTCCCTCAGGGTATGTGTGGATTTATTGTGAAAGACAACACCAGTTTAAATTGACTGAGAAGTTTATTCTGAACTAATATTTTAGGTATTTGGAGTGAGTTGCCGACCGTTTGAGATGGAAGAAAAATGGATTGATTATGAATCGGAGCACTCAAAATTGTAGCAATTGAATTACTATACCTGCTAACATCTGCAGTATCAAAGTTACGTTTGAAATAACTGTTTCGGCAACAATAAACTAGAAGCGTAACCTCCTGTGCGTCCCTAAAATGTTTACCGGCTAGCAGCTACTCACAATTTTAAAATATCACACATGCAAACACGCTGACGATACCAGAGAGAGAGAGAGAGAGAGAGAGTGAGAGTGAGAGAGTGTGTGTAACTAATGTATGCATAAATGTGTGCACGAAGGAATGTAAGTACCAGTGGCGGCAACAGAGCCTAAATAGCTCTCTGATCTAAAACTACACGTCTATATTACTTAAGCCATGCTTACATTATAATTATTTCCATCATCATTCCACCTTACATGCTGCCAAATCTCAAAAGTCTAAATATACGAATGTGACACTGTTACTAAGCGACTCGCTTTTCTAAGAATTTCCTTTGACTCTCACATTTCCAGAATTGCCAAACGTGCGTGTTCAAGCGTACTGTATTTATCTCTAAACTGCATTCCCAGGACTTTTATGCCGAATAAGTTCGCTCCTTCGGCTGTTGCTAATGACTTTTTCTTATGACTCACTAATAACTTTCGTTAATTGCCTTCATTTTGGACAAACATTTCAACTCCAACCTGTTACATTATACATTGATTTAATACGGAAATTATTTGTTCCAATTATTTCTCTATCTTACTATTATTTCTTTAATTAATTATTTATATTCCCGTCAATAAATACAGTCTCAAAATGCCCCGTTATATTCGTCTATTATTCTTAATAATAAAGTTTGGCCGAATAAAATTTTAACTTTAAAGCTATCTAATCCCCTTTTAGCAACTCTCTCAATTTTCATACAATATTTTACAAATTTGTTCTTCTGTATCACTTAAGCTAGCCTACAAATATTCCATTTACAGTCAATAACCCTCATATACATAAATACAGCACTCATTATACAATTTTACTATTCTAATTTCTGGACATTGCTAATTCTCTTCTGATTTATATAAATTTCTAAGAATCTGTTTTCTTGTACTTGGTTTTCAGCTTGTCTTTGTTTGTGTATATTAGTCGACGTACTGATTCTAATTTTGTTAAGTTCACTGCACTTGACTTTCTCTGTGTTCTGCTTAAGCCTAATTTTTACAATTTTGCACTTACGGGCTATTCAGTTTCTCCTATATTCTTTCCTTTGGGACCTAAATTTTCCTGTCTTAAAAGCCATTCTAGCCATATCTTCCTCACTTAGCTGAACTTTATCATAATTTCTATTTCTATGAGATTGTGGTCTCTGCCCGAAAAAAAATCTGAAGTTTTTTCAAAGTTTCTAGCAGTCTTCTACTTTCCCTTTCTGCTTTTTCATGTCTATTTCTACTTTCCTGTAATTCTTTCCTGGCTACTTCCCTTTATGTCTCCCATTTCTTTCTACTTCCTTCCTCAATTTTCTAGTTTCTTCTAATTCTTCTATCTGCTTCCCTAGTCTGTTGTATTTCCCTTTATTTGCTATTTCCCTTTCTCATTCAAGTTTCTTTGCTACTTCCTCCCTTAATTTTCTACCTTCTATTTCTGATTTCTCACTAAGCTGTTTGCAAATCTTCTTTTCAGATTTTTGTATTTCCTGCATAATTTCTTTTCTAACACTTTATATTTCTTCACTACCCTGTTTCTTATGTTCTTTGACTTCACTTCTAACATGACTTATTTTTTCTTTACTTCCCTCTTGAATAACTAACACTTTCTGTTGGTTTTCTAACTTCTTTCCTAATTCTTGTTCACTATTTTCTATCTCCTGTTAACTATTTTCTAGTCGCGGTTGAGTATTTTCTAACTTCTCTCCTAGAGCTTCCCCTAATTGTTTCACTATCCCTTGTTAACTGTTATCTAGCTCCTGTTGGCCTCTTTCTAGCCCATTTTCTATCTTCCCTCCTAGAACGTTTTGCATTTTCTAATGCTTTTCTATTTGATTGTATAGATCTTTTTCCAACCTCTGATAACTCTCCATCACACTATTAAACATTTCCATCATCGCCCTGAATTCATATGATCCTATTCCTGATTCATTTACTGTTTCTCCCTGACTTCTGTGGTTTCCTGCTTCTTGTTCCCTTTCTAAGCTATTCTGCAGATTTCGACTATTTTCTTCCATTTCAGTTACTTTATTCTGTAAAATGTCATGCCTAATATTGCTTTCCTCTTCCTGAACATTTATTGCCTCTACTAAATTATTTTTACCTAATACTTTTCTATTGTAGTCACATTTACATATATAACGTTGAAATAAACAAATTTACACTCAGTACCTCGTTTATTGATGTTGCTAATGATTACGATGTCTGTTTACTTTTTTCTTGCTGCCTGTGTGACCTGAGCTACCACCGTTCTGGATGGTCTACCTTTTATGCCTGCTTCCTTCCCGCGCTGTCGGTCACTGGGTTTAATTTTCAGTGTCAGGTTGGCAGGTCAAGTTACTTCCTGGGCTGTAGTGCCACGGGGAAATATATAAATTCTTAAGTAATTTGACTTCTAGTTAACTACCCTGAAAACACACATAAAACAAAGAATGTAAACAACAGCTGCCAAGGGTCACTGAAGGCAGCTAAGCACGGTTTGGATAGTGCTGTCTGCAAATACCAAAAGACTGCACGAGGGATGGGGGGTGGTTTGTTACTTATCTACTGAAATCCAGTAACAGTTCAATTTTATTTCCTTCAGTCCTGTCCTTAATGCTTAGAAATGCCTATGACAAATCATGTTACATTGTTCTCTGCCATAGAAAGTTAAGTCGATTTTTTTCAAACACTCGTTCTTGAAAAATAATTTCTGCAACTTCTGTGAATATTGTGTTTTTACTATATTAATATTATTGTTTGTATGCGTGAGCGCGCACGCCTGTCGTTTTGTTACCTGTTGGCCTTTACACGTTGTTTTTTTTTATATTTTCTCTCCTCTCAGGTTTGTAACCAAAACTTAAACTGTGTTACCTTATTCCAAATCACGTTCTAAAACTTGGATAAGCTTTCTATGTTGTTAAATAATACTTGATTTTTATTGCTATCAGAGTGTACTTTAAGAGCTATTTAGACATTGCCAACACTTATTAACGTTCCGGGAAATAGACAATAATTAAAATAAATAGAATTCTGGCTCTTATAACCAAAAATTACTAATTCTCTATGTATCCATTTCCTGGGCTTCCGTCTACCAACTGCAAGTTTCTTTTACAATACTTCTCATTGTAATGTTATAGTTTCTGGTTGTTGCGAATTGCGGAAGTTCAAAGCGTTGTTTTATCAGTTCCCTGAGCTGGTTGCGGATAAGCTAAAAGTGAATGGAAAATCGTGCTGCTGCATATAAACAGCTTGGGGGTTAAAAATGGAAATCCGTGATTTTGCATGCAAAAAGCTTAACTTCTTTAATACGTACACTTTCATGAGCTCAAAACATTTTAGCAGGTATAAAAAGAAGCAAATAATGCAGCAGTAGTATCAGATAGAGCCATATTCTAAATTTGTTCAAGCTAGCGTGTCACTGTCGCAGTCATTCTTAGAATACTAACTCCTGCATGAAATATTGCTATTTTCTGCATTAACCGATTTATTCCTAAGGTATAAGAAAAACTTCTATATTAATGGGTAGACAAAATGACAAATAAATACAAAACAGTTATAAATAGGGTATACATTTAACCATAGGTCCCTTATTTATAAATACAAAAATAATAATAGAAGTAATGTAACAACCATATGCGGAATAAATTACATATATTTGAATATGAATGAAAATAAATATGGTTAACCATGATTTCTAAAAATTTACCATGAACACCTTCTTAAACAAAATGTTCTCCAAAGCTTGTAAAGAATTCAACTTTCCCTCATAGACATGACCAATAAGTCTATTAACCTCCAAACCTTAAATTCGGCTTTTTCTGAAAAAGTAAGATAGAGTAAGGTTATGTAGCAATCTTTCTCAAACTGAGAACAGTGGGATGGATTGTGGGTTCTTTCTGAACTTAGAAGGCAATAATAGCTACCCTTTCTTTGCTTTCCCATCTTCATACCTTGGTAGCCCTTTCCTTTTAGTGCTTCAGCAGTAATGAATTTTATTTTGTGGTAACGGGTACTCACTATTCGTCCAAAATACTGGTTCTGATAAAGTGTTTTCATCTCTCGGAGGCATCACCAGATATGGTTATTATTAGGGCTAGCGTAATTAAACATTAAAATACAAAATATGTATGTAATTGTGTCATTTAAAATAGGAATATATGCATTATCAACCCAGAAAACATATTATTGAAAATTTCACAAAAATTGTTTAATAAAAAATTCTAAATTGTGCACTTTTCGTCCATTATTTTTTATGTTAAAAATCTAAGTTAACATAGTATATAAACTACCAAAGATTTTGTAGATTAAAGCTGCTGCTAAAGTGAGCTTAATTCTTTCCATTCTGTTTGAAAACAGAAAGGATTCTCTGTTACTTCAAAGATTGATTTGTATAGAGAAAAACAACGTTCCGCTGCAACAAACGTTAAAAGCGAATATTGAGTTTGCTATCTCTTTCAACGACAGTGTTTCTTCGATGTCGGACAGTTTGCTTTCCATTTCCAGACAATATATTTCCAATTTATGGTAATATAGGTACTCCGGTTATTCTGAAGTAGGTAACTTCAGATTTAAGCTCCAGTAAGGATTTCCTATTACACTTATATTTGCGATCAGTAGTGCAAACAGCAGCAAAGAAAATCTTCGACGGATTTTGTATCGTTTTCTGGGGTCATTTGAGGCGTGTCCTTCGCCTTACCCATCGCATAGCGTGGTGGCTTGATAGCATAGCAATAAGGGGGGAAAGAGGGGATTTTAATGTCTTTGCTTTTTCTGGTGTTATTGAAACCAAAGTCTCAGAAACAGTCATGCCGTATAATAGCGAAATTACTCTTGGACATATTGTGGGTATGTGGGAGGCCGCTCGCATTGTTACAGCAATTGCAACGGCAGTGCATAAAAGTGTTTTTATATTAAATTACTGGGTAAAATATTTCAAGAAGGTGGGAGGACGATGTACATACTCGCCAGAAAGTAGGCACTCCCCGTAAAACATCAGCAGATGACGATATTCCTTTACTAAATGCAAATTACTCTTTTGTTATAATTAGCTGATCATGTTTAGAAACTAGGGATAAATGTGTATAGTTATGTATACGGTTTACCAAGTATGACATATATATTATGGCAATAAAGTTGGGTTATATTTTTGTCTACATTCCTGTTGTATTCCTATGATCAGAAATATGTTATTAAAGGTACATTAACCAATTGTATTTGAATTAGAGGAAAAACATGCTACTTTATTTATTTATTATTTAGTTATGTTTGCTTCCATGCAGCAAGAAGCATTGATACCACTGTGAGAATACAGTTCTGTTTATTTTTGTAATAAGGTGCTGCCTTGCTATGTATTTAATGAATACCATTTAAGCTTTAATTTGCACCCCCTGGAAATATTTTCACACTACACATTCTACATTTCGCTAATCTGGGCGCTCATCAAGTTTTCCCCTTTACTTTTAACCCTTTTAAAGGCGTGTCCTGCCGTGGTCGATAAGATATGAGCTACCAATCACGATAAGAGATCTGTATGATAAATTGAATGTGCTCACTCTACGTCTTTCTCGTTTAGCCAATACGATCGGGAACGTAAAATATATTTCGTTTCTCCGCCATTTTGTAACCTTTGTTGTGGTTATTGGTGCAACTATTTATCAGAAGGACTGGCGCATTCCTGCACCGTAGCCTCAAGCAACCAATGAAATGGCCATGGCTTCGCAAGGTCACGTACAACGAAAAATGTGACGTAGACGCGAGGTGCAGCAAGATTTTCTTTGGCGCTCTTTGTACGTCTTTCGTTCAAGTGCTGTGATGATTGTAGAAATGCAGGTTAATTGTGACTTTATGTAAATTACCTCCTCCGCTATTCCATCCCTACATATAGCGCAATGCTTTCTGCTTCATTTTATTTACTTCTTGCAGTATATTCTCAATAATGTGAAAATTGTTATAATAATATGGCAGCCTGTAATCGGGTCCCCCATCTGGTAATAATTGCTTCAGAAGGAACTGATATTTCCGGTGTCAACTGTTTAAACAAATTGATTCTACAAACAAATAACAGTAGCACAATATAAGCACAGTAGTTCCCTACTTGCCTTAACCATATAGGGGCAGCATCTGATAATAAGAAAACTACGTTTAATATTTAATTCCCTTTGACCACAATAACAACACTTTCGCAATATTGAATGATTTGTTGTTGCCGTTTCTTCCATTGTTAGAAGATAAGCTTTTGACATTTCATTTCGACAGAGCGTACCAACAGTTAAATTCATACAGATCGTTTATATGCATCTCGAGTTTCACCTAAACTAATTCAGATTACATTATCTTTAAACGAATCACTGATTTCTTGTACTGTTATTTCATAGATTAATGCAATATAATGGTTATGAAGAGTAAACTCATGTGGT
Organism: Deroplatys truncata; assembly: GCA_030765065.1. Classification (NCBI taxonomy): domain Eukaryota; kingdom Metazoa; phylum Arthropoda; class Insecta; order Mantodea; family Mantidae; genus Deroplatys; species Deroplatys truncata. Next base: position 110,436,805 of record CM060981.1, read on the forward strand.
ATAACTTGTTTTGTGTATGTCTTTAAGAACGCACGTAATTTAGGATGTTGTAATTTATATACCGGAATGTCAGCACTAGTGAAAACCACACACATGTAGGCCGACTGACAACAGGGAGGCGAAAGCTGAACAAGTTGCTTCGTTTGGGATATTTACTTTTAACATACACTTAACTTTTCTTCAAGGAAACATTTTTTAAATGTTTTGCCGTTTTCAAATGTTGCTCACTTGAAAACGAGTGTCTGCCCTACCACGTCTTTCACACTCAACACAAAATAACACAGCCCAACTGTAGTAAGCACGCCTTCATTTTCACGTACATATATGCTGAGTTGAATAGATAACCGCAATTTCAGTGGTGGCATTTTTCTACAAGCAAACCTGGAGTTTAACTACACGAGTACGGGGACCGTAACGTAATGTCCTTTTTTGTTTGTTTTTAAAAGAATTTGTAAATAAATTATACGTTTTAAATATTTCCTGTAAAAATATAAACACATACATACGATATCCTCCAAGTATTATGCGATTATGCAAATATCCATAATATGCAAAAACGTGCACTATACGATTTAGATTTCAGACACGCGAAACATTATTTTCTGCACATATTAATATACGCATATACTTTAATCAAAAAGAAAAAAACTGTTATTACGTAACTATCCTAGCCCTAGTATTAGGACAGATCTTGCTGTTAAGATTTTTTTCCCTCATCTTAGTTGCCTCATCGTATTCTCTGTAATATAGTCCTCTATGACAGCAAAAACAAATATTGGCTGGTACATATATGCTGTCATAAGGCATCTATTGCTCTAACTTTTTTGGAGGCCATTGCATTCGGGGAGTCGTTCCCTCTGTTCTTGTGACTTGTGACTGTATTAGTTGTGGTATTATTTATTTATTGAGCCCCACGTTTGGGAGCCAATTTGCGGCGGTATTACTTATAATGTTTGTGTATTTGTGTTTACTTCACGTGGTGAAGCCATCTTGTGACGTGATTCATTTGTTAGGTTTGTTAGCTCCATCTGGTGTTAGCAATTTGCGGCAGTATTAGTTTTTGTTTGAAAGAATGCTACTGTTATTTTATTTAATTTTTTGTTCTCTGTCCTCCGGCTAGCTATTATCCTATTGGTCGAGCACTTCTTTTATACAGGTTGTGTAAACGGAAAGGAATCTTTTATCCAAAGATAACACTGTGAAAGAATTTGTTTTACACTTTTATTGTCGAACACATTTACTATCACATTTACACATTGATCTTGACACTCGCCAAACTGAAACTGTTATAATAACTTCATTACTGATCACTCTTAATTCGCGTACTGCAACTTTTTGTATAATTAACGTTACAACATTTAAGATTTTTCATAACTCTGTTACGCGTAACCTGCAAATTGATATCCGACGTATGCCGTACAAATATTTTCGACGAACTGTCGGGGTCTTTACCTCTAACCTACCTTTTATACTCCTACACCCCGATATGCCTAAAGATTATAACTGAACTGCTATTGGCTAATAAAAGGCGCCAACATTAGCGTCTATTTTTATATCCAATGAAAATTATGAACACATATGCTCTAGGAAAAAATGTTCCAGCAAATTCTAAAAGAAAAACGCGCCAATATTACGTAACTTCCTCGTCTCTAATAATGATAAACAGCTCACCCCCTCGCTGCATTATTGCACGCTATTATTGTCAGTTTCAGTAAGGCCTATAAACTTACTTCTCAACAATAATTACAATCAACAAACATTTCAAATCAATGTCACATAAAAATGCATATTTATACTATAATCATTCTTTACATTTAAATAATTTGTGATACAAATTACTGCATCAGACTTTAGCATGCATCATATGGTCAAGTGCTTTCCAATTCTAATACGTGAATATAGAGATTTTAGCATAAATAGTCAGAGGCCTTTATACTTATCCGTGTAACATACTGAATTTGTAACATCAAAATTCTCTTCTGAAATATCTTTAATATTTCTCAATATACTGGCGATATCATCGAGGAAACCTTTACGTCGAGATCTGGGAGAACCTTGCGTGATTGGTGAAGCGAGGTGTTGGTTTTATATTCCACGACTTGGTTTTCCATTCTCTGGAGTTTTTGGTGTATAGATTGTATTGTATCTGTGGTGTCCTGGATGATAAGCTGGATGACGGCTGCGCGAAGATTGTTGAGGTGACATGATGGTTCGCGTGTTGGAGATGAGCTGCTGTTCCAGGGCTCGGAGCCGTGGAGCGGCGGAAGACAGAAGTTTCAGGCGATAAGGGCCTGAAGGTCAGCAATAAGCAGTCTAGAAGTCCATCTGTGTATGTGGTGAGGGTGCTGCTGGTGTTGGGTCCTGATACCGTTTTTTATAGGTAGGCAGACTCTCGACCTGCTATGACCGTTCACAGGCACCGGACCGAATTGGTCTGCTGGATTTCTTTCCATCTGCCGAGGACTGCTGTTGCCAACATTACGGAGAAGTTTGAAGAGTCGTTACAATGATAGGAAGCGTGTCTGTATCTCATTCAAGAGATCCTGCTTTCGAATCTAAGTCAGGGGAATTCTCCGGATTAAGTTATCTCCTCAGAAGATAACTGTCGGGTAAGTTTAAGCTCTAGGGACCATAGGCTCATGTCACTCATTTCATTAATTCATCGTCCGATATAGTTACCAGGTTAAAGCACGTTGAAGAAGAAAAATCTTAATACTATTTACCCCAATATGCTAACACGTTCAACTGTTTTTCGGAGTTTTTAAATGATTATAGGCGACACATTTTTTAAAGGACGCATTCCAGGTGCTATTTATTCTTTCTGGTTCCCTACATTTTATTACAGTTTTAATATTTCAGTTTTAAGCTTTCAGTGAGGTCCAAAATTAGAGGGAAACGAAACACAAAATCGAATATTTCATTCACCACATTAGTTTATTTGTCGTCAGGAATAAATAAAAAACACGCAGTTACACCATCCCAAGGTGAATGGTTATCGGGTTCCGGCCTGTTGTTGAGTTGACACGCGACGTCATGAGAGCCACACTGCACCCAGATAAGACGTACACAGCATAGTGTTTTTAAGTGAATAACAAGCTTACGTGTTAATTTCACTAAAAGTTCATAACTTCTCTAAATAACAAAGAGTAGAGCTAAAGGTAACTAATAAGTTTTCATAATCAAGTTAATACCTGCTAGGTGATAAACTGTAGTCCAAAATCTGCTTTGAAAATGACCTTATCAGTTGAACCAAAAAGAGCCGATTTTGAAGATTTACACCATTCTGAAGCAATTCCGAAACAGTGTGAACACCTAAAACTTTGCTGGTTCCATCCATTTGTGTAAGAGTAAGGAATATATATCGATGGATAATGACGAGGACAGAGTGTGTTGCTCGGGCTATGAAAACACAAAATTGGTGAAGGGTGATTTTGTCTGTATCACAAAGCATCCCAATTTTTACAAATTAGTTATGCTTTGTGATGCTCGTGATGCTTTGAATATTGTGAGGCATAATTTAGCGTTAAAACAAGAAGTCGAGCTAAAAAGAAATAACTTGCCGCCAACAATCCTGTTAATAAGACCACGGATATTCCTACCAAACAGTTTACTGGATTAATTCGTGGACTGCTATTGGACACAGAAGAAGAGTTGTCATACATCATGTATAGTGCTTAGTATTATAAATCCTCTTCCAGAAGCTAGCGAAGTATATGTAGGCTTCACTAATAAACTTCCTGACAAACACATAAATTAAACATAGTAAGTTTTAAATTCAACCATTTATAACGTGTCTGTGACGAACCTTCTTATGTTGATTGAACACGCAAAAAGTGCTTTAATCGTAGCAACTCTAACGGAGGTCGAAGTTTGGGAGCTCTATTCTTCAGTAGTGAAGATCCACACAACATGCGTGCAGAGATTTGTTTTCAAGCACTATCAGCAGCTTCCAAGCTTCGTTAGATTCCTCATATTTATTTTTAATGATCCAAATTCAAGATGCTTTGGAGTACTTGTTTTTTACACAGTATTCTCTTTTTATTTTATTTATATTGAAATTGTGATCTAGCGCTATCATGGATCTAACTTGAAGGCTATTATATGAAAAATGCATTCCTCTCGGAGCATATCTGAGCGAAGACTGTGATAGCTTCCTAAACTGATAGTGTGTATGTGATGTCGAGTATGAGCCAAATCCTTTAAGAAGTGAAGAAGGTTTGTTGTATTGTTGTCTTTACGTTGTTATTTGCCCTACACTTTGGGAGCCAATTTGAAGTAGGTGGTTTGTTGTTGCTGCTACGTATGAAAAGCCGATTTGAAGTAGGTTATTGCTTCACGTATGGTACGTGGTAGCCTTCGTCCCAAATTTAAAATTATTAAATTTTGTAATTTGACTGTTTCGTTAAATATTATATATTTATGTTTGCCTCGGCTGCGTCAGTAATATTGTTAGAGACATGAATTTCTTTATAAGGCGTGGTGGGGCTTGACGTAGTAATTTGTATCACAAATTATGTAAATGTCAAGAGTGATTATAGTGTGAATATGCATTATTGTGTGACATTGATTTGAGATGTTTGTTGATTGTAAGCATTGTCGAGAAGTGGGTTTATACGGCCTTACTGAAACTGACAATAATAGCGTGCAATAATGCAGCGAGGGGGTGAGCTGTTTATCATTATTTGAGACGAGAAAATGACGTAATATTGACGCGTTTTTCTTAGGAATTTGCGGGAACATTTTTTCCTAGAGCATATGTTTTCGTAATTTTCATTGGATATAAAAATAGACGCTAATGTTGGCGCGTTTTATTAACCAATAGCAGCTCGGTTATAATCTTTAGGCATATCGGGGTGTGGGAGTATAAAAAGAGCTAAGTCAGAGGCAGATTCCTCCAGTCCATCGGAAACATTTGTACATTACACGTCGGCTCCAGTCCATCGGAAACATTTGTGCATTACACGTCGCTGAGTTCAACAGAAACAGTCATGGTGAATACATAGCACAGTTTATCGATTCGCAGGTTACGCGTAGCAAAGTTATAAAAAAATATCGTGTCGTAAAGTTAATTACAAAACGTTGAAGTACGCGAATTAATAATGGGCAGTAAAGAAGTTATTATAACAGTTTCAGTTTGGCGAGTGTCAAGATTAATATGTGAAAGTGCATAATGTGTTACGACAATAAAAGTATAAAACAAATTCTTTTTATCAGTGTTATCTTTGGATAAAAACTCCTTTCCGTTTACACACCTGTATAAGATAAGTGCTTGACCGAGAGACCATAGCTAGCCGGAGGACAGTGAACCCAAAATTAAATACAATAACAGGCACTCAGTAAAAGATAACACGAAGTGACCGCGACAAATTGTCTTTTATACGTGCGGCAAATAAACAGTAGCATTTTCAATTACAAACATTAATACCGCCGCAAATTGGCTCCCAAACGTGGGGCTAACTAACAAAACTACCACCACAGGCTGAAGAATGTAGGCTTACGCAGATTATAATTTCTTCACACGATTTAAATAACACTTCACTGATATAGAGAGCTGTGAGATTATATTATTAATTACTTCACTTTTTAACACGTAAACTATTTTCGTCTCACACAAAATACGTATTAAATTTCTCGAGGACACATCTCGCGTCCGGTTAGGAACACTGTTTACAACCAACACGTCCAGTTATGAGCGCTGTCTACAAGCAACTGACTTTATTTCTGTTGCCTTAATTTGTAAATTTCTGTATTTCAAGTCTCTGATTGGCTATTCCTAATCCAATAGAATACTTTTATTTAACTTAAGTTTTTTTCTGGTTGTTGATTGGCTATTTTATAAAGTGTCACAAAAATTACATTATTGTTGCTCCAATAATGACTAGTAGCATTATTACACTTTCTTAATCATTATTGCCTCAAGGTTACCCCATTGTTAGCAACTTTTAACCTATTATTCTCACAGCACCTACATTATTAAATTACGTAATACATTCACGTAACATTATTGCATTTGTATACAATAATATAAACATATACAATGACTGTAATATACACTTTTTATATATTGTTACATACACATATTGCTTTAAGGCGGGCTGTTATTGAATTTACACATATAATTATACTGAAATTATTTAAGTGTTAAAAATACTGCCTCAGAAGGTGCTATCCAACATAATTTTCAGAGCATGATAGGCGTTTGATTCGCCTTTAATCCATAAATTATTTCTTTGGTCTTCTTCCAATAATTCATCATGTTCACAAGTATTCCATTCATCATTTCTAGCCATGTATATTCATTTTTATATGATGAAGAACTGACGTGAATTTAGCAATTAATATGGTAACGTTCTCATTATAGTTTCACGCCGCCCACCATAAATGGTTATTTATATTTTCTTTCCATTCCATCACTCTAGGTATCCTTTTTTTATTCTTTTAATTTTTTAATTAGACATTAGAACAAATGCCATACGTCAAATTCATGTTCAACTTCCGGATACAGGGATTTTACACTTTTATGTCTGTCGGATAGAAAAACTTCAAATCTATACATTTCCTGTTTTGCAAGCCTTGTCATTATGTTGTCACAAGCAGGCTCTTCCGAAGCGCCTTTCACCATATCTCTTCAAAAGTTCATAATCAATAATTTTGCGAGAAAGAATAGACCAAATACTTGAATGGAAATCCTGGGGAAACATACTGCCCAACCTCTGTCAACCATACAAGTATACAACAACCTTTTAATGAATTCGAGTTCTTTTTTCTTTCTTGAATCCAAAATGCTCTAACAATGGTGCTGCCTACCGAGCGGGATGGCTCAGGCGATAAAGTGTCGCCCGCATTTGGGAGGTCCCGGGATCAAAACTGTGGCGGTATTACTTATTGTTTGTATTTAACATTTTTGTGTAGCCCCACGTTATGGTAGCCAATTTGAAGTGGTATACTTGTAATGTTATATATAATTTGTTGAGCCCCACGTTTGGGAGCCAATTTGCGATGGTAAATTTATAGTGTTATTTGTGTATGTGTTTACTCAACGTGGTGAAGCCATTTTGTGACGTGATTCTTTGTTAGGTTTGTAGCTCCATCTGGTGTTAGCAATTTGCGGCAGTATTAGTTTTTGTTTGAAAGAATGCTACTTTTATTTTATTTTATTTAATTTTGTTTCACTGTCCTCCGGCTAGCTATGACCTTTTTGGGTCGAGCACTTCTCTTTATACAGGTTGTGTAAACGGAAAGGAATCTTTTATCCAAAGATAACACTGATGAAGGAATTTGTTTTACACTTTTATTGTCGAACACAGTCACTATCACATTTACACATTGATCTAGACACTCGCCAAACTGAAATTGTTATAATAACTTATTTACTGATCATTCTTAATTCACGTACTTCAACTTTTTGTATCATTAACTTTACACTACTTGAGATTTTTCATAACTGTGATACGCGTAACTTGCGAATCGATAGCCGACGTATATTATTTCTGCTGGACTGAAGGCGACGTGTAGCCTACAAATATTTTCGACGAACTGACGGACTGAAGGCGACGTGTACTTTACAAATATTTTCGACGAACTGACGGACTGAAAGCGACGTGTAATGTATAAAGATTTTTGATGAACTGACGGACTCTACCTCTAACCTAGCTCTTTTATACTCATACACCCCGATATGCCTAAAGATTATAACTGAACTGCTATTGGCTAATAAAACGCGCCAACATTAGCGTCTATTTTTATATCCAATGAAAATTATGAATATATATGCTCTAGGGAAATGTTCCAGAAGATTCTAAAGGAAAACGCGCCAACATTACGTAACTTCCTCGTTTCTAATAATGATAAACAGCTCACCCCCTCGCTGCATTATTGCACGCTATTATTGTCAGTTTCAGTAAGGCAGTATAAACTTACTTCCCAACAATAATTACAATCAATAAACATCTCAAATCAATGTCACATAAAAATGCATATTCATATTACAATCATTATTTACATTTAAGTAATTTGTGATACAAATTACTGCATCAAAACCAGTGGGCCGACCAATCTGTCTGAGGTTTTTTTCCTCAGTCGCTAAGGTAAACACCGGATTGGATATTTAATACCACGACCCAAAGTTCCATCTTAAGTCTAAAACAATAGTAAAATGAAAAATAAGTGGTAATAGCGAATGCTATGCCATCTATCCACAGAAAATGTAAGCAGTTAGACTTGGCGGCACTCTAATGCCATCTGCACGCATGAAGCAGGGGTTACAGGAATGAGACCTAGAAGGCTAACTATCCACCACATATCATTCTAAGAGATCCACCAACAGATCCATCGCGATATGACTAAGGAGTTAAAGCGACGTAAAATAAAATAGAATAAAAAAATGGTGCTGCCATGTTTCAAATCGTTTTATCGAATGTACACTTGGAAATATTTTCAAACCCAGTGATTTGCAGAAGGAGTTAAATTGCCGAAACAATATACCAAATAATAATAAAGAACTTGCTATTAAAGCATTTCCTTCAGGTTTCTTTCCTGATAAATTTAATGAGTTTCAAGCGAACGTATACTACCGCAATATCACATTGTTTTAACACATAGCATTGACCTTTTAATGTAAGAACAATTGTTTTGACTTCATTTCTACACAAAGCACGTAACTTTAAAAATGAAAGTAGAGATGTACAAGCAGCAATGAAATATTCCTCTGTAGCTTCACTTTCATGTATGGTAAAAGTTTATTCTTCTTTTCTTCTTCTTCCTCGTTATCACTTTTATCCAAATCTGAAGTATTAGGTTCGTAGTAGCTTTCATTCAGCGTATCCTGACTTCTTCATCATTGCTCTTTAGTAGATTTCCCAGATTCCAACAATATGCGAGGTGTGATCAAAAAGTTTCCGGAATGCCGTCATAAATACTACACAACAGTTTGCTTGTCTAATCTGCACTGTCGCCCCCGAGGTAGTCTCCTTGGGAGTTGATACGCTTGTCCCAGTGCTTTTGCCACTTCTGGAAGCACCTCTGAGTGTTCTCTTCTTTCAACATGTTCAGAGCCTTCTGCGATTCGCGATGGATGACATCAATGTCCTCAAAACGGTGTCCTCGGAGCCGCATTTTAGGTCGCGGAAAAAAGAAAAAAAGTCCACTGGTGCCAAATATGGAGAATAGGTGGGATGGGGAACAGTATTCATCCTGTTTTTATCCAAAAATTGGCGAACAGAAACGGCATTGTCATGATGCAGGAACATGTAAAATTTGTCTTTCAAAATGCTTTGAACACTTCCAAAGGAGAGTCCTAATGATTCAGAAAGTTTTCTTATTGTAATGCGCCTACCATTTAAGACCATTTTCCTCAACTGATTGATATTTTCATCAGTTTTGCTGGAACAGGGTCATCCCGAACCATCTGCTTCTTTAACTGATGTCACACCACTTTTAAATTTCGAAAACCACTCAAATGTTTGAGTTTTGCCCATACCTTCCTCCCCATAGGCTGTTCTTAACATTTCATAGGCTTCTGTTGCAGTTTTACCGAGCTTAAAGTAAAATTTTATGTTCGTTCTTTGTTCTTCTAATCTGACATTTTTGCTACGCGGAAAAATCGTAGCACAAGCAAAACACGTGTTCACTTCAGAGCGTCTACCTCGTCACTGCATGATTACAGGAAGTCACGTGACCTCTCATTTTTATCGGGAAGAAACGCTACATGTACAGTCTGGGTAAGAATTAAAGAAATCTCACCGTCAGCATTGCTGTGAAGCCATTCCAGAAACTTTTTGATCACACCTCGTATATTTCCTTATGATTTCAGTACCTAGTTCACATTGTACTCCTGAACTCTTAGTTCTTTCATCACCTTCTATTTGGAATTCTCTTCCAATACTTTTACCATCATCGGCTTTGTTGCCAGTCTTACTGCTAGTAACGCTATCGCATAGCTTAGGAACTCTGCTTTTACGATTTCTAGCTTCATATCGTTTTGTTCTTTGTCGTTTGCTCTTGGATGAAGATGGTGATTCATTTTTCTTACTAGATGTTTGTGTTTCATTCCCCTTTAAGAAGGAATATCCCCTTTGGTGTACTGCAGTTCATACAAAGCTATACAGCTAACCATTTTTCAAAGCGAGTTCTAATCTAAAAACATGTTTGAAGTTCACAAACCTATTTCTACGTATTACCAACGCACACGTGTATGCTATACACTATAATACTTTTACATAATTATAGCTATGGCTATGAATGAATAATACCGACCGGTCGGCCGTTTGAAGAGGTAGGGCAAGAATAGGGCTCTCCAGTGTAAACACCAGAAGTGGTATCGAGAGATAACTATATAACGCCTCATCATTAAAAGACAGTACAGGATAAATGGGGCTCACTGTTGCCACATTTACTATATGTACGCTCGCAAATTTGTCGTCCAACTGCGATTGATCTACCAATTTAATGACGTTTGTGAATGATAGATACATCACCAAATAGTGCAATCTACACTGCTATTTAAACCAATCGTAATACATTTAATTTTCATCGGCACCTCATGTCTTCTGTTTTAATACTTCTAAAGCCGATTTTACAGGCATAAAAGTATACAGGGGGGACCATCTAAGTTGAACTGTACAACTAAACGTTGTAGAAAGAATGTTTTTAGTAAAAGTTGCTTGATATTATGGGGGAGAGTAAATGCCGTTAGTCGTGTTTGTATGGAGGACGTTATGATGGTCATGTTAGGGTCATATAAAATTTAAGTTCCTATTTTAAAAAATTAAATTGACCCTAAAATGATCATCATAACGTCCTCCAAATCACAGTAATGGCATTTTCTTTCCCCCATTATATCAAGCAACTTTTATTAAAGGTATTTCTTTCCACAACTCTTAGTTTTGGAGATATTGTACAGTCTCAAATTAAATGGTTCATCTTGTATATTATCAAAGAGATATGGAGATATAAAATTATAAAAGCTATAGTTTTGTAGAGTATCATCCCTGTTTACCCACAACATTGCATTCAACTTCGGTGGAATGTTTTCAAACGGCAAAAATGAACAATGCTACACACTTCGTTTTGCGCTGTTCCATTCGACGACACAGCTCTAGCCATACAATCGACCATGTCCAGAATAATTCATATTAGGCTCCAAACCGCCCTAAATGACCTAGAATCATGGCTCATTAAATGGCGAATAAAAGTGAATACCAGAAAAAGCCAAGCTATGTTATTCACTAAACGAATTAAGCACCGACACAACAAATATGGCCTTCAGCCACTAACATTCAGGCAGGAGCCAATAGACTGGAAAAACACAGTTACGTATCTAGGAGTAATGGTGGACCAGGGCCTTACATGAAAACAGCACATCTTCACAGTCAGAGCCAAAGTGAACGCGCAACTAAACAGACGCTACCCAATAATTAATACCAATAGCACACTAAAGCTATAAATGGGAACCACACTATACAAAATACTAATCAGACCCATTCTTACATACGCTGCACACGTACGGGGACATGCAGCCAAAACAGAGTACTGAGCATTGTTGCCAGACTGCCAGAAGTGGCCCCAGCGTTCCACCTACATGAAGAGCTGAAAATACACTCCATAGAGGAATTAATTAAAAGGCCCAGCTTTAATTTGCACGAAAAAATGAATAAAAATCACGAGTTAATACAGGCACTAGGTGACTACGACATAACTCGGTCAAGCACCCAAGGCCACTATCTCTATTTGAGAGAACCATAGGTCTCGGAGAGCCAGCAATTGACATGCAGCAATACCTAGACAACTTAGTTAATTACCCCGACGTTATACATAACTGAACTCTGAATAGCACACACGCACACACACACACACACACACACCAATACATTCCAATACCTACAGCAACCCTCAAGTCCTTGCCAAGGCAAATCCGTGGGATGAGGCCCCCCCCCGCAAGTGGCATCGGCTCGCACCTGCATTTTCAGGCAGGAAGCCCGCCGGATGCGCACTCTATGTGACCCAGCTTACTAAAAGGACACGCTCAATGAAACACATAATGACATCCCCCGTCAGGGAGAAACACCATTTACTAAATATCAACAACACTACCTAATACATAAAAGTCAACATAAGACGACGCCATATGGTGGCAAAATACATCATACGACAATGTCCCAATAGAGCATTAATTAACATGATTAGAACGTGTACATAGTATAATGTATCACCATCATATACCAATGTCATGCAATACACACACATATGATATATATATATATATATATATATATATATATATATATGAATCCATTTACAGAATATGTTCGACATACGGCCTGTATTACGATCTCCGGTTAAGGTTTGGGGTAAGATTTACCTGAGAGTTACGTACTGCGACTGTATTACAATCTTTGGTTAAGGGCTACCCGGGAGTTATTTTTGGAGGTAAACTAACCACCACCTCAAGTGGTGGATAAAGATGATACCTTGGAGTTAACTCGTATTTCCGAATGAAACATGGCGTACCACCGGCAGAGATTGATTATTGAGAGTGATTCAGAATATATTTTCAAGTTTTTGGAAATGTTATCTATACATTAGAATAGTTCACTCCAACACCCAGTCTTAAATATTACTGTCAGGGCGTAAGGAACTAACCATTGTGCTTGGATTGTTTTTGGAAGGCCAAACATTTTAGGTTAAATGACAAGCAGTGTGGGCAAAGGTAAACGTATTTTGCGTGTTAGTTTATATTTAGGTTGGTTTTTAAAATTGTCGAATGGCTTTCTACGTTAGTTTTAAGTGATATTCATGAAATGTTTGCGTCAAAAGACTATGGTTTTCGGTTATTAAAGTGATATTCGTAAAACTTTTACGTCAAAACTCTTAACACTATTTTTAACGAAACTTTGAAGTGTGGCATAGTTTTCCAAATAGAATAACCAAGGAACGGTATTAGAAAGATGCAACAAACTTAAGAATATTGTGTTGAACTTAAATGTCAGGCAACATGTGTAAATCCGAATCAACATTAGAACCATCGATGTTGCTTTTCTATAAATATAATAGCTTTCGCGAACGGAAAAGCTAATAAAAAGGTAATTATAACTATTGTTTACGGTATCCTATTGTAGCTCAGTAATCCAATAACGTACTAGAACCGCATCTTGTATGCTCAATGACATGTATATAAATTACATTTTAGGTTATGTTCATGTCAAAATTCTCTAAAAAAAATCTCCAAAACCGTTCACAATCTATAATAGTCTGTCCGCTCGCCTTGTTACTAATGACCAATAATGACGCTATAATGTTGCAGGTTACCACGAGATAGCGTTGTATAAACAGTGAAATCACTCAGAAAACTGTTGCCAAGGAGAAATACATATCTCTTTGGTGTTGCCAACTTCTCGCCCAGCATCATAAACCTTAGGGTTACTAACCATCGGTTGATATGCGTTTGTAATACGCGGCAATGCATCTAACCTTCAGGTAGCGATAACTGATAGGTTACAAACCATGACTTTTAACCGGAGATCGTAATACAGGCCGATAGAGACACAGCCACCGGCTCAGCCAACCACTGACTCCATACAAGTCATTTACTTGTGATGCACGACAGAGCTACTACTAGAGGACGCAGCGCTACGGCGTGAATAAGGCACATCCTGGAATATCCTCACAGAATACATGAAATCCAACTACAATCCTCTCCTAGATTCCAGCTCCCAATAGCTAACTCCACTGGTTACCGCATTGCGAGCCAGTTTATATTCTCTCCATGGAATGCGCCGGTGCTTCAGGCGGTACCGCAGTAAACCGATTCTTTTCACTCCGGTGGAGGAGTTTTTAGTGGGTACAATTCATTGGTGAGTCCCACACTCCCAGTTCCGACACCCATCGGGTCTGGGGTTAGTGATTAAACCATTTTCACCTCCACTCGAAAAAAAGGTTCATTATATTGTGTTAAACTAGCATGCTTTTGTTTACCCTATCCTGTTTACTTTCTCTACTGCGTATAGTAAGTAGGAGAGGTATTGTATTCCACCCAAAAATTCGATACCGAGATTTCAACATAAATATATGTTTTGAGGCCCCTGAATCCAAAAAAGGCATTTTTGGAAACATGTCCGTGTGTGTGTCTGTGAACAGAAACGAACAGTCGGATAAACACCAAACTTGGTATTTAGATTCAGTATCTTTCAGAGATGCGACATGAAAGTTTTCAAGAAAATCCCCCCACCCAAGATTACGCTTTACATGGAACATTTATCGAAAGTTCCAATTTTCTCACAAATGGCTCTTACGATTTTGATTAAAATATCATATGTTTAAGATATCTTCATGACAAATGAAATGTATATCTTGAATTTTCTGGGAATGTCTCCATAAGTATTCTTCATTGTGAACGACTTTTGCAGAACTGATAAACTATAAGAGATAGACAAAATTTACTGCACAAAAAATGCAGATCGCGTTAAAATACACAATTTATGTCATATATTTTTTGTTGAGTAAACCATTTTGGAGATATTGCTTGTTAGTCCCTTCAATTTTCCAGTACTTGTTCTCAGATGGGAATTCGTTATTCATTTTTTATGTCCTGGAAGGCAAAGAGAATGGAATACGCCACATAGCAACCAGATCTTAAAATATTTGACTATCGCTTAAAGCCTACCAATTCCCCTTGCATCTACAAGAAAATTAGCACTAAGATAAACATCTCGATTAACATGAAGAATATGGAGAATAAGCGTTTGTAAAAATAGTTTGTACAAGAGTAGAGAAAGTCATGTGTATGTATCACATCAGATTTTCTTACATTCTTTTCGATGGGACTTTAAGAGGTGCTTTCATTCATTCCTTTTTATCCCATACATACTATTTCTGAACACCCGGTTAACCTTAGCTGTTTTACTGCCTTGCTGACACTCATTTTACTTCAATAGTAATCTACACATTCATTAATACTCCTTTTAGTTTACCAACATTTCGTCTCTTCCAACCTTCTCTCTCCATAATCATAAATATTTTCGTAAATAACCTACATAACACTTCCCACTATAAACGTATCAACTTCCTTACAACTGATGTTAACCTGCTTCCTTTTTGCTCGTGCCAGGCGTCTATTAGCTGAATAGATTGATGAATTTTGTTTGTAATACACAATGAATGCAAGAAGTTACAGGATTCCGGCTTCTTTTAAAAACTGTCTCCAACCCTCCTCAAACATTTCTCTCGCTTGGTGCCCGTTGTAAACCCAATAACATAAATTTTCTCACTGGCTGCTTTTCTACTGCATAGGTACAGAAGTTTCCGAAAATATGTTTATATTTAAATAATAATATATATCAAAAGTCTATAAGGGCTTTAAAAGTGATATAATCTGATTAACAAAAAATTTCTGCTTAGGATAATTGTTAAAAGCTAAAATTTATAATAAATGAACATTTAGAGTATACTGTTACTTATTAGCAACTTGGCGACAGCGCGGAAGTAGAAAATAATGAAGCTAATGGCAACATGCGTGCGTTAGATAGACGAAGATATCACATTTACCTCTATACTACTTTTGAGGTGAGACAGCCTATAGTATCTTCTCAAAGTTTCACTTTTTCCCGCCTACCTAATATTCCGGAACTCTCTGGAAATTAACATAGCAACCGAGCGCATTCGCGCGTCAGCGAGTGAGTTTCTGGTGCGGCATAAATTGATGGCTATTCGTTCTCTGAGTGAGGTTTTGACCATAATTGTGACGTACTGTGAGCGCTACTGCTGCGAGATATTAATAGAAGTTTAGTGTTTGACTCCCCAGCAGATAATCTCACCATGGAAGTGTCTGCGTCGTGCGTATTTCATTACGTCGTTACGTCTCCAAGTGAGTGAAGCGACAGTGACATGTAAGTGAAGTGACAAGGAAAATTGAACTAGATCATATTGGTGAAGTGAGAATGAGCACTAATTGAAAGTAATTCTCATTGTAATATGCGACAACCAACAATGAATTTGCTTTAAAATAGCCTATACGGACTTGGTACATACATGATTTATGAACAACACTAGTTGTTTGTATGAGAAGTCAGATGTTTTAGTATTAAACTTTAAACTTTTTGTATATATTTACTTAAGTTTAATTCAAACACGGAAAACCCTAAAAATACAAAATCCAATATTTTGGAAACGACTCCATACATAAATTTAGAGCACGAGTCCTAAATATTTCTTTATCATAGACTCTGTTACCTTTTACTAGTTATATACATTTCATCAAGAGTGAACGAGGTTTCACAGCCTATCTACACACAATCGGTAGACATTTTGTTTCCCATTGCATTAATTTAAGCACATGGAATTTTAATCAAATAGCCGAGTCATTTTGAGAAAATAAAGCATAACAAAAATGCATTGTGTGTGCGGGGTAATTTTAGGGCAGTTTCTGACTTAAACACAGGCTTATGCTATTTACATGCACACTCAAGAGGCTTTTCCTGTCTTTTTTTTCTTTGTTTTTGGTTAAAATGCTTTTTGGGTTCAGAGGATTTGTAAAAATGCAGAGCAGTATTTAGAATTTTGCATTATACCTTAGTTAAACGAAATTTTTCACTATGTGATTCTCACTTTGTTAATATGCTTTCATTATATAATATCCTAGCGCCTTATATCCAGCATTATGTTGCATTTTATTTTAACAGCAGTATAAAAAAAGTAACGCATTCTAAATTATCTTATCTGAAAAGTATTACTGGAGGTTATTTAATAGTCTTCTGGATACCAGTTAACTGAATAATATTCTTCCTGGTACTACAAAACTCGCTTAAGATTTCTAACCTATTCTTTATCAAAATATCTCTCTGCGCTTCTATACCTTGCACTCCCACTGTAGTAAGTCCACTTGGTCTCTAAGCTCCTCGCGAGGCATCGGTCCGCCTACAGGTCGGTGATTAATTATCCATCGAAAAATGGGCAGGGTTTCCCTTTTCGGCTCTCCTAAGTAGAGCACTATCTCCGTTTCATATTTTCTCAGCCATGGAATATATGCCCTCTGAAACGTGATCATCCGCCCATCTACTGGATGCTTTCACGCGTATAATTACTTAACTCCCAGGGTCTCTGATGGTTCGGACATTCTCATAGCACCATTCACTCTTTTTAATGCAAGATCTTCGTCCCAATCGCATTAACTGAAATATTTCTATATCTCAGAGGTATATGGTCGGTAGTTACGTTTAGAAAATGTTACAGTATTCATTATGCTTTTCTTAAAATCTCTTAACTCCATACTGAATTGTTAGAAAGTCAGAAAACAATAGAGTAAAAACTGTTTTAAACACGCATAACTTTCTGAACTTTAATGAACTTTTGATCTTTTATTTTTGACCACAGAAATTAAACATATTTATAATGAATGGACTCATATTCGTGAACTTCCAAACGTGTACCTTTAAACTAAACCCTAGAAACTTTTATGTAAGGAAGATACGCTCACTTCAGCTTTAAGGTAAAATATTTATGAGATAGGTATAGCAAAATGTTAAAGAAACAAAAAATCCAATACATAAAATTCGCACAACATTTTCTAGTTACTGAAAAGTTCGCATCCCTTGTATATGTAGTAGTAACATAAAAATAATTTATCTAATCATGTCATGTTACTCGTGATGAATGTTTATTTAAAGGTAATCTCAATTGCAGTGTTGATTTGAATACATCCATCACACGGAAAACAAACACCAAAACAAACACCATTATTCGCATATGCTAGTCGGTTTTTGTAAGTAATGAACTCGTGTGGGGAAAAATACACTGGTGTGCAAAGCCTAAGGACGAGATGGGTAAAGTAACATAACAAATAAACCACTTGGCGGAAGTAGACGAAGGTCCGGGAGCATGTTGCCAGAGGTCTCTTACACGTACACAGAAAGCTGAACGTCACATGGCGTGAGTGTAGCCAGCTTATAGTGCCAAATGGGTCTGGTCCCGCAACACGGGACAGTTGACAAAACAAGACAAGACGGTGTGTGGCAATTAGCGAGTTGTTGCGGTGCACTGTAGTGGTGTTCTTCATTGCAACATGGTCCATAGACACCATTTGGATGACTTCACACGGGGAAGAATCATCGCGAAACTGGAAGAAGGGCGAAGTGTCTCGAGTGTTGCTACAGGAGTTTGGAATTGCTCACAGCATTGTTTCACGTGCATGGGGAACCTTCCAAACCCCAGGCACTGCTGTCCCAAGAAGAGGTGGTGGTTGACCACGCTCAACTACAGCAGCAGATGACCGCTACATTGTGCAACAGGCACAATCGCGTTCCTTAATTTCTCCTGAACTCATGCAAATAACAATAAAACCAGGGACATATAAAAAGTTTACTTCATATTAACCGTCCGTATACTTTGTGTACCTTCTAGAAAATATTAATTCAGTCCATTTCTTCCAGTATACATTATGAATACAGAAAGTAGGTACAAAAACAAGCTTTTGTATGAATAGTTTGCAGAATAGATATGAAAACAAATATAGTAAGTCAAAGAAGAGGTGTGATGGTGCCAAATCAATTTTTACTTTCTCTACTACGTACAGTAAGTAGGGGAAGTATTGTATTCCACCAAAAATTCGATACCGAGATTTCACCGGAAATACATGTTTTGCGACCCCCTGAATCCAAAAAAAGCATTTTTGGAAACATGTCCGTGTGTGTGTCTGTCTGTGAACAGCATAACTCAGAAACGAACAGTCGGATAAACACCAAACTTGGTATTTAAGCTCAGTATCCTCCAGAGATGCGACAGGTTTTCAAGAAAATCCCCCACCCCAGATTACCTTTTATATGGAACATTTTTCGAAAATTTCAATTTTCTCAAAAATGACTTTAACGATTTAGATTAAAATATCACATGTTTAAGATATTTTTATGACAAATACAATGTATATCTTGAATTTTCTGGCAATGTCTCCAAAAGTATTCTTCATTGTGAACGACTTTTGCATAACTGGTAAACCATAAGAGATAGACAAAATTTTGCTACACAAAAAATGTAGATCGCGTTAAAATACACAATTTATGTCATATCCATTTTTTGAGCGAACCATTTTCGAGATATTGCTTGTTATTCCCTTAAACTTTTCAATACTTATTTTCTCAAATGGGAATTCGTTATTCATTTTTTCGTCTTGGATATGCAAAGAGTATTAATCTGTGGCTAAGAGAATGGTGCTGCACCTAGCAACCAGCTATTAAGAGATATGTCTATGCTTAAAGGCTACTCTATTTCTATATTGCCCTTGCAAATACAAAACAAGGGGAACATTGTATGCCTTAAGCAATAGTCAAATATTTTTATAACTGGTCGCTATGTGTAGAATGTAATTCTCTTTGCATGTCAAAAGATCGTTTCTGCAAATGTTTATCTCGATTAATACGAAGTAGATGGATAATAAGAGTTTGTAAAAATAGTTTGTACAAGAGTAGAGAAAGTCGTGTGAGTGTAACTCATCAGATTTTTTCGGTACTAATCAGAGATGTCTTAAGGTGGACTATAAAACACATTTATAGATTCAGTACGTTACTGACGTTATAATAAAATGTCTCTTAGCGTCGTCTGTCCTTGCAACAACGTCCTAGCAAAACGACGGATACCAATTATACTGTAGTAGTTGTAACATTCTGCCTTATAGAGAAAACTACTTACGCATAACTAACAAGGAATATGACATGTGCCACGGTTCGCATTCAAGAGGTCGCGGGTTCAAATCGCAAGTGCCGGCCATTCTGAACGGACTATTTTCGTGGCCTCTCAGCGTTGTGATGTGTGTTCCAATAATACAATTCTAAAGTTACGCACCAAAGTTAGTTAACAGAAAAAAACTGATGTGTTACATTCAACGGACTTTGTCTACCCTCTATGGTTTATTAGTGGTTTTACAAACTATTCCTACGAAAACTGATTCTTCTTTTACTTCATTTTAATCGAGAAAAACCTTTAAGAAGTAGATACAATGAGAACAGTGATATTCAAGTGTTTAAGAATTGTACGTTGTATGCTCGGCTTAAAATTCCATACCCTTTTCATGCAATCGCGAGAAGCAACTGAAAATCGACAGGACTTGAAAAGAATAGACCATTCTAACCATTTATATTTCGTGAATGGCATATAGCAGAAATAAATTATCTGAAATAAATTGTGTGCTTTAAAGAGATTTACGTTTTTTATGAGCTAAGCTAAACTTAAAGTATACATTTAATATAGCCGGCCCTTGTAGCCGTGGTTGCTGGAGTGGTCACTCAGGCGCTCCGCCAAGCTGAGGGTCGGGAGTTCGAGTCCCACCCCGGGCATGGGTGTTCGTGTGTGTATGTGTGTTGCGGAAATAAGCGGTATGAAAACATTAAAAACACAGTAGCATAAACTGGGTACAACAAGGGAACTTAAAATATATATTTATCAGTATACAAAATTCTTCCGAAGAAAAACTGCATAGGCTTTCCCAGAAAGTTGAAGATATGCATTTTAATTTTCAAATAAATATGTTTAATATATGGTATTTTAAGCGAAATCGTTAGTGCTATTTTTGAGAAACTATACAATTTCGAAGACCCTTTCATGTAAGGGGTACTTTTCTTTAAAGCCGCCGTGTCCCATTGTTGGAAGATATTGTCGCAGCCTCCAATCAAACACGCTCAAGGGGCAGAGCACTCGCTAGAGAGGTAACGGGTAGTTAACAAATTTTAATAATTTAAAACAAGGCGAGGCTACGACTAGGGACGCAGCTAAAGTGAAAGTGCAGAAATATTATTATAAACGGGCAAAAGGACACTTACATGGCTCAAAGTAGGGAGAAGGAGCTTTACACTATCATAAATAAGACAATAAGGATATGGATGGTACCGTGTTTATTAGATAAAACTTACTACATACCCCATCTCCTTAGTTCTATGCCTGTCGGGCGAGGCCGCCATGCATCCTGCATGGAGAGAGCGAACGCACGTCTGGTCTGGTTGACTACTACTCACCGACTCTCTTCCCAAGCACACCACGAATAGCGTGGGGACGCCAACTAACCTACCCCCACCTAAACTGCTAATCCCCACGTAAACTTCAACCGCCATCTCGAATCTAGGTGACCAAAGAGACGTATGCGCATACGTCACAATATGAAATGTAATACCACCTTTGGTATTATCAGACTTTTCGTGTTTGAGTTCTGTTGTTCACACATACACAAAAACACGCACGCGCGGGGCTTTTTCAAAAAATGCTTCATATTATTTTCATTATTATTATTATTATTATTATTATTATACTTCAGGCGTCCTCAAAATATACATTTCCGTCGAAACTTCGTACCGAATGTTTTGATTAAATACGATACCTTTTCTACCTACTATGTAGAGAAAGAGAAAGCAAAGTTTGTGTGTTACAGGTAGACCACGAAACTAAGGTCATCTGCCTAGCACACCCCAGGTATGTGTATCAGAGAGTCTACGGATACTGTGACGATATTATCTAGCAGTTTTAACGACGTTAAATAAACATGGGAAAGAAGAATGCTGACCAAATTGCGAAAATTAAGACTGTAATCTTAGAAAGTATTTGTAATAGGCAAAATTTGACTTTCATTTACTTTCATTGTTGTTTGTTTAGATGTTAAGGAGCCGGAGAACAAGCACGTGAAATCTTCTATGCAAGATACACGAGGGGACACCATAAAATAAAAAGTACCTTCCTTTTTAATACTGTTGAGCACTTGTTTTCACCAGATAGGAATATCGGCGATGGTATGTGAACGAGAAACGAGAAAGAATACGAACCGCTGTCAGAGGAGGGCCTATTGCGCCTACTAAACATCGGAATGAAGGCATGAGACGAGAAAGGGCGCTAGCCGCAGCGGCAGCCACAGATATATAGAGATTAGATTGGCAACGCCCTATCCCCAAGCATTGTCAATGATGAAGAGGCTTCTGTGCGCGGCCGCCTTAGTTTGTCACTGTGTTTTTGAAACGAGAGGCTTCTTGTCGGCTGGATATGCACACAAAATAAGCTTTGGTGGCGTGAATTATGAATTAATCAGTTCATTTATATTGTGATTTTCAAACCAGTGTAATGGCCAACACGTGTGTATTGTTTGGGTAAAATTTCTCTTATATCAAGAAGAAAATGAGATGTTTCAATACACAGGTTAGTGTACCGATTTAAGTTGCTTTTCGGTGGTAAACTTAATGAAATATCTTATGTTTTATTGTTTTTTTACTTTTAGATTCCCAACTATGAAAGACTTAAAAGAAGGACGTGTAAAGGCAATACGCAGGAACAATGAGCAGCTGACTCCAGGTTATGCCGTGTGCTTCTAACATTTTTTCACCCCAGAATTTGGACCTAACAGATTTCATACATGAAGTTTCTTAGTAATTGCTTTATTTTTGAGCTCAAAATTAATATAAATACGATTCTAAATTATTGGCAACAGAAAAGCGTATTATATCCATAAGCAACCATAGAATTTTATATATAGGTTTAGTTATAACTAGTTATTCTGCGTGCACTTAATACCTTTGGATGCTTCTATAAAGCATGTCTTGCTTAATTAACTCATGTAGCTATCGTGACAAAGAACTGTGAAATGGGTGACAAAATCATGAGAAATCAGGCACAAGTAGTCATTCTCCGTGGACTAGTGGTATCGTGCTAGCCTCTAGTTCCTAAGGTCGCGGGTTCAAACTCGGCGGCATGGCTTCTTTCGGAAGGGAAGTAAAGCCGGTGGTCCCGTGTCGTAGATTTACGGCACGTAAAAGAACCTCAAGCCTATTAAAGAGCAAAATTACCGGTCTTTAACGCCCAATATAGAATGGGACGCTAAGAACCACAGCAGTTAAAGAGCGTCCATAAATAAAAAAGGGCACAAGTATATATTGAAATCACATCTGCTGTTGTATAGAGCTTATACAACCTATTCTTACAATACCCTCTTTTCTATCTATTCCATATTAATCGAAATAAAGTTTCCGTACACATTTAGTTGCAGGTACAAGAGAGATAGGAGGCAGAAGCGATAGTGAAGTGTTTAAAAAGCGGATGGATACATGCCGACTTCGAATTCCATACTCGTTCCATTACATCGGAAGAAACACTGAATGGTGGTAGCACTTCCAAAATGACTTATGTAATGAGCATTCAATCCAATAACACGAATATCTCGGAAATGACTCATGCCATAAAGATTTTTTAAATAAACATTGTGCTTTCCAACAAGTCCAAATTTGTTGTCAAGTAAGTGTCCATTTCCTATTTTGTTATAGATAATTTTGAAAAAGAAACTCAACATTTCCATGTCAGATGAAGCTCTTATGGAGGATATCCTTCAACATCTTCGTGTCCCATTCTTGGAAAACGTTGAACTTAAATACGAAGTTCGGTATCTTGAGGAGTAAGAAGAAGAATTAATTTTTTTCAGCCGAATTTAATTTTTCTACCACAGTAAATATAATTAACAACTCTAGCAATAAGAAGAACGATAAGGAAACAGGGTAAGATGACCACGTGATTTTGTAGAAAGTATTTAATAACTGCTACTTTATATGTTCTAAAATTTGGACAGTATTTTGCTATGATGTAGTGTATGTGTGTGCATTGTCGCGTCGAACACATTATTGCTGTGTATAATGATATTGTTGAACTAATTATTTCGTTTGTAACTTTCAATTCTTCTCTCCGGTTGAGAGACGAGCCTCTTTGTCTGATAGCGTGGGTCTGTGAGTAGAGTCAGTCTAGAGTAGGTCTTCTGAGTGTGTGGTTTGTATGTACGCAGGAGTACGTGTTGCCATTTGTGTGCGTGGGGCATCTCCCCCAGTGTTTGCCTGTAACCTTTCGTTTACAATGTAAGCACCTTATTAATTATAATAAACCAGAGTTAAATGTGAATTTATATGTATTATTTATAAATATCCCACGTCCGCTTTAGGTTTGTGCAACAAGTTCTTGGTATGTCTTTGTGTGCCTCTGAGTCTAGGTCCCCCAATGTTTATGCCGGGGTAACTAAATTTATTATTTTAGCTGCAAACCTTTTGGCCTCACCCTGGTGTATAACAATATTACATCTAAAAGTAGTAAAGTTTTACTGTGTTCAGCATTTAAGCTATTCTGTATTAATATTATTACTTTACTCATGTTCTGTTTAAAATAAGTAACCAAAGTTAAATTTCCCATTGACTCTCACACCCTTTGTGTATGTTTCAACTTCATTCCTATGCAATGGCTTGTGACATATCACGTACATACTCGTATATACATAGATATAACCAAATACATGAAAAAATGGTGGTATGCGTTTTTTGTGACGAACGCATCTAAAACTAAGGACGGGGTTTCAAAACTAAATGGAGATCTTTTAATACATAGATTAGAGAGGATCTCTGGAATAGAGAAATCTTATTTTCGTAATGGAAATCTGTGTTGAGCAGAATACCAGATGAACAGACCAATAATAGCTTGGATAATCGTTTGAAAAAGTCTAAGAAATGCAGCTTTATGCATAAATTCTCGAGTGACGCACACGAAGAACTCGTAAAAACGAGAATGCCCACGTACAATTTGACGCCTCGCATGTCTGGCATCCACGCTAGAAGTAAAGCGAATTCTCATTCACTATCGGGATGAAGAGACATCTCTGGCATTCGATATGGTAGTTGACAAGTCGCCCATCCAATGCTCTTTGTTGTGCTCGGGGCAGAGAACGTTCTGTGGTTTCTGTGGGCAGCCACACCTCGTGCAAAGTTCCCTACTGAGTGCTCCTGCAAGTTGGAACTTACCCCTGGGATGCATTTAACTCGCAAAATTAAATTCCCTCTCTGACGTTTTTGCAGAAGTATTTGTTTAGCATCCAATCAGAAGCGCTTTGAAACATAGCAGACAGCATGAATGCCATGAAAGTGTCCATGTAAAACAACCAAGCACCCTCCCTGCAGAAATTTTACTGAATTACTCCACAAGATGGCCATGCATACATGAGTGCGAGCTTTTCAACCATCATAACCCATAGTTAAATTTACTCGTTTTTTATCGAATATCTAGAGAAGTAATACATGTCGATACAATATTTTATTATTTTGCATCGTCAAATTGATACCCTTTAGTCAGTGCTTCGTGTTTTCTGCTGTATACGTTCAGATCTCAGTGTGTTGTTTGGCACAGTAGTTTATTAACTTGGGGAGAGTACAAGGGATCGATTCGCTTGTCTTTCTTTTGGTAAAAGACTTCATCCTTCTATCCTATTCCTCAATGAGCTACATCGGTAATTGGTCCTAAGGGAATTTGTTAATTTGGGTACTAATTAACCTGCATGGCACGAACATGGTACACCTATACGTCATCTTCCACACTATAGGTATATGTCAATGAGCACTTCATGAACAATTTTGTTTTATATTCATAGATTTGTAGAAAAGCGCTTTGAATTGCAGGGACTTTGGTGCTCTTTTGCTTTCACCAGTCATGCCTGATTGGTAAGCTTATGCAAATCACAAAACAGAATGAGTGCTGTTTCCGAAACGGCTGTGAATTTGTTACTGCATTAAGGGAAAATATTAACTTTTCTAGTAATGTTTTACTACTGAGACACATCTGTTTATTTTCAGCGAAATGCTTTATCTTAATGGAAATAACGTTCAAAATAAACGAGAACACTTAAAAAGCCCATTTATTGTCTATTTAATGTATGCAGTACATACACACATCAATCCTTAATTATCAGTATAAAAACAAACTGTTATCAGCTGCTTATCGAAGTATTCATAAAGAAATGTAATAAAGCAAAGTTCAACTGTTTTATTTCATAAGTGATACCGACAGCTAAGCTGCCTTACTTTTATTTAAAGATCCAATAAAGATAAATAAAACGAATGTAACAACACTGTTGGTAACGATATTAGTACTGAAGATAACGGGCGAGCAAGAAATAACCACAGCGTGCGAGGCGTGTGTGCTGCCAATGATTCAAGTCGATGTTGCAACTTAGTAATTCCAAACATTTTTCGATTTGTACAAAAGATGCTTAATTTTGACATTGCTTAGCACTTGAAGAAAGTGAAAATAAAGCGAAATGTAGATTAGCTGCTGGTCCAAAATAAAATGTGAATTAAAATAGATAAGTGTTCCTTCTTTTCTTTTACTTCCTTAATAAAAGTTTACATACTAAAACTTTGTTATAATTTTTCGTTTGCCTTTGTGCATGCAAGCAATTCCGAAGAGGATATCTCACCCCTTCTACCAGGTATAATTTGTAACCAGTACTTAACTGCTGTTGTGATGCAGGAGTTCTGTGAATGTTGCATTATATTAAATTCTGGGGTCCATCTTAAATATAATTTAAGGTATTAATTTACATCATGTTGTCAATGGTGAGTTATATGCAAGATTTAATCCTATGGTTAAGTCTAACAGGTAGATTTCGTGTTCGTAAAACTAATGAATGGACAGCCTATACAATTATTTCTTTTCGTTCATTACATAGATACAAGTTTGATTAGAAAGAACAAACGCATCTCAGATGTAACTGAAAAATATTGTCGCTGGAAGGCCTGTAATGTACACCCGTGGACAAAAAACTGAGTCATCCCCAGATTCCATGTACGATCGGAAGGCTTCGTGTACCTTCTTAACAGATGTGTTCACAACGAGCATGTAGGAACTGTATAATGGTCTGTTTCCTTGAGTGCAATGGTCACCTTATAACGGTGTTTATCGGTGGTGATGCTTATAAACTACTGAAAACAGGCCACGGAACAACGTTTCGTTGGCAGAGAGGTTAAGAAGGCACTGCATGCAATCAAAAGCTCCTTGGTTCAAATCTTGCATTAGTTATTGCTATTTTTATGTCATTGATGTTATGACTGGAGTATAGAGTATAATGTTGAATTAATGTATAGGCATATCTATGCACACAAAAGCATTATTCTACTAAAACATTCGTTTTGAATAACTAAAGAAATAAATGCAAATAAACTATTATCTCTAAAACTAAAAGCGTACAAAAATTAATATCGGGTGTATGAATCCTGAGCATGTATAACTGTCCTCAATTTTCGGATTATAGATAAATCCTGTAGTAACGTGAACAAGAAGCTACTACATCCCAGGCTTCCTGAATTTGTGCCCAGAAACCATCTTTTGTCCTTCGCGCATCTGCAGGGAAATTCGAGCGCAGCTCACTTTCACCCCAGCCCGCACAATTTCAACAGCACTCAAATCTGGTGAACAGGGAGGCCAGTCTATCGCGCTGATTTCCTGCCTCTCTGAGAACCAATTTAAAAGCTTTCGACATATGTGTACAGGATGATTATTTTGCACGAATTCAACAATTTCTCAGAATATCTCACCCTCTCAGAGGGAATCAAAATACCCTCAAGTATTACCGTGTATTGCGTACCTCTGACCTTTATGTTTTCCAGATTTCAAGTAACTTTTCGGTAGCCAAAGGAACACACGAATGTGTTCCTGACATTAGAAAAATCCTATGCTGGTACTGAGGTTCGGATCTAGAAAGCAGAAATGTTAGTATAACACATAGCGTTTGGTTGCTTTTGCGACAATGAAGAGAGCTGAACGGTTTAATGATGCGTTTAATTCACAGTTATGGTTCATTCTGAACTGTCCCAGTGCCTACATCGGATATAGGAAGGTTGAGTGAGCAGGGCTAGCGAAAAGTTATTTACACTGATTGATTTTTTGTGAACATAAAATTGCGCAGTTTACACGTACGTAGCCCCTATCTGTTACATCCTCATAAGCTTTGCTACTTGAACGAAGCTATTCCCTGAATTATAAGTTTCTCTGATGTAACAGAGCGTATTCTTATCGTTCTTCTTTATGAAGAAATAAAAAAAGTCTGATGTGTTATACTCACATGAGTATCTCTACTCTTGTACAAACTTATTCTCCACATGCTTCATGTTAATTGAGATATCGAGATGTTAATCTTATTGCTAATTTTCTTGTAGATGCAAGGGGAATATGGTAGGCTTTAAGCAATAGTCAAATATTTTAATAGCTCGTTGCTATGTGGAGCATTCCATTCTCTTTGCATTACCAGGACAAAAAAAAGAATAACGTATTTCCATTTGAGAAAAAGTATAAGTATTGGAAAATTTAAGGGAATGAAAAGCAATATCTCGAAAATGGTTCACTCAACAACAAAAATGCATACGACATAAATTGTACATTTTAACGCGATCTACATTCTTGTGTAGTAAAATATTGCCTATCTCTTATGGTTTACCAGTTATTCAAATGTCGTTCACAATGAAGAATACTTTTGGAGACATTCCCAGAAAATTCGAGATATACATTTCATTTGTAATGAAAACATCTTAAACATATGATCTTTTAATCAAAATCGTTTGCAATTTTTGGGAAAATAAAAATTTTCGAAAAATGCTCCACATAAAGGGTAATCTGTGGTGAGGGGATTTTCTTGAAAACCCTCGTGTCACATCTATGGAAGATACTGAACCTAAATACCAAGTTTGGTGTATATCCGACTTTTCATTTCTGAGTTATGCTTTTCACAGACAGACAGACAGACAGACAGACACACACACGGACATGTTTCCAAAAATGCTTTTTTGGATGTAGGGGCTATCAAAACATAATATTTCCGGTGAAATCTCGATATCGAATTTTTGTGTGGAATACAATACTTCCCCTACTTACTATACGTAGTAGAGGAAGTAAAAATACCTATAAAATATATATTATTTTGCTGATTTCAAAACGAAATCAAATAATATATCTTAATGAAGTTAAAAACGGCTGATACATAATTTAGACTTACTAGGGTTATGTATTCGTTATGAATCATCTTTAATATAATTTAACATTTAAGACGATAATTAGCTTCCGAAGTATCAAGTAATTCTCATAATATGATGATAGATGTCCTACATTTTTCTTGATAATTCATTCCAGCGTTAAGAGGTGATCGGTGAAAAATGAGCCAAGCAACACTTTAACTTGGACTTGCCATCTGTTGCTTTGTAGAGATGTCTATATGAAGAAACGGAAAAAGACGTTAAGATGCCTATATATTGTATCGTGTATGTGTGTGCATTGTCGCGTCGGACACATTATTGCTTGTAGCAACGACATTGTTGGGTATGATTATTTCGGTGGGGTTTTTGAATTTCATCCGACGTGATGTCTTTCCCCACCTCCTGACCAGAGGTAGAGAGAGGAAAGGGAGGGAAGCGAGCGTTACTAGTTTCTTTGTCTTGTCAGTAGTAGCCAAGCAGTCGTGGTGTGTCTCTTGAGGGCGAGTGTTGTGTAAGCGTGCGTGGATCGTATGAGTGTGGAACATCTCCCTCCAATGTCTGTTCTTTAATCCTTTGTGAACGATGTAGTAACACCAAGTTTTAATGTTTAATAAATCAGATTATGTGCTAATGTGAAAATTCGTGTATTTTTGTGATAGTTATCCCACGCGTGCTATAAAATGTGCAGATGGTTCTCTCGTTGCCTCTGTAGCTACGTCTCCCAACGTTTATGTTGGGGTACCTAAATTTAATAACTAGCTGCAAAAGCTTTTGGCCTTACCCCGATATATAACAATACGGCAGCAAAGTGTACTATATATGTTTTATTCGCCAGGCTAGAAAAACCAAGGTTTTAATGAACTGGTGTAGCATCAAGTCACAATTTGGTGGACACCGCCAAGAAAGGTAATTTGCTTCAGCCTGAAAAGAATTGCAGAAGACGCTTTTCTCCCATAATGAAGGTGATATACATCTCTTAGTGATGAAGATTCAAACTTGCATAGCACCGTGTCGTCAGAAGATGAAAACAGCAGTGATATCGCAAGAGTTGTAGGATGGTTTTGTGGAGTAGTCAGATTGTAATTTTTTATTATTGTAAGCATTGTGCTACTTTATTGGTACTATCTCAAATCCAAAACATAAAAATACTGTAATACAGGATTCTAGCTTGCAGTGGAGACTACGATAAAAAGAAACCTCTTGGTACTACATCATGAAATTTTTTCTAAAATGTTTGTTTGGCGTTTTATTCCAGGAAGTGCTTATTAATGTTTTCAAGTCAAGTGGTGGAGGAGATGATATATAATGTACTGAAAAGAGATATTAGGCTCATATCAAGATCGCCACACGAGAAGTTCCAGAAAATGATAAAGAAAACGTCCTACAAATTTTCAAAAGAACAAGCTTACATACACAGAGATAAGCATGAATAAAAGAATAATAGGAGCACAATGTCTACAATCATCATGAGTAAATTAACACACAAACGACCTTTTTGGTGTCCAGGTCGTATCCCTTCTAATACATGTGTAGATGTTTTTAAATATTTTTGTTGCTTGAGGAATACAAATGAACAATGAGTACACTTAGTCAAACCAATTTTACATGGGCTGGCAACTATTGGCAACAAAATTTAATAAAACGTGCATCAGCTCTCCAACTATATGTTTTATGTTAAAAAAGGTTGGATGTTGTTTTCCTGATATAATTCCCAATTATATGTTGTTCCTAAAACTTATGCTTTTCATAAAAGCATTAAGAAATACATTAATATGTATATATTTTTAGACTGCACTTGAGGCATTAGTTATGAATGTTAATCTCAATAAGTAATATTTAAGAAATGATTTAATAGATTATATGATGAAACCCTGGGCATCTATTAAGTAAAGCGATGTGTAATAATAATAATAATAATAATAATAATAATAATAATAATAATAATAATAATAATAATAAATGTTGGCGGAGGTGCAAATTCAATGACTAAGTTTTCTTAACTTAAAATAATAAGTCATATTCTGAGTTTGAATTCAATTGTAATTTTTAAATTATTAAATTAATTGCTTAAAAATTTTATAGAATTTTCAATCCGAATTCTCGAAGGATTTGAGTTCTATGTTCACATTCAATGTGCTTGAAGTAATTTGGTACAATGCACAAAATGTCTTTATTGCGTGAAATAAGAGTGAGAGTGGAATGAAAATGTTTCCACTGTTTATCAATAAGCAGTCAAGCGCTTAGTCAATTATTTACATAGAGTAATTATATCCGAGAACTCACTTGCCACAGGAAATAAATGATATTTTCAATAACAAGTTAAGTATACAAAACATGCATAACGAAACAAATCAAACATATATATATAATAAGAAAATAAACAAAGGCGGAAATGAGCGTGATATCGTTACATGTTTTTGTAATTACTACCTTGGTTGTTATGCAAATATATACGTGATCCAAAGCACACATGTGCAAATGACAAAAGGTTTTAGAGTGGTACAGATCTTTTAGGTTCAACCAAACCTTCAAATTGGAGTACTCGTATCTATCAAAACCCTCAAATATTCCATTGGCATTTAGTTCACTACAAAAATGGCGTCTTTTATAAAGAAGAAATTTTCGATTGTTTAAAATGAAAATTAATCAGATATTGGAGCTGCAATTAGAATCGAGGGAAGGAACATACAATCAGGTGATGTAATGTTCCTGTTGAACATTACCATAAATAACACCAATCCTACGTGTCGGCGCGAGCCTGCCAGCGTTATTAACCCAGGGGCCCCAGATACGAACCTCCCCAGGAAGGGGCACCGAACTAGTCATCCAAGCGCCAGGGAGAAATCTTTATCCAGCGTAAACTCACCGTCCCGTCGCAATAAAATCATTCATCGTCGCCTGGTCCTAAAACCCGGAAACAGTAAAAGGAAATGGAAAGAGGAAATTCGTGATAGAAGGAGAACCACCCCAGCATTCACCTACCAACTTGGGAAACACAAAATAACCATGGTCAGATTGGCCGGTCCGACGATTGGCTCGATTAACTTTGATAACTGCTCTGTCAATTAATGAATACAGGAATCACACTATACATACTTCACAGTTTAACTAAATAATATATATGTGGCCCAATGCAAGAACAAGCAATATCAATTATTGATGAAAATGTGATAGGTTATGTAATCCCTAAAAATTCCCAAATTTTATGTGCTAGAACAACCAATGTGTAACTTTAAAGGAAATTATAGAAAATGTATTCTATAGAACCAATTTAAAGTCATAAACAGAAAGTACTTATTGGAGTAATAACCAGACATTGATGCAAGGATCTTCCACGTTTTTTGCTGCTAGAGCACGCAATGTCCACTTTGCTTACTTTAACACCAGAATGTGCTGTGTGATCCACGACTTTGGTTTTCAGTTTTTCATTCTCTAGCTGTTTCTATGTATTCTTTATTTAATTCATACCCTGAATTGTTGTGAAAACATGTCCTTCTCAAGAAGAAGACGTATGATAGAGCTTAGTTAACAAGCTTTAAGAAAAGAAACCGATAACAGCGAAGTTTTTAACCATTATGAAGAAAATTATATCGGTTATAACAGTTAGGCCTAGCCTAGATTAATATAACCTCGAAGTATGAGTTGCTTTTGTGTTTGGTCTCAATAGTTTATGGATATATTATTTTAAAAAGGACTTTCTTCAGAAAATATTGTCGATATGGCTTCCAACAACACTCCACAAATGAAACTACCACTGATTCCGTGCCTATATCCTCTACTTTGGAAGGTACTGTACCGAATCTAAGTAAAGAAAAGAAAGGCGAAGTAGAAAGCAAGAATCACAAGGACACTTACATATTAAGTTATATTTTACAATTTTCTTAAGCACATTATATTGTCAGGACTGTTTGGTCTTTCAACTGGGATTAGTATACACCTTTAATAAACTATGTGACATGTGATGGTTTGCTTTTCGGTTTTAAATCCTGTGTCAAATTCAGAAAATCAGCAAAACAGAACAGTTTCTGACTGTTAGTTCATCTGGTTCATTGTTTTCGGATGTTTTATCTGACATTATCCCAACGGAAAGTTCAGGATCTGCTAATGAAACACCCTGCAATGAGCGGAGTAGGAAAGACGACGCGGTACTGAAACTATTGTAAATGCTGAGGATAATGGAAAAGTGGACAACTTTCAAGGAAATAAGCAGTCATGAAAGCGAAAATTGGACTCAGTCAAATGGACTCTTAATATTCGGAAACCATCAGGATACAAGGAAAGGCATATATTTCCACAACAGAAGTAAAACAGCCAGGAAAGAGATTGAGAAAACTGTGTACTTAGAGTAGGAAATGTTTTGAGAAATTTAATGAAGACCGGAAAAAAATGTTTATGGAATTTTATAAACTATCGAGTGAGGCACAAAATCAACAAATAGCATGTTCTGTAGAGGAATACCCTAAGAAAACGGTTTGAATGAGAGAAGGGAATTCAACATGTACCAGCAGATGCTCCTTTTCAAGGAAATACTTCATAAACAAATACAGTATACGAAGAATCCAGGTGTGCCAGACGACGTAACTAAATACATTAGCTTTGAATTAATGAAGTTCGCGTAATTTTGAAAAGAAACGTGCTACTAATAGTACTGTTTGTCGAAGATGGTAAAGGAAGACAGGAATACCAAAAACATACATCATAATAATAAAAAGAAAGAATAATGAATCACACAGCACGGTTTACTGCGTACTGTATTCATTATTCTGGATCGCATACAGAGAATAAGTACTTAAATCTAGATTTATCTATACATGGTGGAACATTTAAGTTGAGACTGTACCGTATCTCAAAAGCTAAGTGTTATAGAAAGAAATGCCTTGAATAAAAGTTGCTTGATATTCTGGAGGAAAGTAAATGCCATTAGTCGTCTATCTTTTATTTAGAGGAGGCTGTGATGGTCATTTTAGGATCAATTTAAATTGGACAATTTAAGGTTCCCATTTAAAGCAATTAAATTGACCCTTAAATGCCATCATAACATCCTGCAAACAAAACACGACTAATGACACTTGCTTTCCCCCATAATATAACAAAACGTTTGTGAAATACCTTTCTTTCTACAACGCTTAGTTTTGGAGATATTTTACAGTCACAGCTTAAATGGTCCACCCTGTATGCAGATGTACAGACTGTATAAAAAGACTGTGAAGAAGGGGGGGGTTTGATTACGAATCTGAGGTTATTTATCGTAAAACATTTATAGAACATTTAACTTGTCTTTCCATCGGCCCAAGAATGATACATGTGGGAAATGTGACGTGTGAACTGCAGCTTAAAACGAGCGATGAAGAAGAAAGGAATAAAATGGAAAATGAAAAGAAAGTTCATCTAGATTTAACAGAATCTAATAGCTAGCAAAACAAGACTGACAAACAGAAAAGTAGGGAAAATGAAAGCATTTATTTCTTCTTGTTTGAGTTGTAAAAGTGTTTACCAGCACCTCTTTTGTATAGTGGGATAGCATTTTATAAACGGTCACTATGGGCTCTCAGTTTAGCGGTCTGCTCTGTAGCCAACAAGAGTCAACCAGCTCATTGTTTTCTGTGGGATGAAACTATTACCTGCAGGTGGTGGTGAATGAAATAGCTTCTTGTATTCGTCAGCACCTTCTCACTACCTGAAGAAGTAGGGGAGGTCAATATGTTTAGTGACTTCTGCAGTGGCCTGTACTGGAACACTAATTACTCCTTAATGCTTAATGTGTCCAATGACAAAACAATTGAAATAGCAAATTGGTAGTTATTATTAACCAAAAGTTCCTCGAGCCTGTTCGCACTCACATGGATACTGACTCCATTGATGCAGCAATTGAAAAAACAAGAAAGAACACAACTGCAAAATTTTATACACCTAAATGCACCTAATTTGATCCGACCAGTCCCTAGGAAACCATCGATAGATGTAGTGGAACCAGAGCAGAATAATTTCCTCAATTTTAGTGAACTTCTTTGTAAATGTCATGTTCATAGAAAATGTAACATCTTGAGAGAGCTCATTCCTTGGGTAAAGATATGGCTCATTTGGTTGGGAAAGTATTATATAAATTTTCTTCAATCCATAAGAGGAGTTACAGAACTTGGATCTAACAAGAAGAGGCAGACATCCTGTAAATCAAGACGGGTAACCAATTCAAAACGTAACATCTTGAGGGAGCTCATTCCTTGGCTAAAGATAAAATGGCTCATTTGGTTGGGAAAGTATTATATAAATTTTCTTCAATCCACAAGAGGAGTTACAGAACTTGGATCTAACAAGAAGAGGCAGACATCCTGTAAATCAAGACGGGTAACCAATTCACACGAAACCTATACAACTGTCAGCAGAAAAATTAAAAAATCTACATTCGCTAATGCTCTTTATACAGCCACATTTGGGAATATGAAGCCAGGTCATCCTGGAGACAGTGTAGCTTTCTTACCAGAAGAAAATTACCATGAATAATGGGACAGTGTGAAAAGCAAATTTTATGCAATTTGTGTTCCTAAAAAGTTCTTTTGTTTTCCCCTACTATGTAATGATAAAACACTCGCGTACTTACCAGATGAAATGCGTAGCGAAATAAAGTAAATTTCCTAGCATTCCGCTTTGTTGTTTCTTTCTGCATTAATAACTTTGATAAGAATAAAGAGCTGAATAAATACCCATCAATTTGATTATACTAATACCATACCTGATTAATTTTGTAATGTCTAAAACTGTCAACATGGGAAAATTGTGCTCTAAATAGTTTTCTAAAACAGCCAATGTCTATAATTTATTACAAACTATTTATTGCAAAATAGAACCAATGTCGGTAAAATTTTTGAGGGCTTAAGTGATACAGGAAGATTAGGTAGTGCAATTAGTGTCAAATATGAAATTCGAGAATAATGTACTTTCTGCATTATTGGTACTGAAAATGTTTCATGAAATTTAAATGTTTAATACCCAAAACTATGACATTTTGACATTGGTTATTGCATTAAGCCACAGAAGAGGCAACAACCTCGTATCGAGTGCGCAGCTACAGACTATTTCATTTCGGTTCTCCATTTTATTACTGCATAGCACAAAGTTTTTCAAGACATTTTAATTACGTTTGATGAACCCTAAATTTTCATATTTACAGAAGATACATCATATGATTTCATACGCAGCCTTAAAGCCAATATATCATGACCGTTATTTAAAATAAACTTCTCAAATATTAAGCTCTTTTTTCAATTATAGGTAAGCAATCGGCTTTCCTTCACGATCAACAGTTCAATATTGAAATCCGAAGTTATTTAATTCAGAGCTCTAGAGGGAGAATTATTCTTGGCTGGCAGAGATAAGGAATAGTAATTAACTTAGGAAGGAAAATCAAATAAATGTATAAAGAAGCACTTTTACATAAAAACGTAACGCTTGAAAAGAAATTCCTCGTAAATGTAATTTTTGGAATGGAAACTTTTAAACTCAAGTATACAAATTCTGTACACAACTTTTTCCAAAATCCACATATTTGCAAAATTACATCAAAATGAGAGAGACAGGAAATGTGTCTTTGTTTTCATGCTCTGTGTTTTAGCACTATATTATTTTATTGACAATGAAAGGAAATTTATGCGTTTCATTCGGAAAAACCAGAAATAGAAGTGTTTGTTTTTATTCTGCAAAAAAGACAATGTGAAAGACATCCAAAATCTGTGTCGACATTTTGCTAAATTGAGTAGCTCTAGTACAAAGCCTTGTCCCACCCGCTTTCACGTTTACTGCACAAATTGAAAACGTTTTGAAGCGTTTGAAATAGGTTCCATCTGTGAATAGGGGTTTGAGAAAGCAATGCGAGATTGTTCAGTTGGTTTTCATTTCAATAATGGTATTAATAATCACAATAATGTGTAACAATTTAAATTATAACGCACATAAGATATAAAACCTAAAATAATTTATAGATATATTTATTCTAAATAGAGCCGACTTAATATGCCCGAGATAAATCCTGACGCATAATAAAAGGAAATATGTATTTAGAAAACAATGATAATTTACGAAAACAACCGTCAAAACCAGCTTGTAATTGCAAGTAGAAATTCCCAATTGAAGCCGAAATTATAAAGGCAATAATTATCATAAAATTCTGAGAAGGATAGCGATATAAAATAAGTAATAATATATTTAAAATTAGTGTATGTATAAAAAAGGAGAAGCACTGTAAAAATTGTTGACTGTAAAAGCGACAGAAAGACAAGACAGGCACAGTTTTGTTAATTAGGGACCAGCCTCAGGTAGAACGGTTAAATACCATTAAAGCAGGTTTTTCCTGATAACAGCCGAATACAGCTGCACTTAGCCTGGTGAAGGCCACTCTCTAAGCATCATGACGCTAAGTTTAGTGACGAGCGTTTGAGGGGAGAGAGGGGAAGTTTAGGAGTTGATTTTCCTTGTATTAGCGTGGGTAGATCAGTCTGCCTGAGTGCCTGATGAGTGCATGACGACTGGTGGCGAACATGCTAGAGGGTAGAACGCTTAGGTGTAGTTAATATTCTTCGGTCTTGGTAAAGACAAAGTATCATCGGATGCATTTAATAGTGATCGGCAAACCTAAAGTATTATTTTAAATAGTGAGTAAAAGTGTTCCAAGACTGCGTTTGTGTGTTTCTCTGTACACACTCACGCATACCCTGAGGTTAAGATTTCATGCTGGAGCAGCCGTGGCAAAAGAAGAACCAACTCGGAGGAGACAAGCCGCAACCGTGAGGCAAAGGTAGTGCTTCAGGGTTGGAGGCGTAGTGTGGCTGCGTCATATTGCGCCTAAACGTGGGACTGAAAGAATTACCTGCGTCACAATCCTAGTTTTGACATTTACAAGATCTGAGTTTGCAAACACTGCACACGCTTTCGTATCGGCCAACTAAATAGTTAGCAATAAGCAGGGTACCATAACGTCACGGCTTAACTGTGTTAAAGTACTGGCATACATCCTTGAAACTTCAGTTATTTCTCGTGTAACCAAAATAAATCTATATTGTGTCCCATTTCATCTATGTATAGGTATATCTTTAACCAGGACTTTAGTTGGGCTGTACCCAGTAATGGTAGTTATAAAACTGTTCTAAGAGAGCACCCCATGTTCTGAAACATGCATGCAGTACGCGCCGGCTGTGTTTTATTTGTTTGTTTTGCACGGTTGTACTCAGTACTCAGGGCTAGTACTCAGTACTGGTAGCTATAAAACTTTCCGAAAAGAATACCGGAAGCTCTGATATATGTAATATGCACCAGCTCTTAAAGAGACCAGTTTTATTTGTTTGTTTACCAGGATGAAGTTTAGCCGATACTTAAACCGGTACTCAGTAATTACCGTAGTTATAGAACGAGATTGCCGAAGTTCAGGAGTATGCAATACGGACCGGCTCTTACAAGATCAACGCTGTTTTATTTGTTTGTTTGGCAGGACTGCAGTTGGGCCAATACTCAGTACCGATAGATATAGAATTATCCGAAAAATGTGCCTATTAGTTTTCTAAAACATGCAATATGCACCGCCTCTTATAAGACCAACGCTGTTTTATTTGTTTATTTGGATAGAATTGTAACAATTACTGAAAAGAAAATAACTCATAACACCTAATGGCGGGCAAACGCTAATATTGAAGCATTGCATTTGTCCCTGCCAATCGCTGTAAAAGAATCGAAAGGAAAATATGCTTTAACAATGAGTAAATTTGGCACGCTTGACATTAATGATTGTCGATCGCTTGCACCAAACCAAATGAAATGTTATGTGTCGGTGTATTTAAAATAATGGCACACTGCTTAGCATAAAAATAAAGCAGGATCTTAACTTCGGTTTATAGTCATTGTATCAGGAATTGGGAAACTAAATTTACAAAACAAATTAACTTCTCAACGTGTTTATGACTTCGCTACAAATCGTACGAGGTAAATGTTAAAACAAGAGTTCACACTTCACATTTGAAACAAAATCCCGTTCGCAGCGCACATGGTTTTACTCTTTTAGAAATCAGTTCATACAAATGCGGTCGTATCTTAAATTAAGCTCACAAGTAAACTGAACTTAATGAAGTGGCTAACACGAAAACAGTGTGGTGAAGGTGAAAGTAATAATACACATATTTCACATAAAGATAGTGATAAAGCTAAGGATGAATTGAAAATACGTAATATGAAGAAAATATTGCCTAGGTGGACAGTGCAGAAGATACCTCTGAAAGCTTGGCAGTAAATTGTATAGCTCATTCATCCAAGAAACCCTTCTTTGCTTCTTGTCGGACCTCAGATCAGTGAAAATGTTTTAGTGCTGAGAATCTATGAAAGTAGGGTAGGTAGGACAGACCTGGCCCACTTTTGCGTCTATATGGGAAAGGATAGGGAAAACGATGGTAAATGCGGTGGAAAATGCGTTTATATGGGGAAGATAGGGACTACGAGGATCGATGCTAGGCTAGATAGAGGTTGAAGGAATGAGGATGTGCTTTATATGAGAGATACGTGGAATACGAGGAGAAGTGTTGGACTAGATAGGGGTTGAGATGTGGAATATGCATTTATATGGGAAAGATAGGGAAAACGTGAACAGAGGCTGGGATAGACAGATGCTGAAGCAGGGGGAATATGAACATATTTACAGGAGAGATAGGGGATACGTGGAGAGGTACTAGACTATTCAGGGTTTGAAGGGTAGAGTATGACTTTTTATATGAAGAGACGAGGAAAACGAGGGTATATGCTAGGTTGAGAGAACCTTCAAGGAGGAAAAAATGCGTTTATATGGGAGAGATAGGGAAAACGAGGAGAGTTCTGAGGTAGAGCAGGGACTGAAGGAGGGAGAGATATGCTTTATACGGCAGAGATAGGGCATACGAGGGGAGGTGCTAGTGCAGACAGAGGTTAAGGAGTACGGTATACGTTTATATGAAGAATATGTGGAAAACGGGGACAGGCGGTATGATAGACAGAAGCTGGGCCACCTTTGCGTTTATATGGGAAAGGATAGGGAAAACGAGGGTAGATGCGACAGTTCAAGGAGGAAAATGCGTTTATAGGGGAGAGATAGGGAATACCAGGGCTGATGCTAGGCTAGTCAGATGCTAAAAGAGGGAGGGATACGCTTTATACGAGAGAGATAGGGAATACAAGAAAAGATGTTATACTAAACAGGACTTGAAGGGTAGAATATGGCGTTTTATATGAGCGAGATAGTGAACCGAGGAGAGGTATTAGGCTAGGAGTTTTGAATGATAGAGTAGGCGTTTATATGCGAGAGATAGGGAATACGAGGGTCGATGCTAGGCTAGACAGGGTTGAAGTAGGGAATGCGTCTTATATGAGAGAGGTGGGGGGAATATGAGGAGAAGCTTTAGGCTAGACAGGAAGGTCTGAATGACAGAGTATTCGTTTATATGGGAAAAGATAGGGAAAACGAAGGTAGGTGCTAGGTTGAGAGAGTCTTCAAGGAGGAAAATACATTTATATGAGAGCGGTAGGGAATACGAGGAGAGGCGCTAGTCTAGACATGGGTTGAGAAGCAGAGTATACGTTTATATGGGAGAAATATGGAAAACGGGAGAGATACAAGTAAGACAGAGGTTGAAGGAGGAGGAATATAGGTTTATACGGTAATATAGAGAGTAATTCGATTATAAAACTTTTCTCATCCAACGTTACAACACTTTTATATACTTTTTCTAAACCTTACAAACTTTATATATGTTAAACTAGGGCGCGAAACGGAGAGGGACAAACAGTATATCGGTTTACAGTGAAGTATACGTCCTAACCTATGCCCACCTTGTATGTTCTGCATCTTTTCATTGTCTATTCATTCCTAACATAATC
Source organism: Deroplatys truncata (assembly GCA_030765065.1). Taxonomy (NCBI): domain Eukaryota; kingdom Metazoa; phylum Arthropoda; class Insecta; order Mantodea; family Mantidae; genus Deroplatys; species Deroplatys truncata. The sequence continues at coordinate 110,477,466 of CM060981.1, forward strand.
ACGTAACAAGACGTAACCAACAAACGTAACCACGTAACAAGACGTAACATAACGGCATGACAAGACGTCACACTAAGTAACATAAGCACGTATCCTCATAACATCACGTGACATCTCGTAACCAGAAACATCACACGACGTAACAAGACGTACCAACCATGTAACCACGTAACAAAACGTAAGAACAACACGTAACCAACCCATTGCTAAATCAATCTAAACTAATTCATCCTTCATAACTTAGACAATAAGTACGAGAGCCTAGCCTAGATTAACCCGACCAATCCTAAACGTTCCTCTCATCATCTATTCTACTCGTCATCGACTAACCTAATCTGGCTAACCAAAGATAACCTCAACTTTCTTTTAGTGAAATTACAATGTTTTATTCAGGTTTTATTATTCGAGAGTTTTAATTGAAAAGTTTACGTCAACATACCTTTATTTTAGTTCGTTGTAGGCGTCTCTCCCCTTTTTATCTAGGCTTGAGACTAGCACTAGGATTGCTCCTAATGGCAGGGTTACCACCTTCCCTTCCATCTTCTTCTTTCTTCATCGGTCGTCAGCTAGCTGCATATACAGCACTCGGATAACCTTCATTTTTTTAAGATTGTAGACTCACGAGAAAATCTTCATATTCGTCTTACATTCTCTTATGCACTACTTGTAATGCTGTAAAGTCCATAGGCGTATGTCGTTATTCCGTCCTCAGCAATAATTCTTTTATCGTCGTATGGTGTCAATGTAATTTTATTCACTTGTACTGTGGCAAGAGCATGCTGTCGCGACAGGATCAGATTCATGGGCGTTCTGATAATTTCTCTGGTTTTAAGGCAGTCAGTATAGCTCTCGAACGTGACGTACTGCTTAATAGCACTACGTTTTATACCTTTAATCTTTTTTATCATTGAACCGTCGATATCTAGGGCATACATTTTAGGTCGTAGCCCTACAAAGCGTTGAATGATTTTACCATTAGCCTCATCTTTAAATATCCCAAGTACCTTCTTGTTTAGAGGTGAATAGCATATATGGCTTGTAGGTAAATCAGCAGTATCTAGGTGCTCAAGAAAACGTGGCTTATCCTGGTACACATCTTCAGTTGTAACACGATGAATGAACGAATCAGTGTCCATATACATAAGCTTCAGGTTTTCAGCTCCATAATACGGTAGCAACACATCATAGTGATACCGGTACATTAATGTCTTGGAGATATCCAACACACTCATACCGATGTATATAGGCTTGTTGAACACGATCTGTCGGGAGGCCATATGTACAGCAGCTAGATTAGAAGCATATATAGTCCTGTCGATAAACGTTCGCTTTGCAATTAACTTTTCCAGAGTCTTCTCATTTGTCACCAGCCGTATATCCATACGATTACGCAGGTTCTCCATAGTTTTTCCGAACATAGCATTGTTGAACAATTTGTAGAGATCCTTCTCAAAATCATTTGCAGCTTGTTGTCGTAGTCTGTTGTTAAATTCCACATACGGTTTTAACCATCGAGACTGTTGGAATTGTAGCACACGATGGATTTTTGTTAACCGTAGTCCATGATCAAGAGCTTGCTTCAACGCCATGTAATGTAGTACATACTTATTTCGAGGTCCTAGATGAGGTATCAGTTTCTTTGTAGGAGAGTCCTTAGGCGTCATACACTCAGGCAGGAAAGGTAGATCGTTGTGTAGATCCTGAAGTTCTGCAGGATACTCGATGTCGACTTCTAATATGTAGCCGTAAGGATCATCTTCTTGTAGTCTTTCTAAGTCAATTTTTTCAGGTGACACCCACTCAAATCCATAATAAGGGAGAGCGTGACTCATTGCCCACCCATATTGGTTGTTGGCGTCCGCATAGGTAATAAATTGGGTTGGTCTCGACGGATCATACTTCTCCATGTAGGTGTTATTAGCCTCTACATAGCGGTGGAAAACTTGGCATAAACCTCCTCTTATGCCAGATTCCACCATGAGTAATTGATCATAATCCTGTAACAATTCCAGTTGAATTCCAGTGTACAGTAACATGGCATCCCATGTAAGTCCTGGAGAGGTGAAATAATGTGCAGATCGACTTTGTGTGTTTTGAGTGTTTGCTCCCTAAATGTCTGAAAGACATCAGCTAGGAGAAGCACATCAGAGATTAAGTAGAGCTCGCTGCACTCGCCCAGGTTTCTGACATTAAACAGCTCCCATACATTTTTAGTATGATCGTAGTCAGCATCACTAATTTCCTCTTCATAACAATAATGCCTTGTCCTGTGTCTCTGATTTGCGGTAAAAGAATAGCACACAAAAGGAAAGGCGTGGAAACACTTAACCTTTTTGGTTTCACCCTTAAAAACTACTGGACCACGATGCCCCCTCCTCTCTGCTCTACTCCAACACTGGCTTAAGCGATTTGAACAATAGCCCATTGTTCTCCAATACCGAGGCCAGCATTAGGTCAGGCTACAAGAGGGGAAGAGGTTACACCCCCTCTAGAGGACCTGACAGTAGAGCAAAGAGAGGGCGTGCCCAGTACGGGATAGGATTAGAAAGGATAGGGTAGGGGGATCGGGGATCCAGTAACTTTTAAGGATGAGGTCACAAGGGAAGGGGTGGGGGAGGAGTGGCCGCCAGCACGTGACCGGCGGCATTAGGTAAGCCCACAAAGGGAGGGGGCGGGGCTAGTGGCACGCACGATCAGGCGGCATGTGAGGTCTCAAAGGGAGGGGGCGGGGCTTGTCGGCATAGAACAAAGAACCTTATCAGATGGCGGCATCGGCTTTGAAGCTGCGCAGCGGCCTTCTTTTACTACTGTGGGGTGGGGGAAGAGGGGAAGTGAGGGGAAATACATACGTTTACAGAGCTTTTTATTTGACGGTCTTTATCAAAAAAAATTTTTTTTTATTATTGCCGATTATATCCTTGGATTGTAGCGAGTTATTGATTGTTGTTCCAAGTCGGGCTGGAGGACTAGGATTGAATCCAGTGACATGAATACAAAGTCATCCTCGAATAAAATAAAAAAAGTACTTAAAATAAAATTGTGAACGTACGATATTACATTTATATCAGTAACTAATTTCTTTGTTATGTATATTTAGACATCTGTCATCCTGACGAATATTATATCTCTTAGATGAATGTATATTTAAATGGTATAGTGAGCGTAAATAACTAGATTACGTAAAACGCTGACGAGCACTGCAGCTGTATAAGCTCGACACTATATTAGGTCCGACCCTTACGGCGTGCTGTGCCGTACTGGCGGTCTCGGCTAACTCTCAGCTCCTGAAGCCGGCCTTTCATCCCTACCTTACTCCCTTCAGGTGCCGCCCCTCAGCCGCCTTTCGTAAGCCTTCTCCTCTCCGCCAGCTGATGCTACCTTCCTTACCTACATGTAAGGTACGCTTCTAAAAGACGACTGAAGCGGCCATGTTAGCTTTTTCGATACATGAAGACAGCCATTATAGTTGTTAACGTTCGCTTTGGTTTTAAAAGAAATTTAAAAATAGATTGCAAGACATTATCTTTAACAAAGGAAGTCTTAAAAATGAAAATATAACACTCTTTATACTAAATACAAATAACGGTCATGGCAGCTTTAAAAATGTAGATACTTTAAGCTAAAAAAATACAATACGTTTATTAAAACATTTCCTAATTCGATTCTACAAGCTAAAAATCGGAGTAAATCTGAAAAAAATTATTGCTCGTAATTACGGCCAAATGCAGCGGTTTTAAAAATAAACGAACATTAAAAGGTATAAAAATGCGTATTGTACACTGATTTTTTGAAGAATGAGAGGAAGAAATTATTGAAAAAATCACTAAATAATAGGGTATATACATGAATTTAATTAAATAAGGGTGGAAAAACTTCTACACTATTTCCAAAGTATTTCAACGATGAAATTTTAGATTATCTTTGCAAAATAAATTTAAAAATTAGATTGCAAGACATTATCTTTAACAAAGGAAGTCTTAAAAGTGAAAATATACCAATCTTTATACTAAATACAAATAACGGTCATGGCAGCTTTAAAATGTAGATACTTTAAGCTAAAAAAATACAATACATTTACTAAAACATTTCCTAATTCGATTCTACAAGCTACACATCTGAGTAAATCTGAAAAAAAAATTATTGCTCGTAATTACGGGCAAATGCAGCGGTTTTAACAATAAACGAACATTAAAACGTATAAAAATGCATATTGTACACTGATTTTTTGAGGAATGATTGCGATGAGAGGAAGAAATTATTGAAAAAATCACTAAATAATAGGGTATATACATGAATTTTAATTAAATAAGGGCTGAAAAACATCTACGCTATTTCCAAAGTATTTCAACGATGAAATCTTAGATTATCTTTGCGAGCGTAGTGAGTACGTTGGTATGAAACTTCTGTATATGCTTCTCTTGTTTATGAGATGGCTAAATGTGCGTGTCTCGACATGTCTGCGATAGTCAAACTGTCCCCGACTGTGACGTCATATGGTGAAAGTTAACGTGCTTAAGCATGTCGACTGCGAATGAGGTCTGTTTTTACTGTTTTGTTCAGTCAATAACGGCAGCACTTTGCATTCGAGATGTCTCGGATTCGATTCCCGTAGGGACGAGCACTCTGACCTTACGTTTCTCGCGATTTTCGCTGGTATGCTGCCTAATGCTGTAGTGGTATTTGCTATCACGATTCCCTTTCAAACCATTTTATTTGTATTTTTTCACGTGAATTTCTAGGGTTCAGGGGTTAGATTTCCATCGATTGTTTACTGATCACGGATCTTTTCATGGTTTTCAATGGTCTGCTGTCGAATGCTGTAGTGGTATTTGCTATCATGATTCCAATTCAATCCAATTTATTTTGTATTTTTACACGTGAATTTCTAGGGTTCAGGGATTAGATTTCCATCGATTGTTTACTCTGTTCACGGATCTTTTCATGGTTTTCACTGGTCTGCTGTTGAATGCTGTAGTGGTATTTGCTATCACGATTCCCTTTCAATTGCATCTTTTTTGTCTCTAGAGACCTTTTGTTGTATTTCCCTGTCGGTCGCACACTCTATCCGTCAGTCGCTCAGCCCTTTGATTTTTTTCATGGTTTCCCCTGGTCTGCAGGCGAATGCCTGAGTGGGTTCTCATCTATCACGATTTTTTTCATTTGCAACTTTATGCTTCTAGAGTAATCTGATGGTTTCCCTCGTTCGATTGTCGTTGGTTGTTTACTCTGACATATTTTTCATGGTTTTGCCTGGTCTGTAGGCGAATGTCTGGGTGGTTTCTCATCTAGCACGATTTTATTGCATTTTTATTTGATTTACATCTTAACCTATATGCTTCTAAGGTCTTTTGTTTGATTCCTGTTGGTTGATCACTCTGACATCATATTTTTTAGGGTTTTCCCCGGTCTGCAGGCGAATGCTGGAGTGGTTTCTCATCGTCACCGATTTCCTTTCATTCTATATAATTTGTATCTTTCACGTGTGCTTTTAGAGTTCCTGGTTCGAGTTCCGTTGGACGTTCATTCTGACATATTTTTTCATGGTTTTCCATGGTCTGCAGGCTAATGTCTGGGTGGTTTCTCATCTATCACGATTTTCTTTCTTTTGCATCTAGGTTTCGTTGCGCGAAGGGAATGTTAGCCTCCTGCTCGGTCGACGGATCGTTCATCACCTTCACCTGTCAAGCTCTCCGAATCTGTACGATTATAGCCGAACAATACATAACATCTTCACAATACTTTACACTTTCTCTCTAAGCATACGAAGGAGACGCTCGAACATCAGTGTAACACGAATTGAAATATATAAGAGCTTACACGCTTCATCACCGTTTTTAGTATTAATAATCAGGATATAATTGATTAAAAAAGGTTCGTGCTTTCTCTATAAATAGAGCGAACTTAAGTATTGAAATGCATTCTGTTGATCATCTCTGAGGTGTTAACATCGCTGTTCTCTCAGAAAATAATCTAAAGTGTTATCAATGTGAAGAAGAGTACATTTCCTTGAAGAAGGGTTAATACGTTATATAATTGATGCATAAAGGTTCGTGCTTCCTCTATAAATAGAGCATCCTCTAGCATTGAAATTCATTCTGTTGATCATCTCTGAGGTGTTAACATCGCTGTTCTCTCAGAAAATAATCAGCTTTCTAAGTGATATCAAGGTGAAGAGACGGACATTTCCTTGAAGAAAGGTAAATACCTTATTATATCAAGAAGAAAAATGAATAAGTCCTCGTATAAGGATATCATTCCTAGTGTCTCGGGATATTCTTGTGGTAAATGCTGTAAGAAGTTCCTCCGTGGATATGATAAAAGACGACATGAGCTACGTTGTAAAAAGCTCTTCAAGTGTAAATATTGTAATGTAGCCTTCAAAGACTGTTATAAGGGTCGTCGACACGAAGATGCGTGTGAAATAAACAGACCTGAGAAGAAACGTAGATTAGAACCGTCAAAGCAAGAGTTGTTATCTACGATGGAGGAGTGTGACATGAAAGAATATGAAACTTCATTCCATGGACGTTTGAAATCGTATTTTATACGATGTGAATCGACTAAGGACCTGAATATATACCTGCATGAAGCAAAACAGCGGATAATCCAGGCTGTGCATAAAGAACTTGGTATTCACAAGAGTTTGAAAATTAATCTGTTAGCTGAGTGTAGATTTGTTAACAGAATCGGAGAAACCTGTGACAAGACATTTAAAACCAGAAATCAAGCTGTTTTCCTAGAAACGGATCTAAACTCTATGCTGGAAACCAAAATGAAGAAATTGGTTACTGAAATGGAGGAATCACAACTAAAGGGTAGCAACTGGGCTCTGCTTGCTGTGGAAGGGGTGCGCCTTGGTATTAACAAGTACAATCCGCTACGAGGAAGTAGCTACATACCCCTACCGCCATCTGTTGAAGCAAGAAAAGCCTGCATTAACATCCAGAATTTAACTGATGAGCTATGCTTTATGTACTCTATATTAGCCAAATTTGTCAGCGTCAAGCCTCAACGGGTGAGCAAATATAAGAAACTTCAAGATAAGTACGACTTCAGCTGTGTTTCCTATCCTACTCCGCTTTCTCAAATACCTAAATTTGAGAAGCTTAATAGGATGTCCATCAACGTTTTCGGCCTGGATGAGAAGCATGAAGTGTATCCGATAAAGGTTGCTGACACTGAACTACCTGACCACTGTGACCTCCTGCTATTGAGTGACAGTAGTGGAAAACATCACTATGTATATATCAAGAATTTTGAGAAGCTCGTTCGATGTCAAAAAACTAAGCATGGTAGAGTGATATATACCTGTAAGCGGTGCTTTACACATTTTGACAATCGATATGGACGAAGTGGCCTGGAAAAACTGGAAGAACATGCAGCCACCTGTAATCAGCATGGTGTTGCAAGGGTAGTTATGCCTACAAAGGAGAAATCAATTGTACAGTTTAAAAATGTGGAGAGGATGCTGAAAGTACCTTATGTCATCTATGCAGATTTTGAGAGTATTCTCACTCCATGTCACACGTGTATTCCCAGTCCTGAAACTTCCTATACAACCCCTTATCAAGAGCACACAGCAATGAGCTTCTGTGTTTACGTTAAACCATCAACCAACGTTGAACATCTGGAAACTGGTCTTCCTAAGCATCCCTATGTATATCGTGGTGTTGATGCTGCTCAGAAGTTTATGGATTATCTGTCATTCCTTGCAAAGGAGATTAATAATATATACAAATCTGTCATGCACCTGAAACTTACAGATCAACAGCAGATGGATTTTAACGCCTCTACAGTATGCTACTTGTGTGGAAAAACCTTTACTGAAGAGAACTATAACGTACGCGACCATGATCACATCAGTGGTGAATATCGGGGGAGTCTGCATAATGAATGTAATTTAGCCTGCAAAACACCTAAATATATCCCTGTCTTCATGCACAACCTCAGCGGATATTACTCACACTTCATTGTTAAGGAGCAGGGATGTACATGTGAGCGGGTGGAAGTAATTCCTAGCTCTGAACAAAGCTATATATCATTCTCCAAGTATGTCGGAGATATAAAGCTCCGGTTTGTGGATAGTTTTCGGTTCCTGAGTACAAGCTTGGATAAGCTGGTAAAAAATCTAACATCATACCCTGAAACATTGAAGTACTTCGGAGAAGACAAGTTGAAGTTGACCCGTAACGGTGTATTTCCCTATGATTACATCACTTCATGGGACGTCTTGAACGAAACCTGCTTACCTCCTAAGGACTCCTTCTACAATAAATTAAATGAAGAGGAAATAAGTGATGTTGACTACGATCATACTAAAAATGTATCGGAGCTGTTTAATGTCAGAAACCTGGGCGAGTACAGCGAGCTCTACTTAATCTCTGATGTGCTTCTCCTAGCTGATGTCTTTGAGACATTTAGGGAGCAAACACTCAAAACACACAAAGTCGATCTGCACATTATTTCACCTCTCCAGGACTTACATGGGATGCCATGTTACTGTACACTGGAATTCAACTGGAATTGTTACAGGATTATGATCAATTACTCATGGTGGAATCTGGCATAAGAGGAGGTTTATGCCAAGTTTTCCACCGCTATGTAGAGGCTAATAACACCTACATGGAGAAGTATGATCCGTCGAGACCAACCCAATTTATTACCTATGAGGACGCCAACAACCAATATGGGTGGGCAATGAGTCACGCTCTCCCTTATTATGGATTTGAGTGGGTGTCACCTGAAAAAAGTGACTTAGAAAGACTACAAGAAGATGATCCTTACGGCTACATATTAGAAGTCGACATCGAGTATCCTGCAGAACTTCAGGATCTACACAACGATCTACCTTTCCTGCCTGAGTGTATGACGCCTAAGGACTCTCCTACAAAGAAACTGATACCTCATCTAGGACCTCGAAATAAGTATGTACTACATTACATGGCGTTGAAGCAAGCTCTTGATCATGGACTACGGTTAACAAAAATCCATCGTGTGCTACAATTCCAACAGTCTCGATGGTTAAAACCGTATGTGGAATTTAACAACAGACTACGACAACAAGCTGCAAATGATTTTGAGAAGGATCTCTACAAATTGTTCAACAATGCTATGTTCGGAAAAACTATGGAGAACCTGCGTAATCGTATGGATATACGGCTGGTGACAAATGAGAAGACTCTGGAAAAGTTAATTGCAAAGCGAACGTTTATCGACAGGACTATATATGCTTCTAATCTAGCTGCTGTACATATGGCCTCCCGACAGATCGTGTTCAACAAGCCTATATACATCGGTATGAGTGTGTTGGATATCTCCAAAACATTAATGTACCGGTATCACTATGATGTGTTGCTACCGTATTATGGAGCTGAAAACCTGAAGCTTATGTATATGGACACTGATTCGTTCATTCATCGTGTTACAACTGAAGATGTGTACCAGGATAAGCTACGTTTTCTTGAGCACCTAGATACTGCTGATTTATTTACAAGCCATATATGCTATTCACCTCTAAACAAGAAGGTACTTGGGAAATTTAAAGATGAGGCTAATGGTAAAATCATTCAACGCTTTGTAGGGCTACGACCTAAAATGTATGCCCTAGATATCGACGGTTCAATGATAAAAAAGATTAAAGGTATAAAACGTAGTGCTATTAAGCAGTACGTCACGTTCGAGAGCTATACTGACTGCCTTAAAACCAGAGAAATTATCAGAACGCCCATGAATCTGATCCTGTCGCGACAGCATGCTCTTGCCACAGTACAAGTGAATAAAATTACATTGACACCATACGACGATAAAAGAATTATTGCTGAGGACGGAATAACGACATACGCCTATGGACATTACAGCATTACAAGTAGTGCATAAGAGAATGTAAGACGAATATGAAGATTTTCTCGTGAGTCTACAATCTTAAAAAAATGAAGGTTATCCGAGTGCTGTATATGCAGCTAGCTGACGACCGATGAAGAAAGAAGAAGATGGAAGGGAAGGTGGTAACCCTGCCATTAGGAGCAATCCTAGTGCTAGTCTCAAGCCTAGATAAAAAGGGGAGAGACGCCTACAACGAACTAAAATAAAGGTATGTTGACGTAAACTTTTCAATTAAAACTCTCGAATAATAAAATCTGAATAAAACATTGCCATTTCACTAAAAGAAAGGTGAGGTTATCCTTGGTTAGCCAGATTAGGTTAGTCGATGACCGAGTAGAATAGATGAGAGGAACGTTTAGGATTGGTCGGGTTAATCTAGGCTAGGCTCTCGTACTTATTGTCTAAGTTATGAAGGATGAATTAGTTTAGATTGATTTAGCAATGGGTTGGTTACGTGTTGTTCTTACGTTTTGTTACGTGGTTACATGGTTGGTACGTCTTGTTACGTCGTGTGATGTTTCTGGTTACGAGATGTCACGTGATGTTATGAGGATACGTGCTAATGTTACTTAGTGTGACGTCTTGTCATGCCGTTATGTTACGTCTTGTTACGTGGTTACGTTTGTTGGTTACGTCTTGTTACGTGATTATGTTAGGAATGTATAGTCAATGAGAAGATGCAGAACATACAAGGTGGGCATAGGATAGGACGTATACTTCACTGTAAACCGATATACAGTTTGTCCCTCTCCGTTTCGCGCCCTAGTTTAACATATATAAAGGTTGTAAGGTTTAGAAAAAGTATATATAAGTGTTGTAACGTTGGATGAGAAAAGTTTTATAATCGAATTACTCTCTATATTACCGTATAAACCTACATTCCTCCTCCTTCAACCACTGTCTATCCTTGTATCTCTCCCGTTTTCCATATTTCTCCCATATAAACGTATACTCTGCTTCTCAACCCATGTCTAGACTAGTGCCTCTCCTCGTATTCCCTAGCGCTCTCATATAAATGTATTTTCCTCCTTGAAGACTCTCTCAACCTAGCACCTACCTTCGTTTTCCCTATCTTTTCCCATATAAACGCATACTCTGTCATTCAGACCTTCCTGTCTAGCCTAAAACTTCTCCTCATATTCCCCCCACCTCTCTCATATAAGACGCATTCCCTACTTCAACCCTGTCTAGCCTAGCATCGACCCTCGTATTCCCTATCTCTCGCATATAAACGCCTACTCTATCATTCAAAACTCCTAGCCTAATACCTCTCCTCGGTTCACTATCTCGCTCATATAAAACGCCATATTCTACCCTTCAAGTCCTGTTTAGTATAACATCTTTCCTTGTATTCCCTATCTCTCTCGTATAAAGCGTATCCCTCCCTCCTTTAGCATCTGACTAGCCCAGCATCAGCCCTGGTATTCCCTATCTCCTCCCTATAAACGCATTTTCCTCCTTGAACTGTCGCATCTACCCTCGTTTTCCCTATCCTTTCCCATATAAACGCAAAAGTGGCCCAGCTTCTATCTATCATACCGCCTGTCCCCGTTTTCCACATATTCTTCATATAAACGTATACCGTACTCCTTAACCTCTGTCTGCACTAGCACCTCCCCTCGTATGCCCTATCTCTGCCGTATAAAGCATATCTCTCCCTCCTTCAGTCCCTGCTCTACCTCAGAACTCTCCTCGTTTTCCCTATCTCTCCCATATAAACGCATTTTTTCCTCCTTGAAGGTTCTCTCAACCTAGCATATACCCGCGTTTTCCTCGTCTCTTCATATAAAAAGTCATACTCTACCCTTCAAACCCTGAATAGTCTAGTACCTCTCCACGTATCCCCTATCTCTCCTGTAAATATGTTCATATTCCCCCTGCTTCAGCATCTGTCTATCGCAGCCTCTGTTCACGTTTTCCCTATCTTTCCCATATAAATGCATATTCCACATCTCAACCCATATCTAGTCCAACACTTCCCCTCGTATTCCACGTATCTCTCATATAAAGCACATCCTCATTCCTTCAACCTCTATCTAGCCTAGCATCGATCCTCGTAGTCCCTATCTTCCCCATATAAACGCATTTTCCACCGCATATACCATCGTTTTCCCTATCCTTTCCCATATAAACGCAAAAGTGGGCCAGGTCTGTCCTACCTACCCTACTTATGAACCAACATTAATGAAGTCAACTTACGGTATAAGGTACATGCAGAGGCAAATTTAATACCTAACAAGCGCGGGAACTTTAAATTTCGCAAGAATGGGTGCAGGGTAAATTAAATCTGTAACTAAAATGATAAGAAAGCTCAAAAACACAGTTTTACGAGAAAAAAATTACGAGTATAAAGTAAATCGAACATAGCTGTAGCAGGAGTAACAGAAATGAGCAAAAAGCAACACTTAGAACATAGGGTTGTAAATGCGCAACAAGAAACCGCTGCTCATGTTTTTAGAACAGCTTACTTAATCAGAGACCTTACAGTTGACGTAAGTAATTTTTTCAGCCCCACGTTTAGGCGCAATATGACACAGCCACGCTCCGTCCTCCAAAAAAAAAAAAAAAACAAAAACGAAGCAATACCTTTGCCTCACGGTTGCTGCTTGTCTCCTTCCAGTTGGTTCTTCTTTTGCCACGGCTGCTCCAGCATGAAATCTTAACCTCAGGGTATGCGTGGGTGTGTACAGAGAAACACACAAACGCTGTCTTGGAACACCTTTATTCACTATTTAAAATAATACTGCGGTTTGCCGATCACTATTAAATGCATACGAAGTTACTTTGTCTTTACCAATACCGAAGAATACTAACTACGGCTAAGCGTTCTACCCTCTAGCATGTTCGCCTCCAATCTGCTCCACACGACGAGAAAGTCGTCCTACACTCCCCAGGCACTCAGGCAGACTGCTCTACCCACGCTGATACAAGGAAAACCAACGCCTAAACTTCCCCTCTCTCCCCTCAAACGCTTTCATCAAACTTGGCGTCATGATACTTAGAGTGGCCTTCAACAGGCTAAGTGAAGCTGTACTCGGCTGTTTACCAGGAAAAACTTGCTTCAATAGTATTTACCCTTTCTACCTGAGGCTGGTCCCTAATTAACAAAACTGTGCCTGTCTTGTCTTTCTGTCGCTTTTACAGTCAACAATTTTCACAATGCTTCTCCTGTTTATATATACACTGATTTTAAGTATTTTATTACTTATTTTATATCACTATCCTTCTCAGACTATTATGATAATGATTGCCTTTATAATTCCGGCTTCACAGTGGTATGTCAATTGATAAAATATCTCCAAACTCCTAACGTTCTCAATAAGGTAAGTGTCCTTCACCCCCACCTTACAGTGGTATGTCAATTGATAAAATATCTCCTAACGTGCTCAATAAGGTAAGTGTCCTTCACCCCCACCTTACAGTGGTATGTCAATTGATAAAATATCTCCTAACGTGCTCAATAAGGTAAGTGTCCTTCACCCCCACCTTACAGTGGTATGTCAATTGATAAAATATCTCCTAACGTGCTCAATAAGGTAAGAATCCTTCACTAACATATCTCGTATTGCTAAAACTATGCTTAAAAGGATCTCGAAATACATTGTAGAAAACAAACGGAAAATGTTATAATAGTTGAATCTACCACAGTAAGCAAAAGGCAGATTGCGTTAAAAACTTTCTACCCAACAAACTGATAAGTGTCAAACTACTTTTCATATCTGATTGAACTCGAGAGTGTAACAGCCTCCTGTATTACTACTGCCTTTTTTTAAAACAACTATATACACGTTGTTTCACGTGACAGTGTTGCAAGGGATGAAACTTAAAAAATTATTTCCCGTCATCATAATCTGGCATTGTTGTAACCTTCATGCCAAACAGGATAATTGCAGAAATTGTCTTATTGCTTGTAGGTACATACAACAGGATTAGTAGGGGAATACAGTAAGCTTTAAGCGTTAGTCAAATCTTTCAAGAGCAGGTTCGTATGTCAATGTATGGCGGATGTTGCTAGTCACACTACCTTAAGCGTGAATTCTCCTCTGGTCATCTGTACGTCCTGGATTCAATTTCTGCCAGCTACTCGTCCTCTCGTTCTCAGAGATGCTACAAGTAAACCTAGCCCTATCTCATGCGTGTGAGTGAAGGCAAATCGTGACCACGTTCTAGCTTTAACCTGGAATTTATTTCAGAAATAGCAAATGAACACTGTCAGGCGGCTAGCATTAATTATTCTCTTATTTACGTATATAAACGTTTTTCTATACCCCCTATCTTAAGTTTGGGGAAAGTTATCTCTCGCTATTATCACAGGCTAAAGTTATCACACGCATTCTTGTTCCACCCTGTAACAGATGCGGCGTCTCTTCACACCATCGACATCAAGTAATTCCTGTCTTTTATACCACAATACTATGACGCTAGCATTCGCGCCAATATTTGAAACGTATATTTTGATTGGCAACTGCTTAACGTAGTATGAGAGTTAAATTGTCCACATTTTAGGAGTCAGACTTCACTTGCCTCTTTGTGCATTTCCCCCTATCTCCATCTCTTTCACACGGTGACTTTCTCTCTCATGCGGTCTATCATTTTACCCAAATCCCTGTTCTTCGATTGTCGCTTCTAAGAATTTAATTCTATCTCCATCTCTATCTATCCGCGGTCCTCTCTATCCTTGCTGCTACTTTCCAACTACATATGTTATCAAGTTCACTTACTAATTGTATCTACCTAAATTGCTAGCTCATCTTGCCCTCGTCAACGGTTTTTACAATATTATCTAAATAAAATTGCTATATCTTACAATGCCTTCTATTTACAATCCTGATTATTTACCTATCTATACGTCTTTGGTTATGGGTAGAGGTTCTTCGCTTACAAATGACTTTGAAATTCCTTTCTCTTTGCATGGCAGAGGGAGGGAGGGAGGGAGGGAGGGAGAGAGAGAGATAGAGAGATAACGGACAGCGATTTTTCCTCTTGAGAAAAGTAGAAGTATTTGAAATTTCAAAGTAATATGAAACAAATCTCATATGTTTAATGCCGCAATAAAATATTTGTCATAAATTGTGAACTTACCGAGATGGACAAAATCTACTATATAAAAAGTTACATCACTTACGGTCCAGCAGTTATGCAAAACTCATTCAGATTGAAGAGATCTTTAGATGCTATCAACAAAACAATTCTGATATACATACATTTAATTCGTTATAGAAATATCTCAAATGCATGGAATTTTAATCAAAATAATTAGCCATTATTGAGAATACAAAACTAACGAACACATTTCCTCTAAAGGGAAGTTTGAGGTGAGCGCATTTTCTTGAAAATCTTCGTGTCTCATCCCTGGAGGATGCTCAACGTAAACACCAATTTGGTATTAAACCGAATTAGTTATGCTATTCATAGCACGGACCGTTTTCTAAGGGTGATGTTTTTTTATTTAGGGAGTCTCAAAATAGGTATTTCTGGTGAAATTCCGGTATCGAATTTTTGTGTGGAACACAACACTTCTCTTACTTACTCCAAGTACGTAGTAGAGAAAGTAAACATTGTGAACTCAAGCAGCCTTGATATATCATAATGAATAAATTTCCAACCATATTCTGCGTGGTTTCACAAAGCCAAAATACTCCACCAAAACAACCTATCCAACTTCGCTTGGATTCAACTGGTCTCGCTGAAGAGCTGATTAGTTTACTTCTGGCTGAATACCCGGCCAAAAGGCGGCTCTCAACCACTGCCAGCACAACTTTAGATCTTATCGAGTAAGAGCTGCGTACATAATATATTACTTAACTGTAGCCAACTTTATACCAAATAGATGAATGGATGCAGAAGGTATATAATGCCTCCAATTATACCATATTAACCAACACGTATGCGCTATAGTGTCTAAAGTATTCAGCATACTAAAATTTGTCTAACTTTCCAGATAATATGAATTATTTAGTTTGTATTCCATTCCTTAAAAAAAAAACTTATTTTGAACGCAACCTTCTTTAAAGGATATTGGAATTATATAGCTGGGAAAAGGAAAGTGACCACACTAAATTGTTTTGTTTATATCTATTTGTTTTCTGCACAAGGAGGCTGTAATTTATCAACAAAAAGATAATTTCATTGTACCTGTCTAATGAGTTTTATTTCACACAGTATTAAATTAAGGGCTTTTGTTTACCTTCTTCTAAAGTGCCGCTTGGTGGCCTCTTTACACTGCTATATCGGATAAAGAGGCTATTATGGAACTGTAGATTTACACAACATAGTGACATGACTGCCTGCTTGTTCGAGTAGTCAGCGAGCTGATTTTTTGTCCGGAGATCCCGGGTTTGATTCCCGAAAGGAAGGTGGGGATCCTTCTTTAATTAGGATTATTCCCTACCCTCCATAAGGTCTGAAAGTGTGGATATGAGAGAGAATATGCATGAGAAAAGATAAAAACGACGAAATCCTTCAGTTACCTAACTTAAAATTTTAAAGAGTATAAACATCATCAAATGTTCAAAGCCCCCAGTGCGGCTATAGTAGTTAAGTGTGCTACAGATGTGAATTCAAAAAAAGAAAAAGAATCATAGTGACGTGTGTTTACGAGCACGGAAAACTAAAATATTAGCAGAAATAAACGCTTGATAAGTTTTCGAGTCAGACAGCTAATAAAATGTAGATACTGTCATGAATGCATTTTCACAGAAAAACTTCTTATTCTTCACCTCACGCCCAGAAGAGTCTTTGGGATAGCCTATGACTACATAGTTTTCCTTAGATATGGGGGAATAAAGGTCTTTTGTAACTTTGTATTTTGCCCAATACCTGAGAAATTGTCATAATTTTGCCATGACATTTACAATTACAACATAACCTATTTTATAGTGGTCGATAAATGGTAGACGTTTACATCATTTTCAATGTCTACCTTACACAAAGAGAGGCAGAAGTCAATAAAATAGTAGTAAGGAAGCCAATGTGAAGGAAATTTTCTCATATATTAACAGGGTTCAGGTGCAATTGGTCACAAGTACATAACAGGAAATGAAACTTTAAGACCACTACTATATCCATCCTATTTGCCTACGCAAAACAGGAAATAGGTTTTAAATCCTAGTAAACTTAATAAAATAAATAATTTATAAATGAATAAAATAATAAATACGCTTAACGCTATTAAAGAAAACATAGTTTTTAATTAATGTTAACTGAATGAATTTACCTTCTAGAAAGTTTATATTATCCCAAAATTATAATACGAACAATGTGGCAGGGATAATAATTTTTCAAACAAAATATATGACAGACTAAGACATTTATAATCTACATTCCTGTAATCTACCTTCCAAAATTCCAGTGACGTATCCGTATGCCACTCTTAGGCACACTAAGCAATGGCTTAGTGTAAAAAATTTCGTGAAGTAATAATAAATAAATCTTGGATCTCCTTACATTTGAGAAAATGTTGACTCAGTACAATATTCCCTCAAGTTATGCCAATTTTATAGAATACATAGTATGCTACTAGTCACTTCTTTGTTTCTTCCTTTTGGTACCATTTTTACTACTTTCTCTACCAGGTATATAGAGAAGGTATTGCATTCCGCTCAAAAATTTGATACCAAGATTTCACCGGAAGTAGATGTTTTGAGGCCCCTTGAATAAAAAAAAGCATTCTTAGAAAAAAGTCCGTATGAGTGTTTTTGTGAACAGAAAAACTCAAAAATGAAAAGTCAAATAAATACCAAGCATTGTAGTTAGATCCAGTACCTTAAAAAAAGTCGACATGAAGATTTTCAACAAAATCCTCCTACCCAAACTACCCTACACATGGAACATTTTTCAAAATGTTTTGTTTTCCTAAAAATGGCTGCATTGATTTTGATTAAAATATTATTTAAATTATTTTGATGACTACTATTTTGATTATTAGAGATATTCTCATGACAAATATATTTTGAATTTTCTGGGAATTGCCTGCGAAGTCCTCTTTATTCGGAAGGAATGTTGCATAGTCTTGTACAACTATCAAACCTTAAGTGATAGATAATTTATTTCAAAAACTTTTTTGTAACACAGCGTTATTCCGACCTATTGTTAATTGCACGATTTGTTCAATACTTTTACCATTCTTTTTAAGTTCCGTTGATTTTCAGTTGCTTCTCACGGCTGCATGGAAGCAATATGGAATTTTAAGGCCAGTTTATACCGTCCAGTTCTTAGACAAATGGCTGTTATTCTTGTATTTTAGCAAAATATGTAGGCAGCAATTTCTGCAAAGGTTTATTTCCATTAAAATGAAGAAAAATAAACTTTCGTAAGCATAATTTGTATACTTACTAATAAACGACAGAGGATAGAGAAAACCATGTGAATGTAACACACCAAATGTTTTTTTCTGGTGAATTCTTTGGAACACTTTACTTCACTATGTTCTGTTTGACATCACTCTGAAGATTTGATTAATTGCTCTTATATTCTGTTATTTTATATTCGGCTTTATATTCTTACTACAGATCTCCATCTTTTGCTTCGTTTTGCACTCCATCAATTTCGAATTTACTTGCCCTTCTATTCGTTCATTTGCCATAGGGTGTGTTGTTGCCACCAGACTTGACACCCGCTCTCACCTTTTGTGTATTAACACTTGTCGGAAAGGAGTGCAACTACTAAGTAACTTTATAACATCTGATTGCTTGCAAAATTGCTTCACAGGTATTTTACACAAAGCAGTGTTGACAGAATTTATTATAAGAAACCAAATATTAACAAACTCAAACGCATGTATATAACATACGCCAGCAACTTCAAAAATGCCTTTAGAGCTCTAGGAAGATTGAGACAGTAACTATGGTTATATATGCCATATATATAATAATGTGAATTCTAATGTGAAATTGTATTAATAAGAAAAATACTTGTTGTATAAATAGGAGTTAAGTCATAAGTTTTATGTATGTGCAAGTGTAGCTGGAGCTGTGGAATTCTTGTTAAAAGCCAACAAACATATCTTTGTGTTAAAATTAGGGCCCAGGCAAAAAGGACTTTACGGGAAGGTCATAAAAGCCAGACCTTGAGCCTTTGTGAAACAGAAAAAGGCGACAAGCGAAAATAACATATGTTTGTAGAGAGGCCACATGCTTGCAAACGTAGAACAATAGCCGGCTAAGTCTTCTGGAAGGTTCCAAGCTGAACGAAGACAGACAATGAAATTTTAAGGAAGAGTATGTTTAAAATCTTCAAGGGAAGAAAGGTTAGTTCTAACGTCTCCATCAGCCAGAGCGGTTGAGTATAAAGTGCTGCGATGTGAATAAGATACATGTAAGCTCTCAGAAGCAGGCGATATTATTTACTTCTTATAATGTAGTAGGAACGGTGAAACGTTATCGATTTAAAGGTCTATAGGAACGTGTGATAAATATTACAATTATTTCTAGAGCACGTATAAAATACTGGATTGCTCAGCGACCGCAAGTTTGGCTTACGAACAGGGTAGGGCTCGACCGTTCTACAGCTCCAACTAACTTAAGAACTGTGTAGATTATTACTAAGACATTCAATGCGTGTGCCATTAAAGCATAGTGTTCTTCAATAACTTAATCTATTGTTACAGTTGTTACTTTTTACCTTCCTTCCCGTATCACACCCTGCTAAGTTATACAAGCTTTACCAGAAACCCAAATAACAGCAGCCGTGGCAAGAAATAAAGATAAACTTTAAGAGTAACAACTAAAACACAAGATAATTATCAGTATCACCAGAGTTCATATATTAAATCATATATTAATATATCGGACATACTGCGAGTTATGCTCGCCCTCCACGAGTATACCGCAAGTTTGGCGCCCAACGTGGGGCTAAAGTAGCAAGTTTGACGCCGAATGTTGAAGGCTAAAGTAGAAAGTTTGGAGCCCGAATGTTGGGGCTAATGTAGCAAGTTTGGAGGCCAACATCGTATGACTTGTAAAAAAAATAAAAGCTACGCGAACGCAGGGAAGGAACAACGACGATCCATCGAAGAACCCAGCAGAGAAAGACATCGAAGAGCCCAGCAGAGAAACACATCGCAGAGCCCAGCAGAGAAACCCAACGAAGAGCCCAGCAGAGAAACCATCAAGGTGCAAAGTAAAAAAAAGAAGAACCTACGGGTACAAGAAAATCTTCAGGCTGCCAACAGGATATCAAACAACGCAGAACGTCAAGAAACAACCAACACATCCACAGCATCTAAGGTCTACAAGAACTTTATTCATGAGAAAGGGGCACGAACTGCGAACAGCAAGACCACACCTCAGCTTTACGTTTGGTCACCGTAAGATTACAGTAAAAAGGTCAGACAAAAACTTTATACACTAATGCTGATAAAATTTCTTTGTAAATGTGTATTGTGCATGTTATAATTTAATGCGAGTGTAAATGATACTTAGAAGTGGTAAGATTAGTAGGAGAAACTCAAGTAGTAATATCCAATTAAATAGACACACTACAGAAATGGAAGGGGAAAATTCAAATGAAAGCATTTTAATTTCGTTGGATAGAGATATATCCGATGTAACTAATTTTAATGATAACATTCCAAATAGAGTAACAGAAACAGATAATATGCAAGTTCAACAGTGTGTAAGGGCAGAAATACCGTTAAGTACAGAACAGGGTCACGCAACAGAAACGAGAATGAACAACAAACATACAGGCTTACATGATAATGCAGTCCCTCAGAAAGACAATACAACTCAAAGGGAAATACCCGAGTTAGGTAGTAACGATCAGCTTAATCTGATGACAATTCTTAGGGCTATATCAGACCTTAAAACTGACATGGACAATAAATTAGATCAAAATATCAAGGAAATTGAGAGAAAATTTGAGATACTGGGGCAAAGTAATATAGCACTAGATAAAAAGCTAGATCAGCAAAGCCAAGAAATAGGTAGACAGATTGCAAATAACTTAAAGGAAAACAGGTCTGAAATTAAGAGAATAGAAAGGAAATTAAACGATACTAGTAGAGCCATGCATGCTGAAATGGAAGAACAGATTAATAACCAGTGTAAAAGGCTTGAAGGTAAAATTGCTAGTCAGATTAGCATAAATAGTCAAGAAATGAGTACTAAGTTGGATAGTCAGACAACTGAACTAAGGGAAATTATAGACCATACAAATGCAGACTTAGTGCAAATTCAAATAGACATAAGGGGGGAAATTACAGAAATTCAAAGGGAAGGTAAAATAATGCAGGAAAAGTTTGAATCTGTAATGCAGGATAGCAATAAGAAATTTGAGAAACTAGAATATAGCTTGAATTCAATCATGAATAATAGAACTAGGGTAGACAATAGTACAATTACTGATGATGTAAACCATGTAAAATGCATGAAAATAATGTAACTGAAAGGGGTACAATATCCTCTGGTTTCAGTAGTTCACGAGGTGCTTCAGCTTCTCCTATAGCAGCTGCACTATCTCGTAGCCAACATGCAAATGTAGAATCCAATACTAATGTAGCTAATAACTTAGCAGGATATCACATGGTACTTAACGAATTACCTTTACCTAAATTCAGTGCTACCACCAGTCCGGTCCAATTCATTAATGAAGCAACTGAATACTTTCAATTGAAAAGCGTTCCGGAATCACTTAAGATGATCGTGGTCAGAAAATGCCTTGACAACAAAACTTTGCAATGGCTAAATATGATGGCTGTCGGTGACTTAAATTTTGAAACTTTCAGAGTACTACGCGAGAAAACTAGAACAAGAAAAAGAAAATATGATAATAAGAAAAGAAGGCTTATAATAAGAATATTGGGAAATAAAGTTAGAAAGAAAAGGTACGGATCGTAGGAGTGGATAGCCTTGTAAATAATTGTAAATGTAAGGAGTAAGAGTATAAAATAGGTATGTTTGAGACCTGTAAAAATAGGTAAAATATATATGTGTATGTATATAAAATAATATAGTGGATTAGCCTCAAGGTACTTGAATTATATATAAGTGTAATAATCAACAGAAAACTTAAATAATAAGATCTCATAAAGCTTTAGTTGCCGTAGACTGTATGTAAATATGCTAATGTAAATGGATAGAAGTAAGAATTAACTCATAAAATAATTAGTCCATAGTTCAAACACTGGAACAACCTAAATGCATAGCAAGCAAATGTCAATTGTTTTTCAGCTGTATGTATAACCAATTTCTATGTGTTTCTTTTTATATATATATATATCTGATTACATCCTGATATACATAAATGAATGTGTCTGGATTATATATTATTCAACATGTTTTGTTCAATTAAGCTAATACGTGTCAATGTCCATTGCAATTGTTTAGACTAAAAGAATAGTGAAAGAACGTGTTTTGCACGCAGCAGCGGAGTTTGAAAACATAACCCTAGCAAAGCAACTGTAATGACTTAGCCGAAAACACAATACAAAGTGCAGTGAAGTGTGTGTTGTTATTGTATAGTATGGTCAGGTAGACGACCCATAATAAATGTCTGTAACAGAGTGAGCAAATTCTCACAGAGGCATATGGGATGTGCCAAGAACACTAGACACCTATGGCATGACCAATATATTCATGAGACATTAAACAATATTAAAAATTTACACGTACACATAAATTTTAAATATGTTTAAAGGGGGCATATTTGAGACAGTAACTATGGTTATATATGCCATACATATAATAATGTGAATTATAATGTGAAATTGTATTAATAAGAAAAATTCTTGTTGTATAAATAGGAGTTAAGTCATAAGTTTTATGTATGTGCAAGTGTAGCTGGAGCTGTGGAATTCTTGTAAAAAGCCGACAAACATATCTTTGTGTTAAAATTAGGGCCAGGCAAAAAGGACTTTACGGGAAGGTCATAAAAGCCAGACCTTGAACCTTTGTGAAACAGAAAAAGGCGACAAGCGAAAATAACATATGTTTGTAGAGAGGCCACATGCTTGCAAACGTAGAACAATAGCCGGCTAAGTCTTCTGGAAGGTTCCAAGCTGAACGAAGACAGACAATGAAATTTTAAGGAAGAGTATGTTTAAAATCTTCAAGGGAAGAAAGGTTAGTTCTAACGTCTCCATCAGCCAGAGCGGTTGAGTATAAAGTGCTGCGATGTGAATAAGATACATGTAAGCTCTCAGAAGCAGGCGATATTATTTACTTCTTATAATGTAGTAGGAACGGTGAAACGTTATCGATTTAAAAGTCCATAGGAACGTGTGATAAATGTTACAATTATTTCTAGAGCACGTATAAAATACTTGATTGCTCAGCGACCGCAAGTTTGGCATACGAACAGGGTAGGGCTCGACCGTTCTACAGCTCCAACTAACTTAAGAACTGTGCAGATTATTACTAAGACATTCAATGCGTGTGCCATTAAAGCATAGTGTTCTTCAATAACTTAATCTATTGTTACAGTTGTTACTTTTTACCTTCCTTCCCGTATCACACCCTGCTAAGTTATACAAGCTTTACCAGAAACCCAAATAACAGCAGCCGTGGCAAGAAATAAAGATAAACTTTAAGAGTAACAACTAAAACACAAGATAATTATCAGTATCACCAGAGTTCATATATTAAATCATATATTAATATATCGGACATACTGCGAGTTATGCTCGCCCTCCACGAGTATACCGCAAGATAAAGTAATGGTGGCCATTATATCGCAATATTTGCGCTCAACTCTGCACTTCAAATGTGTGAATGACAGACGTCTGAAAAGGGAAACCTAATTCCAATTGCTGAAATTTTCAATTAATACACACCTAAAATAATCCCACATGGGTTAGCATAACCGCAGTTTTACTTACTGTTACTATATGACGTTAACAGTGGTGTTGAGCAAGAGTTCCACTCTCAAGTCATTCCAATTATGACTAGCATATGATACAGCGAACCACCGGCTTTCATCCTGAGGATTAAAAGAGTGGAGAGGAAGCACAAGTCAGTGCTGACACCACGGCACAGCTGCTCAAACAAGAGATAGTAAAACAGCTGGCACAGTATACCTACTAAATGTCCCATTAAATTTTGAATTGGGATAACAAGTATATCACTATCTGTTGAAGATATAATGATAGTGCTCAAATTAAAGATAGTAAAACAACCAGCACAACATACACGTACTAACTGCTAAATTAAAATCTCAGCTCAAATAAGAATATCCAATTTAGGAAACAACTTTGGGATAGTGCATCACAAAAGTTAATGTGTTAACGATATATTGATCCTTCATTTAAAATTCCAAGGGGGTTGCGAGCTGACAATAGTTCTTGGTCCCATGTCGTTGCTGTTCTAGGATCCAAGTAGTTTGGGCTAACAGATTACCTCGAATTCTACAGTCTGTGATTTTTTACACTTTAACGTCTATACAGATCTCAGTTATGAACAAGGGAGGTTATGGAGTTCAAAATGAATTGTCGCTGCTGTCAAAACTGACAAAATGGGTGATCTGAATGGATTACTTTCGAGGCGTGTCTATGTTTTCAGCGATTTTCAAAGAATATGAAAACTAGCAATCATTCCATGTTCGAGAGTAGTCTTACCAGTGTAATGGATGCTGGTCAGTACACTTACTACTGGTCAGTAGTGTTCGAGTGCTAGGGATTCAAAGGACTGTCAGTCAAGACATTCAACTGAGGCATCTGATGTTATAAACAAACAGGCAGTATTCAGGGTGGTCAGGTTATTCCGGTGATAGTGTGGTGAGTGGTGGGTAAATAAAAGTCCGTTAGACAATACATGCCATTAGAGAACCATTTGTTACCTCTTGAAATTACGGGAGGTATCACGTGATATGGGAACAATGGAAGAGCGTGAAACAGCTGCTTAGGCCCAATTTATGGAAGCGATTTCGTGTCATGCGGCAAAGAATGACGACGCGGCAGAATTTTTAGTTGTGTGCATTCGGTGTGACCGCTATATGCTGCTGGAATATCAGTTCTAACAAACGTTTCCACGTATGGTTCGATAGCTAGTATAGATCCGCGCGCGTTGTACTATTGCTACAAACTTTTAACTTGATAAAACAGATAAAAACGACATTGCAGTCTATATCCGATAAACAGTGCAAGGTTTGCTTAGGATCTTATGTGAGAAACTGAGAGACAAGCTGTAATTTTCGGAGGCGATATCTCAAATTGAACTCCTAACACGAAGTTCTTCTATGAAAATATCCGTACCAATATTTGATAAAAGTGTGAACGTCGAAAATTAGATCATTCCTGCAACACGTGAAAGTACAAACCACACTGAAAGTGAAAACTATAATTATAGGTTTCCCAAACTGGCAGCACTGACATAATTGCCTACCTCACAATGCAGCAACGCAACATAGGTTCATACACACATGTACATTGAGTCATGCGACTGTCGCGTTGGTCGCGCGTTCTGAAAGACCACACGATGTAACTCTTGAGTTCACGCGACTCAGAATCCTTGCATCGCGTGGTATAAATGCTTGCATCAAACTGGATGTACTTCAGGATCATGTTGTGCATTATGTGACGGTAAGTGAGTTAATGACCACATTCCATCCCGTAAGAAAAGCTATAATTACCATATAATGAAATGATATAACATAGTCAAGAAAATGTGTCAATAGCTTCTATTTTCTAATATAGGTAATTCGTATATTTAAATCAGGAGCAAACACGAATATTGTAGGTACACACCAATTTGTATTATACCATCTGTTTTGAAAATCTTTTAAATCTTGATAAATGAACAAATTACCACTTACTTTAAATCCAATCCCCTATTAGAAGATTGTCAATATGGAATTATATATGGTTTTTGTATTATTTATACAATTACTAATTTTATGAAACACTCCAAAATGAGATGGAAAATGTAAAGATTGTATCTAGTCGATTTTATATTTGTCGAAGGTTTCGATGAAGTTTCTCACGAAATTCCTATTAATTAAACTTCTATGGTTTTAGCACAAAGAGTATTAATTTTATTTATTCTCATATTACGAATGGGTACTAAAATATCAATTTGAATGGCGATATATCCGTATTTAAGTTGCTGAAATTTGGGGTTCCACAGAGATCAATTATGACCAGTTATGTTTATTATTTTTGTGAATAATTTGCATCAATTACGGATTTATGCCCTGATACTTATGCCTTATCTGATTATATAGCTGTTTTACATGGAAGTTAATTTGTGAAGGAGAACTTAGAATTTATATCTGAGATAATAGAACAGTGGTGCAATGCAATAATTTTGGTTGAAACATTAATAAAACGGTTGAATTACATTTTTCTCCTAATCACATTTAATAGACTCACAACATTTTGGGTATTCTTGCTGAATCTGACTTAGGTTGCCAAAGTCGTTTATTCCATATATAAAAACATTAGCAAAGGACCTTGTAGTCATAAAATTCTGAAAGATAATCTAAACTTAGAATCCTTATTCATAATATATTATGCTAAAATCCAAAGGCATCTTAATTATGAAACAATTCTCTGAGGTAACCATACTTCAGCGTTTAGGTTGTTCTTATTAAAAAAATCTGATGTGTTACACTCACATGACTTTCCCTACTCTTGTACAAACTATTTCTACAAACGCTTATTCTCCACCTGCATCATCCTAATCGAGATATCGAGATGTTAATCTTATGGCTAATTTCTTGTAGATGCAAGGGGTAATTGTTAGGCTTTAAGCGATAGTCAAATATTTTAAGAGCTGCTTGCTATGTGAAGTATTACATTCTCTTTTTGCATTACCAGGACAAAAAAAATTAATAATGAATTCCCATTTGAGAAAAAGTGTAATTCTTGGAAAATTTAAGGGAATAACAAGCAATATCTCGAAAATGGTTCACTCAACAAAAAAAATATATATGACATAAATTGTGTCTTTTAACGCGATTTACGTTTTTTGTGTAGTAAAATTTTGTCTACCTCTTATGGTTTACCAGTTATGCAAATGTCGTTCACAATGAAGAATATTTTGGAGACATTCCCAGAAAATTCAAGATATACCTTTTTAATTGTCATAAAAGTATCTTAAATACATGATATTTTAATCAAAGTCGTTAGAGCTATTTTGAGAAAATTAAAATTTTCGAAAATTGTTCCATGTAAAGGGTAATCTGGGGTAGGGGGATTTTCTTGAAAGCCTTCGTGTCGCATCTATGAAAGATACTGAACCTAAATACCAAGTTTGGTGTTTGTCTGACTGTTCGTTTCTGAGTTATGCTGTTCACAGACACACACGGACATGTTTCCAAAAATGTTTTTTTTTTTTTTTTTACTTTCTCTACTACGTATAGTAAGTAGGGGATGTATTGTATTCCACCCAAAAATTCGATACCGAGATTTCATCGAAAATATATGTTTTGAGACCCCCTGAATCCAAAAAAAGCATTTTTGGAAACACGTCCGTGTGTGTGTGTGTGTGTGTGTGTCTGTGAACAGCATAACTCAGAAACCAACAGTCGGCTAAACACCAAACTTGGTATGTTTCCAGAGATGCGACACGAAGGTTTTCAAAAAAAGAAATCCCCCACCCCTGATTACCGTTTGCATGCAACAATTTTCGAAAATTTTAATTTTCTCAAAAATGGCTAACGATTTTGATTAAAATATCATATGTTTAAGATATTTTCATGACAAATGAAATGTATATCTCGAATTTTCTGGGAATGTCTCCAAAAGTATTTTTCATTGTGAACGACTTTTGCATATCTGGTAAACCATAAGAGATAGACAAAATTTTACTACAAACAAATTGCAGATCGCGTTAAAGTATACAATATACGTCATATACATTTTTTTTGTTGAGTGAGCCATTTTCGAGATATTGCTTGTTATTCCCTTAAATTTTCCAATATATTTATTTTTTCTCAAATGGAAATTCGTTATTCATTTTTTTGTCCTTTTATTTTTTATGTTCCTTTGTTGTATCCAGTTTATGCTACTGTGTTTTACTGTTTTTATACCGCTTATTTCCGCAACACACGTACACACACAAAAAACCATGCCCGCGACCCGCGACCCGCGACCCGCGACCCTCAACTTGGCGGAGCGCCGGAACTACCACTCCAGCGACCACGGCTACGAGGGCCGGCAATGTCCTAGTTATGCAAACTGAATGAAATACTCCACATAGCAATCAGCTCTTAAAATATTTGACTATAGCTTAAAGCCTACCAATTCCCCTTGCATCTACAAGAAAATAAGCAATAAGATTAACATCTCGATATCTCCATTAACATGAAGCATATGGAGAATAAGCGTTTGTAAAAATAGTTTGTACAAGAGTAGAGAAAGTCATGTGTGTGTTACACATCAGATTTTTTGCATTCAGGAGGCCTGAAAACATATATTTCCGGTGAAATCTCGGTATCGAATTTTTGGGTGAAATGCAATACTTCCCCCACTTACTATGCGTAGTAGAGAAAGTAAAAAAACAGCATTGAAAATGTTATATAATATATCATCCAGGTCTCATACTCGACCATCTTTAATTAAATTTGATGTATTAAAGCTGCCGTAAATGTTTGTCTTAGTTTTCTACTTTATATGAGAAAAATATTCATAATTAAAAACAGTGTTC
Organism: Deroplatys truncata; assembly: GCA_030765065.1. Lineage (NCBI taxonomy): Eukaryota > Metazoa > Arthropoda > Insecta > Mantodea > Mantidae > Deroplatys > Deroplatys truncata. Next base: position 110,505,929 of record CM060981.1, read on the forward strand.
TTCAATATACAACTACCAGAAACACTTTTAATACTTAACTACTATACTTATTGAAAATACGCCAATACTACACTGGGTGAATTTTCACCCATAACTTACATTTACACGAGTAGCAATTGTTAATGCTGATAATTGTAATTCTAATAGATTGAAAGTAAGGATTATCTCATGCATATAACCAAAAAAGGTTCTTTTTTAATCCATATAAACAGTGTTTATAATAGTTTTATAACATTACCCTCAATACGATCTTTCTCACACAAATCGTCGTTCAACTTGCTCTAGTGGTACCATGCTAGCCTCTAGTTTCCGAGGTCGCGGGTTACACCCCTGCGGAGGGTGATGGATTTTTCGGACGGAAAAATCCTTAGCATGACTTCCTTCGGAAGGGAAGTAAAGCCGGTAGTCTCTGAGCAAAATTTCCGGTCTTTTACGCCCAATATAGAATGGGACGCTAAGAACCAGAGCAGTTAAAGAGCGTCCATAAATAATTTTTTTCCCCACACAAATCCACCATTTCTATTTCAGTACTAAGTACATAGTCATTCGTTTCTTCATTCAAAATAATTTCTCTCAATACATTTGCGCTTACTTCTTTACCTTGATACATATAACTAGCCATTTTGAATCCCATTTTTATCAAATGTATGAAGAAGGCAAAATTACATCACTTTAAGACAGTAACGGAAATATATCACTGGGTGAATAATCACCAATTACGCGCAGAAAACGATGCCGCGGTAATCCGTAACTGAGCTCAATAATAAGAAACTGCCAGGAGAAGAACAAGGCAGGGAGGAGGAGGGACGGTACAGGTTAGATAAACAGTAACAAGGAACAAAAAGTTCTTTTCACTCAGAGTAGTATTTAAGGATTCATAACCACCTTTAATAGAATCAAATTCGGTATTACACAAAATAGATTAAAAGACTTATCAACGACAATTTTGATTTGTATTTCACTTCATTTTAGAACTCTTCCGCTAAATATATTTAGATCGGCAATAAAGACAAGTTGACCTCTTTACAAGGTAGATGATCTTTCTAATTTAAATTTGTAATTTTTTTCCTGATATAGTTATGCTTCCATTGCTGAGAGAAATAAATTATCTATATCTATATCTACTTCTTCCTAATTTATAATCATCTAAGCATCTTTCTGCTATTCTGTGATACTGATATCCAGTTTAGTGCGTTTCAAAATAGGAACTAATATTTTTCAGTTCGCTGCAATCTAAAATGTAGATCATCAGTAGCAATACTGAGTCATTGTTCTCATTCTTTACCACATTATTTATAATCCTCTGAAATTGGAAAAGTTACGTTTTATATCACCAGCCATAATAACTTTCATTTCAGCCTTTCATTAGGTTCAGTTTCCCAGAAAGTTAGCTGATATCTCTGTGCAACAACCCTGTGCTTATCTTCAGTTTTGGCGAATTGTCAATCGAATTTCAATACATCAATGTTTTTCCTATGTTTACTTCCTGAGTTTGCTCTGATAAGAAAATGTTGTTTGATGCTGTTATTTGCGCCTTATGTGATTTACAAAGACGACACTTTGCCCTAGCGTGGACGTCTTTTAGGTTGAATGTTGATTGCCTGTATAGACGTCACGTACGCCATGGGTTCAAAGGTGCACGTGAAAGGAAAAGGCAACCTGTTTATGTTGCGTGGAGAACGAAGTTATGTTTCATTTGTGTAGGATTTGATTCCTGGCTATTCAGATGTGTGTAATATAAACAGCATGCAGCTTGGTTTCAATAAGGTAGAGACGTAGACAATAATGTTTATTTTCAATTTGCAGCCTATAGCTTCGTGTGATATTGAGCAAACTCTTTCGCATTACAGGTATAGTTCTAGTGACAATAGAAGGAGTTTCATTTTTTCATACTTAAAAATGCATATTGTTATGCGTTGTAATACAATATAGTTTTTATCAGTGTCATGTACTTAGATTGCAAATATTTGTGTGTAATTTGACTAACTCCTCTATTTTGTATATGGTGTGAATATATGTAAGTAATATTGTAAACATGAAAATAATCAAAACATTATATACGAGCATACGTATTATACCACAGAAATGACGCCTGTTAATTGTTCCGTCGACCTATACCTACGAACCGTCGTGAACTGTCGTTAGACGCACTTATCTAATAGTAAACTCAGGTATTCTATATACCTATAACAGTCAACCTCGCAGCGAACTGGGACAAAGTGCCGTCCCGGGTGATGTTATGTACAATTAACCTATGCCGAGTTGTGCTTTGTAAATAGAGGAAAATACAGAAGTCAATCTATAAAAGTTAACAAAACCTGAAAAAAATAAACGCTTACGTTACGTTAATAGGTTCAGAACTTAAAGCCAATATTGCAAGTATATTTGTGAATTACTGCGTAATGAATGTGCCATGAACTTAGGTGAACAACGAGTGCAGTATTCTTAATAGTTAAATTGATACAGAACATTCTAAAACCACATGCATCGATGGCGTGGCGTTCGTGACTATATAGAATGGTCAAAGGTGGTCACGTTTATTCTTCACTTTGCTTTTGCTGTTCTTTGAATTCGTTCCGTGTATGCTTTGCTACTTTGTCTGGAAATAATAGGCGCTCCGGCTGAGAGAGAAGTTGTGTCGTCTAGCAATTCTTAGTCGTCCTTTTATTAGGTAATATTTCTACATTTGAGTTGAAACGATGACCAAGATCATGCCATTTGTAAAATATGGGACTCATAAATGCACAGGTGACATCCTCTGCCAGTTACGACTTAATAAATATTACTTATATACTTACTGTTCTAACCAAATTGTGTAGAACTGCTTTCAAATGTGGCAATATGGACCTTTGCCTCACGGACTAAACGAAAACTAAACAAATCAGTATATCACCAACTTCATTTTATTACTAATGGACTCAGGCAGAAAAATAATCATATTTGCACGCATTTACAGACGTCTCACCATATTCCTATCTAGAAAAACTTGATAAATGTAACAAAGGAACACCTATTAGGAAAGAGTTGCACACATAATCAGCTTAATGTCTTAATCTACCAAGTTTTTGTCTATTCTGTTATGGTCACTATTGAGAATAGGCCATTTACAAAAAATTACAAATATGCTCTTTAATTGTTGTATGGATATATCAATCGTATCACATTTTAATGAAAATAGCATAAAAAGTTTTGAGAAAATACATATCATCAGTGTTTCAATATAAAAGATTGTTTTGGGTGAAGGTGTCTGGTTTTTATGTATCCAATTTGGTTTTTATCTGACTTATCGTTTTTATGTTATGCCATTCTCTCAGACTCGCGCGGATGCCTCCAACCAACTTCTATATACTGGGAACTTAAGTGCATTTTTGGATATAATATACATACATAAACTTTTTACCTAAAAGTAAGATACTAATGGAAGTATTGCTTTTTAGGTTTTTTGAATAGAACAAATAGGAAAGGATAGTGTATCCAAAAGCGGGGTGCGTATGTGGGGTGTTATGGTATGTATCTGAGCGGCATAACTAAAAAAATCTTATGTAATACATTCATATGACTTTCTCTACCGTTTCTCGTTTATTAGTGGGTATACAAACAGGTATTACTAAATCTTATTTTTATATCTACTTCATTTTAGTTCAAAGAAACTTTTGCAGGAACAGCCTCATAACATATCGATAGTCAAATGTTTAAGAGCTGGACGATAGCATTAAAGCTCCAGGCTGTTTTAATGGAATTGCGAGAAGCAGATTTTGTATTGGCAGACTTTAAAATAATGGCTAAGTATAAAACAATTTGAACCATTAATAACGGATATCTCGGAAATGTTTATACCACAAAGAAAATGTTCTTCGAAATACATTGTGTGTTTTAAAGAGATCTACATTTCGCCTATCGCTTCAGGTTTACCACTGTACAAGATTACACTAAATTCCCTCCGAATAAAGAGGACTCGGAGACTATTCCAATAAAATTCACGACATACATTTTATTTGTCATATAAATATCTTTAATATATAATATTTTAATCAAAATCGTTACACCTATTTTTTTAGAAAACAAAAAAACTTCGAAAAAGTGTTATGTAAAAGACACACCCTATGTGAAGGGTAGCTTGGAGTGGGGGAATTTTCTTGAATACTTTTGTGTATTTTTGGTAAAAAGCATTTTTCTAAAAAAATTTTTTGGGGGTATTCAGGAGCCCTCAGAACATGTATTTCCGGTGAAATCTCGGTATTGAATTTTTGGGTGGACTGCAGCACCTTTACTACCATTATGTACATGATGGAGAAAATAAAAATGAAGCGTCGGATAGGCATTAAAATTCGTATTTAAATTCCGGTAACTTTTATGGATATAAAACAAAGATTTTCATGAAATAACACCAACACACATACGCACACATTAAGTAGAAAATGTTAATTTATTTTACTATCTTAAAATGGCTCTAAAGCTTTTTAGGTTAAGTGGTCTGTTCTTGAGATATTGTCCTTGTGTATAAAGAGTAGTATGGTGTCATGTTTTTTGCATTGTTATATGTTTGTTAATAACAGAGAAGGACAAAACACACTTCAACAAAAATTTAAATTTCATTAGTACATTGAGCCTAAGGCAAGTAAACTTTTCGTAACATTAGCCGTTAGACTATATTATTTGTTGACTTTTAAGATTTATAAGAATAAAGTTAACATTGTGCGCCTTCTAACAGATATTCACAAATGTCTACTTGTTGCATTTAACAAAATGCATAAAGCTTATTTTTAAGGTATTGTATGCATAATTTATTCCGAATAACGTAGAGTGGTTGGAAGAGCAACTTTTCTGTTTATAGTAATGACTAGGTAGCACACTCGAAGGAGAGTGAACTAATTTCATTTACCTCTCCCGTTCTTTATGCAATTACTGTAGAATGATCCAGAGAATTTTTAATGCGAATCTTCCCCTTTACCGCTTATACTGTAATTTCATTCTGCCCGAGCCAATACTGATGAAAAGTCCCCTGTTATTCAGGGAAAAGAATGTGATTGCCTTTACTGCTCTCCCTCCCCCAACGACAGTCTTCCAAGTTTTAAAAATGTTGCATAGTCTGCAAGTTCCCGTTACAGAAGTGGTGGTGGAAGCATCATCCGTCGGAATATCCGAATAATGCTTTGGATAACCGTAGGTGAAATTATAAACCTTCGTACCTTCCCCATTTTCCCACAAATATCTAATAACATAAGGGGTAACGTAATTAGTTTTCACAAAATGCAGAAAGCCTTATCAAATTCAACGAAATGCAGTTGAAGCTGGTGAATATAAATATTCCGTACTCCCAGGCCACCAAGTTAATCTATTGGAAAATACATAGTTGGACCTCGAGAAATAATCTTAGTTATTTATAAACCATCGGTTCACTGATTTTCAGGTTATCAATTTCCTCGCTTTATACAATTATTTAGCGTGCCCGCTGACAAACTGTTTACAATATACCTAAGTACACATGAAATATAACAACCATTTTTTACATGATTGTTTAAAAGGTTTTAGCATTCGGAAAGCTCACTGCATACGTCTATGGAATTAGGATAAAGCTTATTCAAAGGTTTTTACACCGTTTTATTATACATATTTCTGCAGTATTTGTTTAAATAGCAATTAAATAAATAAATCCGTATAAATAGGATCGATTGTATTAAAATAGTATATATATTTCTTGTTCTACAATGTACAAACACTTTTCTGGCACCCTAGACTACAGGTTTTAACATCTTATCACTTTTCTTATTCTTGCTTCTTGCATCATGCATCTTCCTCAATTTCCCAATCCATCATTGCTCCTTCCTTAAATCCATGCTATGCGGTCTTCCTTTTCTCTTCCTTCATGGTGGTGTCCACTCCATTATTCTTTTGGGTAATGGTTCATCTTCCATTTTTTTAGCATGCCCATAACATTCTAACTGTCTCTGTTGAATAAAGTCTCAAATTTAATTTTGAACATTCATATTTTCTTTTATAATCTCATTTCTAATTCTTTCTCGTTTAGATATCCTGGCGGATCTCCAATAATCCATTTCTATTGCCAATAATTTTCCTTTTAACTGGGTCATAGGTTACTACAATACTTCACTTGTTTTAAAATTGAAATTTTAGTTTCTTTTGATAAACTAAAACTTGTTTATCCCACAATGTATCATTCAAATTAGACATAGCATATGATGCAGTAATTTGTATCACAAATTACTTAAATGTAAAGAGTGATTATAGTATGAATATGCATTATTATGTGACATTGATTTGAGATGTTTGTTTATTGTAATTATTGTTGGGAAGTAAGTTTATACTGCCTTACTGAAACTAACAATAATCGCGTGCAATAATGCAGCGAGGGGGTGAGCTGTTTATCATTATTGGAAACGAGGATGTTACGTAATGTTGGCGCGTTTTCCTTTAGAATCTTCTGGAACATTTCCCTAGAGCATATGTATTCATAATTTTCATTGGATATAAAATAGACGCTAATGTTGGCGCGTTTTATTAGCCAATTGCAGTTCAGTTATAATCTTTAGGCATATCGGGGTGTATGAGTATAAAAGAGGTAGGTTAGAGATAGAGCCCGCCAGTTCGTCGAAAATATTTTGTATGATACACGTCGCCTTCAGTCCAGCAGAAATATTAACCGTTGGCTATCAATTCGCATGTTACGCGTATAAGATTTATGAAAAATCTCAAGTATGGTAAAGTTAATTATACAAAAGGTTGAAGTACGTGAATTAAAGGTGATCAGTAAGAAGTTGTTATAACAGTTTCAGTTTGGCGAGTGTGTAGATCAATGTGTAAATGTGATAGTGACTGTGTTTCGACAATAAAAGTGTAAAACAAATTTCTTCATCAGTGTTATCTTTGGATAAAAGATTCTTTTCCGTTTACACAACCTGTATAAAGAGAAGTGCTTGACCAAAAGATCATAGCTAGCCGGAGGACAGTGAACAAAAATTAAATAAAATAACAGTAGCATTATTTCAAACGAACACTAATACTGCCGCAAATTGCTAACACCAGATGGAGCTAACAAACCGAACAAATGAATCACGTCACAAGATGGCTTCAACACGTGGAGTAAACACACATACACAAATAATATTATAAATTTACCATCACACATACTTTCCCGAATTTATCTTTGATTTTATTTCTTTTTCTTTCTTCTCAGCTTATGTAATCTTTACTCCCAGATGTTATTCACCTGTTGGTTTAATTATCCCCATTTCGTCTTCCAGTACCAAATCTTGATGAATATCTCCAAAGGCCATAGTTTGGATTTATCCTTATTTTTTTTTTATCTCCCATTTGTTGTACTCTTGAATCAATGTGTTATAAAGCTTGGAACAAAATGCAACTTTTTACCACGCATTCTCTGCGGAGTACAGAAGCTACTTTCTACCCCATGATATCCTCAATGAAGGCTTTGTAAATCTACTTTAGCATTTTCGTAATTTAGGAATTGAAATTAGATATTTTATAAGCCATGTCCATCAGAATGAATTGGGACATGGTGAATGAATTTTGAAATGGTGAAGGAATTGCCAAACTCGGTAGAGCGGTGTTTGAGGTTCGCCATACGTACACACACTACATACAAATTTTCTCTTTATAATATTTTTATGGCAACGGCAGAGAGAGGTCTTATTATTTCACCTACGGAAGTGCAGGAACACGGCTCAAAATGACATTTTTCACCGCATATACACTAAGAAGCTTAAAGGAATATACTCCCTTAAGTAGGTATTCCTATCCTGTGTGTATGAGCGTCTGCTTGCCTGCTTGAACTCCATTTTTAAGAAACTAAAAAAAAAACAACTTATATTATATTTGACATTGTAGAAAGACGTCTTATGATTATACGTTGCGAATATTTTCAGAAATTTTGGCTAATTGATTTGCTAATAATTTTATCTTCTTAAAAACTGTCATCACCAATTCGGTTAAAATGAAATTCTTGAGGTAATGTCAGGTGATTGTAATATATCTCCTTTATGCGTATGCAAAGATAAATTATAAATAAAAATGTTTAAAAATGTAAATATATTGAAATTTGCACACATTTTTAGGAACACTTATGCTTCTACAAGCGTATGGTGGACGTTATCTCAGCAGACTTAAAGATTCTCATTTCTTATATATCGACATTATTGAGGTTATACATAATTTAAATCAAAAATAAGATTTCACGTATAACGAGTATGTCTGCAATGGTAGAGAGAAGAGAAAGTCGAATCTTCTTTTATCTAGGTTCGTTTAACATCTTATATAGAGATTAAGTTGTAAATAACAAAAATAAGTCTTTATATTCATATGATTATGTCTGAAGTGGTTAAGAGAAGAGAAATTCGGAGTATATTACAGCTAACTGCATTAATATTTTGTATGACGATTAAGTTACACAATAACTTGAATATAGAGCAAAGCAATTTAAGATTTTTTATTATAGTTTATGTATATATTTGAAGTGGTAAAGAGAAGAGAGAGTTGGAGGCTGGTAGCTCTAGCTGTCTTAAATATTTGTTTTAAGTTTTCTTTCATCAACAGTAACACATACGTACATGTGTGTTTCAATTAATAACACCCAAATAATCCTGATTACGGAAAACTTATGCCGCAATGGCTCGTTGATAAAGTCAAATGAAAAACTTAAAACTGCTTCCTCAATCGAACATGGAAATGTATGTTTTGCTGGTCATGGCTCGTATTTCTAAAGCCTCCTCTACAACGACAATACTTAGAAAGTTGACACTATTATTAAAAGAGATATTACGCTATGCAATGAGACAGTCGTCACGCATTTTTTCCTTTCTACATTCAATAAACAAATCAGCCGATAATGCTTTCCTGCAATCCCTTCAATCCTCACGTGCATTATAATGGAATCTTAATTATAAATTACTTTGCTTTCAAGTGAAAATAAAACTCGTCATTCCTCAGTTTTAGTTCAAATGAGCCTATAGAAATATCTTCAAAATCCACGTCAGTAAGTCACCAATTACTTTAGGTGCGCACACCCCATCTTTGCCACAGACTATTTAGCCAAGCAGAGAAAATTCCAAGTAAACAAGCTAACCCGCAATATTGAAAATCGTTCCAGTTATGTTCAGTGCCATTGTCAATTGAGTGTCAAATTCAATACGAGATAAAAGGCTAAATTAACTTAAACATAAAAGTTTAACTAACATATATTTTATGCCATAAAGTTTGAAAATCACATTTTGGTCCAAAACGAATCAATCAAAGGTTAAAGTAAGGAATGAGGTTAATCGGTATTATATAGTCCAAAACGATTGGTTAGATTTTCTTTACAATTGTAGTGCTAAATTTTAGGTTTACTTTGATGTAATGTAATTTGTATTAAATCCTTGTTTGCGATTTTAACTAATGTGTTTTTTAACTTTGAAAAAAGTGGCAAATATTTGCGTGATTTAATGTGCACAAAGCATTCTGATGAATGCACGAGTGAGTTTTTGTGCTTTTTGTTTGTTTTTCACTTTAAAGCTGGATATGTCTGGGTGGATGCGTTTCTCTCTATGAATATATCTCTGTATGTGTGCCCGCGTTCCAGACATTCATTCGCTTGCATCCCTGACGTCGCAGTTGTGCCCTTCCCATGTATTGGGGGTGCTTGGGGTCCTACTCGAGAGCTCGGTGGTGTTTTGGGGCGGGTGGGAAGGGCCCTGAATTGAGCCCCGGGGCTGTGTCTCATCCCATCCCGGCATTCCAGAAGCTCCAGGGGCTGGCCGTATCGAACTTGTGCCTGCATCCCTCTGGGTTCCCGTGACGTAAGCAACCCTGGCTGCAGTTGGTCCAGCGCACAGCTAATATCGACCCCTTCTAGGCTCCAGTGTCGGAGCATGGCTCCACTCATCTCACCCCCACCCTTTATATCACCGAAAGCCGACCGCTTTTCCTCGTGTGGACATCGTAACACCCTCCTCTCTCTCTCCCTCTCTCTAACTATAGAGGACGGCTTCTTAGAATAAACATTGAAGTTTACAGACATGGAGGGCGTACAACTTCCGCAAGATATTACAGTTCCGTCCGCACTGCTTCTTTCTTTAAGTGTTATTTGTGTCGCTCTAGGTCTTAAAGTGTGCTACAGATGTGTATTTTCCTTTACTTTTTCTGCACAGGATTTTATTGGTTTTAACATAAGGCTTGTTATGTTACCGCAGTACTGCGAACAACGGTAGCTCAAAATGCTCCTTCCTGGCAACAAGTGGGGGAGAGGGAGAAACGTTATAAGCTAAAATCATTCGAATTTCTCTGCAAATTATAATTAAGTGTTTATAACTGTTCTACAAACTATTCACAATAAGCTTGCTTTTTATCTGCATCCTCTTAAACAAAATAAATATTACCCAAAATGTTTTCTATCCAAACTTCGACTACTGGGATATACGAATGTCTAAGACGACAATCAAATGTTTAAAAAGTATATAACCTCATTTTCAAGACCTAATGAGAAGCAAAATAAATTTTACTTAGCTCTGAAAAAGTGTATGATCTGTATTATTGGGAAATTCAAACATCGCGGTTTGCTATATATGGCAACTGGCGATGACACAGATCTTTTTCTTCTTCAACCGCTTGTAGGACTTAGGCCCCCAAGGACTTACAAGCCTTGGTTCAGTAGCCTGTGGGGGAGCAAGCAAACTCCGGATCACAGCATGGTGATCAGTTCAATGCCTGTTATGGCGGTGAAGAAATGTATTGATGAAAAGGATAATATGAAAATGTGCGGATCAAATTATCCAACCCAGCATTCGCATAGTGACCGAGGAAAACTGCAAAAGAAACTTCCGGTCAGCCCTGAGGTTTTGGACCAGAGACCCCCCAAATGCAAGTCGCATACGTTACCGCGCAACACCTCGTTCAATGATGAAACAAATAACAGCGAATATTTCAGAAATGGCCAACATCACATATGCTTTTATTTCATAACTATAAATTGCATTTTTAAAGATTCCTTGGTTTTTATGGTATATCTTTATCTATCTATATTTTCAGGCTATTTGAGGCGCTGAACTTAAATACAGAGTTAGCTTTTCATCCAATTCTTCAGTTTTATACAACTGTTGTCCCTCGTTCTAAAATACGTTTTTAAATTCAGGGAATGTCTAAAGATGTGCTTTTGGTGGAATCTTGATGTTGGAGTTTTGGGTATAATCAAACCCAGGAACTTTGAGAAAAGAAAGAAAGGCATAAACATTCTCATTGTATTATTTCTGCTTAATAATTTCAGCTTGTAACTAGCATACATATTGGTGTTTGCTGTGCCATTGTTTTAAAGCTATAAATATAACGCTTTGTAGCCTCAGGTTATCAAAGGAACAGTAAAGATTTTTTTGAGAACCTGTTTTTTGGCATTTCGAGTTTTCAACATAGTTTAATGAAATTTTAATTACAACTACTGTTGAAGGAGTACTGAAATTTTCTCCATATTTCTTGGAAAATATAATAATAAATCTTACAATGTTTTCAATACCATGTATTCGTATAATGTTTTTCAGTACGTCAAATGCATTACAATATTTTTTAAAAAAATAGAATAAGGGAACTGTTGTAATCTTTTTATACCACGAATAAGTAAACATGGTTCAAATAGATTATTCTTGTTTTCGTATGTATGAGGAAGCATAAATTTATTTCAGTAGTAAATTTATAGAACTTTAAATAAATTGGAGTTTTAAGATAAAACGTCTGAAACTAGCCAAGTAGTTATATGTTTAGTTTTGAGAATGTGAAAGAATAGTCATATATGCTTAATTACACCTAAGGCTCTCAATAACCCAAAAAGCAGTTAAGAACAGTTAAAATATATTCATTTTCAAAAAATAGACCCCTAAAATAGTGATATATCCTTATGGTTTAACAGGAGATCAGCGATATCCTAAGATATGTTTTTTTATGATTGTTAATACAACATTTCCTCCAAGTAAATAACATGATTAATAACGGATTATGAACACACATCTTTAAGGTCACACAAGCAAGTTTAAAGTGGATCTGCTAGAGTTTGATAGATATCCTGACTAGTTCAGATATTCTGGAGTCAGCTATGGTGATCCTGAGGAGATATTTAGCCTGTAACGCTTATTGTCTAAAAATTACCAAAGGCACTTTATCGGTACTTAAGCAGCTAATAGACATATCCGCGGAATGGACTTAGTAATTTGTAGATTCAGATTGTGACTAGGTGATGAGGAATTTTTTTTACGAAAACAACAACATTGAAGCAAAGTTTCCAAAATACAGGCTTATACTTTAGAAGAATTTTCTATTTTCGGATGTATTATTTGCCAAAATACAATTTTAAAGTGAAGTAGCAGATGAAATCACAGAATCTCTAGGAACTGGTTTTGGAGATTCACCTGACGCAAGAAAATAAGAACCCATGTACATCTCTGTCTCCAAAGCCCAAATATTCTGGAATACAGAAACTCAATATACGTTGAGACTTTACGCGTAGGATAGAGGTTGTCAGGACCTACTGAAAATAAATTGAGGAAGTCAAGGACAAATGTTACATAAAAAGGATGGATTTACTCCTGAGGGGAACAAAGTAATGGTTAAGAAATATTGCGAAATTATCTTGGACATATAGGTAATGCTGTCGTTAGTTTCAAATAGATATATATTCAAAATCTGGATAAGATTGTTGTAAGTTTAAAATGAGATTTGATTCATGCGTGGATTCTTCCAAACGAGTATAAACAACTTCATGGTACTTTCAGTAAGTTGTGGCAGTATTTTTAACATTTAAATTATATCAGTCTGATTATATAATGAAGATATAATAACAATCCGCCTTAAAGCAATGTGTGTATACTATAATATACAAAAAATGTATGTAATAGTCATTGTATTATGTTTATATTATTATGTACATATGTAATAATGTTATGTGAATGTATTAAGTAATTTAACAATATAGGAGCTGTGAGAATAGAAGCCGAAAGTTGCTAACAATAGGTAACGATGAGGTAACCTTAGGGCAATAATGAATTAGAAAGTTTAATAAAGTCTACTACTAACTCTTGGAACAATAATGTAACATTTAAAAAGTTTATAAATAACCAATCAACAACTAGAAAAAGCTTAAGTTAAATAAAAGTATTCTATTGGAGCAGGATTAGCCAATCAGAGACTTGAAATAGAGAAATTTACAAATTTAAGCGGTAAACGCCAGACGCTGGAAGATAGCGTACTGCGGCGATCACCTCCTCATCCGTGCTGTTAGGCTTACCTTGATGCTTCTCCCGTTGGTTCCAGAAGTTCTCAGTGTGTTGGTTCTCTTCAATTTATCCTCGGCTAGCTGCAGTAATTTTCCTTAAACTATATAGGAGCACGGACTTATCCTCGGTAAAGGAAAACGTAGATCTCGGGTGGTGATATAGGAAGACATAGACTTGCTTTGTTTATGAAAAGATGACACTGCCGTTTCTTTTTATTTAATTAACACTCGTATTATACAAAACTGGTATTGCCGCTGTAAAATACTGTCCAGGACTGTTAAAATGCGGCGCGGATGTGGCACGAAGTATAAATATTCTTATTGTCGCTTTAAGAGTAGCGGAACTTAGGTGTGTTTCTAAAACTATCTTGATTCCCTGTTTTGGCGCGATATCTTACACATCCTGCAGCATCAGTCCCTGACCGCACATGACATAAACTGTCCCGAATTTTCCCCAAACAGATCCATTTATAGTCTCAGGCTTCTGAGGCTGCTTCCTTTCCTATTGGTCCATTTTTAGCGCGACTCGACGCGTCTAACTATTTCGAATAAACTTCCAGGGATCTCATTGGTCCAAGTTTAATATAAATCGCGGCTTTTCCTGCATTTATCGTTAAGCTATCTATCTCGCTCACTTGGTCACGGCGAATTATCAAATAAAGGGACAAAGGCTTCACACCCTCGCTGTAGGAATAATGGCACTGCGACCGAACAGAAGTAATAAAACTAGGTTTTCTGCCTTCGAAAGCACTATTCCTGTAGCTAAAACATTCCATCGTGGACAGTATTTTAACATAGCGCTTAAATTATTTACATTAAACCATTTATAACTCTACTAATATTATTAACCTAGATAGATACATAACGTTAAATCACCCTTCTTAAAATGTACAAGCAGTATGAGAAAAAGATATTTACATAGTACGATTTAACATCAATAAAAGTTAATTAATAAATTATCTGTAATTACAGTTCTTGGGCTCGGCCTAGAGTTGCCGTTTCAGTACCTGAGCAGAACTGAAATGCTAACAAAAGAAATAATATTAAGCAGCTTACATGGATGTTTTTATTAAACTTTCCCGTTTAGTTTACTTCTTATGTTGCAGTAACAAGTTCTAGTGATTTGGGAATCATCTTATGAAATTTTGCGTTTAATATATAATTTAAACCTACTGTATGTTCAAGCTATCATAGCTCAAACTATGATATGGGCGAAGAGGTTTGCTGTTAATTTGATTAATTGATATATTGAATGTTTTAAACTTTATTGAAGGTAAGCGGGAAATAATGTAATTTCCCTTTTTGCGTTTATTTTCACGTTGTTGTACTTAGTGTTTATGAACTGCCGTCCACAAAGAATGAATGCCTCTCTCAGGCAGCATATGACGTAGATTTTATGAAGCAGATAATATAAGATTTTCAACTTTTAGTAGCACTATGAGAATTTCACATTCTGTTCAAATAGTTCTGTAGCGTATGTTTTATCTATACATGTACGATTACATTTGTGTAGAATGACGCAGTTATTTACTTTCAGTCACCACTGCCTTCATGAAGGGGTTCTTAGGTATTGTGAAGCAGTGGCTATGGTCCAGGTTTATCGGGAGGTCGGCGCCGAGCGGTTCAAGTAAACAACGATAACGCCGTGCGCGCTATCGGAATATAACTAGAACTTTCTGGAAGATTTATCTTCCCATGGTCAGAAAATGTGTCGAAATAGTTCTAGAAGTTTCGAGGACATTCTGTGAAATATTCCACTGTCTATATAAGCGAGGGCTTCACGGGTAGTGAAGGTAGTTGCGAGTTAATGCGTGTCGAGTTGCGAGTCGAGAGCTGTGGAGTGGAGGTACTCGCGAGTTGGTGTGCATCGAATTCAGAGTCGAGTGTACACAGAGCTGAGTTGAGTCATTCAGTGTGCGAGCGAGTTAGCGATTGTGTTTCTGGTGCATATCAAGAGCGATTCTCAGAGCGAGTTGGTGACTGCTTCTGTGATGAGCAGCGAGTGTACCGCGGAGCAACGGTTGTGGGCGGTCTTGTGTTCAAGGACTCTCGTTTGAAGTGAACCGTCCGGCGTGAAGAGGCTGCGTTACGAAGGAAGTGAAGTGATGGAGATTTAAACTAGTTCACTTAGTGAAGTGATAGTAGTGAAGCGAAAGGTGACAATGACAGGGAGAATATAGAGAGCGACAGTTGTAAACTGGATGAAGTCACGCTGTTGTTAAGAGTGAGAATGAAGATTAAAAAGCCAAGAGAGAAGATTTTAAGACATTATTGAACAAAATGGGGGAAATGGAGACAAAAACGGAATCCGAAATGCACAAAATGATGACTGAAGTAAAGACGGCGAAATCCGGATTGATTGAGAGGAGACAAAAATGAAATCAAAATGGAGAGATGATGACGGAAATGCATAGCGTGAAAACAGAAATGTAGACTGTGATGGAGAAATTAAAGTAGAATCTTGTTAGAGATATCAACTCTGTAAGATCCAAGATAAAGGCAATGATGAAAGCCCAGAAAGACACTTTACAAAGGAGTTACAACAAGCTAAATCTGTCACGGAAGATGGCATTGGTGCACTGGAGGAGTGTCTAGATCAGCAATGAAAACGACTAGACGGTCTGGACCAGCAGATGATGGAGATTGCTTCAGCCATATGACCAGTCAGGGTGCAACCTGCAGTTGGTTGGGACAAGAAGACTTTGAGGAGGGAGCAGCTGGAGGATCAAGGCATAGTGCCGATCCTGATGTATAAATAATCTGGCGTAAGTCTGATTCGCGTGGGCGAATGTTTCTCTCAGTAGACCGAACTAAGGGAACTGTTGGACGTGGTGGGACTCCCTGCTGGTCAGAATCGGTGTACGGAAGGAAGTGTGGGAGTTAGTAGCCAAAGGTACTAGGGTGGAACAGTTGGTGCTCCAGAAGAAAACGGAAAAGAAGGTTCTCGAGAAAACGCGTGCCAACACTACCGGGGGGCGCCTGGACGCGAATGAAACTGCGATGAAGCTACGTCGCCGATTCTATTGCTTGCATCTGCAGAGGTTGTGCCCGACCGTTTACATCTTACATTCTTGCCACGGATCCCCGTCACACATCCGATGTTGCCTCGAGGGGAAAGCTGGTGGTAGTTCATTGGGATCACGTGCTACAGAGGTGGGAGCTGTATGACGAAGCGGGTATGGCACAAGGTTATCCGGAGGTCGGCGCTGAGCGGTCTAAGTAAACAACGACACGCCGCTTCCCAGCCTAAACACCATGCGTGCTATCGGCAGATAACTAGAACTTTCTGTAAGCTTTATTTGCCCCCTCCTCAGAAAGGCTGTCGAAATAGTTCTACAAGGTTCGAGAACCTTCTATGGAAGATTCCACTGTCTATACAAGCGAACGCTCTCGCGGGTGGTCAAGGCAGTTGTGAGTTAGTGCGTGTCGAGTTGCGAGTTGAGTGCGACAGAGTTGAGTCAGTCAGTGTGTGAGCGAATTAGCGACAGCGTTTCTGGTGCGACATCAAGAACGATTCTCCTAGCGAGTTGGTGACGTCTTCTGTGACGAGCAGTGTGTGTACCGCGGAGCGACGGTTGTTGAGGCTTTGTGCTCGACGACTCCTGAGCGAAGTGATTCGTCCGGCGTGAAGAGGCTGCGTCACGAAGGATTGGAGTGACGGAGAATTGAACTAGTTCACTTAATGAAGTGACAGTAGTGAATTGAAAGTGTAAGAGAGGTGAACTACATAAGAACTTGAAGTCAAATATTTGTTGGTAGTTGGAAAATGCTTCATGTTTATCTGCACCACGTATGAGAGACAATTTGTCGTGGTCACTTCGTGTTATCTATTGCTGGACGCCTGTTATTGTTTTACTACTTTGAATGTTGGGTTCTTTGTCCTCCGGCTAGCTATTATTACTACTCAGTCGAGCATATCTCTTGAACAGGGTGTGTAAATGGAAAGGATTTGTTACTGAAAGATAACACTTATAAAAGAATTGTTTTTTACACTTTTATTACCGTCACAATTAGTTAATTTCACATACTGACTCTTGATACACGCCAGACTAAAACTGTTATATTTTCTAATATCACTATAATCACTTATTTGCTGCACGTTATAATTCGCGTATTTCACATTTATAACAAATTTTAAGACGCGAGAGATTCTGTAGAATTGCGCGACGTATAACCTTTGTATGATTCTTTTGAACTGAACGACGTATTACCCACGAATCCTTCTGTTGGACTGAACGACGTTTGCCTTGTGAATTATTCTGTCAAACTGCGCGTTCCCGTCTCTGGCACGGAATTTATACTCCCTCACCCGATATGCCTAAAGATTATAACCGAGTTGCTATTGGTTAATAAAGCGCGCCAACATTAGCGTCTATTTTTATATACAATCAAAATTATGAACACATATGCTCTAGGGAAGAAATTCCCTCCATTTCTACAGAAAAGCGCGCTAATCTGACGTCATTTGCTTGTCTCTAATAATTGATAAATAACTCACCCCCTCGCTCATTGTTACCCGCTCTTATTGTCAGTTTCAGTGAGGCCGTATAAACTTATTTCCTAACAATGCTTATAATTAACAAACATCTCAAATCAATGTCATAAAATAATGCTTATTTACACTACAATCACTCTGACATTTACATTGTTGTGATACAAATTACTGCCACAAACTTAAAATAGTGATATGGAGAACTGAGAGAATGACCGCGGAAAAACTGGACGAAGTCGCAGTATTCTAACCCTCGAAATGTATGGAGTAGATGGCATTTCTGTATTTTAGACCTTATAATATGTTTGAGAAGTTTTGAGAATGCTATCTCCGATAACAATGAATCAGTTTAATTTAACGGATTTAATTTCTTTCAGTATACGAACTTTTCTTTAAATCTCTTCCTGGGTATTCGACTTTTCCGTCACTAATTTCCTTTTGGCAGGGTAACAATGTTATTCTTTTGGTATATTACCTTTCCAATCCTGTACTTCAAATAATTCTGTCACGAGGTAATTGATAGCGCAAAACGTAAATCTAAGCAAGGTGCAGAATTTTGCTAATGTTTGTAAGCTACCGTGAGCTAGAACAGTTTCACTAATTCAATTGACAAATACTCGTTTGGCATATTAAAAATACATATAAACTTAACGAGTTTAGTGAAATAATTAAGCAACCATATTAAATAATTAGCAGCTATACCAATATTCAAAGATTATAGCTGCGCTTATACTCCATTTCAAGAAATCACACAATACTCCAACAATCAAAACCACAGCATACTGTCCACTTGGCACTATAAAATAGACCTAACAGTTGAGATATACGGAATTCCAAATGAAAGTGTTAGTTCAGTTTTATACTTCTGCACATTTCTAATCATATTAATTACTACAGAAGCAAAAGGCTTCGTTTTTCTAATAATTAATCATATGTCTTACTTTCTAGATTTTGATTTTGAAGCACTAACCAGGGATTTACTTACTCTTCGTTTCACAAGTTGAAAACCCTGCCTCCATTACATCACTCTAACCATACAGTGAAGCCTTAGGGTTTAGCATTTCCGGCTCTTGCCACTTTTACTTAGTCAATTTCAAACCATCGTCCTGGTCTTCCTTTGTTGCCTTGCCTAATTTAGGTGGTGTGCCATTTAGATTAATTGCCTCTTCTCTTTAGTAAATGGGGTGTAACTACTTACAAGAATATAAAAGATCGCAGCTTTCCTTTTATTTCGGAAAAAGCGTTTAATGCTGTTGTCCAATGCTTCGGTAGGCTACTTCACTGATTAAAGAGAGCGCTTGCCGTTGTAATATTTAGTAACTTGTCAAGAAATCTTGTTTTGGACGGTAAGATAGGACGTTATACAATTATATAATACCCAGGCGGGCAATTCAGTAAGGTATTTCTCAACCTAGAGCCTTATAATGCAAGGAGCACCTGGTGTTCAAATTATATCAATATATTTCGTAAATGCCAGCTTAGATAAGCGTTAATTCGTTGAATTCCATGATTAGTGGATGATCAGGATTATCTGTGATAAATAGGATTAATTGAACAAGCGCACAATCAAATTAGAGAATTATCTGCGCCTTCAGCTACTGTTACATAGTTCAGCGTTAGAGCATCGGTATGCAAAGTCGAATATCTCGACGGAAGTGCTGAATTCTTAAAATCCATATCAATATTTCAACCTTAGCTTACGCATGCTGATTGATAAGATATGAATACATATTCCTGGATATCCACCGGAATGACTAATAGAACAAACCGGTTGTCAAATGCAACCTAGGTTATAAACTGACAAGTATGTATCGACCAACATATGTATTTGAATGGTATTAAAAAGTTGAAAACAGTGAATGAAGTCATGAAAGTTTGAAGAGTCAAGTTAATAAGTTGGACCTTATAGGATGTTTGACTGATGAATATAGAATCTTAGATTTTGATACCAATGTATGGAGAAATGATCTAGACAAACTCAAATAGTATATTACTTATCTGAATTTTAAAGTAAGCTGCATTAGTCATTACAATTCAAACGCCTCTATAATTTCAAGTTGAAAGCCAAGTTTCATCAATTAGTGCACCCATAGCCCGTTTTCCACAAACTCTTTGTCATTTGAACGTGACATACCTTTTCAAGATTTAACTAATTTAATTTTCTCTTCTGGTGCTGTGTAATAAGAAGCTACATAGAAAACGTGCACAGGCAAAGGAATATGCCCGTCAGTTGGTTTGTGAAGGGCAGATCCCATTATTTTTTCTTAGCTCGCAGCGCTAGCTTAATTTGGTAGCGGCCTTTCAAGCAAAAGCAAAACTTACGAGGTAAAGAGGAACCTAAGAGAGATTCACACAAACTTGATGGAAAGCTACTTACTTAAGTAAAGGAAAAGATTCTTACATCCAAATATACGAAAATTCTAGGTACACCTTTGACGTTTTTTGTGTGTGCCCTTATTTAATTGGAAAGGCACAGGAGAAGAATCATATCCCAGGCTTCGCGTTCATGGATTAGCATATGATAAAAATTTTGGCTAAAAGTAAAAATCCGCTTAAGATTTCTACTTCACTCCGAGAAAAAATAGTAATATTCAAATGTCACTGATTCGGCTATTGAGAAAATGGCGTACTATAAGGCATTTTTATACAAGATATACTTCTGGCTGTCATAAAATTAGGAATTGAAGGGACATGAATTGAAGTATTCTGTAAATTAAGTGAGTATAATCAACCTTTAAATGTCGAGAAATTCCATTTGAAGTGAACTTATTGCTTGCCACCAATAAGAAGATATTAGCCTAAAATCAACATGCGAAAAAATTATTTGAATGAGCATTTGACAAACAACTGCAAGCTAATCAAGAATTATACTAGCGTTATAAAAGCTAAGGATGGCTTTATAACAGTCTCATAGTTCATGAAAATTCTGTGCATAATAAGCTGTTACTTTTCTGTCACTGAACATGTATTTATTTATATTTAATGAAGTGCATTACATGAGTGTTCGGAGAGATATGCAACTATCACATTAATTCCATAAAATTTAAATTACATTTAGTTTAGAATCTTAACAATGCAAGAATGCATTTCATAATGAAGATGCACTAACGTAGAAGATAAAACATTCGAAACATCTGTCCTCCCGAGCCACTTTCTTTCAAACTGTTTCGTACACCGGTGAAGAACTGAATGTATCGAGGGATACTGAAGAGAAGGGGAGGATGCCGCGCTGTCAGGTTACACCTTCTCTGGGACTCCTAGTGTTGCCAGGGCAAACTTGTAAACTGCGCTACAAGACCCTCCTTAACAAATCCCAATGGAGCGCATTCTTAAGCCTGTCACTTTGTTATACCAACATTCGTTTCTTAGGGAATTTTAAATTTCCATTTTCCGATTTAAAGCAACATTCACTAAGCTACCTTACTCACATCTATTTACAGAGACATACTTTACACCACGTATAATCTACTTTTTAGTGGCATACTTTTCAGTGATTTCAGTGGCATCTTCCATGTTTTAATACTAAGAACTCCCCGTCTGTAAATGGAAACCGATATATACCCGTTTCAATAATATTCCGCAGATTGATCACTGCTCTTGCTTGTTACATAACCTTTAAAATGGAGTAATTACTGACCAACCAAATCCGTTACCTTCACCAAAGAGCTTGCAACCTATGTAGGGTTCTTGACGTTCCTGATCGACAGCCAATTTGCAAGCTTATTTTAAAAAGGAATGACGCTATATATGTATTATCTAACGAATACATAATACGCATTAAGGATTCTATTATCTACAAATATTTTTAGCTTTCAAGCTCATCAAACTCGAGTGCAATAGACTATTTTCTGTGGGACTACAACAAGAACAGAGTCTACAGAAACAAACCAAGTGACATCCAGTAACTTCAGTGAAATATCACAGCTGAAATATATAGGTACATAATTCTGATGCACACATCTTGAGGCCTGCATCTGACAAGAAGGTGAAACGGGTAACATTGCGTCTACAGGAAGAGATGGGGTGGTGGCGGTTCCAGCATATCTGTAAATTACCTCCCACAGTGTATAATCCCAATCAAAACCATAAAGTACGTATAATCCTTCTAGCAGACAATGGATGTTCAAAATTACAGAGCTTAAAACCCTTTATTTCTAAAGTTGGACAAAAGTTCAATTATCCATTTTACAAAAGCACAGGCACTCCTTTTCTTTCAATTTAGTGATCCAGTAATGGCTCGAAGGAATGATAATAAATGGCTTTATACCACAGAACTTCAAGTGACCTCCTCGGCGTCTCAGTAATCCAGAGGTATACTCAAAGGAATCTGCATATTTCCTCATTTTCCCTTATAAAAATCAAACTGATCGTCATAATATAAAAACATTTGCTAAAGATTTACCGTGGTACGGATAAGGGAGGCGATCTCATGAGAGGTGCCGCTACAATTTTCCTGGGTGTTTCTGTCTGTAGGCAATAAAACACTACATTTGTGGGTAGCCAGCGGAATAGTTCGCGTTTATCATTGCATATTATATTCGATAGCTGATCCCAGTAGCCAGCTAATAAAGAGACAAGAGATTTTATTGTCAACATCAAAATCAGAAATTCAGGCCTCAATAGCAAAATCATGTATATATGCCTAAGCTTTCACGGCCGGTGTCTACTGTTTTGTGCTCTCAATTGTCCTGGCTGCTTTTCGTGATCTGATGTTTAAAATACTTTGGCCTGACGTTTCATCCCTGTATTTAAGATGACACACACACAAACACACAAACACACACAAACACACACACACACACCCTACACACACACCCCACACACACACACACCCTACACACACACACACACACACACACACACAGGGAGGAAACGCCAAGCCAAAATATTTTAACCTGCAGATCACAGCAAAACAGCCCGGAAATTTTAGAGCACAGTACTATATACTCCTAGGTTTATAGTTTAACTGTAGAGTACCGCACGTGCTAGAAAGACTGAGCCACCTGCAGTGAGATTGATGCCGGGTAGCACCATGATGAGGCGCCAGTTTTGAAACTTAAAAAACTACTGCTGATTCTGCTAATGGTTGCTAAAGTGGTTATCTATGAGATCTTTTTCTCAGGGTATGCATGGGCGGATGTGAAAGATAAGTTTAACCAGTTTAAATTATCTCAAGACATTTAATGTGCTCTAATAGTGACCTTTGAAGCGATATGCCAGCCGTTTGGAGATAAAAAACGAGAACTGATTATGAATCGTAGCACTCGGAACTATAACAGTTGAATTATTATACCTGTTAACTTCTGCAGTATCAATTTTATGGTTTAAAATAACTGTTTTCGCAATAAAAGAAACTAGAAACGTAACTTGCCGTGAGTCGCTAAAATGTTTACCTGCATAACCCATCGCGGCTACCGCTAAGTAACTAATAACCCAGCGCGGTCTTAGGCGCTGCGGGCTGCCGATCACAAGACTGTAAACCCCTAAAGCTGTACACGAGGAAAAGAAAGGCAAGACGCGAATTTTAGCAACACAGCTCTTTTGTTACTTAAGCTCCGCATACATATTACTCCTCTACCAACATCCCTTCATATGCGCTCCAACTTCAAAGCCCCTACGTATGCGTATGTGATACTGTCTCTCCCGATTATCAGAATTTCAGTACCTTCATCTTTTTCAGAATTTCTGCCCACGTGACTGTTCAAACTTATAAATCTAACGGCATTCCAAGAATCTTTAAGCGCTTATACTTTGGCTACTCGCGCTGTTTCTAATGACTGTTTAACATGATTCTCTATTTACCTTTTTCTTCGGACAAATCCTTCAACTAAAGCTTACTATATCATACATTGGTTTAATATACGGAAATTTCTTATTGAAATTATTTCTTTAATCCACTATGATTTCTTATTTAAGTACTTATATCTTCCCGTTAATACCTACGAT
Source organism: Deroplatys truncata (assembly GCA_030765065.1). NCBI lineage: Eukaryota > Metazoa > Arthropoda > Insecta > Mantodea > Mantidae > Deroplatys > Deroplatys truncata. Next base: position 110,529,634 of record CM060981.1, read on the forward strand.
ATCAAAATTGATATTGGTATAACATTAATAACTCTTATTGAATGCCTGAAAATTATTTTGTTAATTATAAGCAAAAATTAGGTATGGAGAGTTGTTGAGCCAACCTGTATCTTACTCTGTTACTAATATAGAAAATTACAGGGGTTTCCAGGGACACATGGGCTAGAGAAACGAAACTCCCACAGCTGAAATTATTGAAATTTTATGAAAATGAAAGTTTGGTAATCAATTAAAGTGAACAAAAAATTTAATTTTTAGAACAAATGAACTGATAGGGATTTACGGATCGAGCATGGTAAAGTGTTCAGAGAGAATTAATTTTTCTAAAATTTCAAAACGAATGCCATAAAAATGTAAACGTAGAAGAAAGATAGTAAACCCGAAAAACTGATATAATCAATACCTAATTGTAAATCTCGAAACCAGTGAAACTTTATAGCTTTAACCAGAAGTCCCAAAACCAAATAAATTTTGACAATGTAAGGTAAATGGAAGAAAAAAATGTGTTTTTCTTGGTACCTTTGCAAACAATCACATTTGATTATACGGAACTTTCGTATTTGGATATCCTTTTAAATAGAGGAGACTGAAATATTAATTTTCTCACATTCTGATATGCAGTTATGCAAACCAAATAATGAACGTTAGCTTAAAATGCACGGTTCTTAACCTTAAGTTACACCTGTAGTTCTTTTAAAAGACACAGTTCTTTAGTTGAACGTCTTGGATTGGACTGGATTGTCAAGCGGAGTGGATTCCAGTATATTGAATATTGTACCAACGCCCCACGAGATGGCGCCCCGGGAGGGAGAGATGAGGTGAAGGAGGACACCGGGCGGCTGGAACCAGAAGTCCGGCACAGCAATGACAGGGTCCCTACACTTTCCAGACAAACACGCCCCGGCAGTCGGAAGTCAAACCGGGGATCCCACCCCACACAAAGCACAAGGCCCCCAGGTGGCGGTCCTTAGACCCCAGAAACCAGTCGAAGGCCGAGGGATGGATAAAGTACACAGAGGATCCTTTTTCCCTACCACTCCGCACCGAAATACCATTGCAGACACTTTTAACTCTAAAATAGACCAAACGGGTAAAGGATGAATTACATGATTAAATGGAACGAAACAGGGCAGGAAATTTGGGGGAGGAAATAAACCACTCCAACATTCGCCTGACGATCCGGGAAAACCCCGAAAAAATCCATGGTTCATAGTGGGGGGTGGCCGGGCATCGAACCTGGGAATTCCCGAATGCCGGCCACAGGCAACATCGCCTGAGCCATCGCGCTTGTTGCCGAACATATTAGGTTTTTCTGCTTATGTTTTCCGCAATGTTTTTTGGGAGTCCTTATGCTTTTCACAGTGCCCAAGCACTTCAACGACTGCACCTCTTCTTTGTTTTTGACATAGCTCGAGTGGCGGTTTCAAAGAGAGGATACGGAAGCAGACTTGTTGATGTACATTTCCAGTATTATGAGAAATCTGTTCTGAGGTATCAAGGGAGTCCTACGAAGCTATACGCATATTTTTTGTATAGGTTTCAATAAACAAGCTATTTTGTAGACTTTCAATTAAAGTAGAAGTTCTAAACTTGTGATTATGCTTTTGTCTTTTGTGACAACAAAATTGCAGTTATTTAAGTCATTTGCGTCTTTACAAATGCAGATAAATGTCTCCAAATTGGTAAAGCGATTTTTGAAGCGACTAACACGGAATAGCGGCAGTGAGCGGCTAAAGCAAAAGAAATGTAGGCGTGACCTTGAAGAAATACTTTATATTATACAGGTGAGAAAATGATTCCCCAATTTCTAAACTGTACAATCTAATATTGTTTTAAAAAGCAGAAAAGTAAACAAACAATCATGATAGTGAACGATAAAAAAGACAACGGATATTTCTATTTGTTGTAAAAACACCTTCATAAATTTTATAAAAATTACAAAGTCATAGTACTGATTTAAAATACAGATGTTCTTTGAAATTGCCTAGCTAAAAATTTCTAATGTTATACATATAGCATCGAGTTATTTAGCTGTTTCAAACAATGATTCGTCCGAAAACCCCTAGGAGGTTGCATGGAATTATTCCTAATGATACGTGGAATACTTTAATGGCATAGATTTATAAAAATTACTCGAATTCATCTCCTCCTGCTTCGATGGATCCCTGAGCCTGCCTTTCATGCTTTTCCGTACACTATTAAAAAGTCTGAGTGTTTCACCTTTGTTCAAATACATTTTAAATACGCATCCTCAGAATACCGACACTAGGTAGGAGAGGTGAATTGGAGCACCAGCGCGCATAAACCACATTGGTATTAAATTTAAAGGTACATCATCAAATGAATGAAGAAACTTATTTCTGAGAAACCTTAGGACGTTTGTTGAGTAAGACATGGTGGCCGAAAGGATGATCATGAGCGATTCTCCACAAAAATAAATGCTGAACCTCTTTTTATATTTTTTCAGTCGTGCTTCATTAGGATTTTCATAATACCAGATAATATTATTATTATGATAATTTAAGATACATTACGGGTAAAATCGGCCTAATCAATGAGTATAAATGCCAAGAATTCCATGACTACTATGACAGAAGGCTTTTCTTACCTGAAAAACTGGCCCCTTTAATCCTTACACCCGTGGAAGTTAATAATGGTACGGAAATGTTTCGTGCAGAATTTTCCAATTTCGCAATTCTTCTTGTAGTAGTAGGCGGGACTTCATTCAAGGGACGAAGCAATTATTACTCAAGGCACTGCTTCGTTTTTTCGTGGTCTCCCAACATCTGAAACTCTCCTGTCAATTGCGCCTATCTCTTGCAAGCCTTGGTAGCATTGTGGTTTCTACACAAGATAACTGCCTCTCAGGTTGCATAACGTTTATACCTTCTTCTGAGGCGTTCACATCTGCTAGCCATACATGTCAGTCATTTCATTCACTGAATACATCACCTCATAATGTGATGAATGTTAATATGAATAACACAAAACAGAACAAAAGACAATCAGACAAAGCAAAACAAAAGTTTTGACTAACTGAAGGAAGGAGTGTGAAATTCAAGTTTGAGGTGAATTACATAACTCCCTAACAAAACATTTCGGACTCATATTCATTTGAACGTTTTTAAGGTGTTGGTATCAGGAATATTTCCCTGACATCTGTGGAACCAAATTTAGATGCAGCACAGAAAGTTCCGATCCAGTAATGTGTAAATATTGAGGAAGTTGCAACCTGTAGATGTTTTTCACTTGTTTGCTAATAAGAGGGTCACTGAGTTTGTGTGTGTTTAATTATGTTTTACTTTCCTGTTTCATTAATTTCCGAGAGATTTCCACAATTATATTCGAGTTTTTTTTAAATTTAAAGAAAATCAATGCAATTCCTGACAAAAATATGAAAGTGTGATCTTGGGGCAGTATGCTTAACACTTAAACAATTTCAGTCTAATTATATAATATGTAAATCCAATAACAGCCCGCCTTGAAGCAATATGTGTAAAATGTATGTAACAGTCATTGTATATGCTTATATTATTGTATACATGTTCAATAATGTTATATGAATATATTTAATAATGTAGGAACTGTGAGAATAATTTAAAAGTTGCTATCAATGAGGTAACCTTGAGGCAATAATGATTTTGAGAGTTTAAATGTTACTTGTGATTCTTGTAAGCAATAATATGACTTTAGTGACACTTTATAAAACATCCAATCAACAACCGGAGGGGGGGTTTAGTTAAATGAAGGTATTCTATTGGAGTAGCATTAGCCAATCAAAGACTTGAAATACAGAAATTTTCAAGTTTAGACGGTTGAAATCTATTCAGTTTTCTGCAGGCAGTAATAGTAACCGGATGAATGATGCGTCCTCGAGAAATTAAATACGTATTCGTGTGAGACTAAAACAGTATATGTATTAAGAAGTGCAAGTATTAAATAAAAGAATCTCACAGCTCTACATATCAGTGAAGTGCTATTTAATTTGTGTCAAGGATTAATAAAAAGGAGTGAATTAAAACTTAAAATCTGTGCAAGCCTACATTCTTGTCGCATCACGCCCTGCCAAGACTTCCATGTCTCTAACAATACTATTGACGCAGCCGAGGCAAACATAATTATTTAATACTTAAGGAAACAGTTTAATTACAAATATAATATTTTTTAAACTTGGGACAAAGGCCACCTGAAAATACATTTGGGGGAAGACTACCGGAAACTGTTTACTATACGTGCTGTTGTAAATACTACAAGTTCGGCTCCCCAACAGTTGAAATAAAATGCAACACTTTCAATACAAACTACTTCAAATTGACGCCCAAAGCGTGTTCCAAACAATGCTAAAAGACCTATCTTCAATCTAAGGATTGTTGCGATAGCGAAACTCGTAATCACTCTTTACATTTGCTTCCTTACGAGCTTTACCTGTCGTGAAATCTCCGTAAATAGATAAGAGAGCATGTACAGCGCGTCATGTGATATGAGCGCATCAATAACATTTCAGTAAATATCTTACGCGAGGGTAATGCAAAATAATGATTCAACAGATATAAAATTAATTGTAAATCAATATTACTATGAGATAGAACAGGAACCCGACATATGACAGAACATCATATCTTACGACCGTTATATAGCCGTGACTATCTCCTTAACTACTGGAGGTTTGTGGTAACTTTACGCTTCAGCAATGCAGAGCTTCCTGCGCTGACCAAACACCACAAACCTACTCACCCCAAACGTGACATAAAGCTACTAAAAACCATACAGGTCCCTTCACATCTGGAAATTTGAGAAAAGGTCTTCATTTGCTACAACATCAAGAATATTCTGAATTTTGAAATTCCATCAGCAGACTCCTCAACTAATCACCTCGCAGGATAGAAGAGAGAAGACAACTGAGCTCTCAACCTTCACCACAAATGGCAGTAATTTCAAAACAACCAGATTACAGCTTTTCTGAACAGAGGATAGCAAAGTCACCCGTGATTAAATTTTTGGGGGCCAGGGGAGGAGAGCTCAAATTAGTCGTTCTTCAGCTGAAGATGGAGGAAGGTCTTCTTCCGAAAGCGCTTCTTAGTAAAACCCTAAGCGCAGATGTGATGCGAGTTAAAAAACGAACCGACTCACCGTATTACATAATGAACATACATCACAGTTAATAATACATCTGTCAGTAATAAACCTCAAAGCTGTTCAAACCGTGCTAATCCATTTTTCTGGAGCGCCTTAAAAATACGTATACTGACGTATACCACCATCAGCATTTTCCTGTACACGTGATGTGCTATATGCCGGAAGCCGAGTGCGGTCTTTGACTATCACGGCGCGAAGTTTAATATGCATTCCATCCGGTATTAATTAGGCCTTGAAGGAGGAGCATTTTCAGTACTGTAGCCCTATTAGGCCTACTACGCCTTTAGGTCCCCGGAATGACAGGATAAGGTGAGAAGCACAAGGATGGCCAGATCTGATGGCGAATGCACAATGCAAATGGGTCTCCAATGTCTCCGGATGGAGCATTCCGGCAGAAAGCATCCACGAAGCATCCCTCTCTCGTGAACAGGTTAGATTTGAAGGTTCCAATGGCGAAAACTCTCAGATATTAGCCTCATACTCTATGTCCTGAACCATCTCGCGCGACCATTAATTGTGTGTAAAGAATATAATGTAATACAGAAAAGTAGAGCATTGGTTATTTCATTTCATTCTAAAATTAAGCTTATATTAATTTCTGAAACATAACTAGAAGGCCAAGCTGTTACTCTAAGTATACTTTGTGATCAAAGAACATACTACCATGGTTCTTTAAGTTAGGTCTTTTCTGTGGTATATGTGTTTTGACAACTGAGTTATGGAAAAGCAGGTTGACAAGATTAATGTTATTCTCAAATCAAAACAAGAAGGCATTTCTCAGTATGTTTGAAACTATACGTAATAATTTTATAGTTCCATTAAAGAGAGAAAAAGATAGACGCATAGTCATCTCAGATTTGTCCTATCGACGTGTGTACCATATTGGCTTCCCCCCCCCAAAGAAAATATTATTTGGAAGCATCTGGTAGCTCTACGGATGATAAGAGAGTTGGGCATCTAGATCACAAACAACGTCACGTAACTAACAGCAGTATGCTTACTCCGCATTGGATAATGCGGACCAATGAGGTGTCGGCAGCCCTAGAGACGAAAAACACAAACTAGCAAGAACACAGCTCCCAGCGATGCGAGGAGTAAAGCGTGAGAGAGAAGGAAAGGTGCTGTGAAGTCGACAACACAACATTGGGGAACGGCCCAAGGGGAAGAGAGTTCAACATACAAAATTTCATTTTGACCTTGTCGGAATTAGAACCATGAACAACATATTTTGACGAGTACAGTTTTCAAAATTCGATTTCGTCGGGAACGTAATTCTATTCAACGAGAGACAAAAATTGCTGAGAGTGGTCCAGCCAGGTGAAAAGATAACTGATAATTTGTATTAAGAGAATTGTGAGAATTTAATCTTCAAACTGTAAATATTAATTAAAAAAGAGATACGGAATTTATTATGTGTTATATAAATATATAGTTATATCTATGCTCACATTTATTTTTATAAAAGCGAACATTCATTGCAAACGTTGTACTTGGTAAAGCTACATTGTCAGTTATGAGTAAAGTGGGTACACATATGTAATAAGTATCAAACGTAAAATCCACACAAAAAATACTTTTACAATCTGATGGTATACCGCAAGTCAAGAGAAATGGTACATGTTTGTTTATACACCGCTCTACGTGAGAATTAGTTTTTCTAGAACCAGAGAAACACAGTAAGACCTGAAAGAATAATATTAGGTTACAGTCATCATCAAGTCACAACTTTAAATAACACACAGGTGTATTATAACTTTCATTAATAAACTTAAATGCGTGTGTTTACTATATTAACTTTATTAGTCTTGTCTATCCTGTATATGTTTTGTTTCCTTCAAGATCATATCCACGGCCTGGAGGGCTTAAGGTTAATTTAGTAGCCGACATTTTCATATACTCACATATGTAGTAATTACGTAATGAATGATCGCCGACAAACCAAAGGATGGTTGTAATGGTGCAGCAACATTTTTTCCTAATTACACACCACCACACGTGTAAGGATAAATTTTCTAATTGTGAAACTGTTACACTCCTGGGATGAACAAATGTAACTTGGATCGTAATTTATTTCATTGGGATGTGTTAAACATGTGTGGTCTCCAAAGTCGCATCTAAAAAGTGTATGGGCCACAAAATATGTTTAATACCACGAAAGAACACGCTGGGCATTTGATTAGGGAGCTTACATTTCTTTCTGTGTAAAAACTATTTAAGTGTAATACTTTCTTTATATGGTAGACTGTTAAATAAAGAGGGATTATTTATAATATGTCTGCAGTTTATATTTAATAATACTGAAATAGTGCGCTATGAATAAAACAAATGTAATTCTTGCACTTTGACATGCGCAAGAATTTTCGCAACTTCCACCATTATGTTCTACAGAAGCCACACATGAGAACGTGTCTGACTGAGAAGGTTAGCAACATGGAGTATACTCACAGATACAAAATAAACTTTCATAAGAACTTGGAGACAGAAGCCAGACACCCGAACAACACAGAACAGAACTGTGTAACTTGGTGAGTGCAGCTAACATCCGAGTTACCAACTACAGCGCAGTAGGGTTTTGTGCTTACTGAATGCTCTAGACTTTAACGCCCCTCCCCCTCTCTCCCTCTCTCTAACACGCTCACGGTTGTGGTCAGATGGCAGTTACATTATCCAAAGATAAATGTATATGGTTACACACAACCAAAAGTAAATATTCAGCGACAGTATCAGGCATGTATAAGGGAAAATATGTACATATTAAAATGTCTCAAAACAAATCCATATAAAAATATCTGTAATACAATCTTGTTGAAAATACACTCAAACTAACATAATATATAGCTAAGAAATTTGAAAGATAATCTTCTAAAATGCGTAGTTTCGCGTTTCTGAAATTTTTGGAGTAAAAATGTAGACCAGACTACCATTTAGCAGGACTTATAACGGAAGTCTAAACGTTAATAGGTATGGAATGATAAACAAACCAGAGCATTAAAACTTGTCAAATGAATCACTTGAATCTAAGTGCTTTACTTAGAAGAATATCTCTGTGATTTTCTTTTCTCTGAAGTAGGGAGATGCAAAACCCTCTGTAAATTATTAAATATGTATTTATAACTGCTTATCATGCTGTGCTGATAGTAGGTCACATCACACTAATCAGTTTACCCCAAGGAAGGGAACGCATGCAAGTGGGTCTGTTGCTTTCGTCGGTTGAACAGTTAACATCCCCATTTACAAACATATGCAGATGTTTATGTCATTTATGGATGTCGAAGTATTTCTCAATTTATTTTCTACAATTTATAATGTTACATTGCATAAAATGGTGTGCCTAACTCGTGAATAAGCTTAATATGACAGTGGTTTAAGTTGTCGCACCAACGACGGTGAGTATAACATTCATTATGCCATTATGAATACTGTCTACTTGTTGCATAAATAACTGGTATGCATATAGATAAGCGATGCTTGCCTTGTCATTGAAACAGGCTCTAAATGCGATGGGTGCCGGGCCATCAGGGTATCTACGGAAATGCAAAAGTTGATCAGCTGGTTAAAAGGGGTACTGAGATACCCTATGTTGGCTCTGAATACATACTTCGAATCAGTACACATACTGCCAAAACCTCGGTAAAATAATGGATTATGGCAAAACGCTAACTCAGGTGGTAAACCTATACAAATGTAAGCCAGGAAATGGATCTTATGTTCATTTAATACACTTTCTTTCTCTCCTGAGATTGGATAGAACAGGAATAAGGAAAGCAGCAGCATTAATTTCTGAATATGGTCACTTCAGGGAACATCTGTGTACGTAAAGTAGGATTCTACAAGGGTGAACCCATCTGTAGAATATGCAAAGAGGATGAGGAAATGCCTCGCACATCTTGACTGCCCATTCCTGGCAAGAAAGAGACTTACTCTTTGCATAACCTATATTCTGGATCTAGAAAAGGGTGCCGACATTGAAACCAAGATAGTGAACAATAATGTTGTTGGAATAGATTTTGGGAAATAATGATGGCAACCTTTCCAATAAGTGGCTTAGAATAACGTGCGGGAGGCCGACAACACTTCAACTTCCCCCCCATTATCTATATGTCTTTAAATAAGTAGTAATTTATAAATTCTTAAATGGAAAAATCCTGCGAAAAACAGAGGCAATGAGCGCAACAAATGAAGATAGAATACGACATGGACTGAAAGGCATATCAAATAAATCCCCAATTGTAAAGGAATATTATTATATAATTCTAAACTACTTTACTGATATAAAATCTATCTACTAATGAACTAAAAAACTGCATTTTATAGGTCTTAACCTTCACAAGAATCAAAATGAGGTACTAGAGTAATTAGACAAAAGGATTTAAAATGCTGGCTAATTTAACGCGTCCTTATACTAATGTCTCTGAAATTAATCTGTCCATTAAAAAAATAAAAAACTTTTTCGTTACGAAAGCAGGTAATGGTGCATAATGTTATTACATGTAGTGCATAATACCAAAACTGGGACTGTGTTGCTTGTGAAATGAGTTCCAAGGATATCTGCTAATGAATTTGCATCTGTAATTTCCTATTTTATATGCAATGAGATGAAACATTCATGGGAGAGTGAAATGGAACACAGTGATGAATTTTGCTATCAAAATGGAAATATCATCTTTTCAATCTAGTGTTGAAGCCTGCTGTACTCGGCAACTTTATATCTTTGCTAAATTAGAACCACCATATAAAATACTGTCATTATTTCAGCCGTTCATTAAAATTAATTACAAATTAGGCAGTTACGCTATGTAAAACACTTCATAGGTTTCCTATAATGCTATTTTTAAAGAGTATGAGCACACTAATAATTGAAGTGTGATTCTTAAAGGCCTATGGAATACTACATGGCAGTAAAAATGTTTGAAAATTACTTAAATGTAAATAATGATTGTAATATGAATATGCATTTTTATGTGACATTGATTTCAGATGTTTATTAATTGTAATTATTATTGGGAAATAAGTTTATACGGCCTTACTGAAACTGTCAATAATAGCGCGCAATAATGCAAAGAGGGGGGTGAGCTGTTTATCATTATTGGAAACGAGGAAGTTACGTAATGTTAGCGCGTTTTTTCCGTTGAGAACCTTCTGGAATGTTTCCCTAGAGCATATGTATTCATAATTTTCATTGGATATTAAAATAAACGCTAATGATGGCGCGTTTTATTAGCCAATTGCAGTTTATTTATAATCTTTAGGCGTATCTGATTGAAGGAGTATAAATAGGGTAGGTTAGAGGTAGCGTGGTGTCAGTTCATCAAAAATCTGTGTACACTACACGTCGTCTTCAGTCAGTCAGTTCGTCATACATCGGATATAGATTCACAAGTTACGCGCAGCAGAATTATGAAAGATCTAAAGTATTGTAAGGTTAATTATATAAAAGATTGAAGTACGTGGATTAAAAGAATTATCAGTAAGAAGTTATTATAACAGTTTCAGTTTGGCGAGTGTTAAGATCAATGTATAAATGTGATAGTTAACGTGTTCTACAATAAATGTGTAAAACAAATTTCTTCATCAGTGTAATTTTTGGATAAAAGATTCCTTTCCGTTTACACAACCTGTATAGAGATACATGCCCAAGCCAACAGATAATAGCTAGCCGGAGGACATTTGAAATGAAATCAAACAAAAGCTAATACTGCCGCAAATTGCTAACACTAGATGGAGCTACAAACCAAACAAATGAATGACGTCACAAGATGGCTTCACTTGAAGTAAACACACATACACAAACATCACAAGCATCAACATTACAAGAAAACCATTACAAATTGGCTACCCAAACGTGGGGCTAACAAATACAAACAATAATGTTAAATAATATAACATTATAAGTAATACCGTCGCAAATTGGCTCCCATACGTGGGGCAGTAAAAATTATGTAACCAAACAAAACAAAAGCAGCACAATATAAGATCTTCAAGTTCTAATAATTTACGTAAAAACATATTACGTAAACATTAAAACTATCGCAAATTGGCGCCCAACGTGGGGCACGATGACCAGGAAAGGAACACAATGACCAGGAAAGGATCAGAATAACCAGGAAGGGGCAGAGTGACCAGGAAAGGAACACGATGACCAGGAAAGAAGCAAAGTAACCAGGAAAGTAGCAGAGTGACCAGGAAAGGAACCAGGACGTGGAACGAATGCAGCAGTGAAATGATCTACAAGACGCAGATTCCAAACTACAGGACAACAAAACGACGTGGACTCATCATAACACAACGCAGAAGCGACATATAACCTAGGAGAGAGGGGCAGAAAGCTGGACATCAAAGCAACATCAGCAGATAGCATCAGAAAGGTTAGAAAAATGTTATGTTAATTCTTAAAAAAAAAGGAGTAAAAAATTTAAATGTACCTTAGGAGCGGTAGGATAAAGAAAACAATGGCTACTAATAATACAGAAGAAATAATTATGAAGGGAGATAATGTAACAGTTAGCGGTAATTCAATACAGGATACAGAAAATACCTTAAACAGTGTAGTATTTGATGGTGGAAATGTTAGTGCAGAAAGTCAGAATAGAATAGCAGGAAATGTTAATCTTGATGCTAGTATGATGATGGAAATGCTGAGAAATTTTGGTGAAGCGTTAAAGAAGGGTATTACAGATCAATTTAGGGAAGATATGCAAAAGAGTTATAGGGAATTAAGGGAAGATATTGGTAGGAGCTTAGAACAACAACTAACTCAGAGGAATGAGATATTAGAGCAAAACGTAGATCAAAGCAAGGAAGAAATTGAAAAGAAAGTTACGAAGCTATATAGTAGTATGCCAAAAATGAGTGATGAAAATCAGGAAGTAATAGCAAGTGAGATAGGAGAAGTTTCAAAGAAAATGCTAGACATGAGCAGGGAAATAGGTAACAAAAAAGGTGAGGTTAATACTAAAAGTGAGGTTAATGTAGAATGCACAGAGTTAGGAAATCAAGTGAGTAGTATTACAAGTGAGCTAAGAGAGATAAAAGAGGTTATGAATGTAGATGTAAATCAGGCGCAAGTTAATTTCAGAGGGGAGATATCAGAAATACAGAATGAGACAGTAATGCAAAGAAATAAATTGTACCAAGATGTTCAAAATGAAAACTCCAGTCCAGTACAGTTTAGTACAGATTTGTCAGAGTATTCTCAGATTAAAAAGATAGCAGAAGAATTGAAAATGAAAGTTGGTAAAAGATGTATTGTTCAGGAAGCTTTAGATGGTTTTCAAATGTTATCATGGGATGAAATTTCATATGAATACAAGAGGTTATTCATGAACAAACTTTTGAAGGTTAGGATACGGCTACGAGTAATGTTTAGCCACACACAATTTGATCCAGGAGGGTAAATAGCAATGAGATGTAAAGTAAATGCTGGATAGTTAAAGATGACTTGCAGAGAAATGTATTGGAACGTAAGAGGGTTAATTATTTATGTCATTTGAAAAGAGAAATAAATTACAAAAAAAAAGAGAGAGAAATGTTTAAAAAAAATGAAATTTTTAGTAACTGTAACAACATTTGAAAATTAAGAATGCTAAGATTGAAACTTAATATGATCTTAAATTAAAAGTACGTAACTACAATTCCAAGAGTATTGTTAAGATAAAGTACAAAATAACAAAAATGGGTAAAAATAATTAAAAACAAATACTTATGTAGCAAACAGAAAATGTGAAACAGTGACTAGATTTAAGAGATGAAAATATATTTGTGTAACGGGTGAATATTTTTGGTAAATATGTTTAATAATTACAAAAATTCTTGAATGCCTAAATTTTGTCAACAATATAAGAGAGTAAACCATTTTGAAACAGTAATTTAATAATTCAGGGTACAGTATTTGCTATAAAAAAATTGTAATGTCAGATTAATGTCTAAACAAATTAAACCAGAGCCAGTAAGTAGTGGCGAGATAAAAAAAAACATATTTCGTGTGTTAAATACGTGTGAAGTGTTAAGTGAAAGTGATAGCGTGTGTTCCAAGGTTTAGGAGATTAAAAACCCAATTATAAAATTTCCAAACAAGTTGTAAATATTTATAATTATGTTTCTAGTGGGGCATAATATGCAGTAATTTGTATCACAAATTACTTAAATGTAAATAATGATTGTAATATGAATATGCATTTTTATGTGACATTGATTTCAGATGTTTATTAATTGTAATTATTATTGGGAAATAAGTTTATACGGCCTTACTGAAACTGTCAATAATAGCGCGCAATAATGCAAAGAGGGGGTGAGCTGTTTATCATTATTGGAAACGAGGAAGTTACGTAATGTTAGCGCGTTTTTTCCGTTGAGAACCTTCTGGAATGTTTCCCTAGAGTATATGTATTCATAATTTTCATTGGATATTAAAATAGACGCTAATGTTGGCGCGTTTTATTAGCCAATTGCAGTTTATTTATAATCTTTAGGCGTATCTGATTGAAGGAGTATACATAGGGTAGGTTAGAGGTAGCGTGGTGTCAGTTCATCAAAAATCTGTGTACACTACACGTCGTCTTCAGTCAGTCAGTTCGTCATACATCGGATATAGATTCACAAGTTACGCGCAGCAGAATTATGAAAGATCTAAAGTATTGTAAGGTTAATTATATAAAAGATTGAAGTACGTGGATTAAAAGAATTATCAGTAAGAAGTTATTATAACAGTTTCAGTTTGGCGAGTGTTAAGATCAATGTATAAATGTGATAGTTAACGTGTTCTACAATAAATGTGTAAAACAAATTTCTTCATCAGTGTAATTTTTGGATAAAAGATTCCTTTCCGTTTACACAACCTGTATAGAGATACGTGCCCAAGCCAACAGGATAATAGTTAGCCGGAGGACATTTGAAATGAAATCAAACAAAAGCTAATACTGCCGCAAATTGCTAACACTAGATGGAGCTACAAACCAAACAAATGAATGACGTCACAAGATGGCTTCACTTGAAGTAAACACACATACACAAACATCACAAGCATCAACATTACAAGAAAACCATTACAAATTGGCTACCCAAACGTGGGGCTAACAAATACAAACAATAATGTTAATTAATATAACATTATAAGTAATACCGTCGCAAATTGGCTCCCATACGTGGGGCAGTTAAAAATTATGTAACCAAACAAAACAAAAGCAGCACAATATAAGATCTTCAAGTTCTAATAATTTACGTAAAAACATATTACGTAAACATTAAAACTATCGCAACTGCATGTAAAATAGTAGTTGCCCTACCTGGCGTTACAAGTATGACTTTCGAAATTTTGAATGATTTCGTCAATTTCATTGCCTCATCTAAGGTATAAAGATCCTTAATGTTTATACTGTGAATCCCCCTCATTTCCCTATAATCCACTTAATAACCTAATAACGGGCGAAAAATTCGCGAAAATGGTATGCAATATCGGTCGAAGTTTTGTTTCTATTTCTTAACCTCTCTCTGGTCTTGAAGAAATTATGAATTATGAGAATTTACTTATTTTTTATCAACGGCTGATACATTAATCTCTGAAACATATACAATCAAATGCGACAAAATGTTTAATATAAAGGTTCCCATACGCGGACCAACAATTTCATATTGTAAAAGGCACGTAAATCATCGAGGAAAAAAATCTTCTGTTGTTAATTATAAATGCCGATTAAGTACCTCCTGGTGTATGCTAAACACAATTTTCTTCTTTTATATAGGTAATTATTAGGCGGCGCCGTGGCCGAGTGGTTAGACCGCTCGCCTCCCACCAAGGCGGCCCGGGTTCAATCCCACGGACCTGCATGTGGGATTTGTGGTGGACGAAGCGGCACCTGGGCGGGTTTTCTCCGGGTTCATTCCTCCAACTGCTCCATCATCACCTTTCATCCATTTCACCAACATTTCGTTTCATCTACTTCCTTCATCCCATACCAGGCATCGGGCTAATCACCCATCCTGGATGAGTTTGATCCATGAGTGTCTGCTCCTCTGACCCCAAGCACGCGCTTGTAAGTCCTGGGGGTGTAAGTCCTACTAAGATGAGGGTAAACAGATAATGAATGAATATAGGTAATTATTAAATATGCACTTTGTTATAATCTATAGAGAAAATTCAGCAGAATGTTCATTTATAAGGGATATTAAAAGCTTTTAGGCATCCAGAATCATTAATACATAATATCTAGTATTAGAATAACATTGAATAGTGTGTTTTACTGCTGTATCCTTTACAGCATGATCAGAATGACTACCATTCGTACATTCTGGCTTCTTCACCCGACTTTCCGCTGGCTTTTTCTTTTACCGATTAACTTGGTCTTATAATTAGCATCCTAGACTTCAAAACTGGAGGTCATGGGCTCAATTTCCAGCTGGAGGATGATAATTTATCTATAGCGAAGGTTATTCCTTTTCTTTATCTACAGTCTGGAAGTATGAATTCGAGTGTGTGAGTGTGTGTTTTGACGTGTAGAAAAAAAAGGTAAGGCAAAGAAACCTAAGGATAAAAATTGTTTAGATTTGTCTTTCGTTCTCTTAGGTGTTAAATCGTGGTACGCAATATATAACTCTTGGAATCAAATGTACGTCCTATTACTTTTATACTAATTTCCTGATGCGTAACAAGTATTTTTCACTCCATACCAAACTCAACTAGAAGTCGAAGTTTCATTCGAAGGTGCGTTCTTTTGTGACTACAAGGTCTTCGTACCTTTATATCCAGGGTAACTCCTTTTTACTTTCTCTACTACGTATAGTAAGTAGAGAAAGTATTGTATTCCTCCCAAAAACTCGATACCCAGATTTCACCGGAAATATAAGTTTTGAGACCCCCGAATCCAAAAAAAGCATTTTTGGAAACATGTCCGTGTGTGTGTTTGTGAACAGTATAACTCAGAAACGAACAGTCGGATAAACACCAAACTTGGTATTTAGTTCAGTATCTTCCAGAGATGCGACACAAAGATTTTCAAGAAAATCCTCCAACCCAAGATTACCCTTTACAAGGAAACTTTTTTGAAAATTTTAATTTTCTCAAAAATGGCTCTAACGATTTTGATTAAAATATTACATATTTAAGATATTTTCATGAAATGTATATCACGAATTTTCTGGGAATGTCTCCAAAAGTATTCTTCATGGTGAACGACTTTTGCATAACTGGTAAACCATAAGAGATAGACAAAATTTTACTACACAAAAAAGTAGATCGCGTTAAAATACACAATTTATGTCATATACATTTTTTTGTTGAGTGAACCATTTTCGAGATGTTGCTTGTTATTCCCTTAAATTTTCCAATACTTTTTCTCAAATAGGAATTTGTTATTCATTTTTTTATGTCCTGGACATACAAAGAGAATGGAATCCGCCACATAGCAACCAGCTCTTAAAAGATTTGACTGTCGCTTAAAGTCTATCACATTCCCCTTGCACCTACAAGAAAATTAGCAAAAGATTAACATCTCGATTAGCATAAGCATATGGAGAATAAGCGTTTGTAGAAATAGTTTGTACAAGAGTAGAGACATTCATGTGAGTGTAACACATCAGATTTTTTCTACTTATAGTTAGAAAACATTTAATACTTGAGTATTAAACCTGATTTCAATGGGAGCAGCTGGATGGCGAAACAAATAGCCTAATAAAGTAGTTTCATAATATAATAAATTCAAGATACCGGTGCCGTGCATTGCATAATACATAGGAACCTCAAGGCCATGGCTTTACATAAAGCTCATAAAAGATCAGTGATATTAAAGCTGGTTGTCCCATAGAATTAATATATACACATCTAATGTATATCTGTATATTAAGCAAGTCTAAGAGAAACACAAAGCGATCAAATAAAAAACAGTATTTCTTTATTGCTTACTATTTATATTTATAAACCCTTATGTTATGTAATACAAAGGGTGATTTTGAAATTGCGGATTATCTTCGAATTTTGAGCTACATTTATTAAGACATTCTACAAACAAATCTGTAAGTATTGCTGTCAAATTTATACATGTAATAAAACTGTAACCGATTAATTAACACTAACATGCTTATTCGGCTACAGTGAAGCCAAACAAATTAAAATCTCAATACTGAATATTTGGTTGGACTGCAGTAGTTCCTTTGTCTACCCAGGTAAATAATGGAGAGAAAAAATATTTTTCTTTGAATCATGGCTCTGTTTTGATAAAATATGATACATTTTACGGTGTTTAAATCATAGTGGATAACGAAACTAGGACTCATAAATTCGGCATATTTTCCGGTTTCCTTTTCTTGCCTCCATTCCCCTTATCTTCTTTAGTCACATGCTGAAGCATCGTAGCTTAAACCACCTTTCATAGATTGAATTAATCTGAACAG
The DNA here is from genome assembly GCA_030765065.1 of Deroplatys truncata. Taxonomy (NCBI): domain Eukaryota; kingdom Metazoa; phylum Arthropoda; class Insecta; order Mantodea; family Mantidae; genus Deroplatys; species Deroplatys truncata. The sequence continues at coordinate 110,547,151 of CM060981.1, forward strand.
GACCATTTGTATAATGTATTCTGGGACCAGTGTCAAACTTATTGCACTGGCTGGGGCAAGTTGCAAAATCATGAGATCAAATCAAGCTAATAGAGAATAGAATAGTGACATAGCACGTTCCTTTGTATTTTATTGTCTAAGCCCTTTTAGGCACCGAAAATCCCGGTACATTTACATGCGCGGTCCCAACACACTTTCTGATGACCTTTAACTTAGTTCAAAACAGTAATATTACACCTGAACTATTAGCAAAAACAAAAAGAAAAGATTTCTAAACCGTACTTTTTTCGGAATTCCATATAATTTCTTATTTATGAAGTTGATAATCAGTTCTCTGCAGCATTTTCAAGGTGCATTTATTTAATTAATGCTTAATTACGACGGTAATAATAATAATAATAATAATAATAATAATAATAATAATAATAATAATAATAATAATAATAATAATAATAATAAACGTAGCATCACAGTTTGAGGTACATGTACTTCTAGCGAGGCTTCTGTAATCAGGAATCATTACCCAAAAGCTGTTTCTGTTGTGATAATTGACAGCCAGGGCTACGATCGCAAAATGTTTGGTGCTCCATCGCGTAGCAGGTCGCCTCGAGTACGGGTGTTAATGTTCGTGTGAGAAAAAGCTTGGGGATGAAAGTAAAAAGGCAAGAAGTAACCATAACCATAAGGGAAAAACTTCGCAACAAACACATAATATCTGTTGTGAAAATATACTGCTCTAAAAATGTCAATTTTTCTTTTCAGGTTAATAACCAACGAAGTGTTTATTCGACCACAAACAACGGGGGCAGATCGAACAGTAACACACAATATTTTTTTTACAAAAACGTTTAATAGTTAAAACTACAACAAAAATCACAAATGAACTTAAACATACTCTACCTACTTTTCCACATAGTCACCAAGTTTATCAACACATTCCTCCCATCGTGATACCAGTTTCAGCATGTGCCCTGTTCGTAGAAGCCCGTTTCCTTGGAGTATAGCCATCTGCAGATTGATGATTTCACTTCCACATCTGTCGTTGGCCGAACAGGAATTTCTTCATGGGACCAAACAGATGAAAGTCCGACGGTGCAATGTCCGAACTGTATGGTGGATGTACCTCCCAACAAAATTTGGCGATTTTCTGACGAACAGCAGCAGCAACATGGGGACGAGCATTGTCATGAAGAATTTTGACATCGTCAGCATTCATGTTGTGGCGTTTGTCACGAAGGGCACGACGCAACTTCACTAAAGTTTTCATGTAGGCTGCAGCATTCACAGTGGTACCGTGTTCACCAAAGTCCACCAATACAACACCATGCATATCCCAGAACACCATCACAAGCACTTTCCTAGCAGATTGAGTCTCTTTCAATTGTTTCTTCCCTGGGGAACCAGCATGTTTCCACTCCATACTTGCCTGCTTGGTTCGGGCGTGTAGTGGTATGCCCACGACTCATCACCAGTGACAATTCCTTTCAGAAAGTCAGCCCTTCTGCGGTGTACCGCGTTAGGTGATCCAACTCATCATCATTCGCTGGCCCTTGTGGTTGTTTGTCAGGTTCTTAGGTACCCAGCGAGCACTAACTTTACGAAATTTCAACGTGTCATGAACAATATCGTACACTGCACCATAGGAAATGTTGAACTATTGCGATACGGTTCGCAGTTGTACACGCAGGTTGTTTAAAACAGCCACAATGCCTCTGCGGGATTATGGCTGTTACCGCCTCCCAGAGGTGGCAAATCACTAAGGTTCACACGGTCCTCTAGGAAGAATGCACACCACCTAGAGACATTGCTACGGTCCATACAATCATCCCCATACACGCCAAGCATGTCGCTGTGAATATCACTCAGTTTATACCCTTTGGCCCGCAAATATCGAACCACAGCTCTCTGCTCTTCACACGTGGACGACAGTAACATGCGCGTATCTCTGTTGCGTAGTTCATACTTCTCTTGCTAGAGCTGCACATGAAATAAAAAATACCATCTGTAGTGAAAACGTCAGACTATATCTGTGTGAAATTGCAACATTTCAACTGCAATACCAAGGCAGAAAAAATTATTGTGCGTTACTTTTCGATCCGCCCTCGTATTTAAACCGTAACCAGGGCACAAATTAACAAGCGAATTTTGTAAATTCGAGTGAATTGAAGAATCACTTGGGTATAAGTACTATAATCGGCGGTACGAGCCCATTATATGGGAAAAAACCTGAGAAAAGAGTATTGGCATAAACATTTCGCCTAGTTAAATGCGTGTTTCTCTGTCGATAGAGACCACAGCGATGAGTGATCCGCGGTGATATGACACTAGGGCAGCTAAGTGGAAGTGCAATTTTTCTCAGGACCATTTCTCACAAATGTCACACAGACCGACAGTTTTAATTCACTTGTAATGAACATAAGGATTTTTACGCGCTTCTGTCGCTCTCCGCTGGGTTAGGTTACATTCTGTAAATTGTAGCTTCAACCTTATCTTTCTGTCCATATTTTATGTTTTTGTTTAAGAGTATAAGAATTCTGGATTTTAAAAATATATATATATATACATGGAATATCGCGTAGTTTTAAAAAAGTATGCCTTAGGAATGAGAAACTACTTGTGGTACAAAGAAAGGTTTGTAATATCAAATGTAGGTTAGTAATGTCAAAAAGTAAACCCACAATAGATAATCTTAAATATCCCTGAAATGTAGGGGTATATCACCCAACTGATATCAATGTTTGATACCATATAACTAGCCGTGAACCGTGCATTGCCCCTCTCAAGTTGGTTATATCAGACAAGTTTACAATCTCTGAGACAATTTCAGCGTAGCCATTAACACTCTGTATATATACGTAGAATACAAATTTGCTATATATTCAAAAAGGATAATAAATTACAAATGTTCTGCTTTATTATGCATATTAAAACTCAGTTACTTGTAAGTTTAGTAACTCACGTAAACATTGAATTATCAGACTACATGCGCGTGTACACCTTTTAAAATGGGAGGATAGCCTGTTATGCAATTTAACTCCAGTTGTAATCCTTCATTAAAATCTTATTATAAGCACAAATATGAACATCCTTAATGTCCCTGAAGTTTAAGAAAAACTTATAGATGAAAACCAGTTGTAAATCAATCCACCAACTTGTGCTCCGCTCCAAATTTGTTACATGGTAATAAAAATTAACTTTAGAAAGAGAAGAATGACATAGACAAGCTTTAAAGCTAGTTATCGAGAAAGCTCAGGCGGTAGAGTCTGTGACTCGCATTCGAGATGTCGCGGGTTCAAATCCAATATGCCATGACAATCTTTTGTGTATAGAAAAATAAATAGAACTAAAAATAGAGGCTGCAATAATTTCATTTTCCCAACATCATAAAGAATGTGGGTACTTTTAAAGAACAGTCCGCAGCTCCACGATCCCGAGGTGCACATTCCACCGAAACTTGGTAGCAACAAAATAAACGATAAAGGAACATCATATGAGGAAAGATGTAATTATAAGGGTTTATTCAAAATTTACATTTTCTCGAGGTTCATATTTTATTTAGATTATTTACCTTTGAAATGAACTTTGAACCACGCTGTCATTTAGGAGCATTACTTCAAGCAACACATGTCGAGTCCCCTTTGTTGATACCTGGACAAATAGAAGAATATGTATTCAATGAACTGTAATCCCTGAAGAAGTTATGGCTTAGGTAATATACTTCGTATGGCTTAGTTTTCAGTGTTGCTGTCTTAAACACTGCAACATAACTTGCAGGTGTGTATATAACCTGATATTCTAATTTCCTCTCTATGCAAAATGCACTGAATAGTCTTCCATTTGTGTGTGGCCTTCTGGCAAATACTTTTGAACTATAAAGACGTTCATCTCGTTAGCCAAATCAAGTATCGCGTTTGCTAGTGCCACATTTCTATTCTGATAGCCACAACCATCACTGTAAAATATTTTTTCATCTTCTTTGTCATGCATAACATGTTTTGAGATGAAATCGCACAGAATTATAGCAAATTCATTGGCACTGAGCGCTCCTTCATTCTCGTGCCACACATAGCAATCTCGTAGTTCCCATTATCCTACTTGTTCTTTAATACCATACTCCCACTTACTTCCAGATCTTCTGGTCCCCCCTTTTTTCTTTACCAAGCATTCTTTTCTTTTTATTTTCCTCTGATGTCCACTTAGGTTCTAGTACTAAATTTCTTTTGCTCTTTCTTCCTCTAGTATGAATGTCATTGTTCATGTTTTCTGTAGCATCACATATCACAGTAGTAACACTTTGTATACATTGGCAATTGTTGTCATCGGAGTCTGGTTCAGGTTCACTTCCAATTAATGTAACTATACTGCCTAATTCATAACAAAAAAGAATCCGCTTGAGGGGTATCATCTGAAACTACCCTTAGAGAATTTAAATTTATTTTATTTCCTTACAAAAGGTGACAGTTCTAAAATAGTATAATGCTCGTCTTCATTTACATCCAACCCATCACCACTCCTTTTCTCTACGAGAGTTTCTCCAGTATTAAGACATTTCTCATTACACTCCATACCCAGAACGGTATGTTTGTCACCTGTAATTTTATTTGTATCTAATTCATGGAGCTCCTTTTCAGTGTTTTCAGTATATAAATCATAAACACAAATCAGATTTTACTTGTTTTCACAACGTTTGAGGAAAATTGAGATTCATTTTCTTTATCTTCATTTCTCTCCATAGTTTCTGTAGTTCATTTTGTCTATGTTCTCTAGTCAACGGTTTTTGTATTCCCAAAATGTTAAACATTTTCTGAGCTCTGGAACTCATTTTCTTTAAAATGAAGAAGGGAGAACACAATGGTAAGTAATATATAACAAGCTTTTGCTTTAAGTAATATTTCAATTTGAAGATTCCTTCCTACTATTTAAAACCAGGATCGAAACGGACACCTTTACCAAACAGAACGCTAATCTAACTGGCTGAACGAATATTTTGACAAAACGGAAAGCTAATAAAGCCTCAAATTTAACCAACAGGGCCTTTAATATTATTTCCAACTCATTATTTTCATATTTTAGTTTAAATCCTGTCAAAACGTTTGCCTATTAAAATTTGAAATTCAGACTTTTTTAAAGTTGCAGTATGCCTACCTGGGGAGTTTGTGAGAGCTTAGTACAAAACTACACTGGCTTTCTTCATTGTTTCTTTTTATTAACATTATTATGTAAAACCTAACAATCATTAAGTAAATAAATTAATTTTCTGCTTTTTTTCCTGCAGACGTTTGATAACTTCAATACAAACTGGAACATGACGGTCACTCCATAAATTAGTAATCAAATTCGAAATACGAAAAGCTTGGTTTGCTCATTTCAGCACTACGTTATAAAATCAGTGTAAAGTGAAATAATGATTAGTTAGCTTATCAATAATATAGGCTGTGAAACAACACTAGCTAATTCTATAATTAGATTAGCTGTACTCAAATTGCAACTGCAGACTGTAGGGGTGCTTGCTGCTACAAAGTTTCCACATTTGTTATTGATACGTTTGTTTCTTGTTTTCTTCGACTTTTTATGCAGAATATTTCATTACACATTAAAACAGACCGGAATGGTACACATTGTTTCTTACAAGAAGGAACGGAGGACATCCAAAACTTTAAGAAACAGAACAGGATTTCGTTTTGCTCTCCTCCTCCACTTCTAGCCCTGATTAAAACTCCTACCTTCACGTTCTACGAAGTCTTAATTTACCTTAACTTGTTATAATAAGAGTACTTACTATTAAAATGTCGGAAATCTTGATGTACTAATATGAAATACCATGTCACAAACAACTCACTAAAGAATCACCTCACAGAATGAAGTTTCCACACAAAATAATCACTCGCAACTACAGCGTAATTCAACATTATTAAGAATAACCGCCAGCTGGAAAAGTGTGTGTTGTTTCTAAACCAGATCAACTGTATAACAAAATAGCACCTCTCATTGGACAAAAAGAGAGAGCCTAAAAACCGAGATCACAATGCATCATTATTATTATCGGCTTAAACGTGGGCTACAATCATCTCTCTGATATTGAACTTGGGTTATAAGAAACAAAATAGAATTGCCATTCTTATTGTAATGTACTGGATTCACGGGGTTAAAAGCAGTAATTGAGGCAGTATTTTAGCACTCAAATGATTTTAGTCAAATTATATAATAAAAATATAACAACAGCCCGACTTAGAGCAATATGTATATGTAACAATATATAAAAAGTGTATATTACGGTCATTGTATATGTTTATATTATTGTATACATGCAATAATGTTATGTGACTGTATTACGTAATTTAATAATGTAGGAGCTGTGAGAATAATAAGCTAAAAATTGCTAACAATGAGGTAACTTTGAGGAAATAATGAGTAAGAAAGTGTAATAATGCTACTAGTCATTCTTGGAGCAACAGTAATGTAATTTTTGTGACAGTTTATAAAATAGCCAATCAACAACGAGAAAAAAGCTTAAGTTAAATAAAAGCATTCTATTGGATTAGAAATAGCCAATCAGAGACTTGAAATACAGAAATTTACAGATTTAGGCGGTAGAAATCAAGTCAATTGTTTGTAGACAGTGCTCATAACTGGACGCGTTGGTTGTAGGCAGTGTTCCTAACCGGACGCGAGATGAGTCCTCGAGAAATTTAATACGTAGGTATTCAGCGTGAGATCAAAATAGTTTGTGTGTTAAAAAGTGCAAGTAATTAATAAAAGAATCTTACAACTCTCTATATCAGTGAAGTGTTATTTAAATTGTGTCAAGGATTAATAAATGTAGTGAACTAAAAAATTATAATCTGTGTAAGCCTACATTCTTCAGCCGCACCACGCCTTGCAAGGAAATCCATATCTCTAACAATAATACTGACGCAGCCGAGGCAAACATAAATATATAATATTTAAAGAAACAGTCAAATTACAAAGTTAACATTTTTAAATTTTGGGGGGGGCGAAGGCTACGGGGTAACATACGTGCGGTTGCAATTACTTCAAGTTCGGCTCCCCAACAGTCGAAATATAATATACCTTCAAATTGGCTCCCAAAGTGTGGTGCTTAAAATAACGTAATAAGTAATAATTACTTCATAATATTTCAATAAAACCTTTTATGTCTGATTTCAGTAAGAAGTTAAGACTTAAGAGGTTTTAAGCTAACACTGTTCATTCATAAAACCTCTAAGTCCTTCTTCTACAATAAAAGGGAGACTTACGAATTTTTAAGGTAACATTTAAAGGCCTAGAAAAATACGAGGTTTACGTTTTATTAAATATCAGCCTTAATATAGCCTTCAAACTTGCGAGGTTTTAAACGACGATAGAACATTAAAAATTCTAATTAAAACGCACAATATCTCAAAATGGACCAAAACCACACTTTCGAGGTTTTAGAAGTATGCCGACGATATGCTCACTCAGATGAACCAATGAAAGTACAGGTTTCTTCTTCTTCCTTTCAAGTATTAAATCCTATGCCCTCTTACGATCTCGCAGTTGAATTTTCAGTCCATCGTCTTTCGTTCTTAATGTCCTTGCCTCACTGTTCGTAATAGAGTGTTTACAGATCTTGCCAAGGTCTTGTGTAAGCCAATTCTAGTATGTCTCTATAGTAAAATTTTTTCAGATCGCTATTAATTATTCTATTGTTTTAACGTATTTATAAAATTTGTTTGTGAAGTATCCACTTCATCGGAATAAAATAATGTGTAGCCGCAATATGTGAATTAATTTACGTTTTCTTAAATTTTTTAAAATTCAAACTTATTAAAGGTAAATGGCATTTTCCCCAGAATTGTTGTTCTTTGCTTATTCATTTGCTTATCATACTTAAATAAACTTTTGCTGAAATTATGTACAAAACGTTATAAATTCTGAGGGATGTCTCGCAGCTGAATTATCTGCAAAAATAATGAATATAATTTAAAGTTGTATATGCACTCTCTATGTATATTGATACAGCCATGAGGCAATTGTTTCCATTCACCAATTATCTGATTCATATACACAATGAAAGCCAGCGGTGAAAGGCTACATGCTTTTTTTAGTCCTGTATGAATTTCTGTCCGTTGCGATAATTTTTCACACAATACTTCAATTATATTTTTATTTTATAAATATTATATATGTCTGTTATAAGTTGCTGTGGAACATGGTCTGTCGCTAATACATTTAATAATTTACTTGTATTTACACGGATCAAAGACCTGTTCAAAATCAATTAAAACATTATAGTGTGTTTTCAGGTTGAATTCTCTCTGCCTTTTTATTAATGTCCTTTTATTAACAATCTGAGCGGAAAGTATTCATTAAAAATAATTTTCTTTTTGGAGGTCATTTGTTTCTTTCCAAAGGATGTTTCATAATACTTGTACAATTTATTCTTAATTATGCTAGTAAATTCTATAGCTTGTATTTAATAAACTAATATCTCTGGAGTTCTCATAACTTTACATGTCATTTAAACATATGGATTGCAATTGAGCTTGTTAAACCTTTTCTGAACCTAAAGTAGCCATCGGAGTATGATCAGAAAGTCAAGGTAGCTTTAAGCAGTTAAAAAATAACGCTTTGAAGCCGGCTCCAGCCTCGCAATGATCGCTAAATTTGAAGCCGGGCGATGGTTGTCACTTTTTCCAGCCGTATCCTTTGCTTCACTTTCCTGTTTATTCTGATGCTGGCTGCTACAGCCATTGGCTATGCGTGAGCGGTTTTGAAAGGATAACACGAGCTTAAATTGACTGAGAAATTGAATGTTATCTAATACCTGAGCTCTTGAAGCGAGTTTTCTACGGTTTGAAGATAAAGAATGAAACTGATTATGAATTGTACCACTCGAAACTGTAACTGTAACTGAATTATTATAGCCTGTTAACTTCTGCAGTATCGAACAGAGCGTAACTTGCCGTGAGTCGCTAAAATGCTTACCGGCAGAACCCCTCGCGAATGACCGCTAAATCTTACTCACACCAGCGAGTAATGAACACTTAAAATAATACACCAGTAATAACCAGATTAAGTGATCAGTTCTCAAGAAAGAGTATCACGATGTATCCGCGAGTGTGTGTACAAACGAATGTCTCTAATAATGATGCATGCCCTTATATTAACTCAAGCCCCGCCTACATATTACTCTCCTACCAAAATCCCTTCATGTGCGCCTCAATCTAAAAACTCTAAGTATGCGTATGTGACACTCTTACTAGGCCGTACCTCCACGACTCTCAGAATTTCTACCTACGTGCATGTTCAAACTACTTACAACCTAACTGCATTCCAAGAAAATTTAAGCTAATGCTTTCGCTCCTCACGCTGTTACTAATGATTTTGCTTAACATCACTCGCTAATTACGTTTTCTTCGGACAAATCTTTCAGCTCAAGATACATTGGTTTAATATATGAAAATGATTAATTGCAATTATTTTTATCATGCTATTATTTCTTTATTTAATCACTTATATCTTCCCGTCAATAATTACGGTATCAACTTTTAAGCTACAGCTACTGTAACCTTCATAGTTACAATGTAATAAACTGCGTCATATTACATAACAATGTACAGCTATAGCGTGATCCCTTAGTTTAATAAATACACACAGGATCACAGCCGTATGTTTTCAATATGGATATTTCAATTGCAGGTTTTACCATTCGGATATTCATTGCAAAGCTGAATAGGTTAAAACGTAAGTTACAATTAAATCCTAACTCCTCAAAATTTGAAATTTTGGACTTTATGCTTTAATATTTAACTTCAAACCTGGCTTGCGTGTTTCCTATATTAATTTCTCTATGAACCTTATACAGACTTTAACTTCTACGTTGTTGATAAAAAAACATAATAATTCTGTTTTGAAATAAGGTTATAATCAGTGGTGTCAAGGGGCCGGCCCTCGTAGCCGTGGTCGCTCCGGCGCTCCGCCAAGCTGAGGGTCGCGGGTTCGAGTCCCGCCTCGGGCATGGGTGTTTGTGTGTGTGTGTGTGTGTGTGTGTGTGTGTGTGTGTTACGGAAATAAGCGCTATAAACAGAAAAACACAGTAGTATAATCTGGGAAGGACAAGGGAACTTTTAAAAAAAAAAAGGGTGTTTTGCAGTAAAACTGTTTCCCTTTCAATTTTATTATAATTTATTTTAAGGTTAACATATTCTTAATGGACAAGAAATTATAATATTAATGAAGGAAATATATTAATTAGACAACCTAAAATGCGAAATTAATTTAATTCATTCTAAATGATGATATCTTCAGCTAAGCAATTTCATTCAAACTATATTCGTATTCAGATTCTCAGCGTGTTTTCTACGTCTACGATGGTAGTATACTTACTAAACAGGATAAGGTTGTTTTATTAAACTTTCGTTCATATTATGTGAGCAACAAAAAGCTCTTCTTTCTTACTATTTTCTTAACAGTAATGGTGGTATTGAGACAGAGCAGTTTCCTGCAGAAACAGTGGGAAATGTTGACCTTGCTTTTTGAATACCAAATAAGGGGAAAATAACATGATTTTCTTTTTATAAAGATAAAACAGGATCTTCATAAACTTTCTTATATCTGGATTTGATTCTGTTCTTTAACCGTAGTGAACACTGGTATTTGCCATTGGTTACTGTAAGGGAGAAATTACCTCGTGATGGACACACCTTCTGAATCGGATGCTGCAGGTTTATCTAGCTTACCAGTCACCCTGTACTATTCTGTCTCTCCCTGAAATCGTTGATCCGCGAGAGAACAAGCCCTTCAGTAGCCAACTTAGGGCTTGTTTCAGAGGAGCGGTCAGTCACAATGTAATTTCTCCTTGTACTTATTGAACTGATTTATTAGGCAGATGATACCGGTGCATTTTACTGATAACGTTGCAATTTCCTGAAATTCTCTTCCTGATATACGAGTTTGAAAGGGAGCAAGATACCTAGACAAGCTTTGGCTATACTTTAAACCCTTTGAGAGACTTAAAACGCAAGAAATTCCAAAACATTGCATAATATTGAATGTAAAGAGGCTCTTGGATTTTACTGAAGTGCTGAACTATTACATTTAGCCAGATAATCCTGAAAAAACCCCACACTGCGGATTTACTATGGTGTTAAACAAAATGGTTACACGGTCGAAGCACCCTTCCTAATAGATAAATCACTGGTGTATCCGCAGTACGGCAAGGCCATTTAGCTTGTGAACACTACGAAGTGTATCTACATATCTACGAGGGAGTGTGAGTGTAGATTTTTCTCAAATCAATACGATTATGAGACTTCCCAAAGCTGCCAGTAACTTTCAGTTTACAAGAAACTTCTGTTGGTTGGTGCTCTATTACAGCTGTTTAAATTTGTTCAATCAAGATTAAGGACAATTCACATGGGAAAGTATGCTCTAAAGGTATGTGATTGCATATTACTGAGTGTGGGATGTTGTGTAGGGTTGCTACCATAATTTGGACATGGTCTTCACTGGCTGAGAGGATATAAAAATTGAAGAGCTTCGCGGCGTCTTCTTCTTTCTTTTTCGACAAAAGGAAAAGTAGACATAAAATTATTTGATAGCGAGAGATGGCGATGATGAGTCGAACACGTGTTCAGTATCGAAAATCAATATTGGAAATCTGATGTATTGGTGCCTGCTGTTCACAATTTTGTTCCGCAATTTTATCCGAGTTCAAAGGACAATAAGTATGGACTAAAATTTCATTAACATCAAAACCGCCTTAGGTTTTTACTTTACTTCAAAGAAATAGGTTGGGATTATAAGATTAAACTGAACAAACGTTTTCAATGAATAATTTAAATGTTGAGTTGTCTGAGAATATTACAGTTCGATGATCTTGGAACAGGACTATTGCATTAAACGTGTGATCTTTCCATACTATTTAACACGTAGCAAGAAAATATGGTTCCATTGCCTGTTTCTGATGAACTCTTTTAAGTTGTTTAGTCCTCATTTTTAATTTAAAATTATGTTTATTTTAATAAACTTATCTGGAAACATATTCACTGAATCATTAACGAAAATGACTTCATAGCTAATAAGGCGATACATTTAAATATTATTATAAAGCAATACTGTATTTTGTTTCAGAAGAAATGTTTTAATCTACATATTTTAGAGTTTTGTTACATTTTAATTATAACCTTTCCGTGCAGAGAAGCAAACTCTTTACACTGACATTGAATAAGTATGCCTCATTTTAAATAAGTTTAAGACATATTAAAGTCATAAGAATATGTGTCAATGAAAAACAGCAATTGCGTAAAAAATAAATATCAAACAAAAAGTACTATTAGAAATGCTATTTAACCCCGAGCTATATTTGAACTCAAAGAACAGATTTATATGTTTTGAACAAAATTATATATCCTATACAAAACACACAACTGTCCAATGTGAGAGCTACTGAGAATCAAGAGAGACAGCATCGTACGCACAGTGCTGTTCGAATTGAAGCTCTGAAGGTTCTTCAAGAGGTACACAGCATCGCTGTCAACGGTAGCAGTAATTGAATTGGCATCATCGCAATTAACTGGTCAGAAGCTCAAGCTGAAATTATTGATGCAACTATAAGATTCGAAATATCAAATACCCAACCTATGAAATTTGACAAAGAAAAGAAAGACATGAGCCTACAATATCATATGACACAACGGGATGGATCAAGTGTTGTCTCTGGCCCGCCCCACTCTTATCATGAGGTTTTCGTGTTTTTCCCCTGGTCGTCTAGGCGAATGTTGGGGTGAGGTATTGTACCACGAGTTCTCCTTCCCCCATTTCCTCTCATTTCATCTATTTCTTTCACATTTCAGGTGTTTTCAGGTCGTGCTGGCGTTGTCGGGCGGATTTACGTGGATGCTCGGGCGTTGGAAAGATTTCTCCCTACGAATGCCAAGGTGCATTGTCCCCTGTTAGAATCGCTGCATACCTCTCCCTCGGGATCCTCCGCCTCTACTGGCGCGCGGGTGTTCGAACTGGCAATATTAGGGACTTCTGCGCGTCTCTGTGTACCTGAAAACTCCTACGGCTCTTTCACCTCATTCCTGTCTCCCGGGTGTGCAGTCACAATAGATCAAGCTGTTCGGAGTGCGCGAGCCTTTCCCCCTCCGATGAACACTTCCTACAATACCATACGTTTTAAACATATTAAAGTGGTCTTACTTTCCAATCACGTGATACAATTCCAAAACTGTTCTTTTAATGGAGAGACTCCTACAAAAATTTATTAGGGATTACAGACCAACATTGCAATTTACATTATAAAGCATTCAGTTAAAATTCTTCAAAATAATTCATATGGTATTACAAATTCTTTTATCTATTCCTACTTACTGCATATACTTTCATATTTAAACTATATTCAGTTTAGAGCTTGTTTCAAGAAGGAACTATTGTGTACCTCTTAGGTATATAGTTTTCTTTATTAAACCATTTTAATTTATACTTTCTGTTAAGAATTTTTGTGTCATTCTCTGTATTTACGTAAATGGCAAACCACTTTTTCTTCAGATTCTTAAATAAAACTAACGTAAGTATAATTTAAAGACAAAGCGTAAGCTCTTCTGATTAAAACTAAATTCTTGTTGTGTTCATCCCCACTAACTGCCATTCAAGTTTACAAATAAAGAGTAGCGTTTGAATATAACATGCTTAAAATTCTTCCTTTATGTTAGGAAGCCATTTAAGAAACTTAAGTTTTTCAAATTGATGCAGTAATTTGTATCACAAATTACTTACATGTAAAGAATGATTGTAATATTAATATGCATTTTTATGTGACATTGATTTGAGATGTATATTGATTGTAATTATTGTTGAGAAGTAAGTTTATACGGCCTTACTGAAACTGACAATAATAGCGTGCAATAATGTAGCGAGGGGGTGAGCTGTTTATCATTATTAGGAAAAGGAAGTTACGTAATGTTGGCGCGTTTTTCTGTAGAAATTGCTGGAACATTATACCTAGAGCATATGTATTCATAATTTTCATTGGATATAAAAATAGACGCTAATGTTGGCGCGTTTTATTAGCCAATTGCAGCTCAGTTATAATCTTTAGGCATATCGGGGTGTAGGAGTATAAAAAGGGCTAGGTTAGAGATAGACCCCGTCAGTTCGTCGAAAATATTTGTATGATACACGTCGCCTTCAGTCCGTCAGTTCACCGAAAATATTTGAAAAGTACACGTCGGCTATCGATTCACAAGTTACGCGTAGCAGAGTTATGAAAAATCTAATGTGTTGTAAAGTTAATTATACAAAAAGCTGAAGTACGTGAATTAAGAATGATCAGTAAATACGTTGTTATAACAGTTTCAGTTTGGCGAGTGTCTAGATCAATGTGTAAATGTGATAGTGAAAGTGTTCGACAATAAAAGTGTAAAAGAAATTCTTTCATCAGTGTTATCTTTGTATAAAAGACTCCTTTCCGTTTACATAACCTGTATAAAGAGATGTGCTCAACCAAAAAGATCATAGCTAGCCGGAGGACAGTAAACCAAAATAAAATAACAGTAGCATTCTTTCAAACGAACACTAATACTACCGCAAATTGCTAACACCAGATGGAGCTACAAACCTAACAAAGAATCACGTCACAAAATGGCTTCACCACGCGGAGTAAACACACATACACAAACATTATAAGTAATACCGTCGCAAATTGGCTCCCAAACGTGGGGCTAACAAATATAAATATAACAGAAGTATACCACTTCAAATTGGCTCCCAAACGTGGGGCTCAACAAATTAAATAATATTATAAATAATACCACTTCAAATTGGCGCCCAAACGTGGGGCTACAAAAAAATGTTAACATTATAAATAACATTAAACCACCGCAAAATCTAGTATACTGAACATTTTAAACTTTAGAACCACTTTGGCGAAATTTTAAGCTTTACAGAAGCAACTACTATTTACAGGATTTTTTGGGCTAAAGATTAATTGGATTTTGACGTTTTTCTGCGGATTAATAAAAACGAAAATCGCCACAGATGTAACTGAGTTTTGGACTATCAGGTCTCCTTCTAGTACTCTAAAGATAATTTAATTTTCACAAACATGTTATTTTCCAGTTCTAACAATTTATCATGTTAACCTTAATCTATGGCAGCGTGCCTTCGAGGAATGTGGCTGCTTCCTTCTAACCCCGGTCTGGCCGTCGCCGTCGCAAAGCAAGGGGGTGGGAACCAAAAGGGTACACAAAAGTAGGCTTCAAATAGGTTACACGTAAGCGAAATTAAGTTTCCAAAAAGTGAGCACCGATCTGTTCCAAAAGGGTTTTATAGCCTAACATTTTCGATTAAGGCAACATTTTGGTGACGTGTCGCTGACGTCGTAATGCGGAACTTTAAGCACGGTCACCTAGCGATACATGATCTGTTCTATAGAACTGACTATTTCAGTCTATACCAGAGGGAAGTTGACCGGGCTGCTAGCACATTCTTTAGAAATTTATGGCATTAGTGGTAAATTTAAATGTCATATTTAACTGTTCAAGTAATTTAGATATCAATCCGCCACAAATTTTCCATCAATTTTTATCAAACCAAAATTGTTTGAAATAGGTTCACTCTGCAATGTAAGGCTTAAGTCAAATGAAGGAAAGATTTGAAGATAATTTAGTAATTGTTATTTTACACCTGTGTAAAGGAAGTAAACTGGAATCCACAGAGTCAAAAAATCAAATTCCATGACTGGGACGTTCAGCACGAATCTCCGGGTTTCCGTGGTATTACTCTGTCGTTGAGCTACCAGATAATTAATAGCATATATTGGTAACATATCCATGTTTCGATTTCCGCTGTGATATATTCTTTAAGTGTTATCCAAACTTACGCTTTGAATTTACTAAGGAATGTCTGTGACTTTAGAGAAGTCACTTAGCCCATACAGTCTTATTTCAATGTAAACTACAATAGCTGAGATATTTGGTCCATAAAGAAAAAAAGTTTGATGACACTAAAATGTAACCATTATTATCATCATGAATTTATGATTTTACTGCAAGTTCTGTAAAAGCATTTTTACCTCTCTTTCTCTTCCTAGGCATCCTTGTGCTAATGGCTTCCTTGTGTAGTTCTTTAGTGCTTTATTTGCCAAGTTATTTGGCTTTTTAATACTCGGGTTCCATCTGCTACAGCAAGAACTCCGCTGTTCTTAGAATAAAATACTTCAAATTTACGAGGGCTATCTAAAGAAGAAAGGGCAAAGAGGCAAGGAAGGGCGCGGTATCATTTGGCTTTTATTTGTCTCTGTATACAATATTATATCGTATGAGTCCGTCAATAAGAACGCCATTAGTGCCTTGGTATAATACGAACAAGATTTTTTTTCTAATTCTCAAAATTTAATGTTATTTATGGCAGTTCCTCTCTTAATGTAAGATAAGTATTGAGTGTTTTATCAAATACTCTAAATACAGAAAAAAAAGTTAAAAATTTGATTGCACTTCAGCGTGCTTTAGGCTGTAATTTATTGTGCCAGTGGAAAATTCAAGTCGACAATTATGATGTATGTAAAATTTAGTGGTTAGCTAATGAGTAATAAGGTAAAGATATATACTATGAATGAACCCCGCAACCGGGGCAGAGTATCGCAAGTAGGCCAATGGGCCCGTTGTGCTTTTACCCGATCCCTTAGGAGGGAGGAATAAGGGGAGAGACCCGAAGGACAGGCAGATTGTGTGACGACGTGCACAAGTATGGATGGAGTCTGTAACGATTAATGAGGAATAAGTTGGTTATTCATGTGTTAAAAATATACAAAGTATTTTAAAGCTAGCATTTAAAACTCCTTAGGGGCCTATAACTATAGCAATCCTAACGTAGACATAACCTCACACTTTAAAATGCCTTAATCATTTCCTATAAGGGCATTATAAATCACTGAAACGACCTTCTTCCAATCTATAAATTCTTAGCTTCTACACAAATCCCCTCCAAGCCCCAAGTAGGCATATCTCAACCTTTAAGCCTAAAAGTTTTACTCCTTAACCATTGTAGCAATTATGCTCACGATCATACAGTATGATGGTAAAAAAATATCCACATTTATTTCTTTAAACAAATTTAAGCTAAAATACCATCAAGTTCCAGTCTATATAACAAAAAAATCTGATGTGCTACACTCACATGACTTTCTCTACTCTTGTACAAACTATTTTTACAAATTCTTATTCTCCATCTATTTCATATTAATCCAGATGAACATTTGCAGAAACGATCTTTTGACATGCAAAGAGAATTACATCTTACACATAGCGACTAGTTCTAAAACATATTTAGCTATCGCTTAAGGCCTACTATGTTCCCCTTGTTTTGTGTTTGCAAGGGCAATATAGAAATACAGTAGCCTTTAAGCATAGACAGATCTCGTAATAGCTGGTTGCTAGGTGCAGCACCATTCTCTTTGCTACAGATTAATACCCTTTGCATATCCAAGACAAAAAAATTAATAACGAATTCCCATTTGAGAAAATAAGTATTGAACAATTTAAGGGAATAACAAGCAATATCACGAAAATGGTTCATTATACAACAAAAATGTATATGACATAAATTGTGTATTTTAGCCCGATCTACATTGTTTGTGTAGTAAAATTTTGTCTATCTCTTATGATTTACCAGTTATGCAAAGTCGTTCACAATGAAGAATACTTTTGGAGACATTCCCAGAGAGTTCAGGATATACATTTTATTTGTCATAAAATATCTTAAACATATGATATTTTAATCAAATTCATTAGAGCCATTTTAGAGAAAATCAAAATTTTCGAAAAATGTTCCATGTAAAGGGTAATTTGGAGTGGGGTAATTTTTTGAAAACCTTCGTGTCGCATGTCTGGAAGAACCTAAATACCAAGTTTGGTGTTTATCTGACTGTTCGTTTCTGAGTTATGCTGTTCACAGACACACACAAGTACATGTATCCAAAAATGCTTTTTTTGGATTCAGGGGGTCTCAAAACATATATTTCCGCTGAAATCTCGATATCGAATGTTTGGGTGGAATACAATACTTCCCCTACTTACTATATGTAGTAGAGAAAGTAAAAGTATTTCATGTAATTCAAATTACCTCTATTGCTGTTTGGTCAGTGTTATTGCAGTATACGTTATGGTTTTATTTGTTGTAAACTTGAAAGTTAACTATTTAAATTTGTGAATAGAATTGTACTTATCCAATTTAAATCAACTGGGCCGCTTATGTTACTATCAGAAATATCATTGTTGTGCAGTTTTGTTTAATACTGTTTACTTCTTATGTAAAGCTGTATTCCTTGTACTTCAGCTTATTTGCAATTCCTCCTATACACAACGTTTACATCCTCAGAGGTAGTCCTAGCAATTACCCAGTATTGTTTTTCTTTTAACATATATACTATAAGCTACAGAAGGTTGCCTAATATACGGTCGCGAGAGTCTTTTGGTCTGCTTACCTGGAAACTTTGAACACCCTAGGTTAGGACTTACAACGTTAGGTCGCAATTTTTCTTGAAAATACAGGTATACCACAAATAATAAAATGCTTAAATGTTGCAAATTGTATCAGCAAATGCAGTCACAGACGTTTAAAAATGCACGCATCTGCACGCTGCAAGAAAACTCAAACACTGCGCGTTCTTTTCTGCAAATCTTAAAAATGCTTTCTGAAGCCTTCAGAAGCAATTGAAGGTGGAAGAAATGACAGTTCTTGAAAGACATAACCAAAGTTTTGCTTCGGGGATACATAAATTGTTATTATATAAACAAATTGTTTAAAATCAGAATTTCATTTGGCGCTTAATTACCTTTGGCCAGTGACATTATAAATAGTTTACTCTTGGCTCCAACAAATTTAAATTGTTTCAAAGGTTTCCAGTATCATGTTGTAATATCTAGTTTTTGTAGCTGTATACCTGGCTATGTTTTATATTCATAATGTGTTTTAAATAATTTATTAATTTGCATCAATCACTGTGTGCCCAGTTCACTCCTAGCAGCGGCGAAACGTAACTTTGAATTGATATGGCTTTCTCTATTCATTCTTCTTAAAAGGTAGTCTTATTTTATTTTGTTCTTGTTAATGCAGATAAACACTGATTATTCATTTACACATTTCGTTGTAGGTATAACAGGAATGCAGTATGCTAAAGCGATAGGCTTATTTTTTCAAAGCCGATTGCTATGTGATGGCTTTGTAATTCTGTTTTCTTTGCACGAACAGGAAAAAGAAAGAAAGAGGTAGTAAGAGATATTCAGCTGAGAGAAGTAGAGTATTTGAAAATTAAAACTAATAAAAAAATATCTCAGAAATGATTAACACCACAAAAAGGTTTTATATTGTTCGCTTTGATTATATCCTTATTTTTCTGTTTATGGTTTACCAAATATACCAAAGTAATTCAAAATAAACAGAACTTCACAGCTTGTACAAGAAAATTCAAGATATTTGTACATTCTATTTGTCATGAAAAAAGGTAAAGATACGGTATTTTAATAAAAATCGTTAGAACCATTTTTCAGAAACCAAAAGAATTTTAAAATGTTTCTATGTAAACGTAGTTTAGAATGGGAGGATTTTCTTCAAAACCTGCATGTCGTATTCTAGGAAAGTCCTGAACTTATATGTAAGAATTCGTATTTAACAGACTTCGATTTTGAATTCTGCTATTCACACACAAACACACGCACACAGCACACGCACTGGCCTTTTTGTAAAAATGTTTTTTGTGTTCAAAAGGCCTCAAAACTCGTATTTCATATGAAATCTTAACATGCATTTTTTGTGGTATAAAATACTCTACTTACCGGAAAGTATATACACTTACGTGCATAAAAAGTGGCCCATTCCTTCAGATCATAATGCATTTTTTCCCTCCGTAAGAGAAAACACTATTCTCACTTATCTAGTGACTGACCTGAAAAACAGTTCATGAACACATAAACGAACCAATGAACGATGTTAACGATGTGATATGTAATGGTGAATCGGTTACCGCCTCTGATAAAATGTTTTGCTACAATTCGTACACAAGGAAACATTAGACCAGTACAACATAATTCGGACTTCTAGAGGAAGGGGCGAAGAATTATTTCCTGTATTGTTAAATGGAACGACAGCTACGACATTTATAGCAAAGTTTCAGAGAGAAAGACAAAAATATTTTCATCTTTATTTCTACATTTTTATTATATTATGTTTTTGCAACGAAATTCAACGAAACATTGGCTTAACGGAACTCCACTAGTGAGAAGTTAGTACTAGCTTGTAATATTACCTTTTACCAATTCGGTCATATTTTGGGGGAGGTAAAGTACTCCGCCAATCCAGTGGCTGGAGATGATTACGCTGGCAAAGGGTGGGGCTAATTAACCGCGTTCCATAATGAGCCCATTTTCCACTTTAAATGAACGTCAGTATACGTAGTAGAGAAAATAAAAATGAGAAAATTATTTTACATAGTACCTTAAATTATATTTACTAGTCAAGTAAGTGTATTAACTCGCATATCGCTGCCAAGTTATAACAAAACAAATTATTGAAGAAATTAAATATTCCCTTAGCGACCACTTTGTTCTATTTTACTGTTCTAGTAATACCACTACATTAATTAAGTTTTGTTAATAAGTTTTGAATGTGTGACTTTTTTATGGTTTAAAGTGTCAATATTGATCCACTTAAGAAATCATTAAGTATTTGTATATTTCAGTTCATAAAATTCCGTTTCCTTAGCTTATATAAGATAGTTATATTATACTCGAACCCATTCGCGGCCTTCCTCTACTGCGCGAGACAGCCGGCAGCAGCCGGGGAAATTACTGAAGAGAAACTGAAGAGAAAGCCCTGAAACGATGAATATGCGGTTAAACTAAATCCAATTGAATTAGTTAAACCTAATCCTTAGTTATTTCTAAGAGTTTCCCAAAGTGGACTACTGATTTAAGTAATTTTTGCTTTTGGCCAAAAGAAACCTTTTCACCGAACCTAATTTATAGCTGGCGGTACCCTCTAAGTGGGCAACGCCGTAGCCGAGTGGTTAAAAAGCTCGCCTCCCAGCAATGTGGCCCGAATTCGAACGAATGGTGTCTGGGCGGTTTATCTACGGATTTTCCGGTTTCCCCTGCCACTCATTCCACCAACTACTCCAACATCACCTTACATTTCGTCCATTTCACTGTCATTTCATATCATCTCCTTCCTCGCTTTCATACCAGGCTTCGGACTGATTACCCTCCTGATTCTTGTATCCGATCCAAAAGTCGGTCTGCTCTCCGAAAGGCGTCTAACCCCAGGTATTGGCTTGCAAGTCCTGGGAAGTGGTGCAAATCCTCCAAACGGGGCAGGGTAAATCGAGAAAGAAGAAGAAACACTCAGTAGAATCACACAAGATACATACGTATTCTATTATGATTCACTACCATGTAAACATTAGCATGTAGTTATAGGTTTCTGTGCCCAAATGAATGCTCCAGCAGTCTGGTCTTTGGTCTACACCCAAAGCAATATAGTTGATTATAACAAAAAAGGGGATTGCTTTAGCGTTTGATCAAGGCTGCGTTTATAATGCGAGTAAGAAGATAGGTATTTAAAAGTTCGGTATTGCTGTTTCTCTGGTAACAAGAATATTGGAATCCGCATTAACCAATGCATAAGTATAGTGTTTTTACATAAAGGATACAATCTATCGCGTGCAATAGTGTCTGAGAAACATCGAACTTTGTATCCCAGCAGGGTATGTATTAAGGTTGCCAGATGAAGATAATCACATAATCGTATGTTTCTGGTTTACGATTTGGTTCAGAAAGTAACAAATATCTAATGCATAATATTAAAGTTTATTTACATTCATTATACGTGATTGCTATATAATAACCTAATTATGTTATTGCATTTACCTTAACAGAACTCATTAGGATTTGATATTTTCATAAAATATACCATATGCTATTTGAAAAACATAACGTGATATTCTAAATATCTATAATATTCTAAAAGAAAGTATTGGTTTGATTTCGAAAATTTTAGTTTTGTAGGTAATAAACTTTTATTTAAATATCTTAAAATGACAACGCGCATTTTCTTGAGCTTATGAGAACACTCGTCTATAAATTATAAAATTTTGTAAAATGCCTTAAAGAGCTCTTGTCTATGGTTGAGTATCAACTTCCACTTACCAGACGTGTGATTTCTGCTGCTACCTACGGAAATGCTTTATAAGTTTGACTTTGGCCTCATTGAATTTAGAAAACAAAATTTTACCATTAGTGGGACAATTTCCTCCCAAACTGTTAAATGAGCTCTCAAGGTTTTGTGTTTTGAAACCGTGCCAGTTAAAACATTCAGTTTCAGCATGAAATGTTACTTCTTTTAGTAGTGTTTAAAGTATGTTCTTACTACACAGCACCACCGGCGGTATGAAATGCGAATATCCGTGTACTAAAAGCTATATATACTGAAACAAATCGTCCATAATGCTGCTTTCATAGGATATGTCTTACAAAAAGTGTACCAAATTATTTAATGTGTATGTATCCTGACTTCCTTTTCAGAAAACATTGGAAAAAATTAGTTGTAATTTAAAGCTTCTAGGTTTCGTGGTGTTTGGCGGTACCGAGCAGTTAGCATGAATGCATGCTCAATGGAAAGAGTATTCCTCGTGGACAATAGAGTTGACTGAGTAGCGGCTCATCGCCCTTTCCCGGCGGCTTCAGCAGAGGGACGGGTCTGCGATCTTGGAAATGTTAAGGACTTCTGTGCTTCTCTGTGGCCTGTCTGCCTACAGCCTGTAGCCTCCTATAGTTCCTTCACCTCATTCCTTCCTCCTGAGGGTGATAGTCACAACAAATCCCTGTTGAGGCAGTATTTTTAACACTTAAATGATTTTAGTCAAACTATATAATATGTAAATTCAATAAGAGCCCGCCTTGAAACAATGTGTATGTAACAATAATTTGTAAAATGTATGTAACAGTCATTGCATATGCTTATATGATTGTATCTATGTGTAATAATGTTATGTGAATATATTACATAATTTAATATTGTAGGAGCTGTGAGAATAAGTTAAACTTTGCTAACAATGAGGTAACCTTGAGGCAATAATGAGTTTGAGAGTTTAAATGTTATTTGTGATTCTTGGAAGCAATAATGTAATTTTAGTGACAGTTTATAAAATAGCCAATCAACAAACAGAAAAATCTTTAGTTAAATGCAGGTATTCTATTGGAGTAGGATTAGCCAATCAGAGGCTTGAAATACAGAAATTTACAAGTTTAGACGGTTGAAATCTAGTCAGTTGCCTGCAAACAGTGATTGTAACCGGATGCTTGTGCGTCCTCGAGAGATTTAATACGTATTCGTGTGAAACGAAAAATAGTATATGTGTGAAAACGTGCAAGTATTAAATAAAAGAATCTCACAGCTCTATATATCAGTGAAGTGCTATTTAATTTGCGTCAAGGATTAATAAAAAGGAGTGAATTAAAACTTAAAAAATCTGCGTAAGCCTACATTCTTGTCGCATCACGCCCTGCCAAGACATCCGTGTCTCTAACAATAATACTGACGCAGCCGAGGCAAACATAAACATTTAATACTTAAAGAAACTGCTTAATTACAAATTTAATATATTTTTTTAAACTAGCGGCAAAGGCCAACTGAAAATACATTTGGGGCGAAGGCTACCGGAAACTGTTTACTATACGTGCTATTGCAACTACTACAATTTCGGCTCCCCAACAGTTGAAATATAATACAGCATCTACAAACTGACTTTCAATACCTACCAGCAATACAAACTACCTTAAATTGACGCCCAAAGCGTGGTGCAAATAACGTAACAAACCAACTATTTCAAATCGGCTTTTCCATACGTGTAACAAACACCTTCTTCACTGTGGGTCGCGGTGTGTGAGGAGACCCCTTCCGTTGAATAACCTATACCTATAACTGCATTGAATGTAAATTGTCCACAAAATCGATCGTCATATGTCTGCCTAGAACACATTTTTAGTTAGGCTATTATTTTATAGCCTTCTTCGACAAGCTTCCATGCTATTGCGATAGCATGTATCCCTTCTAATTTGGTGAGCTCGAATCCGAATCTTGGTTAGCTGAATAAAGTTTCCTTCCGACGTTTTGCCTTATTCTGAGCATAAAATGTGAAGTAACTCTTTAGTTCTATGATGGTGTGGATTTGAGTCTGGAGTTTGTACCTTTATTAAATCATTTTTTTAAATTGCTTTGGAAGGTTTTATTCTCTGTGCTAACTGGAAGACTTAAATGTGCTCAGATTTGTATTACCAGTATCAAAATATAAAATAATCAAAACTGCTAATGACATTTATAACTCAGTGTACTGAAGCCACAACCCAATCATTAAAAAGCAGTTTATTAATCGTATAAAACTGCTCACATGGAGCCAGCTAACGATTTTTTGTTTAAAGAAAAAAACTTTTGATATAGGACAGAGAACCAATAAGTTTACTTTCAACGGAAGGTAGTAAATCTCGGTAGCAGTTACAAAATTATTTTTTCAATGTGGCTGTCCAATACATTATTTAAAGTTTCATGCTAATCATTCACGCAACATAAAACATACTTATAATCTCCTAAAATTATTTTTGTTAGGAAGTGGATTATTTGATTTGTATATATTTCGCTTCATTATTACAAATAATAAGAGTCTTATACGTCTCTGAATTTTGGCCACAAGAGGATCTTATTTATTTATTTATTTTTCTTCGCAAGAATGAAATGTATCTGTATTTGAAAAAGTGTTTGAATCACAATCAATTTTCCAAATGCTAACTGAAAACACATTCAGGAAATAAATATACATTAAATAATCTACTTTATTTTTGGTAACAAATATTCTATAAAAGCAGTATTGTGGATCCTCTGTTTCAGTATATATAGCTTTTAGTACACGGATACTCGCATTTCATACCGCCTGTGGTGCTGCATATGGTAAGAACATGCATTAAACGCTACTAAAGAATTAACATTTATGCTGAAGCCTTGTGTCTGTAAGAGAAGCCTTGTCTCTCTTTAGGAGCACCTATTATCAAATTATTCTCTTTATGCTCTTAATTATTTTGTGACTTGTTGGCTTAAACTTAAAGCCCTTAGAAATTTCCTGTTTCAAATCAAAATCCTGTGGTTCTCAGAGCAGTTAATGCGTGTAACTGGCACGGTTTCAAAACAGAAACCCCTGCTTGAGTCTTTGAGAGCTCATTTAACAGTTTGGGGAGGCAAATTGTTTTGCTAATGGCAAGGTTCTTTTTCTAAACTAAATCAGGTCAAAGTCGAGCTTATAAAGCAATTCTGCGATAGTAGTAAATTCATACTTCTTATATGTGGTAAGTGAAAGTTGATATTGAGCCATAGGCAATGAAAGGGGATATATTATACATATATAGAGGAATTGTACCTATGAAAGGGGAACCATACATATAAGGATTGTACAGTAATAATTTAAATCACTAACATGTTAAAATATTAAACATCTAACATTTGTACAGAGCTGATTGTAAGAAACGGGCGAGCTAGCAAGAATTCCAAGAAAGCATAATACTAAGTAGAGTGTACCCTTCACCAAGCCAACAGGCAGGGAACCGGTAACGGTACGGAGAAATAGAAAGAGACAGATAGAGAAAAGAAAGAGACGGAAATATGGAACTGACGCTTAAGCGCACGATCTGAAGGAACACATTCTCATACATGTTAGAGGTAACGCGGTCTGAGGATCAATAAGGAACGTCGTTACATTTTTAAACGCAGAGGTGAGCGTCACTAGGCTCCCGTATATAAGGGCAGGCAAGGTCTTGGAGCCTACTTTCTCTCTCTCTCTCTCTCTCTCTCTCTCTCTCTATCACTGATCTTCAAGAATTCACATCGACACGAGGTGCTACAGATGCACAAGGGTGGGAATGCGTGTGCAGATAGTTAGGCTCCTGACTAATTTAAAGTGGTGGGATTATAATAATGGGAAAAGCTAGCCGCCCATAATTATTTCAATAGTGAATAAACTTCATTTATTAAGGGAAAATCGCTGTGTATTTCTTAATCTTGCCTCACCCACTATAACTTGAGAATTAATAATTAGATATAGTTAGGAATGGAATACGCAAAAACCGACGAGGACCAATAGCCAAGGAAGAACACTGCAAAAAACCACATCAACCCTGGAACGACGATTTCCCGCTACAGCAAGAGCAGAGCTCTTTAAAGAATTTTACAATTGGTGTTCATGAGAATACTGTTTTCAGTGAGCATACATCCGACGCATCTGTCCAGCACCGCCATACACCGCGAAACTAGAAGAACACCTGAAAGATGAAAAGGAAATGGAATAAAAGGAAAATTGTGAAAAGGAAATTGTGGTAGAGAAGAAACCACACCAACATTCGCCTTCTCGCTCCGGAGAAATCACGAAAAACTCATGGATAAGAGTGGGCGGTTGCCGAGGATCAAATCGGACATCCCGAATATGAGTCACTCGCGTTACGCGGTGCCACTTGGCTCGATGCAATATACTTACTAATTTAACAATAGTCTGTGCTGATGATACACCTTTATTATATTTTTATGTATATATGTTCAGCCGTCGCCAATAAAATTTGAAAGTTATTCCGATGCGGCTATACACATTATTTCCAAGATGCACTTTCGTGTTTTCTATTCTTCGAAAAAGGTTATTTTTGATTATCTGTTCATTCGGAGTTAGATTGCAGAATACTAATGAAACCTTTAGTTAGTCGAGCATTTGACTGACGATATTACATTGCCTTGTTGGACCAAAGTTCATCCTAGCCTCTAGTCGTAATTGGATTGGGTAGGTAATGGATAATGTCTCCTAAATTTGAAATTGTGAGCCATCATGCACAAGTGAAGGCGCGTTAGGTTACAAACATTCTGCGAATTAAGTGTGTGTGTTTTACTTAGGGGTCAACGTATATACTTTGAGTTATTTTACATAATTCAATTAGGATATCTTTTCCGTTACTAGACTTGCCGGTGGGGAATAGAAATAGAAGTCCGTTACGCAATAAATGTTGTTATGAAAAAGAACCAATTGATACCTGGAAAATCCCAAGTCACATGGTGTGCAACACAGAGGATCGCGGCTAATCGGCCCCTTAATGTAAGACACTAGGAGGGAAGAGCCTCAGGATACAACACGCTATTTGTGTATCAAGTAAAATGTTACGCGAAAATCTACAAGAGGACTATCTTTCCACTGCCCCCTATACATCAAATTATATGTATGTAACGCAGTGAACAAAAATTGCTATTAACTAGATTAATATACTTCTGCTTTCAACTTTTCAAATTGCCCTCTTTTTGTCAAGCTTGTGCTCAATTAATATTTGAATCAAAGTTATGTTCCGTAGCTTAACACTTGAGAGGGAGAGGTTACAATATTAGGTTATTTACAGCAATAATATTGAGCTATATGAATAAATAATACGCATCTCTATTATTTATGTAAGCCCTTTTCGACTATTTTTGTACTGCATATAAAGCCATATAGTCATACGACAGTTTTCAGACATAGAGTTGCTCAAGAAAGTATTCCTCTGCACTTTAGAAAATTCCAGCAACCAAATTAATCGAGGGAAAAATCTATTTATTTGGAACATAAAGATCAAATATAACATAGTTTACGTGTTTTCCCAGTTTTTCAGATCGTTGATTTTATCACTTATATAAGTATACCAAACTTGCAACTTTTTTGTAGAAGGTATTTTCAAAACCATCTTTCATGCATTGGGTGAATCATTTATTTTTATTTTTATTTTGTATACATCCGCAAACTTTCATCGACATGTAACAAACTGGTGGAGAAATAAATTTGCGAAGCCGTAAAAAGTGAACCCAAAAAGAGGGATTAAAGCAAAAACATTGAAAATTATCAAATTTGACTTTTGATTCCTCCGTCAAATAAAATGCTATTTCAAAATCAAGTAATACACAAAAAGATTGCTCTACTAAATGCATGTAAGATAATTTTGAAAGCACCATGTACAAAAGCGTTGCAGTTTTGGCATATTTTTCAGAAATTTATAAAACTGATAAAATTTATGATCTGAAAAGTTGCAAAATACGTAAACTGTATTACCATTTGATGTTTACGTCAAAATAACATTAGATTTTCCCCCCATTAATTTGGCTGCTAGAACCTTTTAAAGCGCAGAGGAATACCTTCTTGAGTAACTGTAGGCACTTCACGTGCATACTCATAGCATTCATTTATACCAAGATGAGAAATCAGTATAATACAAAGGAAACTATAATGCCAACTCTGTTATTATCGACTTCCTCTAAGTACCCGTTGGTGACTACAGCTGATGCAGCCCCATTAATATAATATCTTAAGGAGCAAAATAACACAATAAAAATTATGTCGGGAGCAAAATTTTATCGAGCTGAAGCGTTTTTGGTGGCATCAGGAAAGACTTGTTTATAATTTGTGTTTTGTTTCATTTGATGCTAAGGGACAAAATAAGGAAATGTTACATTAAATGGTGTCAATAGTTTAATTGAATTTATTTAGTTAAATGACATGCGCTTGTCAGAAGACAGACATTCAATGTTACATTAAATGATATCAATAGTTTAACATGAGTATTCTCAAGAAGATACGGAAAGTTTGGTAGTGCTCAGAAAGGGCTGTTGGTGTAAAGCTTCTAAAGGATCAAACGGTCCAATAGCTCAATGAAGGTGTAGGGGGAATTTTTGTGACATATGTATAATACACGACTCATTTTAAAATACAGTGAGTCCTAAGAGTTAGACTAGATTGCTCAGCGACCTTGAACCGGGAACGGACCTTGAACTGTTGTCGCAGTCACCGTTCTAATTACTATAAGCAGTCTATAAGCCACAAGTGACGTTACAGAAATTTAACACCGCTGTGGATATCCTGTATAGTTTTCTTTTGAAGGAAAGGTTATAGTTATAAACACGCTGTGCCTATACTAGACACGGGGTCATGAATATACCCACAGAGAAACAACGGGCCTGTGGATCTGAGATCAAAAGTTTGACTGCATGATTACTGACAGCCAACGTATTCCATTTCAACTGAAAATGGAGGGATTCACGAGAAACCTCTTATACTCTTTTTGCCCCTGCTCCTCTTCCTTCCAATAGGAACGGTAAAACTTTTAAGACCGAATACGAACGGTTTGAGAATTCAAGAGGAACCTCGATTTATTACGCCCTCGCTAAAAATTACATGCTTCGCGAAATGAAAACAACTCGACAGTACCACTACAAGCGCACACAACATGCCCTGATCGATTTTAGAGCCTTATAAAGTAGGTTAATGCAACGGCTGTTTTTAAAACTACGGCAGCACTTTAAGAGATGCTCCGGTACCAGAAATGGCAGTGCATGCAGCTATCGTTTCGTACTCCATAAAATACTTCACTGTCAACACAGCAAGGAATGTTAAGATAGTATATTGGTCTTTTATGAAGCTTTTAAGTATTCCTGGAGCGCATGCTTCCATAGCTTGTATTAATGAACCTTTCTACAAAAACAAGGCTCTAAGGGTGCTTTGAATAAAAGTTTCTATCAAATTAATTATATTTATATTTCAAGCAATATAACTCCTCCTCTTAAATAAAAAATGTGTCCTTATGGCGTTTCTTTGGACAATTAATGAATGTCTAATCATGTTATGGCTTACTTGCATTAATGAATGATACAATGTCATGATACAATGCAAATTGACTATAAATGTTACTGAACATACAAAATAAATGCACCGTTGTCAGCGTTTAAAACGCAAAACTTATTTTCGCGTAAAATAAGCCAAATGAAATTTTAAAATTACGGCTTATTTAGGTTAAGTGTGTTTTAATTAAATAAATAAACTTGCCTTTAAATTACATATCCTGATTGGTAGTAATAGATCACGAATTTTTGTGTGTGAATTTTACTTCAATGATGACCTTGTTGAGCTTGTGCGGCAGCGCATCGTGGAGAACCGTCGCATCACGGTTATGGAGCTCAGCAGATATAGCAGATATCGCGATCCTTGTTGCATGAAATTGTTACTAAGCACCTGCTGTTCAGGAAATTGTGTGCCAGATGCGTGCCGAAAAACCTGACACCCGAGCACAAACGAAACGCTTAGGAGCAGCACTGGCATTTCTGCAGCGGTATCATGATGATGACGAGGAGTTCCTCGACAGGATCGTCACGGGCGATGGGACGTGGATTTCGCACTTTACCCCGGAAACCAAACATAAGTCAATGCATTGGCGTCACAGTGGATCTCCGGTCAAGACGAAATTCAAACTCTGCGTCGGTGCAGAAGATGATGTGCAGGTGTTCTGGGACAGGAAGGGTATTCTGCTCATTGACTTCCTGCCCAGAGGTGGAACAGTGAACGCTGTCCATTGCTGGGAAGCACTGCGGACATTGTGACGTGCCATTCAAAACAAGAGGCGTCCAATGCTTACTGAAGGTGTTGTGCTGCTCCACGACAATGCTCGTCCACATAAAGCTCGCACAGCAACTCTTCTGCAGAAGTTCTGCTGGCGGTTGTTTGATTATCCACCATACAGTTCTGATCTTTCTTCCAGCGATTTTCATCTTTTCTTGCACCTCAAGAAATTCCTTCCTCCGGTCAACGTTTTCACAACACGAAGAGCTATAAACGGTTGTTACACGCTGGTTCCATTCACATGAGGTAGACTTATACGACACAGGAATACAAAAGTTGATCCCATGATATGACAAGTATCTCAATTCTTGTGGTGACTATGTAGAAAAGTAGCTCAAACATTGCTGTACCTGTTGCCAATAAAGTTTTTCATGTAACTATGTTTTCTTTGTTTTAAAAAATAGGGAAACTTACTTTCTGGATTTGCCTCGTACAAGAGATCAAGCAGCAATTAAAATTTTGACACAAAGGTTCACAAATATAAGTGGCAGAGAACTTTTAAAATATTTAATTAATTCCATAAACATCATAACAGAAACTGTTGCTTATTTTTAAGATGGTTGAATAAACCTGTTCAACTTTAAAGCGAGTGAAACCAAACATTTGCATTATATTTGCATTTATTAACTGAATTATCTGTCAATCTAAAAGAATAATCAGTATATACTATTTGAATAGTCTTGTTTTATGTTTATTTACATTCAACGTACTTTTGTTTAAAACTAACAATTCAAAAATATTTGTACACATCATAAAAATAGATGCACTTGCATCTTA
This sequence comes from Deroplatys truncata, assembly GCA_030765065.1. Lineage (NCBI taxonomy): Eukaryota > Metazoa > Arthropoda > Insecta > Mantodea > Mantidae > Deroplatys > Deroplatys truncata. Next base: position 110,578,397 of record CM060981.1, read on the forward strand.
GGCTGTGGAGCTCAGCAGCATAACAGTCTTTGTTCACACCCTCCTCTTTGGTCTGGATTTAAACGAGTAAAACGAAATCCTTATAGCTATGACGTCCAAAAATATACATTAAAACACTCCATCTTCTCATTAACATTAGTTATATCATAGAGACAACCAATTAATACTGCATGACAAATGTATAGAAAATATTACATAAAGTTGTTTAGAGGTACTTAAATTTGGAGTAAATATTTTTTGGGTCATGATCAGAAATAACAGTGGAAAGAACAGTAGAAGAACAGTTATAATAATCAATATGGTAACAACATTGTCAATACAGGTTCCATTTTACCTATTTTTTCTGAACGTGTAGCTTGATGATTAGTACATCTAATTCCAAAACAGTTAAGAAGATTATTCAGTTCTCTAGCACCACTACTATTAATAAGAAAATGATTATTAAATAAGCAGTGAATATAATATTTACACAAGGTTTTACTGAAAAGAGAATGTTGAACAAATCATAAACATTATTTAAAAATAAATTAAAAGTATTACGGCAATTAACCAGGATCCCGCATAAAGCAAGGCAAATTAGAATTAAACTTTCAATACATGCAGTACTAAGTTCAAAAGCTAACGTATATGCTGCGTATGCAAGCTAGATAGATCCTATGCGATTTTGAGTTTGTAAATCTTTATTCATGGGTTTGACTTTTATGCACTGGTCTAAATAAAATTGCTGTTGTCATTTCTGGATCACACTGCTCCTTACTGAACTAGTTAAAACATGCATATGATGAACGATGGTGCTTTCCGATGATAACCCTCGCTGATATTACTGATACGACTGTGCCATAATAAAGTGCCCTAATATGCATTCCATCAATATCGGTTAGGAAAAAATTGTCTTAGGCCTATTTCTGGTCTTCGAAGTAGTCCTGATGAGCAAGTTATCAGAAATTTCAACCAATAAGTTTTGGAAATCTGATCGTAAATCTGCTAATGGAGCAAAAACCAAATCTAGTAACATGTGCACATGAGCTCTTAATGCACTTTTATTTACATCATTGTGTTTGCGCTGTAGTCCGCGGCAGTTTCTGCTCGGTATTGACTTTCTCGGATGTGACATTTAATAATGCGAAATGAACAATGAGGAACTCTTTAGTAGTACGTACAGGTCTGGGTTGGGTTCCTTTAAGCTGTTTAAATGATACAGTTTACTTTGTCTTATTATCCTTCACAAATTGAATTAATTGCTCAGTCACCACCGCAAATGTTGCTTTAATGCAGCTTAAAATCACTAGTCACCAATATAAAACATATTCGCGGTTGCTGCTCATGCCTACGGGACTTGACACTGAAGGCGACGTTGGAGCACTCATAACACGTCTATACGCTGACAAATTTGGCGTAGCGGTAGATGTGGGCTCTAACATACTCCGCAAGTACACAGAGCGCCAAAGAAAATCTTCGGCGGATTTTGTATCTTTTGCGGGGACTTTTGAGGCGTGTCCTTCACCTTACCTATGATGCAGTAATTTGTATCATAAATTATTTAAATGTAAAGAATGATTATAGTATGAATATGCATTTTTATGTGACATTGATTTGAGATGTTTGTTTATTGTAATTATTGTTGAGAAGTAAGTTTATACTGCCTTACTGAAACTGACAATAATAGCGTGCAATAATGCAGCGAGGGGGTGAGCTGTTTATCATTATTAGAGACGAGGAAGTTACGTAATGTTGGCGCGTTTTTCTTTAGAATTTGCCGGAACATTTTCCCTAGAGCATATGTATTCATAATTTTCATTGGATATAAAAATAGACGCTAATGTTGGCGCGTTTTATTAACCAACAGCAGCTCAGTTATAATCTTTAGGCATATCGGGGTGTAGGAGTATAAAAAGGGCTAGATTAGAGGTAGACCCCGTCAGTTCGTCGAAAACATTTGTACGTTAAACGTCGTCTTCAGTCCAACAGAAATATTTGTACAGTACACGTCGTTTATCGATTCGCAGGTTACGCGTAGCAGAGTTATGAAAACTCTCAAGTGTTGTAAAGTTAATTATACAAAAAGTTGAAGTACGCGAATTAAGAATGATCAGTAATGAAGTTATTATAACAGTTTCAGTTTGGCGAGTGTCAAGATCAATGTGTAAATGTGATAGTGAATGTGTTCGACAATAAAAGTGTAAAACAAATTCTTTCATCAGTGTTATCTTTGGATAAAAGACTCCTCTCCGTTTACACAACCTGTATAAAGAGAAGTGCTCGACCAAAAGGATAATAGCTAGCCGGAGTACAGTGAACAAAAATTAAATAAAATAACAGTAGCATTCTTTATAACAAACACTAATACTTCCGCAAATTGCTAACACCAGATGGAGCTAACAAACCTAACAAAGAATCACGTCACAAAATGGCTTCACCACGTGGAGTAAACACAAATACACAAACATCATAAGTAATACCGCCGCAAATTGGCTCCCAAACGTGGGGCTCAACAACAAATTAAATATAACAGAAGTATACCGTCGCACCTATCGCAGAGCGTAGTGACTTTATATCACAGCAATAAGGGGGAAAAGAGGGGAGATGATGCCTTTGCTTTTTCTGGTGTTATTGAAACCAAAATATGTTTATTCTCTTAAAATCAGTCATGCCGTATACTAGTGAAATTACTCGTGGGTATGTGGGAGGCTGTTCGCACTATTACAGCAATTGCAACGCCAGCGCGTAAAAGTGTTTTATAGTAAATTACTGGATAAACATATTCCAGGAAAGTAGGGAGTACGGTCCACATACTCGTCTGGAAGTGGACATTCTCCGTAAAACATCCACAGATAATGGCATTCGTTTACTACATGTAAATTACTCTTTTGTTATAAGTGACTAATCATGTTTAGAAACTAGAGATGTATATGGTTTACTGAATATGACATACATATTATGGCAATAAAATTGAAATATATTTTTGTCTATAATCATGTTGTTTCCTATGATCAGCAATCTGTTAGGAAAGGTATATTAACCAACTATAGTTTGAATTAGAGGGAAAAACATGCTACTTATTTACTTATTATTTAGTTATGTTTGCGTCTATGCAGGCAAACATCATTGATATCACCGTGAGAATACAGTTCTGTTTATTGTTTTGTTTTAAAGTGCCGCATTGCTATGTATTTAATGAATACCATTCAAGCTTTAATTTGCATCCCCTGAAAACCTTCTCACACTGCACATTCTACATTTAGTTAACCTGGGCCCTCCTCAAGTTTTCCCCTTAGTTTTTAACCCTTTCAAAGGCGTGTCCCTTTCTAGCTGATAAGGTATGGGCTACCAATCACGATAAGAGGTCTATATGACAAAGAATGCACTCACTCTACCTCTTTCTCTTTTACCAATAACATCGAGAGCGTAAACATATATTTCGTTTCTACGCCATTTTGTTACCTTTGTTGTGGTTATTGATGTAAGTATTTAGTAAAGAAGTGGCGCACCCTTGCACCGGGGCCTAAACCAACCAATGAAATGACCATGGCTTCACAGGGCCACGTACAACGATAAATAATGCGACATAGACGCGAGATGCAGTGACATTTTCTTTGGCGCTCTTTATACCTCTCGGTATTTCCACCTACCGGCGCTTTTGTGCCGTATGCAACCCTTTCCTTGTGCCTGCAAGAAGATCGGACATACCTGCCCCTTCTTGTCACAATTTCTGAAAGAATATTTCTAGGTTACTCCTAGTGCCAGCATAATGTAACTTTAACATTTACGCTGCATCCCCGCTATTGCTTAACTTATATATTGACAATGCTACCTGACAGTAGAAAAAACAACTGGCAATTTTAAATATACTGATAATGAGAATAAACGGAATTTAAGTACGTCATTCCTATAGGCACATGAGCTTGTAATCCTTGCTACTAATAAAAATACATTATAAAAGGTATTCATGAAGTAAATAACATATGAAAATAATTTTTAAGTAGCTGTAAATGAAACAAAAGCAATGGCTTTCATTGACAATATCCCAGGGAGATAAAATGTACTCATCGAAGAATAGTGGAACAGGTAAATTTGTGTAATTTTCTTGAATATAAGAAATATTATCCAGGAGAGACAGATGTACAGCTTAAAATAGAACAATTTAACTAGGCATGTGATACAATTAAAAGAACACTTATAAAACAATGAATATACAATAACAAGATTCTATAAAACCATATTCACACGTATATGTTTATATGGCAGTGACAGTTGGATAATGAAAAATAGAGATATAAGTTGAATTCAAGCAACCGAGTTTAAGGTCAATCGTGAGATTACAAGATGAGAGAGAATAAGAAATGAAACCATCGGACAAGAATTGGGCATATATAGCATACATGAAACAATAAGAAACTTTAGAAATAAATGGTTAGAACATGTACATACAATGCCAAGCGAGAGATACCCAAGAGGAGCTCCAAGTTGTATATCATAAGGATGGGGAAAATTAGGAAGACCAAACAAACGATGGCTCGACCAATTTGGAGATTCAATGAGCTATGGAGCTCAATGCTTGAAGCAGGAAAAAGAGAAGAGATATTAATGCGTATTATTTAATATTTACTCCCCAGTGCTACCTATCTATATTTTGGTGTTGAATTATAATTCTAGGTATATAATTCCGACATAATCTCTCGATTAATTTATATGTTAGACAGAAATTGATTACCTCCTATTTATGTCGTGTTGTATATTCCTGTATATGCTTTTCCGGACCAAATGGAAAAAGCAGCGTTTCATACTGAACTATGGAAAAACAGAAATCTCTGCATTAATTATACATACTTCGAAGTAACTTATTATCCTTGCTAGTGTCTGAATATTAACCCTTCTGTATTAATTGGAAACTACTAATTGGTAGGAATACTTCGCAAAGTTACGTGGATAACTGGGAATATTATACTAAACAAAATTCACTTGGAAAGACTATCCAGAAAGGCGAATTAAATGTTGGAAATAATGCTTAAGCAAGCCTGGTGTTCCATTCAGGTGAAAATTACGCAAAATTTGTCATGTGGATAAGTAGCTTATCTGAGAATAGAACTCGGCACCTCCAGGTGTGAAGATAGACTCGCTGCTACTACAAAACAGAGATGGGTGCAAAAACGCTGAAGCTATAAGTTTTGTTTCAGTTCTTTGGAGAAATGTCTTGTATGTGAGAAATACAATACACTTCTGTTTAGTTCAGTTGTATTGTTGTCATTTGACCATGACTTGACTTCAGCTTCAACCCTGTATATTTGATAATTTCTTCATTAAGTGTGCATTCTATCAACAAGATGTAGGGAAGTTTTCACACGAAGAAAATACATATAGACAAATGAAAACCAAAGGTAAGGCCAATAAGAGACGAAACCGTTGTTCCATTTACTGTGCAGTGCATTTTGATATGCTATTCCTGTCATGCCTCAAATCTTTTAGCGAGCAATATCCGTTGCCAAACTACAAATCATTATTAATTTGATTGCCTGCTCTGATATATTCAACGCGAAAAAAGGGTAGCAACGGTTTGTCGTCGTGAAGAAGCTCACACTCTTTCATCACGTATAATCTATATTTCCTCCACCTGCGCTAAAGCTTTATTTACTTATTAAGGGAGCTTGCAGCTCAAACTTAATGATTATAGTAAATATTTTCTGCTGTTTTACTTTAATACCCAAACACCCCTGCAAAATTTTCTGTTTAATGGAAAATACAGTTTTACCATTGTATGATTTGAGGCAGTATTTTTAACACTTAAATGATTTTAGTCGAATTATATAATATGTAATTCAACAACAGCTCGCCTTGAAGCAATATATGTATGTAATAGTTTGTAAAATGTATGTAACAGTCATTGCATATGCTTAAATTATTGTACACATGTTCAATAATGTTACATGAATGTATTACGTAATTTAATAATGTAGGAGCTGTGAGAATAATAAGTTAAAAGTTGCTAACAATGAGGTAACCTTAAGGCAATAATAATGAGTTTGAGAGTTTAAATGTTACTTGTGATTCTTGTAAGCAATAATGTGACTTTAGTGACAGTTTATAAAATAGCCAATCAACAACCGGAGGGGTTTTAGTTAAATGAAGGTATTCTATTGGAGAAGGATTAGCCAATCAGAGACTTGAAATGCAGAAATTTACAAGTTTAGACGTTTGAAATCTATTCAGTTGCCTGCAGAGTGTGCTCATAACTGGATGCGTTGCTTGTGCTTCCTTGAGAGATTTAATATGTATTCGTGAGACGAAAATGGTATACATGTTAAAAAATGCAAGTATTAAATAAAGAGAATCTTACAGCTCTCGATATCAGTGAAGTGCTATTTACTTTGTGTCAAGGATTAATAACAAGAAGTGACGTAAAATTATAATCTGTGTAAGCCTACATTCTTAGTCGTATCACAACCCTGCCTAAGAGAAACGTGTCTCTAACAAATACTGACGCAGCCGAGGCAAATATAAATATATAGTATTTAACGAAACAGTTAAATTACAAAGTTAATATTTTTTTAACTTGGGTCACCTGAAAATACATTTGGGGCGAAGGCTACCAGAAACTGTTTACTATACGTGCGTTTGCAACTACTACAAGTTCGGCTCCCCAACAGTTGAAATAAAATACAACACCTTCAATACAAACGTCTTCAAACTGGCGCCCAAAGCGTGGTGCAAATATCGTAACAAAAACGCCCTCTTCAGATTTCAACCCACAACAAAGAGTTTTATAGTTCTAAATGTGTGATGTATAGTGGAGTATATTTCCCTTTTCCTGAACGTCATGTATACTCTATGTTGCATCCAGTGCTTAAGAAGAAGTAGAAATAAGGAAAGCGTAGCACTAACGCTTGTAAATTATATGTATAAGTATAGGTGATTCAACGAGGGGGATACCTCGCGCGCTGCGTCCTGAACATATCTATTGCGGCTACCACACCCCAGAAGGAAGGCATTAGGTGAAGTAATCACAGGAGGCTATAGGCCGTAGGCAGACAGATCACACAAATGCGTGGAAGTCCCTGACCTTTTCAAGCTCGCAGTGTCTCCCATGACACTGCTGGAGCCGCCGAGAAGATAGATAGATAGATAGATAGATAGATAGATAGATAGATAGATAGATAGATAGATAGATAGATAGATAGATAGATAGATAGATAGATAGATAGATAGATAGATAGATAGATAGATAGATAGATAGAGAGAGAGAGAGAGAACGCTGAACGACCCATTATCAAGCTGCCTTTTGGTGTCCATCGGGATAATCTTTCCATAAAGCATGCATCCACGCCATCTGTCCGACATCGCCATACGCCACGCAACCTAGAAACACACCTGAAAGATAAAAAGGAAATGGAATGAAAGGAAAATAATGGAAATCAAATCGTGGTGAAAACGAAACCACCCCAGCATTTACCTGCCGACAACGAAAAACTCCTGGATCAGAGTGGGCGGTCGACGGGGATCGAACCCGGAACTTCCAGAACGTGTGTGGCACACGCTACCACTGCGCTACCCTGCTCGGTAACACTTGTTATTTACTGAAATATTAGGGGAGAAGAGAAGGAAGTAGTTTTATGAGTAAATTTGAATCTTTACAGGTCGATTCCTATTGTTTCTTTCATTAACATTTCCTTGTTTATAAAACTCTCCTTACACAAACTGTAAGGTACTTTTGAAACAACAGAATCGATCATACCTGTGCAAAAAATAAAAATTGCTCTGGTGTTCCATCATAAGTACATTTTTTATTGCCCATATACTATGTTTAGGATTCCAATTTATTTGTCAGAAAAACTGCAAAGCATACAACGTTTTATGTAAGACGACATTGAAGCTGTTTAATAACTAGCTAGCATGCTGCCTGAGTAACACAATTCAAACTTATGTTAGCTTATCAGGTGAATCACCCAAAACTAGCACCGCAAATATTTCGGAAATGCAAAGTGCTATTGATTGCACTTTTCCCAGCACTGATTAGTAGTCAGGGGCTAGTATATTTAGTCTATAAACAGATTTTAATAATACTGAGAAAGTGCATTTTTTGAGCAAACACAATTTTTTAAATGGAACAATGCCTAGTTACATCAAAAGGATAAAGGTAAATTGGAATGTGAGAGCCGTTTTTCGCATGATTCTAGTGCAAGTGGTTTACGAGAAATCTTATTTTGAAGCTTTTACGCACCGACACTTGCACAATCTGTGGTGGCACAAACTAAAGAAAAACAAAAGGGAATTACAATACTTCTGTGGATTCTTACAAGTAAAGACAACATAGCCATTAATAGGTTGTGCTCAAAATGACCACCGGCAGTTTCAATACACGCTTCCAGTCTGCTATGGAACGACTGCTGCACAAGTTCTAGCATTTCAGCGGAAATTTCAGAGCAGGCAGCATTAACACGTCGTTCCATATCGTCTTGTATAGTTTTCTACATCCTTGTAGACAGTGTCTTTCAGCCTTCCCCACAGAAAAATGTCTAAAAGGGTCAGATCCGGCGAACGGGTCGGCCAACGTACAGGTCCTCTTCGTCCAATCCAACGATTTTGAAACAATCCGTTAAGACAAGCTGTAGCACTTCGTGCACTATGGGCTGGAAAGCCGTTATGTTGTTACCACAGGTTCCTCTTAGTCTGCAAAGGAACGTCTTCTAGCATCTGTGGCAGATGGGCAGATGGTCTGTCAGGAGGCTGCGATACTTATGCGAGTTCATTGTTCCTTCTATGAACAAAGGGCCTATGAGCTGATGGTTCACTATCCCACACGCACGTTTAATCTCTATGGACGCTGACGTTCTACCTGACGAAGCCAACGGGGATTGTCAACAGACCAATAGTGCACGTTTCTGCGTTTTACCTGGCCATGATTAGTAAATGTTGCCTCATCACTAAACAAGATACCAGATGAATCTGGAGTATCAAGTCTTAATGCCCATGTACAAAGGTTAACACGATTCTCAAAATCGTTTCCATGCAGCTCTTGATGGAGAGAGATGTGATAGGGATGGAGCCTGCATATGTCGATGGAGAAAGCGCAGTACACTTGCCTGACTTATGCCACTTCCACGTGCGATTGTGTGGGAACTAATTTGCAGATCTGCTGCAACGGCAGCCAAAACAATAATTTCCGCTTCTTCCCCAGTCACTTGTTTGTTTATGTTACGTTTTATAGGTGTTACAGTACCACTTTCACGTAATTCATTGAAGAGGTTGATAAATAATTGCCGGGATGATTGACGTCTATTAGGATAAGTTTCCGCATACACCGTACAGGAACGAACACTCTCCATACACCATGACCATGTCGGCTTTTTCTGCATTAGTAAACTTCATCTTCCACTCACGTCTTACTGCTTGAACTGTCACAAATTAACTGACCAGAAAGTCGCAATGCAATCAATGAACAGAAAACAAAATGCAAACAAACACAACAACATCGTACCTAGCAACTAAGCAGGTTGAATGGGACAAACAATTGTCGGAGTGAAAACTTTTCAAAATACGATTTCTCGTAAGAATCCTGCAACAATGCCCATTTACATTCTAATTTACCCTAACTTTATTCTGTTGATGTAACTAGGCATTCTTTCATTTAAAAAAATTGTATGCTTGCTTAGAAAATACACTTTCTCAGTATTATTAAAATCTGTTTATAGGCTAAATGTACGAGTCCCTGACTACCAATCAATTCTGTGATAATTGCACACCAATAGCAGTTTCCATTTCCAAATATTTGCGGTGCAAGTTTTAGGTGATTCACCCTGTATATTGTGGCATACCACAGACAATAAGATACACTACTCTCTGGGCACCGAGGTTTGAGACAGCAGTTGGTATCTGTGAGTAGGGGAACTAGGTGTTAGGGGAACTAAGTGTTAGAGGAGGGGATAGCGTCAGTGACGCTTGTGTGTTAGCGTCGTTTTGAGTGTCAGTAAGTAAGCTCCGTGCAGGAAAGAAGTGCGACTGCTAAAGCACGATGTCCTCGTCGGTAGACAATGGGAAAGGAATGTAAGTAATGTAACCAGTTTCTATCTCAGTAAACCCTTAGCCAACCACTCTTCTGGAGTCTTAATTATGGTAGTGTAGTGTCCTTCCTCTCCTTTAAAGCCAGGTATTATGTTGGAATAGCCATTATTTTATGTACTTTCTTTAGCTGCGTCCCTCGTCGTAGCCTCGCATGTGAAGTTCTTGTTTAATTTGCCCGTACCTCTTGCAAGCGAGTAGCTTCCATCTGTTCTTGTAAAGTAATTTAAAGAGAGGCAGACGGCAATTGGTGGAGATGTGAAGTTCTAGTTTAATTTGCCCGTACCTCTTGCAAGCGAGTAGCTCCCATATGTTCTTGTAAAGTAATTTAAAGAGAGGCATACGACAATATGTGTATTATATATATATATATATATATATATATGTTATGACTGCAACATTTCAACTTCATGCCCGTCTAAACCCTTTTTAACGCTACACAAGACAAGTAACATATTTCTTATCCATAATAACCAATTCATTCGTGCCATCTAACAATGTCATCCGCAAGAAATCTGGGAACTGAGATTTTCACCAAAATTATAAATTAATCGAATAATAGATTTTTGCACTTTATCACATTTAAGGCCAATACACGTCATGTACCATTCTGTGATTTTAAATGTATATTCAAAATGCTCAGACTGTCGATGAGTAGGCATTTAAATGCTTACATAATGCTTTATTTTGAAATTTCAAGTATATTTTTCAGAATATAAATTGCTGCTTGCACACTATAAGTGATAAAATTTTATTAAAAGCTTTTACGCTTCATGTTCACAACCTTTGAGTTTTGTTTTTGTAATGCTACTGCTTTATAAAAAATCAATGTTTAATAATAGAAATTTTATGGAACGAATCTGAAAGAAATTAAATGAAAAATTTTAAAATATATAAGTAGTCCTATTCCTTTAAGATTAAAAAGCAAGAAAGACGATCTTATTGCTGTGATGAAATTTTGTGTTGCAAGGAGTTTTCAAAATTCTATCAAGACTTTGTATTAAAATTTTATTAAGTATTTAGTACTTGGAAGATAATACCATATAAATCTGATGTTTTTGCACCCGTACAGTTTTATCTCAATGAACACTAGCACAAGTGTTAAACTAAATAACTTCAAAATTACAGAAATTGGTAAATTCAGTTTGTGGATTCCCGTAACGTATTTTATATCAAATGACTAATCTATCGCTCTACAGCTACTCTGAAAAACGTCTTTAATTATTTTCATATTCTATCATTCTGTAGTAGAGTAAAAGAAAATATGTACACAGGAATAGAATGTGGTTTTAGGAAGTGGAAAAAAGGAGGAATAGAGGGCGTAAAAGTCGCAACTAATAGAACCCACTGAAAAAATATGCCAAAAAAGTTTTACGAAAGGCGTTCATGGGGAAAAAATGTAGAGGGTAAATACTCAGCAACGCACGGAACGCCAGAGGGTGATAAAACACGTTAAAGCAAGCGTAAACAGAATGGAAACCTACCTTTTAACCCGTAATTTTTCCCCACCAGTAAAATGGGGCAACTCGTGTTTCGACAAGTATCGCAGTGTTAAGCCCTGTTTCTACTCTCCACATTTCTGGTAAATCCTTCCACTCACTGAAATTACTCTTCTGCTCGTCTATGAGCCGTACAACATTTTGTTTGCAGCAAATTGCACATCAAATGTTTGGTATCAAATAAACATCCTGCTAAATAAAAGCTTTTTATTGCATTGCTTCTGGTAAGCGAATATAAAGTGTGCTGCAGGACCTGCCAAAATGACTATAGATGGCAGAAACACAATGTGATCAATACAGTGTTTACCAAGCTCAGGAGGCCCGCGGTCCCTGGAGAGTCTGACTTCGTCACTCTCTGGCGCAAATGGTCGCGGGTTCGAATCCTGTCATGGAAATGAGTATATGTGTGCCGAGTTCCCATATTGCGTATAAGGGAGAGCACAAAAGACTTCCTAACGGTCGAGGTGCGAGGGTCTCTGAATCCTCTAACGTCCCTCAGCGTACTCTACCAAGTTTAGCTTCTCGTAGCTCTACTACGTTTTATCTAAGGAAGGATAAGAAACTACATTCCGTCTAAAAAATACAAAAGATATGTTTCAAACAGTTTCTGTTGTGAGGACCAACATGTGATTCCTTCGGTTTTGGAAATTCTAAAAAGAACATTAAATTTATCTCAATGCAGTAATTAAAGAGCGCTGAGTGTTGTGGGTGTCTTCCCCGTTTCAAATCACCCGTATAACTTGCAACTTCTTCCAAAAATAGAAAATTAAATGTTACTTTTGTAAAGCTAAAATTTGAAAAATTGAATGTTGCGGCTAGAATTTGAACAGTTGAAAGCTGATGATGCATGGCTAGTGCGCCCCCTGAAAGGGATATACCACACCACATATGTATATACATATACACATAGACATAAATCAATATTAAACAAGAATTGTACATAATAATGTAATTCACCAAGAAGGATGTCAGAATATTTAACAGCCAAGTAATGTAAAAAGCAGATTGTAATTTAGATAAGTAAGGGACGGGCGAGCTAGCTAATTCCAGGTAAAAGATACTTCTAGGTAGAGATCACCTTTCACCAAGCTAATGAGCAGGGAACTGGAAGCAATAAGGAGATATAGAAAGAGACAGATGTAGAAAGGAAAGAGACAGAGATATTGAATTTGCTTCCGTACGCGTCACTGGGACGCGTATGCGAAAAACTTTGGAGCAGAATGTTTTCGTACATAATAAGGTAACCCGGCCTAAGGACCAATTAGAAATGTCGTTACATTTTGAGGCGCGAAGGTGAGCGTCACTAGGCTTAGGTATAAAGGGAAAGAATTTATTATAATGGTGGAAATTGTTAGAATAGGAAAAGCTAGCCGGCCATAATTATTTATTTGATAATAAACCACATCTTTTAAGGGAAGTGCAGTGTATTTTAATTTGCCTTACCTACGAAAACCCTGAGACCTGTGAAATTAATTATATAGGCAATTATTAGGTATGGAAAAATCAGCAGCCTCTGAGCAACAATATCCGGAGACCAGGACACTGCAGCAGGGAGCATCAACCAGAGGAAAAATGTTTTCCTGCTACAAATGATGCACAGCGTTTACGCACTACACCGCTATGACATTGCATTTTTAATTTATTTGAATTCTCAGCCTACACATGCTTTGGTTAAACGAACGACTATCATGCAAGGTGATATTTTGTTACGCTAGAGCATTTCATAGAGCTAATTGAGACAAAATCATGGTGTTTTTAATGAATAAAGGCATACGAATAATTTGGAAAACCTTATAACAAATACTGTGCGGAAGAGGAATAAATGTCATGCTCTAAGAATGTGTACTATAAAGAATAGGGATAGGACCTCGATACCGTCGACACCTGATACTAGGTTGCATCGACGTCGAATACTTTGAAATTAACCTTCGAAAATTTAAAATGTTTAAGTTTTGCATTATTGGAAATCGTTGCGTTTAACTTTATACTAAATAAGGAGTGAAAGGAGTGGAAACTTCACGTTATTGCCTCGCATGTGTCTTCAAGGAGTTGCTGGACTATAGTTCTTGATAGACTTTAACTGCGTTTCCTATGGGCGAATGAATGCAACATTCTATAGACTCTTGTGTCTAAATAAAAACATGCAAAACAATGGGGGGGGGGAAGAGAGAGGTACACGTGTAATACCAGCGTTAACCGAGTTGTGAATGAAGCTGATTTAGCTGACGCACAGATCACGTTTCTGCAATACCCTGGCTTGCTGACTCGCTCTCAGCCATTACATTTACCTACTGCTGTGACCAAAATATATGAATCCAGCAGAAAACATTTAGAACTTAAGACGTGAGATAATACCTATAGCGCATGAAAATAGTTGTTTCAAGAACGAGCATGTTTACCTCTTTTTTATTTGTGCCTTTTTTCTTAGTGTCGCCACTTTATCAATGCTCTTTTGTATAAGTCGTAATCTATGATGGAGGTACGACGTCACAGCAGAGCGGAATAACTGACCACGCATCAGATGCAGACAGTTTGATATCACACGTTGGTATGTTTCGTATAAAGATCATTACCAATAATGCACCTTAGTGTACTTTTTTAAACCTTAAAATAAAAATAGTCAAGTTATTAGTTTTATTCATAAAATGTTTACGTAACATTTTATTGTTTTTACTGAATTACGTTAGGTTATTAAAATATATATTTTGTTTTCTTTTCACTGCATACTTTGATAACCATGTGAAGATCATTTATGTACTGTAATCTAAACCATCTTGTCTATATGTTTTTTTATACTAAACGTTCCAATGAAAATACACAAAAGAATCGGAATTTAACACCACAACAAAGCTAACACTGTTCCTCTCATGTAGTAAAAAATTCGTAACAGCATCAGAGAAAGCAAACGCCCATTCTATTCCGTAGTGGGCCTGACTTTACCCATCAAGTGCGCTGTTTTTCTCACCCACCTGTAAGTATGTTGTTGCCAAATTCTTTTGAATTTAATTTGTTTTACAACTCTATGAAATAAAGAGAAAAAGAAGTGCTTAAACCTTTTCATCGCACGCATAAAGACTATCTCTTGTTTATACGCTGACATGCACCTTCCACTCGGTACAGCTTAGCTATACAAAGTGCTGTGAGAGTAGGTTCCAATATGTGGAGAGGAGTTGTCCATCAAAACAAGAATATAGTATTGTCTAAAGATAGGTCCTGAAATCAATATCTTAGGAGATATGACCAAAAGTTTACTATCACTTTAAGAAAACTTTGAACCTTTTGGTAATAAACAAATGAGGAAATACAATGTGGGTTCATATTATTTAGCACACTTTTGTAGTGTGAAGATGCTTAATCCTAACTTGTACTACGCTATTACTGCATTGACCGACCAAGCAATTTTCGTAACCGTTGAATGTATGCACAGTAGTAACGTTAGATTAATTATTCTGTTATGGGCAAGTAATTGGGAGCCTATAGCAATATTGTGTGTCATTTTGTGTGCGGAATGATAGAATTCCGTTGTGTTCACTGGACAGAGACTAAAGTTAAAACGTTAAACAGAAAAAACATCATTTTATAACAAAATATGCGCCTGTTCAACAGACACGAAAAGAATTCATCCCATCGATTCAGTAACATTATAGATTGAGTTTAGTATTACGGTTAAGCATCTTCTCAATACAATCACAAATTATATTATTCTGAATAATGTATAGTGCCAATCTGTTGATTCTTGTCAAAAGCTCACATATACCAGATGGTCCAAATCTGCTAACAACTGTTGGATTAGAGCTTTTATGTGTAGACTACTCTAAACAGTTGTTGAGTTTAAAGGCGTAATGCTTCCTTTCAATGATTTTCTCTGAGCTAGTGACGGTGTAATGGATATTGTCGTTTCAACATAATAAACACTACGTGCACTCTCCTGCCTGAATAGTTGTCTACATTTGCTTTCCCGCCTGCGCTAATGGGCCATCTAGTATGCTGCTCTTACACTGATGTTAAACATTCCCTAATATTTCAACAGGATTTTATATTAGGACCTATTTTTAGGAGCCTTCTTTCATTTTTGATGTATACTATTTCCCTCCAATTATTGGAAACATTTTTTAGAACATCCTTATATAAAATGTCATTCAGATGAATTTAGACAAGAATTCCTTAATGGTGGAGTAGGACAAGGATGTGAATTACTCCTTCTGTTATTGAACTCTGCTTTAGCAGTGCTATGCAAAAGTTGAAGTTTAAAACAGTTCAATATTGATTAAAGTTTTAAACATGTTTTTAACGATCATAGGAATCAGCATAAGGCCTCATAAAGGTAATAAGTATGTTATATATTACTAGAAATCAACATCTGAATGAATAACTCATAATTATGTTTGCTAACAGTTCTTTATGTCAAGTACTTTAACTTGTATATGTAATCATTTTAATTTAATAATTCTGTGTTATTTTTAAGGATTGCCAATCCCATGTTAAATGCTAAAGGCTTAAATACAAGAATAGGAAAAGCCGACCGTGACATCATAGAGTTCATTGCCAGGCTAAACAATTAGTATTCAGCATTACACATGGTAACAAGGATAAAGGACATTAATGACAAATTATGTCATTAGGGCATATCCTTGTACAAGTTTCTGTAATGTATTAGTGATGGCAACCATCGATTTTTTATTTTATTTATCATAACACTAATGTGCTAGTAAGCGTCACTGAGGTCAAAACTGTGCAGGTGAACAGAGTAGAAAGAAAATAGAATGGACTTACATCAACAATCGCGGAAGTGAGTAGGTACAAATTATCATTATCATCATCATCATCATCATCATCATCAGCAGCAGCAGCAGCAGCAGCACGGCTTAGACATATACAGGGTGCATCACCTAAAACTTTCGCCGCAAATATTTTGGAAATGGAAAATGCTATTCATATGCAATTTTCACAGCATTGATTAGTAGTCAGGGGCTCGTAGTTTTCGCCTATGAACAGATTTTAATAATATTGAGAAAGTGTATTTTTTGAGCAAACATACAATTTTCTAAATGGAATAATGCCTAGTTACATCAACAGAATAAAGGTAGAGTAAACTGGAACGTCAATATTCTTTGTTACAGGATTCTAGTGCAAGTGATTTACGAGAAATCGTATTTTGAAAGGTTTCCACCCCGACAATTGTTTGTCCCATTCAACCCTTAGTTGCTAGATACGATGTTATGTTTGTTTGCATTTTGTTTTCTGTTCATTGATTGCATTGTGACTTTCTGGTCAGTTAGTTCGGGACAGTTCAAGCAGTAAGTCGTGAGTGGAAGATGAGGTTTACTAATACAGAAAAATCGTACATGCTCATGATGTATGGAGAGTGTTCGTTACTGTACGGTGCATACGCAAACGTATCCCAATAGACGTCAATTATCTCTGCAATTATTTGTCAACCTCTTCAACGAATTACGTGAAAGGTACTGTAACACCTATAAAACGTAACAGAAACAAACAAGTGCCTGGAGAAGAGGCAGAAATTAATGTTTTAGCTGCCGTTGCAGTTGGTCCGTCAATTAGTTCCCGCACAATCGCACTTGGAAGTGGTATAAGTCAGGCAAGTGTAGTGCGCATTTTCCATCGACATATGTAGGTTCCATCCCTATCACATCTCTCTTCATCAAGAGCTGCATGGAAACGATTTTGAGAATCGTGTTAACTTTTGTACATGGGCATTAAGACTTGATACTCCAGATTCATCATGTATCTTGTTTAGTGAAGAGGCAACATTTACTAATCATGGCCAAGTAAACCGCAGAAACATGCGCTATTGTTCTGTTGACAATCTCCGTTGGCTTCGTCAGGTGGAACGTCAGCGTCCATGGAGTTTAAACCTGTGATATGAGACAGTGAACCATCAGCTCATAGGCCCTTTGTTCATAGAAGGAACAATGAGCTCGCACAAGTATCGCAGCCTCCAGACAGACCATCTGCCACAGATGCTAGAAGACGTTCCTTTGCAGACTATGAGAACCTGTGGTAACAACATGATGGCTGTCCAGCCCATAGTGCACGAAGTACTACAGCTTGGCTTAACGGAGGACCTGTACCTTGACCGGCCCGTTCACCGGATATGACTTCTTTAGACTTTTTTCTGTGAGGAAGGCTGAAAGACACTGTCTACAAAGATGTAGAAAACTACATCAGATGATATGAAACGACATATTAAGGCTGCTGCTCTGAAATTTCCGCTGAAATGCTGGAACGTGTGCAGCACTCTCTCCGTAACAGATTGGAAGCGTGTATTGAAGCTGCCGGTGGTTATTTTGAACACAACCTTTGAAGGGCTATGTTCTCTTTACTTGTAAGAATCCACAGAAGTATTGTAATTGCCTTTTGTTTTACTTTAGTTTGTGCCACCACATGTTGTGCAAGTGTCGGTGCGTAAAAGTTTTAAAATAAGATTTCTTGTAAACCACTTGCTCTAGTATCTTGAAAAACGCCACTGATATTCTAATTTACCCTACCTTTGGTCTGTTGATGTAACTAGGCATTGTTCCATTTAAAAAAATTGTGTTTGCTCAAAAATGCACTTTCTCAGTATTATTAAAATCTGTTTATAGGCTTAATGTACGAGCCCCTGACTACCAATCAATGCTGTGTAAACTGCAGATTCATAGCACTTTCATTTCCGAAATATTTGCGGTGTAAGTTTTAAGTGATTCAAACTGTAGACCCGATCCGGTCCCCTTAGAATTGCTGGTTCCAACGTAATCTAGGACAACCAACATTTCTTCTCCCTCTTGGGAAGTAGTTGAAAGCTCCTTTTGGAATGTGGGATTCGTCCATTCTTCATAGAAGTTCCATCCAGTTTTTTTCACAATCTTGAAGATTTTCCGTTATATTTTGTACCAGTATATTTATTTATATCTTTGTTTCTTATATGCTGCATCAATTTTATACATAGCACCGTTCTTAGAAATTTTATTTCTGAAGCTTTCAGGCGCATTTTATCTCTTTTGTTTTTGTCCATGTCGTTGAAATTTTACAAATTTAAATAATTTAATTTTGTTCCCTTAAAGATTCCATTCCTTAAACGTTATGCTGTATTTCCACATCAATATGGATATTTATGAAGCTTATCTTCTGCATCCATTCGTCTCTAATAAGATATACTACATCTCATAAAAGCTAAAAATCAACATTCAATTGTTAGGTCATGAAATTAAGAAGGATATTAAATTCTTTAACTGCAAAAAGAGAATAACGATTAATAATTTTTATTTATTCAAGGACATGAAATTAACATTGAGTTATAGTCTAAATACTACAAAAATATAGCAAAGACGGCGTAAAAAGGTGCATAGATTAATAATATACAGAGAGAGATATTGGAGTTCATTGACTACACGCTGGCAAAAATAGTACGCGAAACAGTTTTAAGATAATTAATTAATGAGAGAGAATTAAAATAAATGCATTGAATTTCCGCGTATAAGCAACACGACGAATATATTCGTCAGAAGAGTAAGCGAATAGGAAACAATAAATACGAGACACTACTATGACTAAACAAATAGCATCGTTATAACAACAATCATCATAAACAGTCAGATACAAATAAAATAATGCAATTAATGAAATCGAATTGCAAGGCTAATCATTACACTCGCATTCATGTACCACAAGTCTGCAACCAAGAACCCGTACAGAGCAAATCTACCAACTGATCAATCGGAGCGACGAGGGACCAACAACCGTAAACCACAGACCGCGCAACGTTTACCACACGCCAATAATAATTCTTACAGCAACCTAAAAACAGTTGAATAGGTAAGCAGGTTTAATTTTCTAGGCTGCTGTAAAACGCAAATCTATCTCACAGAAGAAACTTGTGGTCAATTAAAAGAGGGGTAAAAACAAGGAAACAAAGAGCAATTATATTTATAAAATAGTACTTTTCCCAGAGTATCTATACATCAGATAAACGCAAAAAAGGCTATCTTTGCAAATTCCTAATAATATTGATATCCCTTATTTATCCCGAATGTTTTTATTTATAAAGTGATGTTATATAATTATGTTCTGTCTAAATAAAGAATTATATTCTGTTTAACACTACTATTATGTAATTGTATAACTTTTAAGACACTTGCACTACATTTAAGAGCAATTTTCCGTTAAAATACATATTTACGTAAGGTTTTAAATAACATTCAAACGTATATTTGCTGTAATTCTGTTACTATTTAAATTTCTTTAGTATGTGAAGCTTTTTAAGTATTGCGGAAGTCAACTCATAAGTTATATTTACAAAGCATACTGTAAAAGTTAGCCAATCCTACAGGAATATACATTTATAATTTATTCTGCCTTTTTTTTTAATAGAGTTGTAGGTGTTTTGCATTTATTGGTAAATTCATCTCGAAAACCTACGGTTCAAAATTATCATTGCGCAAAATAAAAAAGCACTCACCACCACCGCCAACACCACTATCACCACCACTATTGCGCAACAAACCATATGCCTCCGCGATAACGTATGAGTAGTAGAACAAATATCCACTGAGTGAAGGAATCAACATAACTTTCACCCTACCTAGTACATGTAACGTAATGAATACACAGATCAAGGGTTATAAAGTCGACAGTCAGCTGTTTGGTTGCGTTACTGATATGGTAGAATTGCTTTCTTTTAGCCCTGCTTTTATGTTCTGTTCTACATCTGACCAATTCTAGATTATCTGTGCAACCCCTTCCCCTTGCCACACTGTCGATACTAACTCGATGCGTGCAAACATTGTAAGCCAAATGATATTTGTCCAAGCTCTGAATATGAGGCTCGCAGTCGGGAAGTTCACAGTTTAAATTCCCGTCGCTCCGGCCACTCATATCATGGGTAGGTAGGCGAAAGGTATGGTGGTTTCTCCTCTGCCATGAATTCCCTGTCATCATCTTTCATCTGTTTCAGCGTAGTGGTACCGGACGACGATTGTTGGTGTGTTACGGCTGAGCGGTGAAATTTGAGCTCTAAAGATTTTCTCCTGGTGCTTGATGGGACAGCTGGAGCCCCTTCCTTCCTGGGAATGCCTCGTCTATTCCCAGGACCAACAGGTCGTGGGTGGCTAGGGCTAACTGGACTCTCTATGGACTCCGTCCTTGCTAGCGCACTTCGCCGCCCAGATGTGGTAACTCTTTGGGTCTCTTCTTCATCCCTTCCTGGCAGCGATCATCTTGGAAGTGCAAAAGCTCAACAATGGCTTAATTCCGTGCTGGTTACCGAATGTCCCTCCATCTGACTACTCCATTGGGCGTGATGCATCAGCATAAGATCTCAACTCTCGTGTTTATACTTCGCATCCAGGCATTGAGAAGGATAAGTTGACCTCTTATGTAGTGTGCCACCATCGGTGACAATTACTGCAACTAATGCGTAATATTATTAAACAATGTTGAAACTTAGATTAAGAAATAGAGTAACAAAGGTGATTTTAAAGTCTGAATCCCAACACATTTAGCGTACATGTGGGAACAGAAAAAGTGGCTTAAAAGACTCTACCTTATACGACACGCGTTTTTATAGTTAGTTCCTATAATTTATTAAAACTAACAGACCATTCTATTCCAAATATTACCCTACATCTCATACTACTTCTCCACATAGTAACTGCCATTATTCAGGCACTTGTCGCAACGGGAAGCCAGTTTTTGTATCCCTTCGTCAAAGAATGATGCCGCCTATGATGAAAGCCAATTATGCACTTCTTGTTTCGCAAATCATCGTTGTTGAAACGTTTCCCACCAAGAAATTTCTTCAGATGAAGAAACAGATGAAACTTTCTTGGTGCCAAATGTGGACTCCAAGGAGGGTGGTCGAATTGTTCCCAACCAAATAATACAATCAGATTTTGAGCTTGTTTGGCTGTGTGTGGCCGGGCATGGTCACACATTATTGTTTCCGCATAAACCTCGCACACACACCATTAGCGATGAATGATTGCTGGCGTAATATTCTCGCATTCAAAAAACGAATCACTAATCTGACTTTAAAGTCGGAGGGTCGTTCGATTATTTTAAACACTTCGTAACGCTCTAACAACAGGAAGGTGACGATCGCTCACAGCTGTGTCTGGCTTCCTAATGAATGGAGGAAGTCATCGTGTATTCTCGAAATCGCGACTGCAGTGCTGCAGGTAGTGGCAAAATATTAAAACGGTGTTTACCTTAAAAACACGACTTGGAAATCAGTTATATGCAGTACTGAAATACACAAGATCCATTATGTGCATGTATGCATGTCAAATATTTGTTCTTAACTACAGATGAAAATGAAGTGCAAGATATTCCTGACATGGAATTATTAACATCAAGAGGATTCTAATTCCATAAATTTGTAATTTTCAATAATTAATATTCATATGGTACATTCAATATTCATTCAGATACAACAGTGATAATATTTATACGATTTAAAATAATTGTTTATTATTGCATTATTATTTGATAAAATCATCCATGTAGCACTAATAGTAAAAAGTCGTCTTTAAATAAATTTAATATTATCGCCATGCTTAATAATAATATTAATTATTATTATTATTATTATTATTATTATTATTATTATTATTATTATTATTATTATTATTATTATTATTATTATGAGAATTATTAACTTAAGGGTTCACCAATCAAAATATCTCAGGCACTGGCTCCTGAGACCCGCATTCGGGAAGTACCTACTGGGTTGGGTTCCCGTTGGGCCGGCTACCCTAATCTAAGGTCAGTAGGCGAATACTAGGCTGGATTATACGCTACTACGAGTTTTTTCCTATTCTTCATTTCATTTAATCTTTCAGGTTGCAGGGCCTTACAATGGTCGGTGCTGTGTGCCTCATGCTGTAAATTGAGAAATTTCTTCTTTAGCACGGAACTTTCTGCCAGAAGAGGGGGCATACGGGGACGCTCAACTTTCAAACGTTAGAGACCCCGCTTCGCCATCCCCCATGTGATTTAGCCACACTTTGTTCTCCTCGTCTCAACCCTTCCTCTAGTAGGTTCAATAGACAAAATAAACCTAGCTTTGAACCGCAGAGCCAAAATTCTCCCCGTTTCTAAGAGCCTAACCCTATTTTAACATTATTAAACCGGGGCATATAACAGCCCTTTGGTACACTGTGTTCATATTTTGCGATGGCGTAAGAAAATTTTCAACCAAGTGGCCACTATTAAGGGAGGTAAAAAGGTAACTCTTGGAGAGAGCAGAGCTGCATGTCCCAAGCAACTTGTCAATCAAATGGCTGGTATTAGGGGAGGTAGAAAGGTAGCTCTCGGAGAGAGAAGAGCTACATGTCCCAAGCAACTTGTCAATCAAGTGGCCGGTATTAGGGGTGGTAGAAAGGTAACTCTAGAAGAGAGCAAAGCTACTTGTCCCAAGCAACTTGTCAATCAAGTGGCTGGTATTAGGGAGGTAGAAAGTTAATTCTAGAAGAGAGCAGAGCTGCATGTCCCAAGCAACTTGTCAACCAAGTGACTGGTATTAGGGGTGGTAGAAAGGTAACTCTAGAAGAGAGCAAAGCTACTTGTCCCAAGCAGCTTGTCAACCAAGTGACTGGTATTAGGGAGGTAGAAAGGTAAATCTAGAAGAGAGCAAAGCTACATATCCCAAGCAACTTGTCAATCAAGTGGCTGGTATTAGAGGAGGTAGAAACTTAACTCTAGAAGAGAGCAGAGCTGCATATCCCAAGCAACTTGTCAACCAAGTGACTGGTATTAGGGAGGTAGAAAGGTAAATCTAGAAGAGAGCAAAGCTACATGTCCCAAGCAACTTGTCAATCAAGTGGCTGGTATTAGAGGAGGTAGAAAGCTAACTCTTGAAGAGACCAGAGCTGCATGTCCTAGGCAACTTGTCAATAAAGTGGCTGGTATTAGGGGAGGTAGAAAGATAACTCTTGAAGAGAGCAAAGCTACATGTCCCACGGAACTGGTCAAGTGGCAAGTATTAGGGGAGGAAGAAAGGTAGCTCTTGGAGAGAGCAGAGTTACATGTACCAAGCAACTATTCCATCAGGTGGCTGGTATTAGGGGAGGTAGAAAGGTAGCTCTTGGAGAGAAGAGTAGAGCTATATGTCCCAAGCAATTTGGCAAGTGGCTGGTATTAGGGGAGGTTGAAAGGTAGCTCTTGGAGAGGCAGAACTACACATCCCAAGAAACTTGTCATTGAGGTGGTTGGTATTAGGGGAGGTAGAAAGGTTACTTTTGGAGAGAGTATAGCTACATGTCCCAAGCAATTGTGAAGTGGCTGGTATTAGGGGAGGTAGAATGGTAGCTCTAGGAGAGAACCCAGCTACATGTTCCAATACCAACTTAAATTCATCTTCCAATATGGGCCTCGTTTTTTTCTACTCCCAAATGTACGTCCGTTGCATTTCAAATTCACGCAATTAACCATTTTCGTGTGCTTGAAGGTTTTTGAGCAAAGGTAAAGATATATGGCAATCTCATAAGAGGTGGTAAAACGTTCTTACTTCCACCATAAGGAACTAGGTGTGTGTGTGTCTGTCCTACTTACGAAATTTGCAGAGAACCGGCATCGAGCACAACCAACTCTTCGTTTCCTAGTATAACTAGGTCAGTTCTCGACACAATCAAGATCGGCAATCCTTGCACAAAAGTGAATGATTGACAATGTCGCCATGAATGGGACGAAGAATTGAACACTGGCTTAGGAGAGACAGCTGCAAGTATTCGCAAGGTTTGAGATTTGCGAAACATAAGTTATTAGTCGTGGTAAAGTGTTAGCACAATAAGCCCAAGGCTGAAGTACGTCTGAGGCAATGACGGAAATCTGAGTCATATGAGACATGATAAACTATAACCGTTAATAACTTTCCCCTATACTAAAATTATGCATCAGGGCCCCCAGTACAGAGAATCTCCCCTTTCTTCGGGAGCTTTGAGACTTGTATGAGTAAACCTCCTCGTGCTGTACATGGCCTGTGTGTATTAACTGTTCTGTTCCATGTTGATTGTGCAACCTGAAGCGCAATATAGCACTTATCTCTATGAAGCAATTTTCTATCAGTGTGCCATATGTGTCCCATAAGACTACTGCAGTTCCGCCTCCGTATCTGTGTGATTAAGGGTATTATTACCGCGCGTTCTGCCTTCATTAGCTACGTCATTACAATCCACCCCTTCAGACGACATGCGCATGTGTGGCGTCAAAGTACAATTGCCCGGGTCTCTAGTCAATGTAGTCACACTTATCTAATGACTGCTATTATATTTAAGATATTTGTATTAGATTGACGAAAATGTTAAATAGGTTATTTAAAATTGTGGTATTCAAGAATTTCTCTGTCGCAAGCTTTCTTTAGCATATTCTTTTAAAATGCCTATTACAGTGAGTCATTGATCTTCGTATTATTACTTGTTGGATCATTATTTATGCTTTTACAGACATTTTAACACTAAACTCACTAAATAAGCTAAATTTTTAAGTTAATTCGTTAGTATGTAGCAGTATTTCTCCCTGTTATGGCCTCTTGGTTTCAGACAGAGGATTTGCTACGAAATAATGACTATTTCTAATTCTCGATCTCTATATACTCTAGCACTTACAACTATTTCAGATAATTTAATATTACAAAGAATACAATATATAATAATTAATGGTGAATTTCCTGCTTCCCAATTAATTTCACGACTATTAGAGCTCGAAGTTGATAATATAATCAAACGTCGATCAGTTTATGTGAATTACTGTTGCTACAAATTAATCTATTTTTATGTTTCTCACTCTTCCCTTTAAATCTCCCATAGCTATTTTTGATTTATTAATGTTAATAGTTTTAAAGCGTCATATAATTCATTTTCGACTTTCCCGTTCATTGAGCGTAGATTTCAATAATAATCGTTATACAGCCCCGTGTAATTTCGATGATGGGTTAGTTATCCTCTCATCCCAGTAGTAATAATCGTCAGTAAGACATTTAAACCGTATCGCAGTCATGATGCCAACTCTAGCTCGTCTTGCTGTCCACACAACTAAAAACTTGTAAATAATCTTGAGTCTCTTTAGCTCCCTTAAATTTCTTTTCTCTTGCTGAGATATATTAATTTTTCGCTTTTTTCTTTCTTTTGCTAAAAAATGTTTCTTTGGTTCTCTTGAAATACCTGTACATTCCTCGTTGCAAACTTCCAAATATTTTGTTTCTTCCATACATTAACCTTATTCTTGCGTGTGTCGACATTATTATGCAGCTGATTCCGAGGCATCGTATGAGATATCAACACAATATAAAATGTACTCCCAAAGGGTTGCTAGCCTGGAGGGTTATAGTTGATGGGGTACGTAGAATTTACTCTACATGCCATTGATACTCTGTGGCCAAAGCCTCAACAATTTAAACAGACGCACCACGGAAAAGAAGAAGCTGACATTAATAGGAAAGTCTGTAGAACTCCGAATCATCACTACCCCTTAGGGCTTAAGATATTAAAAAGGTCAGACAGGATTAAAAGCAGCAAAAACAATATATTTCTACAAAGATTGACGGTAATAAAATTGATTACTTTAGGAAACTAGCAATTGCGAAGACGGAAGTCAGAAAAAAAAACAAGTTTTAGGAGACTTTCTGGCTTATTTGGAACACGTTATTTCTACACCTCAACCAAATATATATGAGATCCTTAACAAGTTGAATAATTAAATTAAATACAATTATAATTTCTGAAGTTAATTTAGTTACTATACTTTCTGGTCATGGTCCCACACAATGCAATACCGAACTTTCATTTTCTGATAACACATTAACATAGTATATTTCTGTCAATGAGCTTACGCGACTTTTGAACAAATTAAAGAATTATAAAGCTACGGGGAAGATTAAATAAACGGCTAATTATACAAATATAGTAGCCATGACCTTTTAACAAGACATTAGAGTTTTTAAATTTATTATGGAAGGGGCAAGGAAATCCATAAAAGTGAAAAAAATAAAAAATTTATCCCTATACATCAATTGGGAGCCATTGAAGAATACATAATCATAGAGGAATACGCTTGCTAAGCACCGACTATAGAGTGCATGCAAATGTTCTAATGCAGTATGTTAACATTATGAAGATGGCGGTGAAGAATAGTTCAAGAAAGTTTTGCTATCATGGGCATTTCACGTTGAAACCATTAACTGAAAAACGGAGAATTCTATGTGGAGATACATATCGCTTTCCATTTACTTTAAAATAACCTTTGATAGGGAAAATGGAATTAAATTATTGTACTCCTTGTCAGAGGATCAGAACCCACAACAGTATTAACAAAACACGTATACCATGAACAAACTGAAGAGTAATTGGTAATTTGTTTGTAATATCCTATGAAATTATACCAATTATGAAAATAAATATTCAAAATATGTTGTATTTCGTGGCATATATCCTGTTCGGAGTAAATTATTTAAATCTAAAAATAATTGAAAGAAAGAATGAATTCATATATCTTGGATTTAAAATATCCTTTGTAAATGAAATAGATATACCTGATGACATTAAATACAGACAAACTGTGGATATAATAATTAATAAAATAATGAAACGCTCACTAATATAGACACACACAAGAGTACGGTTATATAAAACCTTAGAAAGATCTACACTGTGTTATGGAAGTGAGGCATGGACAATGGAGAATAAAGACATAAGGAATAACAGCCAGTGAAATGAAATTTATGATAGCAACATTCCGACATACTCTTTGGATCACGATATGAAGATAGATGCCATGCAAAAACTTCAATTAATCGATTGTACGTAATTTTATAACAAGTCCGAGCTCCGCTGGAAAAATTATTTTCTGTGAACGTACAGAAATGTAAAACCAAGAGCCATTGATTCATTGTCCTCCTCATGGAAAGGGATGGAGGGAAAATGCCTCTCTGAGATTGGAACAAGCCATAAGACCCTATGTTTACCTGAAAGAAGAAAAATGACTAATTTCTTAAATCAATATCATAATAATTATAAAATTAATATCATTAGAACTACTAGAGATATTATATTTCAAACGTCTCCGTTTACTTATGGCAAGTAGAAGTACAAAAAATTCGATATCGATAGGTAACGAAGACATCTTTTAGGGTCCAAAAAACTCAGAAGACCATTCTAGGAAAAAGATAATGCCTTTGTATGTGTGTGTGTGTGTGTGTGTGTGTGTGTGTGTGTGACAGAGAAAGGTAGCAGAGGAACTATAACGTATGAACTGTCTGGCAAATAACAAATTTATACTTCAGTTAGTCACCGTTCAGGGATGCATTATAAGATTTAGAAGAATATTCTAGCACATAGAACTATTATCGCGTTTTTCAGTTTTAAAAAATGATATTCCGAACTTAGTTGCATGAGAAAATGTTCATCTTTATTTTTTTATGAATAACCTGTGAAATATTTTTCATTCTTATTACTTAGAAACCATAGAATAGAGGAAACAAATTACATAGAAGTCCATAGTTCATCAAACATGAAATGTGTGTCTAATAACCTGTTTTACGATCATAGTTCTACAACTATTATGCATTTTCGTTTGTTTCGATCAGGCCATTCAATGACTATGCTTTATGTAGGCTTGTTTTAAACAGTCTGTCGCTCCGGTCTTCTGTACGTGCTTGCGTGTCTTATAGCGCACTGAAACAATTATGGCGAATATTTAAACACATTAAAAAGAAGTGAATAGCCTAGTGTATGATAACTACCTTGTAAAACAGCTAAGAAAATACAGATTAAATGGTAAGAGACGTGGATTGACACATTTAAGATCGTTTCCTGGAATAAATACATAATTTGCATAAAACAAACCATTCTTTATACGTTCAAACAAGTAATGCTTCTTGGGTTAAGCCGGATGACTTACAGGAGAATTATCTCTGACACGAGATTTAACCCATCACCCTGTTTTGTTTTTCGGTTTGCCTACCGTCTAAGGAGCTTTAGCACTGTGTCACCGTAAAATCTGACCACGAAGTTGAAAAGGAGAGAGGAGAATGACACCTGTACACCATTCTGGATCAAGATTTTACCGCGATAAAATACTAACGTTACCGCGATGAACGGCCATTTTTGATACGCTGACGATGGTAAATGTTTATCGAGCACTTTACCGCCTTAAATCTGACCGGCCGGTTTTCGTTATCTCCAACTTCACGTGCGTTTCAAGGTGAAAATGGCTGTATAGTATACGTTAGAATTCCCAACCAAAAGAAACACTCCATTTTCGCTAATGAACGCGTTCTGATAAAGTTACGGTCTGCCTGGTGCTTTGTAGCTTTTAATGCGACAGGTGCCTAAAGTATCCTGACCGAACACGTAACAAAAATCCACACAATCACGGCGTTATATCTCATAATTATATTAGTTGAAGCGTAGATCCGAGAACAAATGCAGAAATAAGGGTAGCATGAATGGATTTAATGCAATAATACATTTTAAAGAATGTTAGTATACATTAATTGCACATACATAAGAATCCGATAACTTATGAAGTCGGTGGTGCAGTTCGAGGTCGCCATCGTAGAGTAGGGTAGCGTGTGCACCCTATATGCAAGAGGATTTAAGTTCAAATCTTGTCTGGGAATATATTTTTCTTTCTTTTTTCTGCCTCTCTCTTTCAGAAGGCCACTAAGCTAAATAGAACTTTAATCAATATGCAAAAGAAAGGAAAGAAAAGAGAATCCATAATAGTTCAGCGTATTTCCCTACTCAGTTATAAGGAAGCCTTTATCCAAGTGTCCATCTGTTATTGCTCCTATCTCTTTACGTCCTATATTCTTTTTAAATTTCATGTTAAATTAATAACATATCTCCTTCATTTTTAGATATACTTGGCATTACTTTTGCTTTTCTTTTCTCTATTGCACACTAAATAAGTGCATGCATGTGCTCCAGCAAAGAGGTAGAAGAAGTGAAAAACAGACGACGCGATGTACTTCCAGGTGCGTTTAGTAGACTTTACCTGCAATGAGCGGTGCGCTCAAACAAGGTGAGCGCCTGCCAGCTAACCACGGTCACCTAGTCGTTCTCCGTGGCTTAGTACCGTGCTAGCCTCTAGTTCCCAAGGTCGCGGGTTCAAACCCGGCGGAGGGCGATGGATTTTTTCGGGCGTAAAAATCCTTAGCATGGCTTCCTTCGGAAGGGAAGTAAAGCCGGTGGTCCCGTGCCGTAGATTTACGGCATGTAAAGAACCTCAAGCCTGATAAAGAGGTCTCTGAGCAAAATTATCGATCTTTAACGCCCAATATAGAATGGGACGTTAAGAAACACAGCAGTTAAAGAGCGTCCATAAATAAAATAAAAAAACGGTCACCTAAATTACAATGAACATTGTTGCATTGGTACACCAGTGTCACAAAGTGGCATGACTGGCATAGTTTTTGGTTCGCTGCTGGCTCGGGTGTACCATGCCCGTAGTAACTTTGAGTTCCTCTTCTCTTTGTTTGACTCCCTTGTCACAGTTACTGACTGCATAGTAAAATAACTGCTTCTTCACCACTTTATATGCAGTTATAACCAGTTGTACTATATTTAGATCATCCCTAGTGAATTATTATTTTCGCATATCTAACAACAAATTCAGGGCTCTGCTTAATATAGGCTGCCTCTCACGGGACTATCATATAAACTCTCGTATATATTATACATATACAGTGTGGTCTTTTTACGGTGAGGCAACAGATCTTGCGTATGCGTGCTTCACACACTGTCTGCTACATATTGTAACTCCCGCGTTACTTACTCAACGAGTGATAGTAACATGCACTATAATGAGTACTAACCTTGTTGCAAGTGGTGTTCGAAGTCGTGTCCATCTGCGTAAAGACGCTGGTGTTCATTTGGTATTTTCGAATGAAATTTTCATTCATGCGCATAAGTTATTCTTGCATAAAGTTTATAATTTACAATATTGTCCTTAGTTTTTCTGTGGTATGGGGATTCCAATAAAACTTTTTTAGGGTTCCCCACAAGTAGATGAATCAAATTCGTCAATTTTTCCTCCGTTAGGACATCTTGCTTTCTCTTCTTACGTTTAGCGTTTAACAATCCCGTGGTTCTAAACTTATTAAGCAGACGTCTAACAGTTTTTCTACCTGAAACTGAAATATCAGGAAATTGCTCCTAAAATTGGTCTATATGATTCGGTTTTTACGCAAGTATCATACATAATAAACTCTTTGTTCTAGCGTGAATTTGTTGGCAGGTATTGCATGGACAAAATCAAGATATTAAAGCTCTTAAACAAACCGCACACATCACTGATGTCTTGAATAAACTTTCGTCTTTGAGATGCACAACTCTCTTAAGCACGAACACAAATTAGCGACTGAAGCAAAGCTGATAAAGATAACCTTGAACGCGTCTTGAGGAGCCAATTGCGTATCAAAAAAGTACGGAGGTTAACGCAGTACAGCGAGTTACGCATACAGCCGGTCGTTTAAATGACCGCACCGTACATACTCACATACATACATCATACGATTTTAACCTCAGAGTCAGCTATGTGGATATCCTGTTGTGACAGACGTAAGCTGTCGTGACTAGCATTTAAATGCATTCTCGAAGTCTCTGGTCTATACCACATCCATTGTTTGGAATGTGTTAATGTTTGGACATTACTTTCAATGTATATGCTGTAATAATTCTATAATGTGATACAATAGTTCAATCTGGGCAACAGGAAACTGGTATTGTGAAATCACTTAAGTCACCCCAGTCATTCTTCTGATTCCGACGTAAATGTAGGTTAACAGCTACGAAATGATACAACGAGGATACGTCAGTGCAGGTATATGACAATGCTAATAAACTGTTTGAAAGACCTCCATTATACTAAAATAGTATACGTTGGTAAGAATTTGCTAAAAAATTTAATATCCAAATAATAATAATAATAATAATAATAATAATAGGAAAATAAGAAAACAGTTAACGGAAAACTTTACTACTTCAATTATATTTACAATAAGATTTCAAATTTGTGAAATTGATAAATATAAAAATTCAGAACAACATCACTGAATTATAAGTACTTTAAATTCTAATTGCTCTACCCTAATTTTCGAAATTCAATATGATTATATCACCTATTTTATTCAGCTGCCTTTCCTTAGCCAACATTAAGATGCTTTTGTTTAGAAAATCAACCTTTTTTCATTATTCAGACTCCATAAAGCACTCCTGCACTTTGTTGTTCTCCTGCACTTTCACCTAAAATGACAATATCAATTATATAATATTGCTAGTATCAGTTAAAAATCAGTGTTCAATAGCTTTCTTTATATGTATCAACATATTGGTTCCTTTTGGCTGGCCAAGATCCCCATTTTAAAGCTAAAACAAATATAGTGTTCAGTCTGTGTAAAAGCAGCAGATTATTAGTAAAATTTTCACACGGCTCCATATGAAATCATTTTATTCCTTTGATAATAAAGCATAATATACTTCCTCAGTGTTTTAAACAAAGAAAAGTGACAACCTGAAGATATATGTTTGTTTTTAATTTCAAATTTCATATATCTCCAGACAACACATTCCCCACATATTTATTTCACTGCACTAACTTTAGATATTGCATAAAACATTATAACGCATAAGAATCTATTTTGAAAATGTTCAGATTCTTAATTTCCTGCAATAATTGATGACATTATACAGAATATCCTATATGAGACAAATTCATGACAAGCTGCAATTACTCGTTCTTATTCGCTTACCAACAGCTATTACTTACGTTTTCAGGTAGAAAAAAGCTAACAGTTCAGACGAAACGAGATTTAAGGGACACAAGTACTCTGCACTAAAGTACAACTCAAAAACATACGACTCGTTTACTGTGAGCGGATACCAGCTTTCCAGGCGATTTTACAAACCTTTACATTGCAGTATACATAGCTACGCAATTAGTAAACACCTCTGATAAAATGGATGTATCATATCAGTCCACTATCAAAGCCAGCTAAAAAGAAAATGGCGGAATTTTGTAGTTAGAGATGCGATAGGCTATGACATATTAGACGTACGCCTATATCCACAATGGACGCTGTGCAAACAAAGCACACAGATGATTAAATAACGGTTTATTTGAATATTGGCGTAAATTACTTCGTGTATCTAAAAAACATACATTAATAGCATATGCCACGTAAATTATTAATATTAAAACATTCAACAAATCATGAAAGCTGCCTTTAAAGGCTATAAAATTCACGAAAGGCCGCGAGGTGGCAAGCAAGCTCTAAGGTTAAATCCGAAATATACTCTCAACCGACCGTCTAAGTAGCTGAGTGGAATTCTCTCTGTATGCTTATGGTCTATGCTGGTAACACGGTTTCGCATCTAGACGTTCTAGATTCTTTTTCTCATTAAAGCCAACACGAGATAATATTATAAGAAAATACATTTCTATACGCTGACCAAGAAACCAAAATGGTGATAGTGTTAAAACTTCCCTGCTAAACTGTAATATGCAATTTCCTTATTGTCTTAGATCCTGATTTCATCTACATCAAAATCACCTATGTTGCGTTTAAATAGATATCTACATGTAGTTTACCAATTAATAAACACTAACAATAACATTGAATTAAAATATAAATAATAATTGCTGTGTAAAACGATAACAACAATGTTAAACATTATATTACTTTAAATTAAGATTACGTATGAGTATTACAACACAGTAAACATTTGTACACGCAGGTAATTCGAGCTACTTATAGTGGAGATGGATTATTTACAAACCACACAATTAAGAATTGTCCCAGTTTATATTTTTAACTGTGCAAACGTCAGCTAATTACAACTGTATTCAAAGGGGATGCTATAACATCGGCTATATTATAGTAATTTCATTGTGTGTGCAACCAAAGACATCCACGACACTTCGGGTAGATGCTACTATAGGAGTCGATGTTTTCATGTTGTAATATAATTTGCGGATTGCATAAGATTGCAAAAGTAGGGGCGGCTGACTCACCTGGTATACTTGTCCCTTTAACATTTTTCCATGTGGTATCTATGAGTTCAAAGTGTTTGAAACGTTTACCGCGTTATATTAGCCAGGGTAACATAATCCATATTCCGTGCAGGATATGAACCGGCTTCTATAAGCTTCGATTCCCATGCGCCCTTGGAGCAGTAGTGTTGATATTCCCAGAAATGCAGCAATTGTGTACAACAAATCAATTGGAA
This sequence comes from Deroplatys truncata, assembly GCA_030765065.1. Lineage (NCBI taxonomy): Eukaryota > Metazoa > Arthropoda > Insecta > Mantodea > Mantidae > Deroplatys > Deroplatys truncata. The sequence goes on from CM060981.1 coordinate 110,612,166, forward strand.
TGATCACAATAGCAACAGCAATACTCGTAATGCAATTGCCCGCCTAGTTAGTCTAACGTGGTAACAGGGCTACCCTCAGGTTAGGAGGGCAGTTACTAAGTTACCGGATAGAAGGGGTATAAATGTCATCCGATTAGGCGATAAATTTATTGCATACAGACATGAAGAATTAAAACATAATTTTAGTCTTTGAACGCTTATTTGAAAAGGAAAGAAAAAAGAAAACACCTGTGCGTGCTTCACGTGGCACGCCAATTCGAATACATTAGCATTAGAGCAGGCGTCGTATCATTTGGTGTAACTCGGTGATATTTAGCTTTTTTAGCCCTCCAACTTCGTACTTTTGCTGATAATTTAATTCTACAGAAACGCTTTGCAATGAAACTTATAACTTCTTTGACAACAAAAAGTCGAAGAACAAAACTATGTATAGTTTAAACATATTTCTGCTTCCTTGGATTACGACAAGACCTATTGGCACATACAAATAAGATATTTTTTTCCCTTTTCACGTTTCTCCCTAAGTTATTTTATATGTAAAAATGGTACTTTTCTATTTCCGTATCATCAGTAGACAATTTCAAATAATGACTCCGCGATCCCCAGATATTAATCTGGCCGACTTTTAGTTGGATTAATTACTATTTTGAATGAACAATGGGGTTACCTTAGAGAACGAGTTTCCCTGACACATCCAGCAACCCGGCGGTGACTGAAAACTGCTATCTCAGAAGAAATTGTCAATATTCCCAGATTTTATCTGCTGTATATTTGTGTATTTTGTTACAGAAAGTATGTATGACATGTCGAACAAGAGGAAAGTGGGCATAGTGGCAAGGTTTTATTAAACCCAAAACCCATTGTTTGGAAACACAATGTTGTTTCCAAACATAAATATTATATGTATATAATGCTTTAAAGCTTGAAGTGACTTTTTAAAGACATATATTAAAAAGTTTAACTAAAATTTAAGTATTTGTAAAAACGTCTTTAAAAATACTGTACATAATATGAATTCGCACGTGTCCGTATACTAAGCCACAAATGCTTTCTCGTAACATTTGCACTATTTCATCTGTAGCTTTGTCTTGAAACATCCAGACAGCATGCCTCTTATCTTGTTTATCTCATAATTTTCTTTTCTACAGGAAGCATCTGAAACGCAGTTGGAAGTTTAAATAAGACTTGAAAGATTACACGGTACAGATGCCCTGGCTCTAGGTACATAATTATTCACTGTAGCCATGCTTAGCTAACCACTGTTATTGCATTTAAGGTAATATTAGATTATCAAAACGTGTTATTTGTTTATTTACATAAGCTGATTTAAAATTGTGAGTTGCAAAGATTTTCTCTGTGCCAGGCGTTCTTTAGCAGATTGCTTTAAAAACCTTATAGAGTGAGGCATCTTCAGTATTATCACTCCTTGGGACTTTCTCTATAGGTTCATACTTTATGTTTTGATACAGGTATTTAACAGTAAAATCACCAAATAAATTAAATTTCAAAGTTAATTAATCATTATACAGTACTATTTCTCTTGTTATAGCATCTTGGTTTCAGATATTTAATAGTTACTAATAAATAATGACTGTTCCTAATTCTGAATATCTGTGTACTCTAGCACCCATTATTATTTTCTATAATTTAATATTACAAATTATATAGTCTATAATAACTGACGGTGGTTTATTGCTTTCCATGTAAATTCAGGCTATTTGAGCTCGAATATTGCATTCACGATTTTAAGTTGATAATATAACATCAATCAATTCACGTGAATTACTATTGCATGTTTCTTCTGCGTGAATTGATACAAATTAATATATTTTTATCTATCTCGTTCTTCCATTTAAATCCCCTATAAATATATTGTAATCCGGTATATACTTTATTTCCCACTTTCTCGTCCCCTGGAGCATAGATGTCAATAATAGTTGCTATATAACCCCGTTGTAACTTCAATCGTAGCTTAATAATCCTTTCATTCCAGTAGTAATAATCATCAGTGAGACATTTAAACTGTTTTTATCGCAATCATGATGCAAACTCTGGCACGGTCAGTACACAAGCAACTGAATTTTTAAAATTGACTTCAATTTCCAAAATGTTGCCTATACAAGCCTACTGTAAAGCAACAATTATTATAACAGATTTAAATTCAGAATTTAAGGTTTTTCTAATTTCCAAAATCTATGGATCCGCCGTCACCGATATTCCAAGTAAATTAAATTTGTTTGATGCGAATTTGAGGTATTTGTAATTAATAGACTGGATGCAGGATTACTTTTACTTTTTAAGACAACGCATCGATATACCTAAGTCGAGTTGTATAAGAAGGAATAGTTTGGAAGCAAAGCAAAGCAACCTCCATGCCTTTATCTATAATCAAAGACAATACCGTTCAATCAAAGTGACAGAATGACAGAATGGAGCCAATCCCGCAAATGTGAAGTACCAGTAGGAATACTACTACAAATCAAGGCACGCAAAGCATACGTACTTACTCTCTTGGGTGTAACAGTGCTGAGATCTCTACTACTATCTATTCCACCCTTCACAAAGATCAATCAATATACAACTTAATGACACGTACTCAGGGGTCGCCATACTGCCACTTTTCATTGGAAACCAGGTTAATAGCCTCCCTTCAATGTATAGTGGACAATATATTAAGTCATGGACAATATAAAATGCCAGAGAAACAGCTATCCAAAGGATATAAAGGTCCAAGATCGTAGTGCTTTTTTCAGTTACTGTGCACTTTCTTATTATGCTCTCTCTCTCTGGTTTATCCTCTAGTACAAATATAAACTGGAGTTGATACAGAAGTTTTTTAATAAGCCTCACCGCCTCACTCCAATTTCGCTAGCGTTCCTTTTTATGGCGTTATCGACATTTTGCTTCCAGCCTCTTTCATTCCATTTCGCTGAGAAAAATAGAAAGGAGAAATACTCAGCCTTTATATCCCCTCTTCTTTAATACTCTCATTCTATGTAGTACTCATACATACTTTCCAGCACTTCGAAGAGCCAAAAGTATTTCATGGTGAAATTGAAGTATTCGGTTAATTTTGATTGTCTCGAGCTAAGAGGAGGTTTAAAAAAATCTAACTGCCTAAATTAATAATGTTAAATTCAATACTGTCACATCGATTATGGATTTGTGGTTTTCGGGACACAGAAATCCTTTCAACTGAAATACCAAAGACGCAAATATCAATATATAGTTTTTTTTAATATCGTTGCTTTGTGAGCTTCAAGGTAACAAGCATGGTAAAGTTGTGGCGTCATAGGTTGGACCGCCTGTAAAGTGAGAGTGTATCAAATTTGTAGAGATGAGGGTGAAAGTGAATATAGAAAGAATTTCTACATTCATTTAACATAACTACATATAATCAACATATGAATCGTCCTAAGCAAAAACAAATTACTTTGATAGGTTCGTAGACTGTTGATTGATCATCAACTATGTCGAGAGAAAGTGCGGCTTATAATGAAAGAAGAATCGAAACCTGTCTAGGTATAATTTCTGCTTGCAAAAGACATCTGAATAAAATACATTTATTAATACGGAAATTAATTTACGAATGAGGAAAATTATTTTTTTTTTCTTCAACTTCAGGGATTGGTCTTCTTAGATCGTTCCGTCCTCAAGGTAATCTTCAAATTGGTATTTCCGCCGCATAACTGGTCTCTTGTTTTTAACCCATTAACTTCATATTTGTAGAATAGTTTAGAGTATTTATATTTTGTATTCTTTCCATATGATCATACCATTTAATCGGTGTTCGTCAATTATATGTTGGGTGTTAAAAATCTTCGGTTCACTCCTAATAGCATCATTATCAGTCCTTTTGTATCCTGAAATTCTTCGTACAAATCGCATTCCCGTCATTACTATTCATTTTTGATGTCGCTTTGTTAAAAGTCCAGCATTCAGATCAATATCGCAGTATAGATACAACCATTAAACATTCAACTCCTGCTTCCATAAATAGATGTGCTTCGTATTGACCTACTTATCAATTGAAGTTTTAATATCTAGGTCTTCAGAGTCATCAAGATTGATACCACATTCCAAGTATATGAAAGAGAGCTGATCTGTTCTACTTTAAATGAGTTTGAAACAACCTAGTTCTTATAAGTTCTTTCCCTTGGATGGCCATTCTTCTTTTCCTTTGCATGTTATTACCAAGTTATATTCCATTGTCGTAACCAATATATGTAACAGAATTCTGGAATTATTTTCTGATCTTGTTATTATTGCTTGTAGTCAAAAATAAGTATTTTCAAAGACCATTGTCATAATATTTATCTTTTAAACTTATCCGTCATTAATTTATGGTTTCATCGATACATTAAATTAAAACAAAGTGGGCGAAAGTAGACATATGTCTTTTATTTACGGTGTAGACGTACGGTTCTGGCTTTGTAATATTCTATTTTAGTTATGTATATAAGCTTTTTACGGCTCTTATAAGGTGGCATAGCAATCCTTAACAAGTAATTATATTTTGGAGATACTTAAATAACGCTATGAGTATCAAACCTGAATACATTGCTGCGGAAGAGGATTTCAAAGTGCCCATAATGGTAGATAGTTCTCCATCGCTAATAATAAAAAAGCTGTGGCTTAGGTGCTATGAAACGGCAAGATGCGGTAACCCTTTTATAATCTACACATAATAAATATCACACCGGGGTGCAATTTTTAATGGTATATTACTTGCACCTTGTGCCGATACCGTTTTTGGATGACATTGCAACAATACTAATTTTGCGATATGAAATAACTTGTGATCTCAAGTTTACATGTTATGTTAGGAAAGATTTAAAACCTAGTAGATTATTGGAGCAATCAAAAAGTTACTGATGTCAGCAGCACATAAGGAAAACTTCAAAGATACGAGGGCAGATCGAAAAGTAACACACAATAATTTTTTTAAAAAAAAGTTTAATAGTTAAAACAACAACAAAATCACAAATGAACTTACACCTTTTACCTACTTTTATACACAGTCATCAAGTTCCTCAACATATTTTTCCCAACGTCATACCAGTTTCAATATGCCCTGTTCGTAGAAGACCGTTTGCTTGGAGTATAGCCATCTGCGGACTGTGGATTTCACTTTCGCATCTGTCACAAAGCGTTGGCCGGCCAGGAATTTCTAAATGGAATCAAACAGATGAAAGTCCTACGGTGCAAGGTCCGGATTGTATGGTGGATGCTGCAGTACCTTCCAACCAAATTTGGCAATTTTCTGACGAACAGCAGCAGCAACAAGGGGCGAGGATTGTCATGAAGAATTTTGACATCGTCAGCATTCATATCGTATGTTTGTCACGAAGGGCACGGCGCAACTTCACCAAAGTTTTCATGTAGGCTGCAGAATTCACATTGGCCCCGTGTTCAGCAAAGTCCACCAATACAACACCATGCACATCCCAGAATACCGTCACAAGCACTTTCCTAGCAGACTGAGTCACGTTGAATTTTTTCTTCACTGGGGAACCAGCATGTTTCCACTCCATACTTGCCTGCTTGGTTTCGGGCGTGTAGTGGTATACCTACGACTCATCATAAGTGAAAATTCCTTCCAGAAAGTCATGCCCTTCTGCGGTGTATCGCGTTAGGAGATCCAAGCTCGTCATCATTCGCTGGACTTTGTAGTTGTCTGTCAGGCTCTTAGGCACCCAATAAGCACTAACTTTACGAAATTTCAACGTGTCATGAACAATTTCGTATACTGCACCATAGGAAATGTTGAACTGTTGCGATAAGGTTTGCAGATGCTCACGCCTGTCGTTCAAAATTGCCGCCTCAATTCCTCTGACATTCAGCGGGGTTGCAACTGTTACCAGCCTCCCGGAGCGTGGTGAATCACTAAGGTTCACACGGCCCACTAGGAAAAATGCATACCACCTGTAGACAAGGCTACGGTCAATATAACCATCCCATACACGCCACGTATGTCCCTGTGAATATCACCGGTTTATGCTCTTTGGCCCTATGACTTTAAACTATATCTGTGTGAAATTGCAACATTCCAGCTGAAATACTAAGACAGAAAAAAATTATTGTGCGTTACTTTTCGATCCGCCCTCGTAATTGAACAAACTAGTACATCCAGGAGGAAGTCACATTGTGGAATTATGGATAAATGATTAGGTTTCCTACCTCCTCTACCACATAGTTAAAATAGAAGCAATATTTCATTTTATCATAAAACCCGAAATTTTACTGAAAGCGCGCGTTCAGAGGATACCGAAAAGAAAAGAAACTCACATTTATAAAAACGTTCACCTACGTACATCTGTGTGCATCTACCTGTGTGTCTGTCTGTGAGCAATATAAGTCAAACATTAAAATTTGGAAGGATGTCACACTTTCTACGTCACTTCTAAATGCTACATTAACAGTTTTTCAGTTATGTTGGTTTTCATATAAATGAAAAGTCGCAAGCGTTAGACGAAGTGTTTCTTGTTGCAGACAGAATGCGAATATCATTAAAATATACAATTTGCAGCATTATTATTTTGAAGGTAATCACTGTTTTTGTCAGTATTTTAAGCAGCATGTTTTAAGTGGTCCTTTTTTGTTTCTTATCGTGTGCTGCAAACAGTATGTTAGTGAATGGGTTAGTAATGATTCTCATCTCTGTTTTCGATACGCTTGTTGTACTTACAAAGAAATATGAATGAAAATTATTACTGCCCAATTTTTATCACGACTAATAGGGAGTAGATGCACAAACATAGGTTTATGAAGAAGTCGTATAATAAGGAAAATAAATTATACAGAAAAACCAAAAGACCTTTATATGTCAGAATTTTCTCTAATCATTATCCCAAAACGTGTTTTAGCAAAGGAGGATGAAAGGTTAAGATCGCCGCACAGCTCCCAGTAAAATTCCTGAAAGAGGAAAGTAAATTTATTTTAATGTTCCGTTGTTACCTGATAGTACTCCATCACAATTTTCTAATCGCAGTATTAGTAGTATTGTAAAGAGGTACTTCTGTACCGACGAGTGCACTGAATCGTGCCGAGATAATGAGCAGTGGTTTAAGTTGGTGAAATATTCAACCGCCTCTGCCTCCCCAATCCCCACACCTTACCTAGTTCTAGAACTCCATTTAGTGTTTTATCTTATTCCCACACCATCTTCGCTCCTGAGCATGAAACTAACCTATGTTCATTAGTCAATGTTTGAATATCTGTCTTTTGACATCAAATCAATATAAGACGAACTCATTCAGGGACTGATGTGGATGTTACTAGCATGTCTTCCAGCCAATCAGATGCACTGTTTCCATACTCATCCCCTATTGCCGCTCACTCAGGTCTGACCTTTGTTCTCAGATTAATGCGTGTGTGTTGGATTGGAATTCAATAAGCGATTGGCACGCCCGTCGGATGTGGAACACGGAGGACAAGAGTTTCTGTTAACATTAAATAAAGAAAAACACATTAGGAAACCAGAAAAAAACAGCACGTTTTCGTGACACGCTGTACATAAAAGAAAATAATCTGTACTTATTCTACGTCTCGTGTAAAGGTTAGAAAAACCTCCATGTATGTGTATCACGTTTCACAATTAATCTATGTTAAATTCATTAAGCACCAAAATGCGTTCAGAAAAGTATGGAATGGAGAAAGAGTGGTAAATGTCAACTAAAATAGCATTTCAATAGCACTATAAGAAGTAAACCTTCTAGTAAGGCACTATAATGTAAGAAATAGAGTATGTTTCTAATAGCTAGAGTTAAGTCTTCGAAAAATGTCTCGTGATGTGTGATTTATTCGTGTACAGTGCATCCAAACAAATTGGCATATATATATATATATATATATATATATATATATATCAATACAATTCCATGAATATAAGTGTCAGAAGATACGTTATATACAACAAAACATAATTCGCCTATTATATGACATCTTAAAATTTACACAAATATTTGGGAGTACATATATTTTAGATTCGTCAAGATTTTACTGAAATCCTTGTAAACTATAGTTTACAATATGACAGTTTTTTCTAAGATCATTGCAGTTATTTATACTACATACTTGCGGCAAAGCTGCAGGCAATTGATTTCTCTGAATGAAGTACCTTGTTTGTAAAAATCGAGGGACTCAGAAAATCAAAATCATTATAACCTCTTCAGCATGGATGTATTTTAGAATCAAATGTGAGTGATTTACCTAATAATTAGCAGTGTTGTATGAGAAACAGATAGTGATTTACTTAAAGATAAAGCACCAGAGCACTTCTAACCTTAAGTAAACGTATAAAAATGTAGTAAAACGCACATGCTGAATACAAAACTTGTGTAAAGCATGTGTATTGGGGATTAGAAATTAAATTTTTATTCAATGGTGTTTTTACCTTGGTTTACCTTGCTGTTAAATTCTCAGAAACTTAGACACAGTTTATCGTAAAGGACAGTTTTAGTTTGAATGTCGACATAAGACGAGTAACAGACCAGTTGAGCTTAGTTCAGTTATTGGTACTGGCTATAAACGCAAGCTCATACTGAAGTAGTAAACAAGTGCGCAATTATTATGGAAAAACTGATTGAGCGATGCAACCTTTCAGCGTCGCCTCGGCTTAACGGAAATGCGAAACTAACAGAGCTTGGTTCTGCTGACTTCGGAGGCCACGGTATCTGCTCTAAGATATCTGTGTGCTCCGAAAACCACTTCTGAACCTTGGGCGACATAAGGACATAACTTCAATTTTAGGCACACGTCCTGCTTTCGAACGCATTATCAAAATTAAGGCTCCTATAAATTTGTTACAGCCACACAGCTTTTTTCTACCATATATTATTTATTTTCATATATTTATGTTAAAGATGATTTATACAAAAGCCTGATTTTCCATTTACTTTTTATTGACCATAGCAAATTCTTTAAAAAATGGTCCCAAAATACATTTTTTTCGCAGCTACACCATAGGCTGCAGGAGACTGATAGGACAATCAGCTTATTTGGCTTTATGTATATATTGCTTTTATCAGCAGAGAAGAAACGAAATAATGCCACTTTAAACTGTATTGCCTAATATGCTGGTCAATCGCAAATACAACACTAATATCTCATAAATAGCTAACGATGCGAAAATATCTATTTTACCCACATTTTGTATTACAGTAACCTCTATATTTTTTGTTGAAGTAAATAATATTTATCTACAATGGGTTACGGTTATTAAGTTAGATAAGAATAAAGAGAACGTCACAGGCCAACTCAATTTTGTGAATATAAAATACAATCAAATGCTTAAGGTAAAGCTAAGTTCAGGGAGGAGGGAATTTTTAATAACTTTGCCTCACAATCTCAAAAGGTGCCCGATTCAAGCATCAATTTGGCATTTAACATAACTTTAAATTTAAGTTACGCTGTTCACAGACACACACGTACCAATTTCTGAATACATACATCTTTTTAAATGTAGAAGTCCACAAAGCATGTATTTGTGATAAAATTTACATTAGGCCTTTTTTATTACAACGCAACGCTTCGTTTACCGGTCATTAGTTAATCAATAGAGAACGTAAGTCGACAAAATCTTGCCTCTCCGTTCGACTAAGCTCTATTAACATACACTCAGAAGAGAGGGATTTACGTCACAGTCGGAGGGCTATCTGATTGACGGCATATTGATGTGCATTATCCAAGTCATAGTTAAAGCTAGGACATGGAGAGCTGTGGCTGCTCATTGTGGCTTACTATATTGTCTTACACATGCTCTTGAGGAAAGTGCTGGTTTAGGTGTCCAATAATCAAAGCAGTGTTGAAGTGGATTATAGTGTTACAGCTATCCGTATAGCGACTCCGATGTCAGTTGTATCAAACAAAGCCGAGGATTACGTCACGTAACAAAACAGAAGAGAGAAACTCTGTGGTAGTTGTGTGCTTCCTCTGAAAATTAACCGAGTTCTCAAAGTGATAAAACTTTTGGAGAAGGTTTGTAGTACTACTAATACAATCAGGAATATCTGTTGTTTCGACATTGTACCAATTCCATACTTTCCTTGCAATATTTCCGTCTGCGAACTAAAATCTACCGGAAAACTAATATCGGCAATAGCTAGAGAGAAACATTCCATTGCCTTACTCCGCCTTAGTCCTTATTTTTATCTCGTGTGTAATATCCTTAGAAAGCCTTATTTCTCTAAGTATTCCAGTTAATTCAGAAAAAGCTTTGCAGAAATTGCTTCAATGCCGGTATATTGGCGAGCATAACAAGTGGCCCATAACGGATCCGCTTATGTTGGTACTGACAAAATCTAGCTCCACTCCTACCAACTGACCATTTCTGTTTTTTCCGAGCATAATTCTAGCCACTGAATGGGCAGGGCACTTTACTCCCCGAAAGTATGTCCGAACTGCAGAAGGGTAACATTATAACTTAAACCTTGTATTTTCATGCTACATTACCGTTTTCTTAATGCCGGTTTTCTTATTAAAGTTTAGTAGCGGCAACAAATTTGAACCTTTGACTCCATGTCGCTGATGAAAGCTCTCATGTATGCAAATGTCGTAGCTGTCGCTCAGTTTAACTAGAAATTCCAATAATTCTTCACACCTTCCTCTAGACAGACAAATTACTTGTAATTGGTTTAGCATTCCCTTGTGTACCATCCATTTCATATAGATTATAAACGTCGTTCATTTATTAGTATGCGTACTGTTTATCAGGCCAGTCATATAGAGTACTGATACCGGCTGGGTGGAGTCCAAAGTCGGTTCCCTGAAGGTGGAAACCTTAGGGAAAGAAAAACACTATGGCGATCTAGGGGAATGTGCCACTTTGTATGCAGGGAATGCAGGAGACTGAACTGGTTAAATCTTTATAAAGTAGGTGACCATATGTTTGCTTTGAAATTCCATATTCATTGCATAACATCACGACAAATAAGACAATATTGACTTAGCAGTTAAATATACAAAAGTATTGAAAAAATTAAATGAATAAAAAATAATACTTCGGAAATAATTGTTTCCAATGAAAGCTTTGGCAAAAATTGCAAGAATGAATAGAACTTCCATTCACAGAAAATTCAATATGTGACTTTTATTTGTAATGGAAATATCTTAAAGAAACTATGGCATTATAATCAACATCGTTAGGGCTATTTTAACAGAACAATAAACAATAGCGTAAAGGCTAGCTTGAAGTATGGGAGATATTCCAGAAAATTCTCATGTCGCTTCTTTGGATGGCGCTTAACTTAAACACTATGTTTGGTATTTCTCCATTTTGCGTTTAGATATGCTACACACATGTGTACGCACGGACTTTTTCTAAAATCCGTTGTAACTAGGGCTGTCCAGAAAGTAACCTCCGTTCATCCTTAGCACGAGAAGTATTGGGGTAGTGCCGCCATTTCGACATCAGCGTGCGCAGTGGCTCAGTACACTTCTAGCTGTCTAGCTGTGCAAGGTGGAGCACCGATATGTCGCGTGTTTGCTAGTTATAACCTAATAACATGAACGCCGAAATAACAAATCTCGCTAGTCTGAACTGCATGTGAAGTGTGAAAAGGCTAAGAAGAGTAATCCAAAACAAGCATTGTGGTCTTCTAACATCTGGTGTTGTGTTTTTGCATGACAACGCTTGCCCTCACACAGCAAGGAGCACAAATGAACTTTTCACCAAGTTCAAATGCAACATTTTTGGCCATCCCCTGTACAGCCCGGACCTGGCCCCTAGCGACTTCTATCTATTCCCGTACACGAAAAAGTGGCTTGTAGCTCAGCACTTTGGTAATTATGAAGAGCTTCAAACCCCTGACAGCTTGGCTTAGTTCACAGGCGGCAGAATTTATGCAGAGGGTATTTCAAACATTGTGAAAAGGTATATCAAGTGCTTGAATCTGTTTGGAGACTATGTAGTAGAATATGCAAAATCTGTAGTTTTCAGGTGCATATAGTAAAACGTCTGTATGTATACCGGTTTCATGATCATTTCAAAATGGAGACTACTTTCTGGACAGCCCTCGTATTAATTTAAAGGGCCTCAAAATACATTTTTAAATCTAGATATCGAATTTTTGGATAGAATATAATCTTTCCTCTACCTATCATAGGTAGATTTTAGAGAACGTATAGCGGATATGTGGCAATCGAGTATTAGAAGAGAAGTTAAATTTCGTAGAGGACCTGCAGAAAATACCAGATAAATAATAGAAGAGTAACAAGGAAACTAAGAGAATACACAAGTAATTTACACTGACAAGTAAAATCAAGGTAGTGTTGAAAATAAACTACGGCATATTATAAACCACAATTCGCATCCGTCATCTATAGTTACAGCGCTACTAATGTAACACCAGATTTGGGAAATAAATAATAAGAAAACGAAAAGCGTAAAGCTATTTAAACATCGTTGCGGTCTCTCTTCATCACTTTTTCAGGGTACTCAATGCTGAATGTTTGAAATGATACATTAGTTATTTTAAAACTTCCATTGAAAATAAATGCTGAAATATTGTAGGATCAGGATTGAAATGAGGTTTTACTCTTCTGGGCATTTAAATACCAACAAAACGTGGACTAGCGCTTGTGATACTCTTTTGTTTGTTTGTTTTTTTTACATTTTTACTTATTAAAATGTTTCTCATGATGTAATTGCTGTCCAGTGACAATTCTTCTCAAAATTTCGGTAATTTCTTTAAGCTGGGTGAAGTAATACAAATAGCATGTTTAGTAATAACAACTGTTGTTTTTATTTAGAATTTAAACCAACAAATGCATTACACTTTCTTATGTTAACCAGTTAACGTTTTAATATTAAACTAAATTTAGTGTTTGTTAAGTTTATTTTTCTGGGAATATATGCACATTTAAAAAGTTTAACTTCTTGAAATTGTCATCAGATAGGTCATTTTATATAGGGCTTCGTTTTAATTTAAAAAAAATTATTTTCAGTATTAGACATATTAATTTTTTTGTCATATGGATTTTTAAAAAATCTGTGATAAACACTTAAATTAGACTGGTTGTAATTTGTAGAAATTTGTAATTTCAATACTGAATGGCATTAAAATACAAACAAAATGATAAAATTGGAGAAAAGGAATGAAGTATTTCTATATCATTTGCCTTTATGTTTCACAATTGATGCAACCTTTTAAGTGGTATATATGCCTTAGTACTGAGAGCTGCTCCATTTTTCATACTCTTTTACTATATAGTGAACTGTGCTATTGCATTTGAGATACTTCACAAATTAGAAGAAGATTTGCCACACTGCATCGTTTCAATGTGACTTAACTAATAAGAAAATAGAGGGTCTAGTATTCAATCAGATAAGGATTAATTTACAGCTATTAAGACAAAAATACATAGAAAATAATGTGTTCTATGTGATCCAAAAGTTAATATATTGATTATTTCCGGCATGAATTTTGATAGTTAAATAACGCTATCTATGGGTAGTGAGCTGGTCACCATGTCACAGCGTGACAGGAAACTGTCTAGTTGGTACACCATAGCTAATGGTTTGCACTATTTGATTAGTAAAGTAATAAGTCTAAAGAAAATTAAAAGCCTTGCTAAACTGTTATAAGACACGAGCAAAGTATCGAGGTGATAGAGTTCGTCTAGAATAAAGCACGTTAAGATCTAGTACACACTGGCAGGTTACAACGGCTACGACTGTAATTATGGTCATCCGTTCACTGTTACAAAATGACGTAGCATGTTGGAATGTTTCATAGTTTCTTTACACCCTGTTTCTGTTTTTGACTGGCATAAAATATTATATGAATGATACAAATAAATTACACCAGCAAAGATATAAAGACCCATATATGTAATTGAAATAATTATCCTAATAGCAACTTATTCAGCACACAGCATTAGTAATCAAGTACATCATTGTACTTGGCTGAACTTCTAGGTTAAAACTGAATCAATACAAAAGGATTTTCGTGCTATACAAGGTATGAACCCACAAATTTTGGGTTTGTCATATTTTTGGACAGCTTATCCTTGGACTTCGCCTAAATGTTCTACAACAAAGCGCTTCTCTATTATTTTGCTTTTACATTAACATTCACTTATTACTTTCTGCAATTTTTTACATTTGAGTAACAGTAATTAATAATTGTTATAAACGTAGTTCCAGGAAACAAAACACACCAGAGCTGACTCACACAGTATGTCAATAAAGAAAGAATTATTAATAATATTATTACTGGTGATGAAAGTTTTATAAATCAGAGAGAAAACAAAACTCTAAAGAGGTATGCACATTAAATGAGCAATCAAATTAACATCATAGTTGTATATCAACATAGGAAGTGAAAAACATTTAGAACATTTTAATTTCTGAAGCTGATGTTAATTTCTTAAGCAATGACATGCAGCAAAGGATTAGGACAGGAATAGTATAAATGAAACTAATAAATTTAGAACGTTTATGTGATAATAAAGCAGAAACTTATAGCATATAACAAGAAAAGAAGCTTTTATAAAACGGTAGTAGTACGTATCTTGTTGCAACGAAGCGAAATGAGATTTTAACCATTCATAAAATTCCTCTGAGTTAAAGAATGTTGTTGCATAACATTAAACAAAAGCTAAGAAAACAAAAACAAATGCAATAGACCAAACATTTAAATGGAATGCCTGATGATGGGATATGCAAAATAGAAGGAGAGAAAGAAACAGATGGAAAGCAGCAAACATAGAAATGCCCCATAATGACAGTAAAGAAGACGACGTTGTTGCTCACAGTCTTCACTTATTCAACGATCTCAAATCCTTATGTAAATTACCTATGTTATTTATATCTGAAGATACAACACTTCAGTTTGTGTTTGAGTGAGTGTAAACAGATTTTGTGCTTAATGAATCTTAATGTACAAGTTGTAGCTTTCATGCTCAACCTTGTACAGATGTCCTGATAGTTTTAATAACGTGTTGGTATGCAGACATCATCAGTGAATGGCGATGGCTGTGTTCTTCGAGCTGCTTGTTATAAATGACTTAAAGCTAAAATATAATCAACAGGGAACAGTCCTGTATTCAACTTCTTCTGTAGACATAGGTCATTATTTTCCTAGCTCCAGCTAACATCGTTTTAAAGGCGTTCAATAAAAATGTGAGAGTCTTCAGTGACTGCACAGAAATGGTGATCCACTGCAAGTGAAGTTGGTGACATAATTTAGTTCTATTGATATTAGTGGATTATTTATATACTAAATCCATACATGATTATCAAATTTGGCTCTGGTTCGTAAAAGGAAAGAAGCTATTCGAAGATTTGCATTCATTGTCTTAATTGTCAATGTCAATGGGACACCTGTTTTCAACATAGGAGCATCTGTTATAAGCCACATTCAGTGTTTAAAGTAATTGCCATAGCTTTTATGAACATTCGTATTTGCAATTTATTTCTATTAATTACCCATAATGTTTAATCATAGACTTATAATGAAAGAATTTATTAACAAGCTCCATAGGACTCCTATCGGAACTTGTATAATACATTTTCATCTTAAGCCTATTAAATATGTGATTTTTCCTGGCAAATTGATACACAACTAGTTTCTCGTTGATTTTTACTTTCTCTACTACGTATAGTAAGTAGGGAAAATATTGTATTCCACCCAAAAATTCCATACCGAGATTTCACCGGAAATATATGTTTTGAGACCCGCTGAATCCAAAAAAAAGCATTTTTGGAAACATGTCCGTGTGTGTGTCTGTGTGTGTGTGTGTGTGTGTGTGTGTGTCTGTCTGTGAACAGCATAACTCAGAAACGAACAGTCGGATAAACACCAAACTTGGTATTTAGGTTCAGTATCTTCCAGAATGCGACACGAAGGTTTCTAAGAAAATCCTCCCACCCCAGATTATCCTTTACATGGAATATTTTTCGAAAATTTTAATTTTCTCAAAAATGGCTCTAACGATTTTGATTAAAATATCATATGTTTAAGATATTGTCATGAGAAATGCAATGTATATCTCGAATTTTCTGGGAATGTCTCCAAAAGTATTCTTCATTGTGAACGACTTTTGCATAACTGGTAAACCATAAGAGATAGACAAAATTTTACTACACGAAAAATGTAGATCGCGTTAAAATACAGAATTTATGTCATATACATTTCTTTTGTTGAGTGAACCGTTTTCCAGATATTGCTTGTTATTCCCTTAAATTTTCCAATACTTATACATTTTCTCAAATTCGTTATTCATTTTTTTATGTCCTGGACATGCAAAGAGCATGGAATGCGCCACATAGCAACCAGTGCTTAAAATATTTGACTATCGCTTAAAACCTACCACATTCCCCTTGCATGTACAAGAAAATTAGCAATAAGATTGACATCTCGATATCTCGATTAACATGAAGCATATTGAGAATAAGCGTTTGTAAAAATAGTTTGTATAAGAGTGGAGAAAGTCATGTGACTCATCCGAGTTTTTGTCTTGGATATGCAGAGTATTAATCTGTGGCAAAAAGAATGGTGCTGAACTTAGAAACCAGCTATTAAGAGCAATGTCTATGCTTAAAGGCTACTGTATTTCTATATTGCCCCTGTACATATATATTCCCTTTACGTCCACAAGAAAATTAGCAATAGGATAGAGTCTGCAAATATTTATCTCGATTAACATGAAGTAGATGGAGAATAAGCGTTTGTAAAAATAGTTTGTACAAGATTAGAGGAAGTCATGCGAGTGTAACACATCAGATTTTTAAAGATATTATCCCCGCGATCATCAGCTTGACATGCAACCTGGCCTTGGATCAATGTTCACCTATTTCGAATACCGTAGATAAATGTTACGTAATTAATTTTGCATAGTTATGGTTGCTTGCGTTCGTATTTGATAGTTACATTATCAACTGAATGTGAAGTTGAGAGTACAGCGTTTCAACAGATGTCCTTGTACAATTCAACAAACCAGTGTGATACCCTAAACTTAGAGAACGAAGCGTGCCAAACGTGTCTCGGACACGCGCGCGCAAAGAAGAAAAAGCTTGAGGGATTACAGCTCTGTAGACGTTATTACTGATAGATTCTCCGGGATTAAACGAAATTGTCAAGAAATATATTAATAGAGGCAATCTTCCAAAGCATTGAAAATTTAAAATAAAACATTTGGAAAATATACAGCACACATTTCTAAAAAAGACAGGATAGCTTAATTAATACGTACAGTTTTACCTCGTAACTTCCAAGTGATTTCAATAGAAAAGTAGAGGAATCAGTGGAGAAATATTTTCAGAATTATAGCCACATTGATAGTAAATGTTCTGAGAGTATTTCATTAAACAAACATAACATTTTTATGATTAAAAACACGAAAAGAAAAGTACTAATAGGTGCAATGATTACAAATGCAAATGTTTGCATTCAAATATAAGACATATATTATATAATTAATCAATAAAATTTATAATTCAAATATAATTCATAATACAACAAATCAGATGAACTGCAAATATAAAAAATGTAGTGAAATAATAAAAAGTACACGGAGCTTAGTACAGGGAGGACTTATAAAGGGCGTACTGGTACTTATGAAGCATAGTACAGGACCAACTGGAACAGACAGAATAACTGAAATGAAATTTCTACATTTTGTACGAGTTTATAAATTCTAGACCGCAAAAGAGGGTAGTTTTTCTACAGAGAAGATACAAATTCATTACAGGTATACCTAACTGAAACATACATATTTAAAATTGGAGAGTTAAAGTCATTTTATGCCAGGTAATATGAATAGCAAAGTTTGCTATTACAACAAGTTGCTAATACAAGTATTAGGATAACTGTTCTAGACCTAATATATTATGATGATGATGATGATGAGGAGGAGGAGGAGGAGGAGGAGGAGGAGGGAGTTAAGGTCACGAGGCCTTCTTTTTCAACATGCCAGATGAACTCAAATTTCGTAATACATAATAAACAGGAATAAAAGTAATAGAGAGAAAAATAAAATAAGTACTAAATCATAATTTGCTAGTGGAGTGTTTTGAATACATAAAGGGTCTTAAAGATATTCTCAACTTTCAAGAGAGATCACAGGAATAAGCTTTGAAATCAACTATTCTAACATACAGTCTTCGGCAAATGCAGTCGTATTAGAGTGCTTAGTATACAACAGGATCTGGTAAGGTTTACCCAAAAAGAACAATGAGAAACAGGTGAAAATTGAGGCCATCCTCATGTTGTATATCTACAGTCGTTAGTGAAACCCAAAAACCCATCCAGCATATCCTAGTTACTAAAGAGTTTTTACCTATAGTTCCTTGTTATGTCACAGGTAGGTTGGTAAGAAACAATCTCGTTGCCTTCCCATATTGCTTTGTTCTCTTCTAATATTAATCTATGTCAATTTTACTGAAGGCTGCGAAGTACCTGGCGAAATAGTGCGATGACATTCATGCTCCCTCATTGATTAACTTGCTTCTATAACATGAAAACTGTTAAAGTCACAAGATTATTTCTAATATATTTATTTCCAATTTCTTATTAAAATATGGCACGGTAGATGTGCGAATTCGTGCACAACCTGTTTATCTAATCAGGATTTTCTGTTTATTAAAAACATTCATTTCTTGGTATAGGTGAAAAATTTGACTGTGTAAAGACACACATATTACATTTATGAATCTATTTCTTACAGTGGTAATAATACTAATAATAAGAAATAAAAATTTCTTTACGATTTTTACAATTTCTCGTTTATTCTACTTACTACACGAGCTGCCTCGGCTTTGAATTTCGTGATGCGCGTTGTGTGCATAGAGCAGAACTTTTAGGGGCGGGTCTGGTGGTGTTAATTCGCTGAACTCTGTAAACAAGAGGGTAGAGCAATTTTGCTACGATTTAGAACCACACTAAATTCGAGTGAACAAGAATGCATATTATTTGTACATATATGTATGTTAGGAAAGAATATACTATCGAGGGTGGATCATTTAAGTTGAAACTGTACAATATCTACAAAACTAAGCGTTGCAGAAAGAAATATGTTGAATAAAAGTTGCTTGATACGATGGGTGAAAGTAAATGCCATTAATTGTGTTTTATTTGGAGGACGTTGTGATGGTCATTTTAGGATCAATTTAAATTGACCCTAGTTGTAGGTTCCCATTTAAAATATTAACTTGACCCTAAAATGACCACCATAACGTCCTTCATGCAAAACACGACTAATGGCATATACTTTCTCCTATAATATCAAGCAATTTTTAGTTAACACATTTATTTCTACAACGCTCAGATTTTGAGATATTGTACAGTCTCAACTTAAATGGTCCACCCTATATAACTGAACAAGGAAGAAGGAAATTCAAATAGTCAAGTCATTGAGTAGATAGCTTCCCTAAAATGGAGGATAATGGCTTTTTTGAAATTCAAGAATAAATTATCTAACACGCCAGGTAATCACTTTATCATTTACTAGCTGGCTTACCCGACGTTACACGATTAACTTTTTATACTCAAATGATTAATTCATTTCATCTGCCTCCCCCATTGTTTTTGACGTTATTTTATAATGCTCTAGAGGAATTTTGTGATATATTTTCCTCTTATAATTTAAATTTTGTACCCGCTATTCCTGATAACGGATTAAAAGTCCAGTGATATTTACGCAAAATTATATAAAGCAATCGTGGAACTCATCTGACTTCGTAACCGCTCTCCTTCCAAGTTTTGGAAGTGCTGCATAAAGTATAAGGTTATATTTTGGCGCTAGCGCAATCATGGATCGGAGTAGTCAAGTAATTTTGAGATAATTACCAGGCTAAGAATCAGAGACAACTTCAGAGTGAAGTGAAGTTTACTACACATAGAGCAGTGTGAAGTGAGGTGGCGTATTGTTTACCTGAGAGTTTCACATGCAGTACACTTCATGACTAACTAGAGGTACGAGACACTTTGAAGCAGAAAGTGTAATGCCGCGATAATGGTGCGACAATTTGGTACCGGAATGTTATTGCCACCTTTTCTCGTTGTCTCCAATATCTGTTTTTGATTCTCCTGCCGGCTGCTCCAGTGGTAGAGCTATGGGTATTTTCCCTCAGAGTATGCGTGGATATATTGTGAAGGACAACACCAGTTTAAATTTAACTGAGAAACTTATTGTGAACTAATATTTTAGTTATAGAAGTGAGTTGCCGACCATTTGAGATGAAGAAATAGACTGATTTCATGAATCGTAGTACTCTAAATTGTAGCAACTGAATTATTAAACCTGCTAACTTCTGCAGTATTAAAGTTACGGTTGGAATAATTGTTTCCCAATAAATGAAACTAGACGCGTAACCTGCTGTGAGTCGCTAAAATGTTTACCGGCAAGATCCCCCTCAATAACCGCTACCCACACTGCCCACTTAAAATATTATATAAGCAAGTACCGCTGGCGGTACCAGAGAAAAAGAGAGAGTAAACAATGATGTACATGCCCGCCTTCTTATTACCTAAACCATGCTCACATTAGAATAGTACCATCTACGTTATTTCCCACGCGTAACCAATACTTAAATCCGATGTGTTTGTTAACATGCTGGCCAAGCTAAAATTCTGAGAATATAAGTGCGTTTCTCTTTTCCAGAATTGACCTACGGCCTCTGTATAAGCGTACTGAACTTATAACCTAACTGCGTTCCCAGAAATTCTTAAGCTAATGTGTTCTCTATTCGGCTGATACTAATGACTTTCGCTAACCTGACTTCCTAGTTACCTTCATCTTTCCGGACAAACATTTCAACTCAAACTTGGTGCATTATATACTGATTTAATATAAGAAAATTATTTATTACAAAGATCTCTTTATCTTACTGCAATTTCTTTATTTAATATATATATATATATATATATATTCCCGTCAATAATTACGGTATCAACTTTGTCTCTCACTCCGATGTATGTTACCTACATCATTTTCCACCATTACTACACCTTACTGTTCACAGCAACAACTAAGGCATTGCATTGGTTGCTTTGTTTACATCAGAAGTACTGTGTGGACGGAACTCTAATAGTATGGTGGCACATACATTGGTTGCTAAATTGTCTCGGATCCTTAGCCTGATAATTACAGTAGGTAAAACTTCTAAGCTTTCTACCTTCTCTTCAGTCGCATAGTTATTTAATAACTCCATAGCTACAGGGTTTTCATATAATGCAGAAAATCTTATTACATACAACGAAATAGACATGAAGTTGGTAAATATAAGGAATCCTCACTCCCAGGTCACCAAATTAACTTCATTGGAAAAGACAAAATTTGAGACCATAAAAATGACATATCGTTAATTATAAAATATTTTATAAATTACTTTTAATATTAGTAATTAGCTCTCTTTATATAACTATATATCATGACCAGCTAACAAACTTGATTACAACTAAACTACAAAGGAAATAAAGCAACATTCAGTGCCTACATCTGTAGAATTAGAATAAAGTTGAGTGAGAGGTTTTGATACTTGTTTCATTTGACACAATGAACGCAACTGAAGTAGATATTTGATAAATGAGAATTAAAGAAATAGATATAGGTTACGTTTCGTACCTTAAAACAGAATGGAGTGTCGATTCTAAAGTTCGGCCTTCCACTTACTTAAGGTGTACATCATGTCTATCGATATATATTTCTTGGAATAGCTTGTAACCGGCTTTTGTTTTTTGACGCATTCTCTGTGGAGTGCAGCAACTGACCGGTCTTCATTTCTACATCTACATCATTGTTTTATACGCTGTGCATTCAGAGTATAAAACAATCAGCGAATGCTTTACAATATTCTTTTTAGTTTATTGTTAATTTATTTACTGAAATTAGGAGTTTTAGAGCCATGTGCTTCAAAGAAAATATAATTTTTAGTCGTTTTTATAGTCGTTGTCATATACAACCAGTGAGTTGACATCACCATTTGTTAAATCTCTATTATTTAATTATAATTATTGCAATAATCTTTTACAGTGCTGTTACCTATATCAGTTAATCTTCAATTCAATAATTCATGCAGTCTTGTTACAATTTGTATCACTTCTGTAGTTATATCTACTATTGTAATAGAAATTCTCATCTAAAATTATGTCTTTATTACTGGGATTAGCCTAAGAAGCTTTTCGTTTTTTAGTATTTAGATTATTGTTATAACCGTCAACGCTTTAATAGCTTAAAAGTCAAAAAGAATCTGGCACCATTGCCCTTTATTTATAGTCAACTACTGAAGAACAAGAAGCCTGTCATATATCTGTGCCAATGACATTATAGAATCTTCCCGTATCTGCTGCTTTGTGAGTGAGCACGAAATTGCCTCGCACGAAGAATACCTACGCTCCAATATATCACAGAATTTTAAAAGCTCTCTCGGGCAATTCAAATGTTGTTAACTGAGGTAATATTGATACTGCGCTGGAGGCAGACCTTTGAACATTACGTTAACTTGGTGGAACATGAGGAAGCGTGTTTAGTGGGCCATAAAGGACGTTACGAGCCTAGCCCCTGCGAGAGTGGTGCTTTGATTTCATTGTACCTTCACCTTCCAACAGCTAGTGGGAGAGAGGCCTTTGTAGGCCTGATAAAAAAAAAGGCTCTCGTGTACAGTATTTAATAGCCAAGCTGAAGATACGCCATCAGAGGAAGGATATGTGACCTTTACCTAAGCGAAAATGGAGGATAAAGTGCTTAGGAACTATAGACCATTATGGTGTACACTAGCACTCCTATCATTTGCTTCACAATACCTGCGTATAAGATATACATTTTCAGATTTTTGTTTCGCATGTCCTTATCTCTCCAATTGTTTCAGCTTTCTCTTGGACCATTATTCTCTTAATCGGATTTTCAGATATTTACTCGTTTACCGTGTTAAATTTTACTTTTTCGCAAGTATAAGCACAGTTATTATTTACCAGGCATGGAAATTATTATGCAGTTGGCTTTAAGTTACCTATACTTAACAATTCCCATTACAAAGAATACTGTAAAATAATGGTTTCAGGGTAGATAAGAGAGGCCAAATGTCACTGGTAGGTAGATAAAAAGCGCGGAATGTACGAGGGATGGGGAATGGTTTGTGACTTCAGTATCTACAGTCCAGTAACTGTTCAACCTTATTTCCTTCCACCCTGACTATAATGCTTATAAATTCCTTTGCTAGTTATTAGCTTTCTTTTGCTGTTATTTGAAATTCAGAAATTCAATAACAAATCGATAATGATTAGACAGGCGACTCCGACGGTAGTGTTAATTTTACTGCTAAAAATAAGTAACGTAATATTAAGAAATAAGAATATTAACAACTAGCATTGTTTTATTAATAATTATTATTAGTATTGCGACCTCACAATATAGCAATATTATGGCCAAAATAAATACTGTAGCCTCGAGTTGACCAAGACCGCAGCCTCCTCTGCTTCCTCCAACAGGATACCATGACCAGGTCGCAATTACGACTAATAGGAAGTGGCACCGGATCAGCAAACCATCACATTTGGTAAGCACTGCTGTCCTATCTACTAGGTCCTCATATTTCTCTCCAGCAGACAAAAACAGGATCCCAAGCTAATCTGGTTGATTGGCACCACGGTCAGCACCAAACCTCTACGGTGCCAGTTTACCAACACATTCAAATCAAAATAAAGTTTACCAATTTCAAGGGTCCGTTGCAAACAACCTCTCAGTTATGGAATGATATTTTTTAGTTTACTCTGTTTTTATTGCCTTCGGTGCTCATTACTCTTTTTTGTGCTTGCCATTGTCTATATGTGCAAAGACCAAAGATGGTCCACACCAAACGTTTTGTACACATTTGAATGTGTGTATTCGCACCACGATGGTAATTCCAAACACACATACAAATGTTTAAGAAAATATTCTCTTGGAGTCGTAACGTTTTCCTTGCAAATTCATCTACAATATTTTGACGTTCACGAATCTCATTGAAACGACTTCCAAATGAGAGTTGTATTACAGAATGCACACTGTGTGCTTCTCATTTTAAAATTTTCTTTTCGTGTTTCTGCTTACCGTTATATAATCACACACAAGTTTTTGTAAAAAAACAGCACTGTAGCAAACATTAGTTTTGAAACTATTACTATCTTTTCTAAAAAGTTACAAACTTGCATATGTAACACTGTTCGGATAATTACACAGATTGTTAGTACTTGTTACTTAATGGTACCTATGTGTGGGACAGGTATGAACTTCCTTTGCTACCCTGAGGCGACTTGAATCGTCCACTGTTCCCGACAGTTTCGTGCGGTAATGTAGGAACATGCTGCAGGCTAGATGTCACCCTTGAGAGAGATACCTACATTGTGTTGGTTCATACACTGATTTCCTTGTCGCTGCGTCGCTTAATGTCATAGAGCCTTTCATTTTGTTCCAACATTTGCTGAGTTTTACTTACTTTGATTATCCCTCTTATAAATGATATGCGCATATAAATAATACTTTAAATTAATTCCCTGTTTAAAAAGAGATGTTTACATAAGAAAATCGGTTACAGATTGTTTTTGTACATGCCTGAAACCTACTGAGTCATTTTTATTGCATGCGTTGAATCATTGAATTAAGTGAATAGCCTCTTATTTAAATATAGCTTTATTTCTGATCTCCACATTCAGTTAAAAAAAACACAAATTTTCTAAAACCACGTTGAAAATATTCAAAATGACCACAGTCACCGTAAAATGTTTCTTCAATTCTACAAAAACATTTCGATGAACAGGATACACTTAGTCGCAGTGAAAAATCGCTGCATTCAAACCATCGATCCAAGACATGTAGTATACATAAAATACATTTCAGTGTATGGTAATATTAATAGAACGTCGCTAAATACTGGTACTTACATTTTTGTTAAACGCAAAGAACCGTTGATTCCTAGTGTATGTATTAAATGAATTATACAACCCCATCAGCACAATGAGCCCTCATTAGTATGAACTCTGTCAGAGGAGAATGCATGGAGAGGAGGAAAAGAGCTGAAGCGTTGTTGGGCGAGAAATAATGATTATATTCTATACAAACGATCTTATTTGGACTTTCGAGTTCTTAGCTATGCTTCATATTCCGAAGGGGAGCACTACAGTATTTCGTTATTTAATGACAAATTTATTTTCCTATAGTAATGCACATCATTTGCAAAATTGAGCGAAAACTAATAATATTAAGGTAAAACCTAGTTACGGCTTACTATACCGCATTATCAGGCATAACAGTGTCTAAGTATTTAGCTCAGGAAAGAAGTAAATAAGGTTGATCGTTACTGAATTATAAGCAGGAACGTCACAGATAAACCAGCCCCTCCCACTCATCCTTCGTACAGTCCTGTAGAGTTTAAATACATCACTAGGACCGGTTTTTACCTTTGCCAGTGATCGTTATACTCTGTAATCTACTCTCAAACCATGCTCACTACCGCATTCTGTGCAGTGAAGGTTTGGTGTAGAAAACTTGAAGTCAACTGCTTAAGAATTCGTATCATTATATTGAGCGGGGTCAGACATGTTCACACGTTCTCTGGCCGGCTGCGTACCTTCTTCCTATGCGGCCATGACTTGCCGCTGCTCTCCAGTTCTCTCCGTAGAACTGTCGTCGGCATTCAGTGGCAGTTTATTGTGCAGGGTGAGCGATTGCCTCCTCGCTTGACTGGAGTCAAACTTTAGTTTGAAGCAATGGCCCCCACGGCAATATCATAAGATCATTAACCCAGATTTCTTCGGGAGGTAGTTTCTTGGTTTATCTTAGTTTTGGTAGGTAGTACAGTTTCTTCTTTTATCCGGCTCCTTTGGCATGTGGGCGGTGACAGGAATTCACCACTAAAATGGATTAACGTAAACGATCAGAAAGAATATATTGCAACATGGTTTATTTCGTTATTTCGCTTTTTCTTGTGGGGCGTTCTTTCAATCGCTTTTATTCGTGTAAGCATCTACTGTTTTTGCTCGCTTTAATACTTCAACAGTGACAGTTAAGATTCTAAGAGTCAATTAATATTTGTATTAAATTCGTTCATAAATAAACGTTGAAGTATGTTTAAGAAGTATTTAAGAGTTAAAATATTTGTTTTAAATATCAACTTCTGGTGTTGGAAATGTTATACGGTATTTACACAGTGCTTATATAAACCAGTTATTGTCAGGTCATTCCAATGTGGCCAATTCGCATTTCAGAATGTTTGAATACTATTAATATATACATATTGTTTTGTACATGTTGGTTGAATATCTTATTTTAAAACTCCTATTTACGGGATAAAATGGGGACCCTGTTGCCTTTAACGGCCTAGTTAGCAAAGTTATTTATTAATTAGTGCAATACCGTCCCTGAAAATCCAACCTCAGTGGCCCACGACCCGAGGGGTGGGGAATGGAAAATAGAAGAATCTGAAATGGTGAAGCACAGTAGGGATATATGTCCTGAAGCCACTACGGTAACCGAAGAGGTCCTTTAAACACTCTGAAAACCGGCTGATAAGGCAATCTTCTAGTCCTTCCGGTTGGGGTTTTTGCGTTGGGCTGTCCACCCGCCATGTAAAAAGCTTCATCTCAGTAGACTCACATGAAGGACCGATCAAGAGGTCCACACTTGCTAAGTAAACAAGATAAACGACATGGGAGAAATAATATATTGAGAATTAGGATATGGAATGTCAGAGGGATAAACTAAAGAAATACGATCGACTACAGAATTAAAGCGAATAATCGTTAAGACAGTCATAACTTCCAAACAAACAAAAATCTAAAGGATATAAGGGGATGGATGACTATGTAATGGTATATTCCGGCGTTGAACAAAACATTAGAGGAACCAAAGGAGTAGTTTTCTGGATTAATAGAAAATGAGGAAATAAAATAATATGCTTATAAATGAGAGGACTGTTAATGCAAGATTTAAAACAGACAGGAGAAAACTGTTAGCGACATGCTCCTAACCAAGGAAAAGCAACAATGAGAGTAAAGAATTCTACGACTCGCTTCAAAACGTTGTTGACAAGTAAAATAATATAGAGTATCTTATATTTGTGAGAGGCTTAAATGCAAGAATGCAAAACCCTCAATATAAAATCTTTGGGAAAACACGGCGAAGATCATATAAATGAGAATAAATAGTTTACTGAGAAATTTTGCAACATTCAGTGGGTTGTAAGCTACCAACATCTTCAAGAGAAAAATATATTCACAAATATACAACATGTAGCAAGAGACACTAGATTCTGGATTTATTACATAACTGTGAAAAGTAAATTAACGAATGTCTTCAAATGTACAGCTGTATGCAGAGGAGCAGGATTATACATAGATTTCTTCCTTGAGATATCACAAATGGTTTAATGTAGGAAATGAGTACTAGTCACAATTATGACGAGTGGTGCATTTTCGTGGATTCGTCAAAAATAGCTTGGAAGCTGTGGTGTTCTACAATGGAAATTAAATATCATCCATTCCACTGCTCACGTTTATGGGACAGTAGAGATGCGATACATCACTATGAAAGAAAAGAATGGCCCAATAGAGAATGTAAAAAGTCCTCCCCTGACTGACAGAGGGAAGGCAGTTCTGCCTCTATATTTAAAAGATAGGTTTCCTAAAATTAATGACGCCAAGACGAAAAGGAGGTATTTGTAGGACCACAGATCAAGAAATTCTTAAAGCACAAATAATATGGGAAAGGATTAGTTGATGTAGAACTTTTTGATTGGAATTTTTTTAAAGTAGTTACTTCTGGCTTTCTGTAAAATATAAAATCACCCAACTACCATGACTTTTTAACAAACTTACAGGTATATATATATATATATATATATATATATATATATATAGACATCTAGCTTACCGTATGTCTTTGCAGCTCAGTTTGTTAACTCCCAATTTGAGTTCTTCCACACAAATTTGGATTCTGTCGTTATTGAATAGAGAGAATACTTCCATCAGAGCATTGCTACAATGGAAAGCCGTTACCAAGGAAGGTAGGATGAAGCTATGATGAGAGATTATTGCTGGTTTTAACACCTAAAACTTCCGATTCTCATTCAACCGGAAATTAAGAAAGAGAGACATTCTTTTATATCAAGTATACCTCCGGGTTCTTAAAATATTCGTTCTTTAATTGAATTCAATACTAACAACAATTAGATAAAACAATTTAGTATCCAGGCTTATTTGAAACTATGTATACACATATATTTGAAACAATTATAGCATTCCCTAAATTTCAATCTACAATCTACATGAAGTACTAATTGACTAATCATCCTTTATGCACGTTTTTCTCTCAGATACATAGAAAAGGTTAATTCTATATCAACTTTAGGTTATAGCGAAGGGTTTCTTTTTACTTTCTCTACTACGTGCAGAAAGTATAGAAGGTGTTTATTCTACCCAAAAATTTGATACTGAGATTTCACCGGAAATGCACATTTTGAGGTCCCCTGAATAAAAAAGCATTTTTATAAAAAGGTTCGTGTGCGCGTGTGTGTGCAACTGAACTAAAGAACGAAAAATCTGATAAATACCAAACTTGCCATTTAGGTTCAGTACCTTCCAAAGATGCGACGCAAATATTTTAAAGAAAAATCCACCACCTCAAACTATACTTTGCATCGAATATTTTTTGAAATTTATTTTGGTTTTCTATAAAACGGCTAACGAATTTGATTAAAATACCAGATATTAAAGATATTTATATGACAAAATGTATACCTTAAATATTCTGAGAATAGCTCGTGAAGTCTTCTTCATCCAGATGTTGATCATGTTCATCTTGTATAACTGGTAAACTTTAAGCGATAGACGAAAGCGTACGGCACAAGGAATTTAGATGTCTTTGAAACACATAATTAATTTCAAATAACCTTTGTGGCATCAACGAATTTCGATATATCCCTTATTAATGGTTTTATTTGTTGAATAATTTTCCATTTTTAAGGCCCATTGAGTTTCAATTGTTTTGGTGGTTGCACTGAAACATTATAAAATTTTAAGGCCAGCATATAGCGTCAATTTCTTCAATATTTGACTATCACTGTTCTTTTTGTATCCTAACGAAATGTGTAATTTAATTATTTCTGCCAAAGTTTTTAATCGGATCAAAATGAAGTAGATAGAAAAGTAAACTTTCGTAACAATAATTTGTGTATCCACTAATAAACGATAGAGAAAGTTATTTGAATGTATCACATAAGATTTTATTGTTCTTAGTACTTTTATTGCACTTAAATGCTGGGTACTACATTTCTGAATTGAATTATCCAATGTACTTATTGCCAAAAATCAAACAACATGTGAAATTAAACCATAGGTAAGTTTGTCGTAAAACTATTGAGTTTGAATATTTCAGCGCATTTCATGTTACGCTTTACAAGAATACTAAAACAGTAATTTTCTATTTCCTCAATATTGATGTTAATTCATTTTTTTATTTTTTGGTGTATCCGATATTCTGCCCTTTTCTAACCAAGTGCGTAACTAGTCTAGAAGCATTATTATTTTCCTGCAACCCTAATACATCTGCATTATATTCCATACAAACTATGTTTTGTTTTCCTTCTTTAGCTTATTGGTTTGGTCGTCGTCACAGCTGGTTTTGTTCTTATCATACTTATTTGTTTCATTCTTTTCCAATAAAATTTATACTGCAGTTCCAAATAAATTACGCCAACACGACATCGTTTGGGTGTTTTTCTGGTAAGGAAAAATTATTGGAGCGTGGTTAGTCTGTTACAGCTGCTGCTAAAGAAGGCCGTGCAAGCTACAAATCAAAACGTTAAAGAACACATTTCTCATACAGCATTTACCTCTGGCTATATGGGTGGTTGATCCAGCGGGGATATTTAAGGGCAATAGATCTCCTGTATTCAAAGAAATTGTGTGTATATTGTCCCTGTTTAACATTCCTCTGAATTTACGTATCAGTTAAATATGACGATAAGGTGGAAAATTTTCGGAAAGGAACAAAATTAACTACTTTTCACCTTTATACAGAAGTGCAAGGAAACACAGCCCTGGGAAATCATAGCAAATAGAATCCTAGAATACGTAAGGAATGCATGCATTACATTCAGCATATATTTTCAACGAATCTCCAGAACCATGTAGCAACTCATTTTCTACCTTATACTGTAAAATTTGTAACACATTTTACTAATTTCAAAGTAGTACCAATAAAGGCTGTTTTTGGTTTATATTCGAAGAGAATAAATATATATTTCAGAAACAATATGCTTAATTGTTATGAATTTTGAACTTTAATAGCCATTGCGGATAAAAATAATTACACATTAATTTATCCTTTGTAAAAGTGGAGCCAAGTATCTTCCAACACAATTTCAAATAAATAAAAATTCACAATTAATTCCGTCTTCCAAAAGTACACCAGGATATGCTTTTTTCTGAATAATGGCTGTTTTATAGGTACACAAAATACAGGATGGAATGCTTTGCACCTGGAAAGTCATTTAACTGGTTACGCACGTTCATGTATGACATGTTATTTCAGCTAACCTGGCTGGTCCTTACTCCATAAAATAAGAACATAAACACCGCCATAACAAAACAGAAGCTGTACTAAACCTTATTATTGAGTCACATTGTCCATATCCGAGATGGTTTTGCAGTAATGGAAGCCATCCTTTCACTCACGGTGTTACTCCATACATCGCAATGGAGTCTCAAAATGTCACCTATTGGTTACCTGTAGGAAAAGGGTTCCTAAATATACAGCAATTTTTTTTCATGCAATCTTTAAAAAACAATGACATGTAACCTTAAGATAGCTTACTATTACAACTACCTTCTCCTTTCCCCTTTCCTTCGAAGTTACAAAATATGAGGAATAGGAACATGCGTAAGATAACTGAAGTACGAGGTTGTTTTATAAAGTGGCGATAATTTTTTTAAAAAATAACAAAACATTATTTTGCAAATACTTTATTATCATTCATGACCCTACAATTTACGCTACTTCTCCACATAGTTACCGCCGTTATTGAGGTTCTTGTTGAAACCAGCTTTTGTAGGCCTTCGTCAAAGAACGGTGCCACCTGTGATGAAAGCCAAGTATGTACTTCTTATTTCACACCATAATCTTCTTTACAATGTTTTCCATCAAGGAATTTCTTCAGACGAAAATCGCTTGGTGCTAAATCTGGACTATAGGGAGGGTGGTAGAGTTGTTCCCAACCAAATATGCCATGAGATCTTGAGTTTGTTTTGCTGTGTGTGGCCGAACGTTGTCATGTATTATTGTTTCCCTATAAACCTTACACAGTTGCCGCTGTTCGTTGGTGTAACATTTCTCGCTTTCAAAGAACAAATCACTGATTGTTTTGAACATTTTGAAACGCTCTAACAACAGGAAATACAAAGTGACGATCGCTCACAGTTGCGTGTAGCTTTCTAATGAATGAAGTGACTGCGTGCGCTCAAAATTGCGATAGCAGCGCTGCAGTCCAAAATATTAAAGCGTTACTTACTTTAAAACACGCTTTGTTATTACACTGCTCATTTCCTATTTTACTTAGGCTTGAACATTATAGACTGAATAAAATTACTTTTCTGTTTCACAACATTAACACTCGAGGATAAAGTACATCGCACATGCCAGAAGCACCCAGAATTCATTTAAAAGCGTATCACCACATAGTAAACCGCGAACATTAATAGTCATATACGACTCTCGGCTTGAAATTTTGTTGCATGTTGTTATACACCGGGGTGAGGCCAAAAGGCTTTGCAGCTAGATATTAAATTTAGTTACCCCGGCGTAAACATTGGGGAGCGTAGTTGCAGTGGCAACGAGAGAACCAGGAACTTAGCTGCAGAAATTTAAAGCAGGTGTGGGAGACTCATAACATAATACACTTAAATTCACATTTAAAACATTACTTGTGGTTTAATAAATAATTGACATGCTGCCACTATATCGTTCATAACAGATTACAGGACAAACATTGGACGGAGATGCTCCACACTCACTCTACATACACATCCACAGGCCCTGAAAACACACACAAGACTGACCCCGCTACTGACTAGGAGGTGGGGGAAGAAATGCCGCACCGGAAGGAATTAAAATTCCCAATCGAAATGATTATACACAACACTGTCATGCTACAAAGCAATAATGTGCCCGACGCGACAATGTACACACACACACTCTACAATATGTAGAATGTCATGAAAACCGAGCGAGATAGTTCCGCGTTAGCGTGTTAGGCTCGCATTCGGGAGGTCCCAGATTTGATTCCCGTTGGCTGGCCTCTCTGACCTGGGCTTTTCCCAGGTAGTTAGACGAGTGCTGGAATGGTTCCTTTCTACCACCGGTTTCCTATCCATTTCCTGTTCCCTCATTTCGTATCATCCAATTCATCTTCATATGTTTTAAGGTTGTATAACCAGATTCTACTAATTGGTGCGTTGTGGCGGGACGGTGGAGTTTCCGCTCTCTAAAGATTTCTTCCTGGCACTTAGATATCCGGCTGGTGCTCCTTGCTGACTTGCTCCCGGGACACCCGGGTTGACGGCATAGAAAGCCTCATGATATGAATTTTGGAAGAGTAGGGACCCCGTCCTGATATGGTTGCCCTTGGGATCTCCTCTTCACCTCTCAAGAGTCACGTAAGTCAAAAAAGGTCTACATGAGCTAAAGGCGGTGGTGAGTTCTAGTGGCTGGAGGTTCTCTCCGCTTCTAGTCCTAATCGTACTATGAGGAAACATTTATCCACACAATACTAAATCCTGGATTTGTAATTACATCTACCCACAATGAATTGAAGAAATGCAGCTTTACTTACTTTCACCTTACTTCCAACGCACTTATCTTCTCCAAGTGGGAGGGGAAGTAGTGTAAGCTAATGTTACCAATAGAGGCATGCTGCATCTGGGTGACCGATGAAAACACAGTGCAGAATCAACCGTATGAATATCATAAAAATTCTAGAAGCCTTAAAGGCTACGAATGAAATAAGTACTTAACACTGCCGTCAATCACAGGAATACTTCCAACAGAATATAAATTGTGAAATTCTATATCTATCAACGATCCAAATTGTAGTGTGTGTATAAGCTGGAAGCCCACATCAGCATATCATAAAAACTTTGTACACAACACCAGTAAATGGGAATTATATCCTGTAGAGCTATTAAATAAATTATCAACATACAGCAACGTAATAGTTACATCTAATGTAAGTGCTAGAGACTATTTAGAAAAAGACTCCAATTTAGTTGGCAAGGAAGAGTGTAACAAAGCAGTAAGAAGGTATTTAAAATGTGCCTTAGCAAAACTTACTTCATATGCTATTGGATCTAAACCACCGGTTCATGAGAGAGCAGTCATGTATCTGCAGAAGACATTTGTTGTAATACACCATCATATAAAAAAGAGGGAAGTATAAATAATGCATCTCTGGACATATAAAAAGCTCAATATTCCTCAGGAAACAAACTAAGAATTTATTATAAACCGGTATTGACTTATCTTGTCTGCTTCGATAGTTTTCCTCCATTTACCCTGGAGGCACCAACGGCCTATGGGCTTAAATATGAACAAATAGCTGCATTACTTTTTTACTTGTATGAAACTGAAGGTCAACAACAGGTCGGTACGTACGTGGTATGAATAACTTCTGCTGTTAAGCTAATACAATTATGTATATATGGAGGAAAATTACTTATGGATAGGCTTTAGGCTTAATCCAATTAATATTAGGAGAATTATATAACAAAATCTTTGTCTAAAACGTCTTCGGGCAATCTGAAAACTTATTTGTTGAGTGGCTCCATCGGGTAGGAGTGAATAATTTAACGCAGAATTCACGTTCAAAACAAAATCTCAATAAATAAAAATAAAATCCAAAAATAACTTCAAATTTGTGATCCAGTAGGTGAGAAAGAAACGAATTATACTCCCGGAATTCATCAAGCTTACAGTTGCATACAAGTGAACCTTGACCACCTCCTCGGTCAAATTTTTACCACATTATCCTGATACGTTTTTTTAAGACAAAAGAACAAATCTGATAACAATACTTACGTTTGGCTATCAGTCCAGTAAGTCACAAGTGTCGTAAAGTATGTTGCAATCAAACATATCTGTATAGGTGAAAACGCCATCAGCCTGTCTAGTCATATATACAGTCTAATCCCACTGTACTGTACTGTACTGTACTGAAGGTGAATGAAGGAAAAGACTGAGTAGCTTATCAGTAGCTGATCTAAGTACTATTGCTCTTTCTTCAGAGTATCTATGCTCTGAAAGAGGGACGGTAAGCATGGGGAAGAATCACGTGAACAGGAAATGTGTAAGTAAGCACAGGTGCATAAAATATATACACAGTATGTGTCATAGATGAAATGGGAAATTACGTAATATAATATAGTGTGCATTTATAATAAACCCTGAAAAACTTCTTAACCACAAACTTACATCAATCATTTGCAGGACAATATGAGTTATGATTATCAATTCCGTAATAATATATAAATTTATATGGTTTTAATTTTGCTGCCGTATTTTTGGAAGTGGGTATCTTTCCCGAAAAATGTTCTTTAAGCTTTTCAAGCACCCCTGCAATTCGTACATTTCTCCTCCACGGTGCAAAACGACGACTCTTTGTCTTCCGGAAACCAAATGTTCTCCCCCAGATATCTCGAAATTGCACGGTAAAAGCAGTATTCACAGTTTGACTGGTGGTAATAAATTCATGCCTAATCTGAATTTTTCCAACATTTTGGAAGTGTTGCACGTAAATTGTCGGCCTGGGCACTCGTCGTCTTCCATTAAGGTTGTGTCATTCCTGAAAACGTGAATGATACTCAAAACATATGGCCTGACTCATTGTTTCATTACAGTAGGTTTTCTATAACATTTCATTGGTTCCGACTTTTGAATATTCATGTTGGCTCCCTGCTCAAATTTCAGATCTAATAAGAGATCACTGCGAAATGCGATCTTCAAGTAGGTCGTCAGCCGTTAATGAAGTACATGACCCATTAGCTCATAATAGTTACCGTCTGAGAATTTAATGATAACAACCTTCAATGTAAAATGGGCCCCTTTCTACCAAAGAGAGAAAATATTAATATTGATTTTCTCTACCGTTATCACTTGCTCATTTTCTTCAGCATGTTTTACTTTAGCCATTTTAAAGTCGATATTTTACATTCATTTACACATAACTATATAAAAAATTGAAAATATATCTTATAAGTCAAATATTCGTCACCTTGCGTGGACATTTTCTTTAATAAGGATTATTTCCTATCTTCATCTAGCTCTGAAAAACGCGAATCAGAGGGTGTACGTATGTTGAAGCATACCAGGTGGCCCACACAAGTCGTTCTTCGTTGAAGTTAGTTTATCTCGGAAAGCGCGGATGTGAATAGGTTTGTCTAAGCAGAAGTTAAAGGGGACTCCATACCAAAAGAGAGGAGACCTTGCGGAATGAAAGAATAATGCTTGAAAAAAGCACTAACTGCTGTGATTGGTCGCATAGCTCAGTCGGTAAAGCAACTGCCTGCTGTGTGAGTGGTCTCGGATTCGATTCCCGGCTGGGCTCGAGAAAGTTTTCTTTAACCAAGAATCTTCACGGTATGCACAGGATCTGGTGTTTGAGGGCGAGTGTGCGTGTTTGTGTGTGTTTTATCGGTTATTTATTAACCAATTCGCTCATTTAACAAAAATTCAGAATTGCAGTTGAACAAGAGTCTGAGCACACGTATTAAGTCATATAATTATATTAGTTAATTTGCAATAAGTACAACAATATTACAGCAATTGCGGCTACAAAGTTGACAAGATTAAACCAAACTCCATGCTTATACACTATGTTCTTTTAAAGCTACGCTACAATTAAATATTATTCTATTAATGCGTCATTTATAACAAACATACAAATGCATGTCTGCTCTGGTGTAGGGGCCTTTCACTATCAGCAGGGACACGTTTTAACATTTCTGCTGAAATCAAAGAAGACATGACCTATCATTTCCTTTAAACTTTCTGGATTTTCCTGTTCCTTTTCTTAAACCCCGGCTTTGATATACTCATAAGAAGAAATTCAGGCACCTAATGCAACACCATGACCTATCCACCATCGGGAGCATCATTGTTGAGATTTTCTTTAATTGCTCGAGAATAATGGGATGGTGTACTGTGTCTAAACCCGTGATTTAGAGGTAACTGAAGTGGGACTCTTCTAGAACGTTCTCAATATTCACTTCTGGAGGAATTGCAAATAAAGCTGCCCAATATGCCTAAGAGCAAAATCAACTGGCCCAATATTGGCCCCCCAAATGCCGTATCCTACTGAGCCTGCGAGGATTCTCAGGCACCCAATAATGGAGATTATGTTTGTTTGCACTGGAGTCATTGATGAAAAACATTAATCTTTCCATAAAACCTGTCCAGTAAAAGGCAGATTTGCTTTATTTTATTTACGACCTTCTAGAAATAGGTACGCGATTCTGGCAATCGTTTCCATAAAGCTGTTTGTGAATAGGGATGCTATTTTCGCTCCTTCAAAATCCGTTGTGTTTAAGCCCTTGAATTCCCAGATCAGCTGTCGCTCTTCTTTACCTAATTATATTGCTAAAATTACTGTTTAAGATATAGTAATATCTGGTATGATCCATCAGTTCTTAATTGCATCTCTATATATAGAATAACGCGTTCAGGTCGGAAAACGTTCAGAATACAGGCTTCGAGCCTCAGGGCATTTCGCTAGTCTTCTTATAGATCATAGCTATATCCGTGAATTCGTTGTTGATGAACATGCTACGCGTTTGTACCTGGCTCGAACTGCAAGCAGGCGACCACGCGACGCTTATCAGTACGAAACCACAAAGTAAATACATACAGAGAACAAGAGCCACCTCAGTGAACTTTCGCTTCGTACCTGCACTGGCTCTATGAAAACCAGTGACGCGACAACTTCTTTTGCACTTACGTTTGCGGGAAACATAAAACTGCAAAGAACGGCTTGTTTGGGAAACCTGGCATGTTCTGTTTTGTAGTTAATCTAAATAAAACGATTAACGGAATGCAACACTTCTAAGTCAAATCGCCTGATATGTTCCCGAAAGTTAATTACGGTTATGTGGATGAAACAAATAAGAAGAAAGGTAATACTTTTATTTTCTAAGACATAATATTGAATTATAACAAATACCTATATAATAACACGATATGTCTTCTAAGCTAAAAGTGGCCATTTCTCATAAACCTTGACTATCAGAAATACAACAAGGAATAAAGGCAGAATTTTACCTGCATAAATAGAATTGGCAGAAAATAAGAATCAGAGAACGCGACTTCTCGCTTGACTGACGATGTTTTCAACAAGCAAAAGTTTTGTGTATCACTTCATCAGCGCGCTTGAAATAAAAAATGCGGTCATCATGCAGATTCTTGAAAGTTTTAATACAGTATTTGTCCCCAACCTTAACCTAAAAGGTGAATGTTTTGTATTCCAACTACGAATACAGCATCTGATACCCTGAATAGACATTCTCTTCAGTGCCGGTTGTAGGACTCCAGCACTTGGCATCACAAAACTTAGAGAATAGAGATGACAGCAGGAATTCAGTTTGGAATGATATATTGCATCTAAGCATACCCCTTTCAAGCAGCTCACTACGTTATACCACGATCTGGCTGATAATGGGTGCTTTCACTTAAAAGTCCATCGTTGGAAAGTACAATAATTTGTGATGCCGTCAACTAATTACTGGGGACAGGATTTGAATGCAAATGCGTTTTTCTTCTCTATCATAAGGTATGCTTACTTAGTATAAGAGTTAATTATAAGTTCCCAACAATGTTTTATGTTGCATATGTTAGACTTTTACATGTTCATTATATATATAATCTGCAAATACAACATTTGAGCATAATGTGTGCACCGAGATAATCTTTAGCAACACTGATGGTAGCACACACGCAACTAACTACTAATTTACAAAGCATTTCAAAATATTCAATCGTTAATACCTTTAGGATTTGAGGCAGTATTTTTAACACTTAAAATGCATTCAGTCAAATTATATAATATGTATATTCAATAACATCCCGCCTTGAAGCAATATGTGTATGTAATAAGTTGTAAAATGTATGTAACAGTCATTGCATATGCTTATATTATTGTAAACATGTCCAATAATGTTATGCGAGTGCATTACGTAATTTAATAATGTAGGAGCTGTGAGCATAATAAGTTAAAAGTTGCTAACAATGAGGTAACCTTGAGGCAATAATGAGTTTGAGAGTTTAATAATACTACTTCCGATTATTGGAGTAAGAATAATGTAATTTTAGTGACAGTTTATAAAATAGCCAATTAACAACCAGAAAAAGCTTTAGTTAAAAGAAGGCATTCTATTGGATTAGGAACAGCCAATCAGAGACTCGAAATACAGAAATTTACACCTTTAGGAGGTTGAAATCAGTTCAGTTGCCTGCAGACCGTGTTCCTAATCAGAGGTGATGCATCCTCGAGAAATTTATACGTATTCGTGTGAGACAAAAATAGTTTACGTATTAAAAAGTGCAAGTAATTTATTAAAGAATCTCACAGCTCTCTATAGCAGTGAAGTGTTATTTAAATCGTATCAAGCATTAATAAAAGGAGTGAAGTAAAATTATAATCTGTGTAAGCCTACATTCTTAGTCACACCACAACCCTGTCAAGAGAAACGTGTCTCTAACAACAATACTGATGCAGCTGAGGCAAACATAAATATAATTTATTTAAAGAAACAATCAAATTATAAAGTTAATATTTTTTTAAACTTGGGACAAAGGCTACCGGAAACTGTTTACCATGCATGCGGTTGCAACTACTAGAAGTTCGGCTCCCCAACAGTTGAAATATAATACAACTCCTTCAATACACCTTCTTCAAATTGACACCAAAATCGTGGTGCAAATAACGCAAAGATACCATCTTCTTCAAACTGGCTTTCCACACGTAGCAGCAACAACGTAAATACAATATCTACTTCAGATTTAAATTCCGAAAATATTCAGACAGGCTCGCAATCTTTCTCCAGTTGAAACTTTAGATATTTTAATTCTGTGGTGTGATGTTTTAGAAAGTTAAGGACCTTATTTTCGTGTTATCAAACAAAAAGTAAAAGTGAGTGACAAAGTTAGAGTATAGGAGTATGGTTAATGAACTTCAAAATCACTGTCTCCAAGTTAAATTCGGTACTTGAAAGTATAGGCAATGCAGTGAAAGAAAAAGCACATAGTATTCTTTAAAAAAAAAGCAGATTATTAACACATCTTAAATTGAAGAAACGTGAAAGACGGCTTAAAACAGATCAAATTGATATTTTTATACACACCCCTAAGTTCCTGTGAGCTGGCGAAGAGCTTTTGCCCAATAAGTATATCTTAAGAAACAATAAGAGCCAATTTATTATGGAGAATTTAAAACATTAGCCAGAAACTGCATCGAAAAAGTATGAGTTTGTGGATCACAATAATGTGAATAACATTATATATTGTGGTCTGTTTTTAATTTGTAAGTAAAATATATTCCAAGTCTTCAGTATTAAAGATACATATTGTAGAGCTGTGTAATGTATATGGCTTCTACAATGTAGGCTTCCAATTATGTAATCACGGCGATATTACACAAAATTGTTTTAATTCTTACTTTATGTTAGTATATCTTAATACATTTTATACAGATATATTTTTTGCATATTATGGAACTTTTCAGTGCATAAATGCGTACATATCAAGCGGTATACAAATTGCTTTCTCTCTCAATTACTGTTAAACTATGGAGAAAAATTGAAAGTAATTCATCCTACCATTTAATTTTTAAACGATTATTGTGGAAAAGTCGTAACGAAATGCATTATTATGGGAATTTAAATGTTAGTATGTTAGAAGAATTTCTAAACTGCATTTTTACGTACAGAGTATATAATTGTAAGACATACAAAAACAATGTTTATAGCAAAGTTATATGTTTTATAAGTGTTAAATAGCACTGTAACAGTACTATATAAATTAGTGCCAATGTATGAAAATATAGGAGAATCTACGACGTAGGAAGCGTAGGTGATGGTTGTAAACCTGGTAGAGAAGGCTCGGAGCGGTTTCGGTAGATGTACATAATGAGATTCCAGTGCGACTTGAATACTTTGAGTAAAATTCGGGATAAGCTATGTTGTTCTATACTCACATTTCCACACGTTTCTACCTTTGGAAGAACCGCTTGTACGGTGTGTGTGGCGGGAGGGATAATTACCCGTAATAAATATCAAATCTTAGGTGTAACATTTACATGACTGTTATACCCACTTTTCTGCAAGCTACTCCTACTAAATCTTATTCTTATATTTACTTCTGGTTAATCGAGATAAACTTAGCAGATATACTTTTGTTACATTCATATTTCATGGTAGGTGAAAGAGCGACACAGTAGACTTAACCGACAGGCATGCCTTCAAAAAGCGGATCGCTATGGGATGGCTCTGAAATTTTACTATTTGTATGGCCACGAGAAAGAAAAATCTAATGCGTTGAATTCACATGGCTTTCTCTACTCATTCCACTACAAACTATTTTTTACAAAATTGGAAAGGTAGAATCAGAGCACTGAAAAATTCAATGCCAGGATCTGTACCACGGATCTCCGGTTTCTGCCCTGTTGCTCTAACCAGTGGCATTGAACTTTTCAGTCGTCTGATTCTACATTTCCAACCTTGTCAAACTCACGGCTTGTGTGGAAGAACAATGAATTCTACTGTTACAAAAGCTATCCTTCTATCTAATTCTTGTTAACACAAATAAACCTCCATCACTCATTTTTCACGTTTCGTTGTAGGTATAAGAAGACCACTAAACCGATTTTGATAATTATTTTAGCATTGAAAAGCCCTATTCTTCCATGGTCATAGGCTATACAATGTTTTCAAAGATTTTAAACGAATTTTTAAT
Source organism: Deroplatys truncata (assembly GCA_030765065.1). Classification (NCBI taxonomy): domain Eukaryota; kingdom Metazoa; phylum Arthropoda; class Insecta; order Mantodea; family Mantidae; genus Deroplatys; species Deroplatys truncata. The sequence continues at coordinate 110,653,131 of CM060981.1, forward strand.
TCCAATTCGTTTAATTTGGTTAGGTAGCAGAAGCTACTTTTGCCACTTTATTGCAAATATGACTTCGAGCCCAAAGGAGTAAAGATGGAGAACCAAGAGATTGAGTTACTTTAGGGGGGTTATGAGGGGCTGTTTATACTTCGTATCACCACATTCCTTCGTATTTCACTGAACTTCTTTAAAGTAATATTCTTGGTATGATTTTGACAAAAGCAGTTATATTTGCAGTATTCTAGAAATTCACAAAATAATAATCTAATCATTCATTCTATCCCTATTTTCTACCCATACTATACAAATCAGCATTCTTTGAAACTTTGTGCACTTATATAATATAACCAAATAAAAATTACAAGCTGCTTTAAAACTCTAAGAAAAACTGTCCCCACCATATTTTCAACCACTTATGGAGAACTCTGCGCCCTTTAAACGATGTGGTGAAAATGTTGCACAATTGTAGGTTATGTTAGAACTTTTAAAAACCACTAGATCCTAATTTTAAATGTTACAGTACTCGACATTTTTAAAATCTGTCCTTTATTTTAAACCTCTTATAGATAAAAGTATACTGCTGGTCAACGAGGGCAAAAATTCGTGTACCTGGGCTATGGACGTGGCAAAAATTATAGGATATCATACTACTTCAAAAAGCTATCCACACCCATGTTTTTCAACCACTTATGAACAAATTTTCACCATTTGAACTAATCTGGAAAAAGCTTTGGGCACTTACGCTTTAGATACAGTTACCCAGAGGGCCAAAGAAAATCTTCGGCGGATGTTGTATCATTTTCTTGGGCCTTTTGAGGCGCGTCCTTCACATTACCTATCGCAGAGCGTGGTGGCTTGATAACACAGCACTAAGGGGAAAAGAGGGGAGGTTTATGCCTTTGCTTTTTCTGGTGTTATTGAAACCAAAATGTTTATTGTCTCAACCAGTCATGTCGTATACGAGCGAAATTACTCCTGGAGGTATCGTGGGTATGTGGGAGGCTGGTCGTAGTGCAATTGCAACGGCAGTGCATCAAAGTGTCTTTATAGTAAATTACTGGATAAAAATATTCCAGGAAAGTGGGGAAGACATTCTCGTCAAAGTGGGCTCCCCTTAAAACATCCGCAGATCATTATATTCGTTTACTAAATGCAAATTACCCTTTTGTTATAATTGACTGATCACGTTTAGAAACTAGAGATAAATATGTATATGGTTTACCGAATATGATATACATATTATGGCAATAACATTGAAATGTACTTTTTTTCTATAATCCTGTTGTACTCCTATGATCAGCAATATGTTAGTGAAGGTATATTAACCAATTATAGTTCTAATTAGAGGGAAAACATGCTGTTTTATTTATTTATTATTTAGTTATGTTTGCTTCTATGCAGCAACAAGCATTGATATCACTGTGAGATTACAGTTCTGTTTATTTTTTGTTATAAAGTGCCGCATTGCTGTGTATTTAATGAATACCATTCACGCTTTAATATGCATCCCCTGAAAATCTTCTCACACTACACATTCTACATTTCATTAACCTGAGCGCTCATCGAGTTTCCCCCTTAGCTTTTAACCCCTTAAAAATGGTGTCCTGCACTAGCCAATTAGATATGGCTACCAATCACGATAAGAGGTCTGTATGACAAACTGAATGCACTCACTCTACATCTTTCTCTTTAAGCCAATGCGATCGAGAGCGTAAACATATATTTCGTTTCTACGTCATTTTGTAACCTTTGTTGTGGTTATTGGTGCAACTATTTAGCAGAAGGACTGGTGCAGCTTGCACCGTGGCCTAAAGCAACCAACGAAATGGCCATGGCTTCGCAAAGCCACGTACAACGATAAATAATGTGACATAGACGCGAGGCACAGTGAGATTTTCTTTGGCGCTCTTTGTACAAATTACAGGTACTTAAGCTTTCAAATATCACCTCCTATCCTTATTTTCCACCCCGTACGTATATAATGTACGAATACAATGCAGACAAGACAGGTATAAATGGTAAAGGGGAGGATTAACAATAAAAATCGTATACACAATAGTACAATAAGTTCATTAAGAACGGAAGTAGGTAAATTAAATTATTCGACATTTAGTTTTAAAAAGCTGTCCGTGCATCGTCCAGTGCCAGGTAGCGTAATAATAAAACAGTGCAGATATTTTAGCATTTCTAATGTCATTTGATATCCTATTCGAGGTAAATAAACTGAGATTCGGGAACAGCCTGTTTATAAGTGAAAGTTGTACTGTTATAATTTTATACCTTCTTAATTATTTTAATAGATAATAGCATTGATATTACTGCGAGATGCATAAAACTATTACCATTGTAGATGCGTTGAAAATTTCACGGAAGAAAATGTTTCAAAGAATGGGCGTTAAAAAGAATTACTTGGATACATTTGCGAGATCCCTTTTCCATATCCACTTATGTAAAAATTGTCAAAAGATAAGATTAGTCTGAAAGCAAATCCGGAAGCCTAACCATTGACGTCGCGGAGGAGAAGAAAAGGGAAATGAATGAAATCTCCTAGGATTGCTCCCTCCTCCTTTTCTCACAGATTATTATACGCCTTCCTCGGCTTTATCGAGTGGATGGCAGAGATTCCATTGGGAAAATACTATTAGAATGTAGCGCAGTTGTAGCTTGAGGCAAAAGCAAAATATGAAGAAGTAAGCAGGAAAAAAGACCTTTAAAAATAGTAATGGAGTAGTGTAACAAAAGTGCATAGGCATACATAATCTACATCAAATTCGGTTCATTTTGTATTGCATCTCAAACGCCATTGGGAATGGCGTGTCAGCAACTACTGTTGAAGAAGTCTTGTAATTTGTTAAACATTAACCGCAGTTTTAACAAAGCATTAAAGCCACAGTAATATTTGACACTAGAGCCCTAGAACAAGTAAGGATAAATAGAGCAATATCAGAAATATCCATAAGGTTGTCTTGAAAAATAATTCTGAATTTGTGTAGACCTTTGAAAATTGTGGTTGTGAAGACTTCGCAGCAGAGGAAGGAGATGGAGATACTTTGGTATATCTTCTTATCCCTGAATCGTCCATGCTTACTATTAGCACCGGCGGCAGCACTCCTACAGCCAAGAGGACGTACATGGTCTCTCGGGTTGAATCAGGGGACAGACAACAAGGAATCTATGACGAGAGCAGGACCGACCAGCAAGCTTTACCTTGCGCTCCGGCTTGAGCCAGCATTTCGGCATGTAATATTAGGGGTAATATTTTGCCTTTTTCTAAATTTACATCACACCTTTGGTAAGCAATTTCAAAATTATATTTTCTAAATTATTCATTTTGCGCGGAAGAAACTTTAATTAAAGAAATTTGTAACATTGTTCGTGAATTAAATGGTGTAACTAAAGCAAACAAAATACATTTGTTAAGATTTAAAGCTTGTTATAAAAGAAATGTAATTCTTAAATATGAAAAGTGAAAGGAATGAATTATTATGTATTTCAATTTGTGAATTGAATTTACAAATAAACAAGTTTAAAAGATGCAGGCATGTTGAATTATAATACTCTTTACGCTGAAGTAAAAGAGTTGATTCGGTTTGAGTAATTCAACCTTAGCTCCAATCCATATTTGGGTAATACAGGGCGAGTAAATAAACAAGTCACAAATGTCAGTTTACCGTAAAACATTTAAATTTTGCGTATGTATTTTTCCAACTGATAGCAGCATATGTATGCTTGTTGTAATGAGTGCAGGACACCACATACGCACCTGGTCAGTCAATGGCAGCCAGAAGATGTTGGGTGTTGTAGGAGTGTTCACGAGAAGAACAGCGTGCGCTTGTGTGTTTTTGTAGGTAGGTCAAAAGAAGAAGTGCATCACGAAATGCTCTCGTATATTGTGAGAATTTTTTATCACGAAAAGCTGTGGTCAATTGGATTCAGAAGTTTAATACGGGAATTCCAAGCATCAGAGAACAGATTGTCCTGCGGAGGTGTCAACTGAAACCACAGTGCAGCTTGTGAAACAAATCATTCCTAATGACAGACGCGTGACGATCGATGACATAGCACGTACTGTAGTTTGCTCACATGCAATTGCTTAAAGCATCATCCATGAGCTGCTAAAGTTTCGCAAAATTTATGTACGGTGGGAAGCATCTGACATCCCCCAAAAAAAGTTCAAGACGATTCCATCAGCTTGCAAGCTTTTTCTCACCGTGTTTTGCGACACGCAAGGTGTCATACTGTTGACACTTCCGCAGGACGACCAGGACGCTTCTGACCTGTAATGCTTCTCCTTGTCGTGCTAAAAATCCAATTGAACATAGCTTTCCGTGAAACGGTTCTCGCTATACACGGGACGCATTTTGAGATGCAATCGTGCACAATCCTTTTGCCCATAAAAAACGCACAACCGCACGCTGTTCTTCTCGTGCACACTCCTGCAACGCACCCTCCATTATCTTCTGGCTGCCACTGACTGACCAGCTGCCTAAGTGATGTCGTGCATCGCTACAAGTATTTATATGCTGCCAACTGCTGATAAAAGTACACACGCGGAATTTAAATATGTTATACGGTAAACTGGCGTTTGCGATTTATTTATTTATTTATTTATTGACTCACCCTCGTAATACTGCCGTTTAATGGGGCAGAAATATCCAAAGCTTTTGAAGCGAGAGCACAGTGAAGGAAAAGGCTTCAAAACTATAACCGTGCAGAAGAACTGAAAGAAAAATATTATCTTCAAAAATGACGATAAATAGATAATGCTGAATTAGTAGCCTTCCTCGGTCTCCTGATTGTGTATTGTGTTCAGTGGGGCAATGGTAAGCCTCTTCACGACTTCTGGTATCCAACATTTGGAATGCCATTGCTTCGTGCAAACATGAGTTGGATCAGGTTTGAAGATACACTGCGTTGCCTTAGATTCGATGATGGAACAACGCGAGTAGCAAGAAAAGAAATTTCTCACAGTAAAGTCAAAGCTATAGGAGCACTCTTCGACATTTCACTGAAGCTTGTATGTCATCATACTTACTAGGTGCCAATATTACCATAGACGAGCAGCTATGCACAATTAGAGGAAAGTGAGCCGGGGAAACGGTATCAAAACATAGGCTGCAGTTGCCTAGTAAATGCACAAACATATACAGGTCGAGCAGGCAACGTCAGTGTGTCCCAGCAGGGCAAGAGAGATTTTCACGACATAATAGTTTCCTTGAGTGATAGTGGAAGAAACATGACAACTGACAACTTCTTCGCCATCTTTGAGCTTGCCCAAGAGCTAGAAAGGCAGTCTCATCCTCGTTGATACCCTCCGCTCCAACGGTGGTGAAATTTCAAAGGAAATGCTGCCATCCAAGTCTAAAGAAGAGTTTTCCAGTCTGTTCGGAATTACGCTTTTGGTGTCGGTATGTTCCAAGGAAAAGTAATTCCGTCATTTTACTATCTACACTTCATAGAATATTTGACACTATTCAAGAATGAGAAGAAAAAAATAGAGGTCATTTTATTCTACAACAGCACAAAGTCTGCAGTAGATGCAGTTAGCAAGGCAGCAGTCTAGTAAACGTACTAAGAGATAGCTGCCCCTCGTTATATTTTATAACTTGATAGATATTGCAGCAATCAATGCACATTTTCTGTAAGAAACATAGCCCCTTCAGAAGAAAAAAGAAGGAACAAAGACAGGAGACTGTTGTTGATAGACCTTGCTAAAGAAATGGCAGAACATGAAATAAGAAGACTTCTAACTCCCCACAAAAAAAAAGACCAAAGCCAAAGAGATGCAATTGGATATCAACACCTGATGGGAACTGTGGCAGGAATTGTGACACCGCACCAAAGAGAACGAAGAGATGATCATTCTATGAATAAGCTAATTATGTTTCCTTTTTAAAAATGATGAACACTGCAGTGAAAAACATTTCACTACACCAATAACACCTTTAAACTTTTGAGCTTTAATTCATTGTTTCCATTTTAATTTCTTTGGTTTCTTCTTATATACTGTGTTTTGTAACAATAAAGTAATAACAACAGAACTATTTTCATTTCCATTAATTTTCAATATATCATATGCATTTTTAAAGAGGAAAAAGTAAGTTGGGGTTATATCCAGAACTATCTCGACACACGTTCTAGAAGAGGGGGAAGAAACTTCCTGCAGGTTTCGGTTAACTGCCGATAGCGATCCTGTTGTTTACGCTGTCGAGTGGTACTTATCGTTGTTTATTACGGCTGCCCGGGACCCCCCGATAACTTTTGGCCATAGTTGCTCTATCAAAATATTTAACTAGCTTTAGTTGTTTAGCACAGATAAACATACATATTTAATCTAACATGCGAGGTCTGGTTATTACGTTGTATCTTTTTCCAAAACAATTTTGATTTTTTATTTGCAGTTCAAGTGATACTTATCTATAAAATATATATTTGTAACCAAAATATGAACATTTTTCCTAAAATTTAAGACTACACCCCAGGGAAGTTTTGCTGCAGGTTCTTTCCCAGCCAAATATTCGCGGTCTGAACAGGTAAACATTTTTCTCCTCTCAAAAGCTGCTTTATAAATTTATTTGAAACTCTAGAAGCACCTTAGGGACACTATCTTGCTTTAGAGCTCATAATTCTCTCACATATATAAACTTTTCAGAAAATAGTAAACATATAGGATGGCGGGCACGCAGAGACGGCCTTCAACCAATGGATAGGGCGCACTACGTAGCACATCTGGCGGGCCAATTGGCTCATACAGGGATCTCCGGCAGGAAGAGATGAGGAGGAAGATCCGAAGGTGATCAGATCGGTAAGCCGGTACGTACAAAATGAGGCGAGGTTGCTAACGATTCCAGATCATACTTATCCCAACACCGGTGTTAGCTTAATATGAAGGGATACCTCCTGAGAGCACATAACAGGTGACCCAACCTACCGGGCGTTAGCGGGAAAGCCTCTGAATCACCCTCCTCCAATTCAGAAACAGGATAAGAAGGAAATAAATAAAATGAAGTCAAGAACAGGAAAAAGAGGGTAGATATTGAATTGATTTACCTTCTTAGAAAATACAAGAAAAAATCCCTTGATCAAATGCCAACTAATTATAATCTAATTGTGGAGCTCTCGGTTGAGAGCTACAACTGCAGCCTCTAAAACCATCCTGCTTGGAAAAGCTGAGTGGAAGCGCCATATCTTTATCTTACTTGTAACATTATAATATATTCCTTAAAAGTGGAATTACGTTTGGAGAAATGCAACGGCTTAGGATAATTTATTGTCTTAGTTTAGTCTAAAAACGTAGGAAGTATATTGAAGAAACAATTGCATTTGGGTCACACTTAACAAGTGTAGAAGGAAACAACAGTGGTGCTAGCGATCTTCCCCAGAAGAGTGGTGCCACTGCAACGTCCGGAAGTGCTGCCTCACAAGTTCTATTCTCATGCAAATAAGGCAATAAAGGGATTCGCCATTCCTGTAGGACGCAATGGGGCTGCCAAATCGTACCTCTAAGATTACAGATCTTGTTATTAACGTTATTCTTCACTCTACTGTAACGCTCCGGTTGCTTCCCCCTTGCACTACTTATGCGAGGTGGTGTTAAGTGAACACATCTTAGTTTTACAATCCAGCCGTTAAGCAATTAACTCACAGTCACTGAAGTTGAGGATGTAAACCGAGTACTTTCTCGTTAAGGAAGAAGTAGGTCACTAAGGTTCTGTAGTCCAAACAAGATATGCAAAAATGTGTATGTCGTCAGATAGTCTTAAAGGAAAAGCTCATTTTAGGTAGTATTTGTTTCACCATTCACTTTTTGGGCCAAGCATTAAATATTCACTAGTCCAATTCATGACCCATGTCAGTTTGAACCAATCACGGTAGGCTATCACCGAAAGCCTTTGAAATGAGATTGTCGCACCTGACGCACAATGGTTTTGGAAATTGTCGCAACTCATTCGCAACTGCTTCTGATTTGTAAGCTAAAGAAACGAAGAAAACTCTCTTAAAGAACATAGAAGGCCATACTACCTTAACCTGTTGGTACTTTAAGTAATCTAAATTAAAAATACCTATGTTATTTTCAATTTAATATATTTTAGAATCTGAAGAGAACAAATTATGGAGGGGCCAATTTATATGATATCGATAGTTTCAGTTACCGACAGGGATAATTAAGATAAGACTTAAAATGAGCATAAGTTGCTGGGAAAAATTAAAGAAAAATGGGTAGAATAGATTTTAAAACTTTGAACATAAAAATTGTCAAGATACCTATACAAATAAATTGACATAGTTACTGTAAGCTGAAGTTTAATGTCTAGGTAGATAGTGAACCTAGCGTATAATACATCAGTGACCATGGTGTTGGATATATTTATGCTAGAGACAATTCAAGCGTAGATAATGTGTTATGTAAATGGAAAGAGTAGCTAATAGCAGGTATCACTGTGATAAATGTTTTTGTATGAAGTGCATAATTATAGAAGCTGAAATAAAATTTATACATACATTTTCAGTTTCTTAATATTATATATTTCTTTGGGTAAATAGTATCGAAGGGACGATACCACAATTTCTCGACACTCGAATCCGATACAGGTTTTAAACACCGAAACTGGACAGCCGATACCCGTTTTATAAAACACTGTAAAAGCTATTACTTGTTCAATGAATAATGTTCTTATTAGTAGTTTTCGTGTATAAACGCACGTAACCAATTTTGTATTGTATACTAATTCCGAAATTGCTCCTATTTGGTCTTCTCCAATTGGCAGGAATTTTATTATGTAGATGATTCCACATGTTATTTATATATATATATATATATATATATATATATATATATATATATATATATATATATATATATATATATATATATATATATTGTAGTAGTTGTACCCCACTTTTGGAGAGCCAATTTAAAGTAGTTACTGCCCCACGTATGGGAGCCAAACTAGAAGGGGTTTAATTGTTGTTGTTTAACCACACACGTATTGCGGGAGATTGTTTCTAGGAGTGTTCGCCCCACGTACGGTACAAACTTTCCGGTAGCCTTCGCCCCAAGTTTACTTTTTTCGGTGGCCTTCGCCCACACGTTTAAAATCAACTTTGTATTTTAATATTTATTTAAATATTATATATGTATGGCTCGGCTGCGGCAGTGGTAATTTTCAGAACACGTATCTCCTAGCAGGGCTGGTGTGGCTAAAGAATAAAGGCTTACACAAATTATAATGGTATTTAACTTTGTTTTATTAATCTTTCACACGATTGAATAACACTTCACTGATACATCATATTATAGAGCTGTGAGATTACTGTTTAATTGTACTTTTTAACACATAAAGTTTATATTATTCTCACCGCAATGAATTTTTAGTCTCGCATTGAACACGTACCGTACCATTCGGGTATACAATCTTGTAGCGTCTGCCGCCTGAATTTGCATATTTCCTCTATTTCAAATCACTGATTGGGTAATCATACTCCAATATAATGCTTTTATTTAACTTAAAGCTTTTCTAGGTTATTGATTGGCTATTTATAAACTGTTTTAAATATTACATTATTGTTCCAAGAATTATTAGTAGCATTATTAAATTTTGTAATTTATTGTTGTCTTAAGGTTACCTCACTGTTAGCAACTTTCGGCTTCTACCTTATAATTCTGTTTGCTACGGAAAGCAGCTTGCTTCTATTCTTACAGCTCCTACATTGTTATATCTACGTAATATATTCACATAACATTATTATACATGTACATAATAATATAAACATAATACTATGACTGTTACATACACACACTGTTATTATTATTATTATTATTATTATTATTATTATTATTATTATTATTATTATTATTATTATTATTATTATTATTATTATTATTATTATAGGATTTCCTTTTTATGCGGCAATGTTTTAAAGGATTTTTTACCCATAGAAAAATAAATTCTACCAATTCCTTATTCTGCAATCTTAAAAATACAAACTAAATCATATTTTTCATGAAACTCAATCAAGTAAAAATAACAAATATTTCCATGCGCTGTGTTATCTCGCGTCGTAAGTTTTGATTTGTTTCTGCTGGATTCCAGATTGTGGTCACGATTAAGTAAATGTAATGGCTGAGAGTGAGTCAACAAGCCAGAATATTACAGAATCGTTTAGTGCGTCAGCTAAATCAGCTTCATTCACACTTCAGTTAACATTACATATTATGCGAGAACTTCTACCTTTCCCCCATTGTTTTGCAAGTTTTCATTTAGATGCAAGAGTCTTTGGGGACACGCGCGAGGCAATAATGAAGTCTGGACTTACTTCATTCCTTGTCTAGCATAAAGTTAAACGTAACAACTATCAATAATGCACAACAAACGTTTTAAAGTATCGAAAAGGTATCCAAAGTTTATTTCAAAGTATTAGACATACTTCGATACCGCGGAGTCGAGGTCTCGTGGAGTTATTGCATTAACTGCGACCCTCTTTCTCTCCCTCGCCCTCATTCTCTCTCTTCTTTCAGTATCTCTGCGCGTAGTCTCTCTCGGTAATAAAACCGTCTTCTTTCTTAAGATGTTGGTGAAGCTTTAAACAACATAGGTGCGAGAAAACTAGTGGTCCCCCCCTCCAAACGAAATTTTTGCTTTCTTTCGATATGCAATTTGTTATTCAATGCATAAAGTATGGTTATGCAATTTTCTCAAGGTGAAAATAACCAGCGTATGAGTTCACAGAAAATTACCGCCGCGTCCTTTATTATTTGTTTACATTTCTAAGATATGTTGGATGGCGTTTGTCTAGAATTTTACATGAAGTTCAAGAATGTTGCTTCTCAACTAGTAGAGCATGCACATTACATAAACCGGAGGACTTCTTTTATACAGAGATAAAGAAATCGAAGTCTTCAGTATCTTTTTCAGTGAGTAAACCGATATTCTCAGTCATTTATTTTCAATTAAGTCGAATTTTATTCCTTGTATTCACATTTAGGCGGCGCCGTGGCCGAGTGGTTAGACCGTTCGCCTCTCACCGAGGCGGCCCGGATTCAATCCCAGGGACCCGCATGTGGGATTTGTGGTGGACAAAGCAGCGTCTGGGCGGGTTTTCTCCGGTTCCCCCCGCCATTCATGCCACCAACTGCTCCATCATTACCTTTCCTTTCATCCATTTCGCCGTCATTTCGTTTCATCTACTTCCTTCATCCCATACCAGGCATCGGGCTGATCACCCATCCTGGATATTCTGTCTGCTCCATGAGAGTGTCTGCTCCTCGATACGGGCCCTGACCCCAGCCACCCGCCTGTAAGTCCGGGGGTGTAAGTCCTACATAAGATGAAGTTAAACAGTGAATGAATGAATGAATGAATGAATGAATGAATGAATGTATTCACATTTAGGCAATGCAGAATTTTTCACAGAAATTCAATTAATTGCTTTGTTCCAAAGATTTCTTAAGAATACATCTCGTTTAAGGGCAACCTAATAGTTTGTAACAAAACAGAAGATTAACTCCAGACATTATGTTCCAGCCCTGCGTTTCAAGTAATGATCACGTTCAACAGCCTCAGAGAACCCTTATGGCTTAAGAGTTGGCATAGGGCATGGTTGGCAGTGAATATAAAGCCTGGATGTTTTAATGTTGAGCAATTTGCTTGTGTATGCCGTGATACTTTACAACTCACGTAATACCAGATTGATGTGTTCTTTGTTTCACTTTGTTGCAATTGCACCTCACACTTTTGAGGTAATTTAGATGACACACAGTCTATTCTCAAAGAGGGATCTCAGAGTTCTTAGAAAATAATTGCATATCCTAAAATTGAATTTTCTAATGTTGGAAGCATAAACATACACACAGGTTGGACCATTTAAGTTGAGACTATACAATATCAATCAATTTATATTTTGACTTATAGTTATAATTGCTATACTTTTAACGTGAATTGGAGCTCGTCCAGTTGAAGACCCTTACATCCTAACATCCAAAACTAAGCTTTGTAGAAAGAAATGTCTGTAATAAAAGTTGCTTGATATTATGTGAGGAAGTAAATACTATTAGTCGTGTTTTATTTGGAGGACATTATGATGGTCATTTTAGGGTCGATTTAATTTTTTAGATAGGAACCTACAGTTATCGTCAATTTAAATTTACCCTAAAATGTCCACCACAACGACCACCAAATAAACCAAGACTAATGGAATTTGCTTTCACCCATAATATCAAGAACTTTTATTCAAGACATATGTTTCTACAACACTTAGTTTTGGAAATATTGTACAGTCTCAACCTAAATTGTCTACCCTATATACACATCATTATCCACATTAAAGTGTCTTACTTAATCACAACACTCATGGAAGTGATCAATGCTTTTGAAAGCATATCCAGTGCAAGAGAATGTTAAAATTTTAAATCTTACACAACTTTAGCCCAAAAATTCTGAAAGGTTCAAGACTTTTGTATTATTAAGTAACCAGTGCACAATAATTGAAGTTTCTCTCTGCAATAGTTTTTATTTAGCTAATTTTTAACTGCATGTTCAAAAATTGCATTATAAGAAAAACTTATTTTAAAAATAATACATTTAAAGTAACAGAATATTAAGTAATACAACCTAAATGATGGTATGCTTTTAATTCTATTACTTAATCTTTACCATATATACAATCTGCACGCACTACAGTAGCAGTCACAAAACTTAAAATTGCCTAAATAGTAGTGTAGAGGATGTATTCAATCTTCTTCTTCTCCTCCTCCAACGCGATTTAGCCCTTTTAGCTTATTCCACTCCAAAGTCAAGCCATTGGGACATCTTTCTGGATCTTACTTTCATCGTACTGGGTTTCGTCGTTGCTGTGGTTGGTAGGAATACCCTGCCTTTGGTATTCTATTTCTGAAATTCTATTCAAATGTGTTTTCCGGATTGTTCTGCATTCTAATATTGCCTTATTAGTCTTTCTACGTTTAGTGGTTTTATTTAATTGTTTTGTTTTAGTCTGGTTTCTATAACCGGCTATGGTTATAGGAAATTTAATTTCTGCTGTCTGTATACTTCCTTTGCTGTGTGGTCATTGTCCATGTTTCTGATCTAAGTTATTATTGAAACGGCCATTGCTTTATTAGTCTTTTTTGCTTTCTTTCTTTAATGTTCTTTTTAGTGTGCCTGTTATGTAACTAATGTTATTGAATTTCTTTATTTCAATTTTAGTTCCAGACGTTACTTTACAACTCAAAAAAACTGAATTTGGACACTTGTTCAGTAGTTTTGCTTCTTCAAATTATTCAAACACACAATTTAAAGAAGCCGTTGTGTAACATATACAGAGCTTTAACTAAGTATCCTCAGAGGTCACATTAATACTTTCACACGTACAGAAGTTTGCTTTACCAATTGTAATTTATTGCGATAAACGTTGTTTCTAAAAACATTTCCATATTAAGCAACACCAATTTACTGGCATGTAAGATGAGAACATAAAACGCAAATATTTGTTTAATAAACCAATATATGTTTCTACTGTGCTACCATGTGGAGGTAAGAGAGAAAATAATATCCCTATCTCAAAAAACGATCTATTAAATCTATCGAAGTAAATTTGGGAAAATACAAACAGTATTATTTTTAAAATGACTGATACTAATAAAATACTCATTTAGTACATTTTTGTGACTTTAAATTGTGGCATGTTTTGCACATACCTTATCATTCCCGGGTTGTGAACAATTCAATAAGAATAAAGATGACTTAACAAGCTATTCATAGAAATTTCTAGATACGCGTTTTAACACTAGAGAAATTTCTCAAATATATGCTATATTAATACAGATTGTTCGAGCCATTCTCCAGAAAATGAACGGTAAACATTTATTTTCCGTAAGCAGTTGTACGATTTTTAGATTTTCTTGAAAATATTCTGCAATTTTTTAATAGCAGTAGACTCCAAAAAATGAATTTTGTATTTATCCTAATCGTTATTGATTTTGGCTATTCTGTCTTTCATATATGCAACCTGTTTTTCTAACAATGTTTCGTTTGATTACAGAGAATCTCAAACTATATTTACGTGAAATCACAATTTGAGTCTTTTGACTCATAACGTAACATCGTTTTACCCTAAGTACGTAAACAGCGGAGTAGGTAAATAGAAAGCGCTGAAAATTAACATTCTAATGCACGTTTACTTTCGCCGGATAATAAAAAGCAATGTAGGTGTAGTTAATGAACGAGGTAAAGGCACACGAATAGGGCAACTAATCCCACAGTTAATATTGTGTCGTATCAATAATTTGGGGGTTTCATTGTCATTACCAGACATATTGTTGTTTTCTTGAAGTTGACTAGATGACGTCACTCCTGGATGGCAGATTTTGCTAGCCACGAGTGGTGAGGAGAGAGTGTCTGTCTTATTGAGTATTCCGAGAGAAGCGGATCGCGCGTGCAAGCCGGCATTTGGATCGGTGAAGATCTTTCATATTTAATAATATAGGAACCCCAAACGTTTTGGGAAATAAATCTAGAAATGTGTAAGTGGATTTGTGTTATGGATTTTGTACAGCGAAAACCCACGCCTTCCTGTTAACCTCCACACCACGTTTCGGTCCTCCGTATACGTTTCCTCAATGCACGTGCTGGGTACTATAAATTAAGTTTATTTTTTCATATGAACATTTAGACCTCTACCCAGCATGTAACAAAATACATTACGTGAATTAAACATTACAGTACAAAGAAATAAACTGAAGCAAAGTCAGAAGACAAACATAAAAACAATAACACTATTATGACGGAGCAACATGCTACTCTGCATCCGTCCAAGCAGGAGAACATTGGTAATGCAGTGAGTGTGGTATGTGGTTAGCATACCACCTTCCCCAATCACTTATATAACATACTTCAGACATAAAAGTCACTATATTCCATTAAGCAGCTGTACTTATTGATCCCCAAGATCATACGAAGGTTTTCTCACTCTAATACTAGACCTTCTAGCATAGAAGACCTCAACCATGCCGATATCAGTGAACCTATTCCTTCGCACTATAATCAGCAACGCTAATGATGCGTTAGTTTCTCTGGTATACGCTAATTTTATGTGCGAGCGTTACGAAAAAGTGTAAGGTATTCAAAATTCAAAGAATATCTAGGAAATGGTTAACGCCACAAAAAATGTATTTGACAAATTGATGAGATACACATATTTTATGAAGTAAGGTTTCGTCTACCCCTTACAGTTTACAGTTATTAAAAGGCATTTAGAGATGTGACTCTATTCCAAGAAAATTTAAGATATAATTTTATTAGTCGTGCGGATTACTTAAACATTATGATATTTTAATGAAAATGATTAGTAAATTTTGAGAAAATAAAACGTAACGAAAGGTTTTACTTGTTATGGATAATAATGGGTGAGGCTTTGCTGAAAATCCTCGTGTCGTATCCATGGAAGACGCTGGGCGTAAATATAAAGTTTGGTATTTAACCGAATTTTTGTTTTATCTCCGTATCGATTTTTTTTAGCAGAATGCATTACACGTATAAGTAGTAGAGAAAGCAAAACAAAAATTATATCCTATACACCTTTAAAAGTAAAGACATTTTAAAAAACATAATCTTAAGACTATGATACGAGTATAATGAGAAAAGGCTGAATGAGTTCCTAGCTTAGGAAAACAAAGTTGATACTAGAATAACAGAAAAGGCCAACAGAAAACACGATTGAATTAAAACAAAACGAAAACAAAACAAAAAAACTCTTTTCTTTTTCGTTACCTGCATGTTGAAGTGTCTTGTGGTTTGTATCCGCACATTTCACATATATTTGATCCTAATTGTAGGTTTCCATTTAAAAACATTAAATTCACCCTAAAATGACTAGCATAATGTCCTCGAAATAAAACACGACTAATACGTTTACTTTTCCCCGTAATATCAAGCAAGTTTTATTAAAGGCATGTTTTCCACAATGTTTAGTTTAGGAGATATTGTACAGTCTCAATTTAAATTGTCCACCCGTTTGTGTATATATATATTTAGAGATAAATTGCACAGTCTGGTACTCTGCTGGATAAGTGTAATATCCTGCCATAGCCAACTGGATTATGACTTTGAAAACATTACAAACATTTTCACGTATCTATTAAAGACACACTGTACTAAGGGTTATCTCGGGCCATGAGACGAAATGCTGGAATGGTGAATCAGATTGAAAAGATTGAAGCAATGGGCCGGTCTCAGCACTGGAATGTGGTAGTATTGTGTCTTCCTGGGACTCAGCTCCAACCCTCAATCTGACCTTTTACCTCGTGAAGCCTGAAGAGGTTATCTCTTACCTAAACGATTTTCTGGTTAACTGAACTTAAGTGGTTGAATATTCGAGTCCCCTCCTAACGTTAAAAAGCCTTCCATGGAGACAGATTTAGAGACTTTCAGCATATAAAGGGTACTTAGAGTTGTGTTCTTCGGATAGCGCAGCGATACAACATTTACTTCTTAGCCCAAGGGTCCTTAGTTTGTAGAAATGTTATAAACCGAGTAAAAACAGTGACGCATTCATATGAATTTTTCAACCCATTATCCTTTAGTGCTATATATCTTCTATAAACCATTCGTAAAAAGTTTACTTTTCCTTCTATTTCGTATTCACGCACATAAACTTTACAACTGGCTTCATTACACATTTGGTTGCAGGTAAGGGGAGTTACAGAAGCTGAAGAGGTAGTTATATATCTAAAAGCGAGGGCTATATGCTGGTCTTGAAGTTCCATAGTCTCTGCATGACATCGAGAGAAACAAAAGAATGGTAACAAAGTAATGTCAAAAATATTCAGTGCTGGAAAATTTGAATCAATGACAGCTAATTATTGGCAACCGTTCATGCCACAAAAACAAATATTTTTTTTATACGAAACAAAATTTTGCTGCAGTAAGTTTCTTTCTTTCTCTTGTGGTTTCCCAGTTATGCAGAATCAAACAAAATTAATTGAGAATGAAAGAAACTTAAATGGTTCTTTTAAAACGCAATCAAGGTATGTATTTTAATAGTCATAAAAATGTCTTAAAATACAGTAATTTAGTCAAAATTGCTAGGCATTTATGAATAAATTAAAAAAAAGATAACTTTTCCAGGAAAGGTTAGTGTGGGTTTGTGGAATATTCTTGAAAATCTTGTCACATCTTTGTGGAAGATGCTGAACTTAAATATCAAGTTTGGTATATATTCGGCACCTCGTTTACGAGTCATTCTATATACACAGAAAAAATACAAAAATACACATTCATATTTTACTAAAATAGCATATTTTGGGGTTAAGGGGACCTCAAAGCATCTATTTCCGAAATCCCGATATCGAATTTTGGTTGGAATGCAATACATTCCCTACATATCATAGGTATGCGTGAGAAAAAAGAATTGCCGGCAGGAAGAGCATTATTTGAGAGGCAACACAAATAAATGGAGTTTCTTCAGTAAACGTGACCATGCCCATGCACGTGCCAAATGCATCATATATTGTATTTCTGTGAAGTGATTTACGGAATATTTTAGGTAAAAGGAAACCGTTTTAACAGGGTTTCCTCAACTGTACAAAACGCATTTCCTAACATTGTAGTGTAATTAAATAAAAACAAGAAACAGTTTACAAACTAAAGCTTGTATTGCATTCTGTCTTATGTCGTAATCCCTAAAATTTCAGTTTGTATATACACTTAGGAATACTGAGTTAACAGGAGCGGCAAAATGATGCAGGTTAAGTGCTGTAAAGACACTCTAGCCAAAATAAATTTGCCACTATTGTAGTTTCCAGTGAAGGGAATCGTCTCCTAGATAGTGACAATTAGCTTCAAGCTTTTTACTCAAAAACTCTGACAAACGATAACAAAACCACCGTTTTGTAAGCTGGTGTCCTTATTTTTTTGACAGAATTTCTAATATCATCGACATGTGCTTTGTTTGATCATGCTAACAACTATACTGTTATTTTTACCCTAATGCTACTACTGATTCAGAATTTAAAGTGGGTTTATGGAAAAGCAATACTAAATTAACTGTTTATGGATATTTATTTCCTAAAATTTAAATGGTTAAACGTGAGGGCGTTCGCGTTGCGACAATTTTGAAACCGTACCCTTTACTTCAAATTTGGATGCTGCTTCCTCCAAGTTGCATCAATTTAAATAATGTTTAATGTTACCTGATTTGTTGTCGAGTTCTACGATGTCATCTCCTTGCTCGTTTTGCGTTGTTTAGTCTGCCAGCTGCTTTAGTGGCATAGCTACGAGTTCTTTGTCTCAGGATAACGCCAGTTTAGTTAGCTGCTAAATTTATATGTTGACTCAAATATTCTGTTGAAAGGAGTCGCCACTGTTGAATTAAAGAGTTAAATTATTTTTAGAATAATAATTATGCGAAGCGTCAGTTGTCGTTAGTTGCAGAAATGTTACTGGGAAAGATCCAGCTGATAACTGTAACACCGGCGCTACACAACTTAAAAATGAAATTAAAATTACACGAGTAATCGCATAAGCTCGGCCTACCTACAACTACCCGTACTCATGTGGTCCAATCTTAAAACTCTACGTGTGCATATCTGACACCCTTTCTATGCGGAGCCTTGCTCAAACATATGAACTCCATTCCCTTTTTAATTTACAGAATTCCTGTCTTCATGAATTTTCAAACGTACTGAACTTAACACTAACGGCATTCCAGGAACCTTTACAATAATGCAATCTCTACTCGACTAATAACTTTCCTTAACACGACTCGCTAATGATGTTTTTCCACAGAAAAAAAATTCAACTAGGGCTTATTACATTACACATTGATTTAATATATAGAAATTATTTATTATAATTATTTCTCTAGCCTACTATTATTTTTATTTAATTACTTATATCCCTTTGTCAATAATTATGGTAGCAAAAGTAAAATTAAAGTACAATTCAAGCGTACAAATTACACTAAAGGTATCAACTATTTCATTATTTAATTACATAAGTGCAATAAAAATGTTAATTCTCAGCTCCTTTATCTAGTGCAAACATGCTCTAATACAGTATCTATTTCTAGATTGATATAAGAGTAGTAAAATTAGTTTTAGCTTACATTAATTGAGCTCATGAAAGCGATAATTATAGCTAACATAATAGCATCACATCTCAGTAACATTAATTCATCCTGTATACTAAAGGCACAAACAGTAAGATTTTCCAAATTGAATTACTTTATACACTATAAAGAAGCATACTAATATATTGCTTCATAGAATAACTGTGTGAATTAAATTCCTTAAATATATTTTAATTTACTTATTTCTATACTTTTCCCTTTACTTCTAATCCTCTGATTGGAAGATACATTAAACAAGTAACTCAAAACATTCTTAGTTGACGGAAACCAGAAGAATAAAGAAAAATGATATAAAACAAATATGTTTATAACTCATTGCTTTAGTTAGGTGAGTATTTCAGGCATCAATTTCGCATTCGTATTATAGATTATTCCTCGGATTCAAAGAAAGATAAAAAAATTCCTCAAAGTTGTAAAATTTTGTTTCAAAGCTTTGAGAGGGTTATTGCTGCCCCACGTATGGGAGCCAAACTTGCAGTAGTAGTTTAATTGTTGTAGCGGTTGCACCACATTTAGGCACCAATTTGAAGCATGTTTTAGACCACGCACGTAATGGATACCAAACTTGCGGAAGATTGTATCTAGGAGTGTTCGCCCCACGTACGATACAAACTTTCCGGTGGCCTTATGTAATTTTTTTTTGTTTTTGTGTTTTAAATTTTTAAATATTTTCTGAAAGTCTCCTGAAAGAAATAAATATAATCTTTTTATTATAACACCTGCTATTTCTCATTGCCACTATTTATGTAACACTCACTGATTTTCACAACACTCGCGTAGCATAGTAATTTATTTCTCGTCTGCCACATGTTTGACATTTTTAAGGCCAACGATCTTGCTTTCAATGACCTGAGTAAATTTTGTTTATTCACTAACACAGCCACTAATAAGTATGCTATTTTCTAGACATTTAACACTGAATTAGGCAAATTAACAGCTGTTACCCTCTCACTTACAACTTATTTCTTAAGCATTTTTATATTTCTATTTATATCTTATACATTATAAATACAGTTTCTATACAGATTTCTAAAGTTGTTTTCTTAATAACAATGGATTTGCTTCTATTACATCATATTATCTACACTCCCCTTTTCTTATTGACAATTGGTTACATTTAGTAAAGATATTTTAAATAGTACCTTGCTCTGACATATCCTGCATAGTTTATAAGATAATCTATCATTGACAAGTTGTCATCTCTACTGTATTGTGAATAACTTAGGCTTGCCCTAATCTTATGTTGCACAGTAGTATTCCAAAACTTATTCATAATTAAAACTCTAAATGTTTCAAAATTCATTTCACTATCTGTTAGCATATGTAACCATTCTCAAGTTTTGTTATCCACGCATTTTCTAACAAGGATCATTTTTAACGCCTCAGGCACATTCTTCAATTTAAAATATTCTACTAGATCATAAATAAATTGTACTGGACTTGAGGAAACATTAAAATAAGGTAGAGGTAATTCATTGAGCATAGAATAATAGTTTGACATCTGATTTGTTACATGAACATGTGTGTCATCATTATTGTTTTGTGTTTGAGAGGCTGATGCTATGGAGAAAGCAGTAGCATCTCTTATATTATTAGTTAACAAAGGTGATACCTCTTTCAGCAATTATACATACTATTATCATGTATTTGAGTAGCATTTACTGAACTAGTTACATTTGCATTTACCTTTGGTACACTGGTACTTAAAGTTTCAAAACTATTTCTAAGTTTATCTATTTCTTTGCTACTTTCCTGTACTTCATCATTTATTTTGTCTATCATTGACATTACTTGTCGTTCCCTGTGTGTGCTTCTTTAATTGAATCTGCATTTGTTTGAGCCATTTCATGAATTTTACTTATTTCCCCTGATAAATCTATTTGTATTTGCACAAGATCTGCATTTGTACTTTCCACCATTGCCTTTAACTTTTCACCCTGTTTATCTAACTTGTTACAAATACCCTGTTTAGTATTAGTAATTTTCAGCTCTATTTCAGTTAGATTTTTGTCAATATGATTTGACAATTTGTGTTTTAGCTGTTTGCAACCTTTATTTACTTTTAAATCTATATCATTCTGAAGTGGTTAAGAAGATTGTTCTATTTTGATTTTTAACCCCCTACTTTCAGCTCGGCTTTCTTTTATGCAATTTTATATTTGTTTAGCTAGATAATTTTTTATACTAGATAATTTATTATTTGTTTCCTGACTAGTATCTGCGCTAGTTTTGTTTAGCTTTGTATTAGTTTCAGTTAACTTATTACTTAAGTCTTTTCTCAGCTCTGTACTGCTTTCAGTTACCTTATTATTAGTTTCAGTTAGCTTATTTATTTCAGTTATTGCTTTTAGAAGGCACATAAAATTTCGTTGCGATAAGCTTTCTTACTCTTGTTGGGTAGATGTGCGAGGGATAGTGTTTATTTCATTTGTTGTTCCTTGCACTAACATATGTAAAGGTTATTGACCTTTCGTAATACTGCTATCTCTTTCTATACCTAATTGTGAATTTACAGATGATTGTTCTTCTACTCTAACCTATTTGTTTCTTCTAGCTCCGACTGCAAATTAACATTGTAATCTGTAATGACTGACCTATGCTCTCCTACTTCCATATTTTAATTGTTTTCTGTTTCCATTTTATTTTATATATTTTGTATTCTTATATATGGTTTGGAATCGCTGAGTTTTAATTTTCCACTCCATAATAATATGTAATTATTTTAATAACAATATATATTTTCTTAACTATCTTGACAATTATATACATGTATTATTGGAATTTTCTGACCTTTTCTCTGGCTGTGTTAGTAAACCTTGTCATTCTTGTGTTCACTCGTAGATTCTAGTTTAATTGATGACTGCGTGCCTCGTACTCCTGAAATCATTATTTGCTGTCCGTGGATGGTGTTGTTGTATGTTGATCTTGAATTTTTCTGAAGTTGTTGAAGTGAAGTCTTGTAGTTTCGTCGATCCTTTTCTTCTTTTCACCTATTCTTGCCTATTTCTGCCCCACGTTGGGTGCCAAACTTGAGTGTTATTGCTGCCCCATGTATGGGAGCCAAACTTGCAGTAGTTGTTTAATTGTTGTAGCGGTTCACCACGTTTTTGCACCAATTTGAAGTATGTTTTAGACCACGCAGTAATGGATACCAAACTTGCGGGAGATTGTTTCTCGGAGTGTTTGCCCCACCTACGATACAAACTTTCCGGTGACGTTCGCCCCACGTTTAAAAATCAACTTTCTATTTTAATGTTTATTTAAATATTATATATGTATGCCTCGGCTGCGTCAGTAGTATATTTGTAGAGCACGTATCTCTTAGCAGGGCTGGTGTGGCTAAAGAACAAGGCTTACACAAATTATAATTGTATTGTACTTTGTTTATTAATCCTTCACACGATTCAAAATAACACTTCACTGATGTATGCTACTGTAGAGCTGTGAGATTGTTATTTGCACTTTTAAACGCGTAAACTTTATATTATTCTCTCCGCAATGCGTTTTTTTGTCTCACACTGAACCTGTGCCGTACCGATCGGGTACGTAATCTAACTTAAACTGGAAAGCTTGGTTACGCTTCTTAAAGTGTCTACCGTCTGAATTTGTAAATTTCCTCTATTTCAAATCTCTGATTGGCTGAGCCTACTCCAATAGAATATTTTTATTTAACTTAAAGCTTTTCTAGTTTTTGATTGATTATTTATAAACTTTTTTTAAATATTACATTATTATTCCAAGAATTATTAATAGCCTTTATTAAACTTTCTAATTATTCTATTTATTGTTGTGTCAAGGTTACCTAAGTGTTACCTCATTGTTAGCAACTTTCGGCTTCCACTTTATAATTCTATTTGCTACGGAAAACGCCTAGCTTATATTCTTACAGCTCTTACATTACTAAACCACATAATACATTCACATAACATTATTATACATGTACAAAATAATATAAGCATAATATAATGGCTGTTACATACAATTTATATATTTTATTATCCATATATTGCTTTATACTTTATATTATATAATAATCTAAACTATTATATAATTTAAATTATTTAAGTGTTAAAAATACTGCCTCAACTTTATTCTGTCTTTCTTCTTCATAAATATGTTGAATCATGAATGTCTGCACAAAATTAAATCAGGCATAAAATAAATGAATAATATAAAGTATGATGAGTACGATTGGAAAATTATGGAACATTTATAAAATACTGAATATATGTTGCACAATTTTTGCTTCTAGTGAAATCTCTCTCTCTCGCTCTCTCTCTCTCTCACACTCACACACGCACGGAGGGAGGGAGAGAGAGAGAGAGAGAGTGACATACATGACGGTCTTCTTTCCAGGCTTCATCCACAGATCAGGAACAGGCTAAACTGGAACCAAATATAAGCAAGAGAAGGTACTTCTGTAATCCTTACAATATCACACGGTTCTTGTTTATTACTCTTAATACGCCGTAAAAGAGATGCATAGACTTTTATATAGTCATTGAATCAGTTTTCCCACCATGGGCCGGACCTCTTTCCATTCTTCCTTGATTTCCTCATCCTATGCGCATTAGACCTATGTATTTTAAATTGTATAGTATTTTCCAATCCGACCTTTTTTCTAAATCACCATTCTTCCAAAGGAAAGCTATTTATACATCCAATGTTTCAGACAATTCGTTTTTTCTCCTCTTCCTTATCGACTTTCCAAAACCTAACGTTATTTATTCTGGCTCCTTTTTACGCTGCATTCTTCCCCATAGCCACTTCAAATGCTTTCAAATTTTTTACCTCAGTACGACATATAGAGTGTAACGCTTCAAGTTAAGAATATTCTAATCCTTTTGCTTAGTTTTTATTAAAGCTTCCTTAGTTATTGCTATTTCCTGTTCGACTTCTTCACATCAGCTTAACTTCTTAACAACTTCTTAACTTCTTCTTTATGGTATCTCCCACAATTACCAAAGCGGCAGGATGGGTACTCGTGAGGGAAGGAGAGGGAAAGATAAAGATGTGATGGGTGGATTGATACTTTAAGTATCTGGGGTCGTGGTGTTCCGATGATAAATGAAGATACTGTTTATGGCTAAAAATCTCTATTCACACGCACATTTCATACTTTCATGTGTTTTTCACCCATAGCATCATCCGACCACAAAAAAATTTCTCTTCAACTCAAAATATTCGCAGCAAACTTCCGTTATCGTAACCTACATATTTCCCTGATCATATATCCGATACCGCAACATTGCTGTTAAAGCACTTGCATATTTAACTTTATAGACTTCGAAATTCTGAGTGTTCTTTTTCGTGGATCTAAAATTTCCCATATAATTTTTTTTCTCCCACTTGAGTTATGTGACACATTTCTTTGATATTATTTCTTGAGCACGTTTCATATAATGAATGACATTTTTGCATTAGTCGGAAAATATTACATGATCTTCCCACTTAACTCTATTCAGTGAATCTGAAACAAACCGCTCTTACTTTCCAAAATATATTCCTAGCTGCTATTGATACGCGTAAGAGTGTTTCATTTACAATGTCATTTTTGACTCAACTTGGCGCGGAGGTTGATTTAGGTAAAGTTTCTTTATTTATCTGCCAAGAGGGCTTGTTTCCCACTGAAGTTATTTTTCCTCTGCAAAATCGTACTGCTCTTTTTAATGCATTGGCTTCTTAAAATTAAATTGAATCAATACAAAAATACTTCCTGTTATTTACATAAATTACTATCTGATTGTGTACGTAATGTGTAGTTTGAGCAAACACCATAAAAAGTAATAACATACCAAATACATTAAATAGGAAGCTGCAAATGTTCATCCTGAAACATCTTGGATACCTTAAGGAAAAGTTGGTTGCTGGATGTTGCGGTAAGCTTCACTACGTAATGGTTAATGCACTGTATGTTGCAATACGAAACTAGAAACTGACAGGCAGCAATCCATTGTCCAGGAGGCCAGAAGTTCTCCCCCCCCCCCAAAAAGGAAGGGGATCCATAACTTTAGGAACTTCGACGAGTGAGATAATCTTATTAAGTTAGAATAACTGGAGATAAAGGATAAATTGTTTGGCCACCCGGTACACAAAGAGTACAAAAGAAAAGTCTAAAAAGCAACTAGATAGACCGCAGTATAGAAAAGCACAGAGTACATACATAAACTGAACGTGAAGTTAGAGCTAGCAAGAGCTTATAATTATAAATTACTATTTATAATCTCATTGACTACTGAGCATATTTACCCATACATCCGTACCAAATAAACTTACGGCCTGCAACTTTGAAATCAAGTACCTGCGAATATAGAATTAACTTTCCTCGGCTTATTAAATTTAGAAGTACATTGCCGAAAGACAAGAAAGGGCTGTCAAATAAAATACTTATATAGCTCCAAAAGCTGGCCACAGCAACTATCCGTCATCTCATTCTCGCCAGCAAGAGTAGCAACATTTCAATATCTCACTGAAATTGCAAGTAATACATTTGTAACACTGTATATTTGGATAATATAGTACGCAAATGCAAGTCACATGGGCACTATGGTAGTAATATCTGAGACATAAGTTTATAAATATTTTGGTGAAAATATATAGCTCTAGAATACATAAGGAGTAACTGTGAATTTACTCTTAAGTTAAACAAGAGTAAAACAGGAAATAAACGGTTTTACAACGAAGATATGATCAAAATGTTTACCAAAAATTAAACACAAGCAGGGACAGTTAAAATGTTAACTGAAGCATATTTAAAATACACACTAGTCCGAATGGCTTTTAATTAAGATATAGTAATTAACTATTTATATAAACAAATAAGGGTAGCATTAATTCTTTACGTATATTCGTATTATGGAAGGGTTTTCCCAATAATATTCAATCAATTTTGTGTTGAATGTATGCATGTGAGCCGAAGTGCAGCACAATTGCATTAAGTATTTTCTAAAGATTATTTAATATTCTCTATTTCTATACATTTCAGGGTGATCGCGTATCTTCGTATTTTAAAAGCCATTCTTGTAAAAAGTGAGCAAGGAATTTACTAAAATGCCCAAGTTAAATACACACTTACCGCATGTACAGGCCATATTTTTATTTAGATGATTTTCTCTGTGAACCTTAATTACATTCAGATCAATGGTAGAAACATCAATTACAATTACAAATCAAAGATAGCTGAACATTAACATACGCAGAAAGGTATTTATCAGATCATTTAGCGTCCAATGAAGAGTGTAACCATGTGAGAGAAGACTATATCGCTTGAAGAATTCCTTCTTCAAGTTCTCTCTTCCCTGGCAAATTAAGAATGAAATAGAAGGGCGCGACAAGGCAAAGGCATTAAAACAAAGGCGGAAATGCTGCCGACTTTAGTGAGAAAGCATAGAAACATTACTGGACGGCCATCTGCAGGAAGATTCGGAAATTACAGTGGGTGAAAAAGGAGTAGAGGTGGGGTTGCATCTATACAAGGAGGAGGTCGATACGTGAAGTGGTACATCTCGTGCTAACAAATACGTCATGGAACTACAGGGCGAGAAATAAACAGGAACAGAACGAAACCAAACTGCATTGTGAATAATCTTGCCAAACCTAACACAGCTTATAGAACCCTATAAATCTTTCGTAACGACTGCAACGTACTTTACGAGTTCTCAAAATATAGAAGTGTTTTAAACATTAAAGCGCGAGATACTACAGATTTTTAGAGTACTAATAGGTATTGCATTTGTGTGTGTGTGTGTGTGTGTATGTGCGTGCGCGCCTATGCAAGTCGCCGTCGTCGTCGTCGTAGTAGTAGTAGTATTTACATGGCGAGAAACTGCTGAGGTCATCAGCGTCACACTCTGGGTGCATACTTATTTACATCCTGGTACAAAAGCAATACAAACTTTGAACGACATAAAGTTCAGGAAATGAACAAATATGAACTATAGAAAATTATGCATTGAAATTCAGCACACAGTTGTAGCGAAATAGATAAGAAAACTCATAACAAGCAGACAATAATGAGTGAAAACACTGATACACGTATTAAATTTCATCCAGCTCAAAAGCTTCTTCCGGAAAATCCCCAATTTCAGCATGCACAGGTCTGACAAGTCCATCATATGTACTTCGGTGGGCAGTCCAAGGATTTGTTGCCATCAAATCCAGTAATCCAGTAATTCTCTCCCCGAGGCTCATCCAGTCCGCTAACCTAGATTGAATTTTACACAACCTATATGCTTTAATGTAGCTCTCGTTGGATGCCCTAATGGCCTCGCTACATAATCTCCAATTTTTGCTGCCATAGCTGCAGCCTTATCTCTTTCTCTCGCTTTTGGTTGCTTTTCGCTCGCTCGCGTTTTCTTTTTTATATTTCGTCTACATTCTATCTTTGTAGGGGAATACGAGAAAGATATCCTCTAAGTGTGTCTTCTTGTTTGCCATATTCTTCCGATAACAATTCAAACTTCGCTGCTTTCGAAAACTCTTCGATCTCATTACATAAAACAAACCTATCAACTGCATGTAATAGTTGCATATCGTTCTCACCGAACAGATCCAAGAAATGTAGTGTTATCATCTAGCTTGACACCAAGCTTTATTCTCTTTGCTGTACACCTCTAGCTTCATTGTTGCCGGATTAATTGCACAATTTACTCTTCAATAAAACTTTTCTGAAAACGTCTGGCCACACACAAAGGATGAAGAGCGTTGCAGTTTTAAGGGCTGTTGACCGCAAAACCTGGAGGACCACTAAATCGGGACCCTGGGAACGCCAAATCTACTTACCGAAGTAAGCCTCTGGGAGGCGTATGGGTCTGAAAATAAAACTGAACACCAACTACAAAAAATATCACTAATAGAAAAACAACATATATGCGTTAAAATACTGTCAATATCCACAATACACCCAAAATAGAATTACCTCGATTAGAAAATATTAAAAATGTCACCCTTAGCGTGGGATGATAATAGATAATTGGTATTATTATACGATTAGGTAGTTTTAATAGTGTTTTACGCCCGTTCTTTTTGCATACGCACCACAAGCGCCGTACATTGATAATGCATGCAACGAAAGGATATTAATTGGGAAGGAAACATTCTAGACCTACGTTTAGGGTATTGACCGGCATTTTTCAGTTATAAGGACTAAGGAAAACCTGAAAAAACTCAGTGAGAGGATGGTCTTGGTAGGATTTGAACCACGGACCTTCCGATTGCGAGCTCACGTGTTACCACGAACCATCTTGCTTGCTGCGATTAGGCATATTAAGGCGTTAGGGAGAAATAGCTTATAAAATTCTTGCGAGGTCTTCAAATAAATTCGATTTTATTCAGAGAATGTATTTAGATTAAAGCCACTCCAGCACGATAATTTAAGCCAACTTGATCTGGATCACTATGTGTCTGTCTTTGCAACAAGCATCTCGCACAGCACACATGATTGAAAAAGCAGTATTTTTTTCTAACACATTTGGAAGTCTATCGTTCATCTCCTTCCTAACTTTTCCGGCTTTGATTTCCTTAAGTTGTACACATACTTCTTTCACTATGTTTATAGCATTTGGCGTGTATAACTCTGATGTTTCTAACGACGTTATGGCATTGGATAAGTAACAAAGGTTAAGCGGAACATCATGCCTACTACGGTATATTTTTTCACCCACTGTCTATACCCAGGGGACAGTACCAAGATATTATGCTCTTTGCATCGGTAACTTGAAATCACGGGCCAGGTCACTCTACTCCGCTCTCTAGTAATAGTGTTTTGCTTAAGTAGATTAAGTTACACACTTTAATTGAAAAGCAATGGGCAATTACTAGTTTGACTTTAAACTTTTGTTTTATCCCTTACCTTACTGCTAATGTATTTACCGCTAGAAGTGTAAAAGGTGGATATAACAATTGCATCAAGCTACAACACTAGTGAACGTAGACCACCTCCGTGTTATGGGAGTAGCGCGTCTGCCTCATACCCAAGAGGTTCCGAGTTCGTATCTCGATTATGGTTAGTTATCCGGATAAGGTTCTTTTCGGAGTTTTCTCTTATCCTGAAAAGTTAAATGTCGGGTAACTAAGATCTATGGACTCCAGGCTCACTTGAGCATCCTTTCATCCATTTCATTCATCGTCTGATATGATCCACTCGGTTAAAGGACGTTAAGAGAGAGAGACTCAAACACATACACACATATATTAGCGTGCTAGCTTTGTTCATCCGTTACTATGAAAAGGTTGCGAGTTTTAAGGTAAATGGCAATCAAAATAACAAATCTGCTTCGGAGTAAACATTTAGAAATTGTATTCTTAACATAAGCATTATTACATTACCTTATTATCATATTATTATTATTATTATTATTATTATTATTATTATTATTATTACATATGTTATAACACACCATAGTATAATTTTGCTGACGGCTAAAAAGGATCAAGAAACCTAGTAAAGGAAATTTCGCGTAAAGCTCCAATAACTAAATAAAGTAACGCAGACGCAGCTCAGGCAAGAGTTTTCACCTATGTTGTTTAATGGAAGCAATCACAAGGTCTGCGTTATGCTTGCGTTGCTTGTTTAGAGGAATGACTTTGCACCTCTTCCTGATATGCATTGCCTGTTTTCAAAGGACGCAATCCGATGACTTTAAGCCATTTTTGTACATACATGAAGCTCTTCCAATTGGTCATGACGCGCCATATTAAATGCTCTGTTTTTGGATATCATTTTGTATTACAAAGCCTGAAAGAATTTACCCGCTTGATATTATTGGTTATCTTGTACAATTTAAATTTCCATTACGCTTGAAACATTTCTGCATATACTGCGGGATATAGAAGTCTACGCCAAGATTTTGCGTTACGCAGGCGGTTGTATTGTGAACGTCTTACCTCATGCCTTCCCTTATGGTGGTAATGTTAACGTTACCTTTCCATGATTAATGAGTACGAAGATTTTCACATATGTTTAAAACAAATTATTGGTCAGGAGTTCAATTTTTACAACTTCAAAATGACGGATTTGCATATAAAATATAATAATTTCCTTATTAAAATACTCCCGATTTCCTATGCTCGCTCATAGAACATTAATTCCAAACAAATGTTCTGTTTTCTGTTTCGTAAGTTCTCAAAAATTGGGTTGTGTATACGTGACTGAGAACCATTTTACCTTAAAATATATTTGTTGACGTTACTATAAAATTTAAATATATACATACCATAAATCAGGGTAAACTTTGGGTGCTGTTGCAGATAGGTAAGCTATTTGAAAGTAATTTCATGTATTTCTACTTTAACACTTCTTTACACACTACTTTAAATAAAAGCCTCATAAACATTCTCTTTTGTGTAGAGATGTAGCTTTTATTTTAGGCATGCAGTGTTTAAGTGTTTACTGCCAATTATGAAATTTAAAATCGCCTTGCACAAAGTAAAATGGACTGCAAGAAAATGGCATCTTTCACTTCTGCATATTATAACGGTTTGTTTGAATTTATTGACATCCATACAGTTTCTTAAACAACGAAAATATTTGGTATTGAAAGGGTACATACCAACACAAACACACACACACACACATATACATATATACATATATATACACATATATATATATATATATATACATATATACATATATATATACATATATACATATATATACATATATATACACATATATACACATATATATACATATATATACACATATATATATACATATATATACACATATATATATACATATATATACACATATATATACATATATATATACATACCTATATACATATAAATCAATATCAAACAATAATTTTACATAATAATGTAATTCACCAAGAAGGATGTTAGAATATTTAGCAGCCAAGAAATGCAAAAAGCAGATCGTAACTTAGATAAGTAAGGGACGGGCGAGCTAGCTAATTCCAGGTAAAAGATAATTCTAGGTATAGCCCACCTTTCACCAAGCTAGTGAGCAAGGAACTTGAAGCAATAATGAGAAATAGAAAGAGATAGATATACAAAAGTAAGAGACAGAGATATTGAATCTGCTTCCGGACGCGTCACTGGTTTGCGTATGCGAAAAACATTGGAGCAGAATATTTTTATACATAATAAGGTAACGCGGTCTGATGACCAATTATAAATGTCGGTACATTTTGAGGCGCGAAGGTGAGCGTCACTAGGCTTAGGTATAAAAGGGGAAAGAAAGCCCCAGATTTTCATTCTTATAGAACCTCGTCGACACACACTGATACTCTCGGGACGACGTGTATGTGCACAGGGGTGGGAAGGGTATGCAGTCAGATTAGGCTCCTAATTTATTATTATGGTGAGAGTTTTTACAGATGGGAAAAGCTAGGCGCCCATAAGATTTATTTGATAATAAATCACATTTTTAAGGGAAATGCAGTGTATTTTAATTCGTCTCACCTACGAAAACCCTGAGACAAGTGAAATGGGTTAGACAGTTAATTTATTAGGAATGGAGAAATCAGCAGCCGCTGAGCAACAATAGTCGGAGACCAGAACACTGCAGCAGAGGAACTGGAGGAACACGCTTTCCCGCTAGAAATGATGCACAATGTTTTCTCGCTACAGTATGTAGGTAAGCTCTAAAAGTGAATTCCTACTCAGTAATGTTCAATTGTCTGTGCTAACTGAGCTGCATGGCTTCTGGTAACGTGTTGAAACTTGCATTCAGGAGTCCTAGTTCGATTCTTCGAATTTTTTCGCCGCTCTCTCAGATCGGTAGGCGAATGCTGATTTAGTTTCTTTGATGTCATGTACTTTCCTCTCATACATTATTTCCTCTTCATGTTTCAGAGTTAGAAGATCATGCGAGTAAACGGCGTGGTGATGGTTGAATTTGCTTGCCTGGCATCCGGTGTTTGATGAAACCTCAGAAAACTCCTTGGGAGGGAGACATCTGTAGGTATTCCAGCTGGCATCTGCATCTCACACCTGGAGCCGTTAGGGACCCCGCCTGGATTCGATGGCCCTATGTGTCCGCTTCACCCCCTCCTCCCGAGGTTCGGTAGGTACAATAGGTTTTCTATATGCTTCCGTGCCAAAAATTCTCCTCCGCATCTAATCTTCTATATCTGAAGCATGAACACGAGATGCGGTAAAAACTCCTTATAAGGGTACAAGTAACTATGATACGCCGCCTTCTTTCAAAAGTCGATTTCAATCAAAACTAAGCTCAGCAGTAGCATCATTTTGTATTTGAACTCATTTTATTTACATAGCATACTCAACTGTTTAGTTTAATAGCTCCGAAGCTAGACATTTATATAAATATATTTTCTACATTTTGCGGCAGTCACCTCCTCCTGTCCGTTGCTGCATCCTCCATGTTGGCTCCAGAAGTTCGCAGTGTGCTAGTTCTCTGCAATTTTATCCTCGGCTAGCTGCAGTAATTTTCTTTAAAGTATATGGGAGCATGGACTTATCCTTGGTAAAGGAAGCGTCGATCTCGGGTGGTGATATAAGAAGACATAGACGTGCTTTGTTATGAAAAGATGACACTGCCGTTTCTTTTTATATAACTAACCCACGTAGTACACAACACTGATATTGCCGCCGTTAAAATATTGTCCGCCGCTGTTGAAACACGGCGCGGATAGGTCGCGAAGTTTAGATATGCTCCTTATCTCTTTACTAGTAGCGATTCTAATGTCTGTTTCGAAAACTGTCTCTATTCTCTTTTGGCGCGATATCTCTAAAACATTTCGCAGCATCTCTCCCTGCCCACACATGACAAAATGCCCAAAATGAAATGCCCCTGATTTGTTCCTAGCAGATCCATTTATAGTCGCAGGATTCTGGGGCTGCTTCCTTTCCTATTGGTCCATTTTTAGCGCCACTCGACGCGCCTCACTATTTCGTATAAACTTACAGGGATCTCATTGGTCCAAGTTTAACGTAAATCGCGGCTTTTCCTAAATTTACCGTTACGCTATCTGTCTCTCTCACTTGGTCACGGCGAATTATCAAATAAAGGGACAAAAACGCTACACCCTCGCTGTATGAACAATACCCCTGCGACCAGAGAGACGTCATAAAACTAGATTTTCTGCCTTCGAAGACACTATTCCTGTAGCTAAAACATTTCGTCGTGGACAGTATTTTAACATAGCGCTTAAATTATTTACATTAAACCATTTATAACTCTTCTAATATTAGTAACCTAGATACATACATATACATAACGTTAAATCACCCTTCTTAAACTATACAAGCAGTATAAGAAAACTATATGTACATAGTATGATTTAACATCAATAAAAATTAATTAATAAATGATCTATAATTACAGTTCTCGGGGTCGGCCTAGAGTTGCCGTTTCAATTTTTCTTTAATGGATTTAATAAAGTACAGCTGAACGTCTGTATTTTGAATATTGGGAGCGACATTTATGTTTTCAGAAATAAAGATAGCGCAAATAAAGAATAATATATTGATACGGGATAAACTGTAGAATAAACACTAGGCCTTCATAAAATAACTATACCTCACAGCAACTGTATTCAAGTATGAATTTAAAATCCAAGTAAAACTCCTTGAAGACCTGTATCATTGTTTTTGTTAGACTGAATATCCATCAACGGCAGCTAGAAACGATTTTAGACTGAGTGAAATAATTTATTGAACACGGAGATTCAGAGACGGAATAGTAAGAAGGAAACGAAAACTCTAATGTCCAGACTAAAAATAGCCGAGACCGGGCTTAAGCTTCACTGGATGAGAAGAGTACCAGGTCGAGAGCTTCAAGAGGATGGTCGCCGAGAGGTGAAAAGAAATATCAGATAGGAATGTGTGTAGAACACTCGAAAGAAACTGCTTTGAATGCCCGATTAAGGGATGAATTGATGGATGGACGGCACACAGGGAACTACCGACGAATGGAAGAATGAACAAATGGATCTCAATACACCGAATCCCCTACATTTTCTATTAAACTGACTCATGAGTGACTTGATACAATAATTTCTTCTACTCGTACCATAACCTAAGGAAACAAAGAGCTCTTTATTTCCTACGATAAATAATTTTGACTATGTATTGCTGTTCATCACTTCACACACCAGTAGTACCCAAACTCTTAACAAAGCCGTCCATTTTATTGTCCAAAATTCTGCAACCTTAGACTTATTACAAAAAACCTGATCCGATGCCTTTCTCTACTGGCTCCTCTACGAAATATTCTTACAAAACCTTATTATTTTTAAGTATTTCTTACTAATCTGGATAAAATTTACATTTACAAATTTCATTGCAAGATACAGTAAGTAGAGCGACAGTCAGATTTTTAAACAACGTTTCGTTATGTGATGACTGACATTCCATGTTTTTTGCATGACCACAAGAAAGAAACAAATCAAACAACAAATGCGACTACCAAGTTGAGGACAGTATAAGTATTTAAAAAGGAACCAACCAACCAATAAAAAGGAACATTTCGGGCATAGTTAACTCCACAAAAATGTAGGAGTATTTGACATAAATTGTGTGTTTTAACGGATCTGCAGCTTTTGTGAAATAAGACTTTGACGTTCACCTAATTATGTAAAACTCATTTAGAACGAACAGGTTTTCACAATATATTTCCATAAAATTCAAGATATACATTTTATTAGTCAAAATATATTCAACATATGATATTTTAATCAAAATTATTAGAATCATTTTTGAGAAAATCAAGAGTATCAAAATCATTTTCCATGTATTAGGTAGTTTGGGATGGGTGGCGTTTCTTTTTTTTTTTAATCTTCGTGTCACATCCCTGGAAGATGCCCGACTTGATACTTAAGTTGGATATTTAACCGACGTTTCGATTTGGAGTTATGCTGTTCACAGATACGTGAACACACATACCTCTTTTCCTAAAAATGTTTTTATTCTTCGATTCAGGGACTCTCAAAACATATTTTGCGATGAAATCTAGGTATCGAATTTTTTGTTGGAAAACAATACTTCCCCTACTTAATATAGGTAAGTAGTAGAGAATGTAAACGTCATGTCTTTAAAATGGAAATGTACATGAATAATGTAGAGCAAAGGAACGGGGTTTACAATTCATAAGATTATGTTAATAATTTTGAAGATAACCAATGAATATGCCTTCAAAAATAATCATACATGTAGAAATGTTCAATAGCAAACTGCTGCTTAAAGGTCAATTCTTTAGCCTAATGCAGGGGCTTAAATAAGGATGCAGTGTTTAATTAACTTAAACATTTTAATTCAGATGCTCAGGAGCGCTAGTTCCCTTCTTGGCGAACATCCTTTAAACCACATTCTTTCATCAAAAGGAGTAGGGTAAATCAAATCAACAGTATGCCTCATGTTTGTAACACCAGGAGTAAGTACCAAACGATGCTCATAATTCTAAGGCTATTTAAAATGGCCACTTATGTCAAATGGTCACATTTATTAAATAAATTAGTAGTAGGTATAAAAACAAGGTTGGAAATATACTCTATATTCCGTAGAACATTTTAAATGCAAATATAATTAGTATGCACTTCGAATCAATTTAAACACTTTATACAATGCTATTACAACGTTATAAAACATTACGATTAACATCAACCTTAAAATAATAATAATAAAGTAATAATAATAGATTTCTGTGACGAATATATTTTTTTCCCCTCCGAATAATCTGTCCGTGCCCTCTCCACTTATTTTTGGAACGGTTGTCGCACACAAATCAGACGTGATAAACTTAGCCCAAGCTCTAATCTATGTTCAAATTTCTGGCATTCATCACATCAATAGGGGTTCTTCTCATTTTTTTCCGGTAAACCACAAGGATATCTCAAATTGTATCGTGATGACATACCCCAACGGCGATTTACAAGCTGTAAGTACGGGAACTTACTCGTGGTCATAACGGTATGTAAGGTTGTAAGTACGGAAATTAAAGTACTCACAGCATTGTAAGTCGCCATTGGGGTATGTCATCTCAATGTAATCTGAGATCTCCTTGTGGTTTACCTGGAAAAATGAGAATAAGTTGGAGAATTCAATGTCTTGCGGGCATGTTTCCATGATAGCTCAGTAGTTAGAGCAACCGGCCGGAAACCGCAAGATCCGTGGTTAAAATTCCGATTATGGCATTTAACTTTTCAGCCGTTTGATTCTACCTTTCCAACATTGCTCAACATGGCATGTGCGGAAGAACAATTAATTCCAAACTACGAATTGCTTTAAATCTACATATATAAAATTTAAGATCATATTCTTTATGAAGAATAAATGAATGAGTTATAAACCTAATGAATAAGCTGACGAAAATTTTAGGGCAACCAGTAGTAGGATTATAGTTCCGAAACTGTATTAAAATTAAACATTTTATGTAAGTCAGAAAACTAGCATAATAACAAAGTGATTTCTGTTTATTTCTTCTGCATTGTTTTTACTCTACCAAATTTAGTTTAAAGTTAAAAAAGTGAACCTCTTACAAGTCTCCTAAGAGCTAAGTGAAGAGGACGATAAAAGGGTAGAGCTAAAGGGCAGCGCAAGTAATATCGAGTTATGGAGGAGAATCTCAATGGCCGACGTCGCAGCGTCAGCAAGGAGCCATGAAGGTAAATAGGGTGACCGCATGAAGACAGGCAAATGGGAGCATGAAATAACTATTGTCACGTAAGAGCCACGGCAACGCACACCTAAGGTTATAGCTGCCCCCCACACACAATCTTATAAGGTCATTGGGCCAAAAGACACAGGAAATGGCTAATCTTCCCATGACAAAAAAGTTTTAATGTGCAACGTCAAACTTTATTTGGACACGCCAATTCACACACAATTACTACATCTTGTGCTCAGTCTTTCTTACGTTTTCATGCTGACCAAATGCAGTTGAAAACGTAGTTTAGTAGATTAAGGTAATCGAAAGAAAAGGCGATACGGTACCTCTGGTATTGGTCACTGGTGCAGCTAAATCTAAAATTATAACCACAAATAATGTATAACTTTACGTTTAGACTGCAGTTACATCTATAATTAAAAGAACCCAGATTAAAGAAAGCCACCTATAACAAAGCAGAAACGACAACTAAGCTATTGCGCTAACTGCAGGTGTCATAACTCGGAAAGTGTGAAAGAAAGTGAAGTTTCTACGCTACAGACGGCGGAGTGGAACCCCAAAACATGTAGCCTAGCTACTCAAGACAACTGGTGGAGCAGGTTTCCAATCCAAATGACACGTTATGGAAGTCAAAAACCAAAGTTTGGATGACTAAAATAAGAGAGGCTAAGCAAGTTAGGATGAGAAGGGGTTTCTCTATCATTTACAGTTAAATCAAGCTGCCCTATTTGAGCACGAGAGTATAAACTGACTGTATATTTCTTTCTCAGCCATTACGACTGGGGCGAAAGGGCTTAGAAGAAATCCCTATACCAATAACTCAGTCCCGCGGCCAAGTGTAAAGGGTGCCAGGCACATATCAAGTGTTAACAGTTGCAACTTCTGTACTGCTGGTCTCTCTGCTTATTCCTCGGATTATCCTTTTTCGTACCACTTACACCCTTAAGGACTTAGTAGTCAATTCAGGTGCCTTTATAAGAACCATGGACTCTAATCGCAAAAGATCTGTGAAGGTGATCACCAGACAGAGTGGTTTTAGTAAGTAAGCCATCAACTTATGAAAGCACTGAGGGTTGGTGGCGAGAAATGATGGAAGTGCTTTTGACCATGCAATGTTCTCTGTAAATAAATATGACGTGCAGTTTGAAGACAGTACACCCTACTTCGATAGCAGGTAGACCAGCAATAAGAAATATTAAAAGAAAAAAAAACAGTTTATCGATAACGTGCAATAAAGTTACCCCATAATTTAATTAAGGTATTAATATACAGAAATCTGAGTTACATCTTTTCCTTTAAATCAGAAGCTGTAATTTTTTTAAATCGATAGCCACTCTTATTAGGTATGACACAGAACCTCGAAAAATTCCTATGTATAATCTCGACCTGAGGAGATTGAAAATTCATTTTCCCCATTTTTCCTAATAATGTCGCATGTTCCTTGCGTTTCATTGAATTACAGGTTATTTAACATGATGTTTTAAACAACCTTTGAGCTCTAATGTTACATTTGATGGTTTCGTAATTTGTGCTGAAGCATTCCATGCGAAATTCCACTACAAACGATGCTTATTGTGATGATGTATGAAATATTCTGTGCTTTAGACATATTGTCACAGTTTTCCACTGGTCTATATATGTATGGAATAAATGGAACAGTCGCAACGATACCGTCTGTTGGGTTGGGGAGGAAAGAGTCCGTCAAAGTACCTGATGTCACATATCCTCCGTGCGGTAACACGATTGCTCTGTTTACTTACTAAAACCCCTCCGCCTGGAGACCACATGAATATAAGGCGAGGGATGTAAAGCGAAGGAACGAACGACTGAAATTTGATGTGTTGCCTTTTTTACGTGGAAAAGTGCAGAACCTTCGGTCAGGTTTACTGAACTTTAAGGAATTTGAATCCAGGATCTCCCATACTCAAGCCTCTTATTATAGCCTATCCATCTCTCGTATAAGTTATTACATAATATAATCAGAAATTTAGCTGAATATCCAAATATTAAAATTAGCATCAACTGAATAAGAAAATAAAAGGAGGTTCATTAAAACCGATCTTGACAATGTTAAAATTGCTCATATTCATGTTCCTTTTTCTCAATAATTTTTACCATAAATTCTTGGAGACCTTTATAAATTTTAATAGGAACAATTTTTAAAATTGTTTCCCGATTTGTAAATAAATATTTTTTTTAATGTTATGTTAAAAGACCCACATACATATAGACAACAGTGGTAAACATTTCTCATTCTTCTACTTATTATAGGGGCTAAGAAAAAGGAACATGTATGAAAAATTATAGTTTTGGGGCCTTTTTTTATTTCCTCTAACATTTTCTCCCCCGTGTTGATCTCTATTTGGTCCAAGGTTTTCATCGCAGAGATACAAATAAAACCAACTTTCATTCCCAGCAACTTCATTACTTGGCACTTGACAGTGTTTCCCCTATTGAATGATGCTGCTACCTCATAAACCCCACAATATAGTGTGTTCATCCCACAATACTGTTTTTTGGAAGATGAGTTCAAATTAGATTATGTAATGATTCGTTGGGATATTGTGTTCCACCAACTTTACACTTAAAAGTTCTGTGCCAGCTAAAAATTTAAATATTTGATTCATCTCAATCATCCAGGGAGAAGAAGGTGAAAGTGTTACTTATAATCATGTTCTTTATCTTCCTTTGCTTTCAAATATTTGCATCAGGTTGCACCACAAAGTTCATGCTGAGGTTGTTCGTTTGATGAAAACAGATGTAAATAAACAGCCCAAACAGCTTTCCACGTGTTGTGAAGGTCTATAACGTTTCTTTTGATTTCCAATCCATAATATGTTTGAATTTTAAGACTGTCACTGTCAGTAACTCGCTTTGCACCATGAAAGTGTTTGCCATCACTTAAAATTTTCCCACGTAATCTTATTTTTAAATTTCTTAGTCTTGTTCACATTATCTTCTGTACATGACCTATGCACTAACTTCTTAATGTTTAGGCTTTTGCCATAAGCCTGTTCATCCTGAACAGCTTTTTAAGACTTTGTATCTCCATCTACCAAATATGCAACATGCATTATGTTGCATTGTGCCACTGAGTGCGAAAAATATCCTTGGCATCCTCAACTTCCATCCCTCCACTTATCCCTTGGTAACTGGCAATGCAATCATTTTCATGGATTTGTTGCAACTTTTTCTTGCACCTGCAGAACTTACTCTTTATAGCCAGATCTACAACTTTACCTGTAGTTACACATGTAGCTGTTGTCGCTCCTATCCGTGAAATAAGTCTACGCTTTTGGTAGGTACCACCCAACAGCAATGGTTATGTCTCTGTTCCCTGAATTACACTCCACGGCTTCCTCAACAGCCTCTTTCATACTTTGCCTACATACATCTTCAACAACAGAACCAAGAACAATTACATAATTTGTAAACTGGATTGGGGGTTCTGGTAGATTCATTATTCCACAGAAAATGTTTGCTGTTGTTGGACCTTTCCCAATAGCTCTTAGGCCATAAACTAAACACATATCATGCAATATCAGTGTTTTTTCTTGGTTATGGAATGCCTTTGCTTCCGAGTTCATGAAATCATGGTTTCTGTCACACATATTACAATTAAGTGTAAATTTACTGGCCAAACAAACATTTTTTCCACAGATATTGTAACAGGATCATGCCAGACTATACAATAAGAAAATTCATTTAGTGCAACTTGTAATAAGCTTGTATTTACTATTTCATAC
Organism: Deroplatys truncata; assembly: GCA_030765065.1. Taxonomy (NCBI): domain Eukaryota; kingdom Metazoa; phylum Arthropoda; class Insecta; order Mantodea; family Mantidae; genus Deroplatys; species Deroplatys truncata. Next base: position 110,693,589 of record CM060981.1, read on the forward strand.
TCACAATCATTGTTTCATTATTTCATATTGTTCTAATAAAGGTTTCAATTCTTTTATGATGAGCAATTTCCAGAAATATGAACTTCATTTATGCTCAAGTTAGGGCTCACATAATGAATTTTAGGGTTAACAGATTTTGCCTTACCCACTTTCTTCTCTTCTTAAACACTTCGTGCTTATTGGCATGCTCCTATTTAAAAAATAACAAAAACAGCAGGAAGAAATAGCACAGGTACACAAAAACAACATAATTATTACAAATATGGTACCATGTACTTCATTCACAAAAAAGGTATTATGCTCAAACAGGGCTATAGAATGCTATCTAAATCAAAAGAGGGAAGAAATAGCCCACTTTACTGAGGATTTCCGACAGATGATTCTTATAGAAAGAAAGTTAAAGCATAATAACGTTCTTAATTTTTTTCTTTCAGTTCATTGCCATTTGACACAGGCAGCATATTGTTAAAAATATAAATATAGCATTAAATAATATAAAACCTAGTAGGTTATATATCATTTTAATCGTTAAACTCCAAAGAACAAGAATAAATAAAAACACAAGTTTTGAAACTGATGATACCCTCCCCCCATTACAGCCTGATCCATCTCTCTCTGTTTCTCTTTTATAAGCTATTGCATGTAAATCAGAAACTTAGCTTAAAATCCAAATATTAAAATTAGCATCAACTAAAAAGTGAATAAGAAAATAGAAAACCTTTAAATTAAAATAGGAAAAAGGCAAGAAACGTTTGAAGTGCTTTGTTTAACACGTATACTCTTTAGTGAATAATATAAGTTCTCAATGTTGGTACTATGTTAATCTTCCCACATTTCTTTTCTGATGCTTAATTGCTTGAAACGTTTTGTTGAAAGTGGGATTAACAGCTGTTTTCAGCATTCCTGTTTCTTTTTCCTAAGTAAAGCCACTGGAAAGACCTGCACTGCAGTTTTTAAAAGTAGTGTCTACTGTTTAATATTACACATTCCAAAGCGAAGAAGAGAGCCGACCCTCGTAGCCGGAGTGTGTAGCTTCGACGCTCCGCCAAGCTGGGGGTCGCGAGTTCGAGTCCCGACATGGTTTGAGTGTGTGTAAATGCGCTAATAAGCGGTAACGAATAACAGTAAAAACACAATAATTACTGGGTAAACAAGGGAACCTTAAAAAACTGGAAAATGGCATGTTGAGTTTCGAAACAGCAAAATCACCTAATTCACGATTGCATGTGCTTTGATCAATACTAACAATGAAAAGAAAGAGAATCTGTGTGCGCGTGTGTGTAATACTCCGAAAAATCACTCAAATGATTTCAATAATTATTTTATCATTGAAAAGGATATGTAATGTTTTCAAACTTTAGAAAACTGGCGATTAGGGGTTCTTTTTCTCATTTATGTCACCAAATTGTAGTCTCGTTTCGTTAGATATGGATATCGGAAACCACTTTTGGCACTTTATCGCAAATGGCAGCTTTTAATCACTTCGATTACAAAAACGTAAAACGGGAGGCTCAAAAACCTATAAAATGCAGTTATTTTAAAGGGTTTAACGGGTGATGTATATCTTTCATATCACAATTTCCTCATATTTCAGTAAAGGTTTATAAAGTAATTTTTAGGTATAATCTTGACAAAACCGTACTTTGTATTCTAGAAACTGACAAAAATGATGAGCAACCCTTATATTTAATCCTATTTTCAACACCCAAAATACAAATTAATGTATACAAATGTATACAAATGTTTGTACACTTATACTGTAGAATCAAAAGAAAATTATAAGCTATCTTGGAACTCTAAAACTACTACCCTTACGAGTTTTCAAACCTTATGTAGAAATCCGTACTCAATAAATGATATTATGAAAATATTACAGATTATAGTGCACTTTGACTAAAAAAATTGGCAAAAATTATTGGATACCTTGCGACATACTCATTTTCAACCCTTTATGTACAAATTGTCACTATTTGACCAATTTGGACAAAACTTTGGACCCTTATCTTTATCTACAAATACAAATTACTTACTTACTATTTACGAAACTTAAGTCTTTCAAAAATCACCCTATCTTTATTTTAAACCCCGTAATTATAGACATACCGATGCAATGCGGGGTACGACAGGTGGTTGTTGATAAAATTGACTGCCGTTAATGTACGGATGTTCCAAGTCTTATTTGTGATTTTTATAATGACGATTTTCTATTTTAAGATGGTTATTTGTCACAAATAGTGCTTGGCGCTGTGTTACCAGAAAATACTTCACATATATTATAAATGTTATATCAGTTGTAATGCATTTTCTAACGGTTACTTCGATGCGCAGTAACATACAGTAACTGTATTTCGTAACGTCACATTCGTGATTTACAAACATATTGCACCGGTGTGCATTATTAAATCATTTCTACTTCCTTCAGGACTTGCTCAAGAAAACTTTGAATTTTACTATCACCCCACTGTTCAGTTTAACAAGCGAAGCTGCTTTTCTTTTCCCTGACTAATTGTCCCTCAGAGCTCAAATCACTATAGATAATTTTTGTCATCCGCAGCGTTACGGATTGAGCTAGTAGGCTCATTCTGCTCCCATTAGAGATGATTTTCCTGCAAATCTAGCATGTACAGCCTTCCGCTTCTCTTGCAACATACTGGGAAGTTTTCTTCAGAATTCGGTAATCCACGAATCTTTCTAAAAGTCCCAATGATTTATTCAGTTCGTATTACCTCCTTTATTTCTAATTCCTGCATTTGTGTTATATAGCTACACATTTCAGAAATATAGTTCTGAAGCTTGTATCTTATTTTGCCATTTACTGTCAAGAGTCCATGTTTCTGCATCATAAAATTGTATTGAGAGAGCTACTGCTTGCCGGCCCGCGTGGCCGTGACCGCTGTAGCGTATAGCTTCGGCGCTCCGCCAAGCTGAGAGTCGCGGGTTGAGTCCCGCCGTAGGCATGTGTGTGTGTGTGTGTGTGTGCGCGCGCGCGCGCCCGTGCGTGCAATTGCGGTAATAAGTGTTAAATTACAAAGTAACACACAGCATTCATACACTGGGTAAACAAGAGAACTTTAAAAAAATGCTTTATAGCATTGTAACTGTCTCGTTCTTGTTCTATTCCCTAAACTCCGTGTAACTGTTACCTTGATAACTTTGTAATTTTTCTTCCATGTCCAGTTTTTTGCATATCAGAAATGTTATATTTGAAAGATTTAAAAATATTTATTTCTTCTAAAATGTTGGAATCAATACCATTGTTTGGATTTAGTATTTGATTATTTAAAATTATAATTGGTTATTTGGGTTAATTTTGAGCTGCTCTTTGAAGGTTATCTTTCGGTGTCTGCTGTCAACGATTTGATAAAATAATTAAAAATCACACACACATTTTAAGCAAAATGATTGACAATGGACATCCTTACCTAGCACGAATCCTATCTGGTATATAGGATATATACCTATCTGGTAAATTATAATTTTAATTTTCCGGTCCAATTTCTAAATCAATGCAGAAGTTAGTATTAGGGGAAGAAAAACTGTTGGATATCATTTGCCTACAACGAAATTCTTCTTTCAGCTGCTCGCTTTAGCAGGTGAGAATTGCATGTTTTCGCCTAATGGAGTTGGAACGCTTAGTTGCAACATATATTTTGGTATTTCTCAATAGACCTCGCTATTTTCTTGCACTGAAAGGAGAATGAAATATGGAAACAAGTCAGCGTATTACGCGACAAAACGACTGAGACGTGAACATTTAAATAGCGTTTGAAGTTTCGACGCAGACGTGATGAGTCCGTTAGTAAGAATAATGCTACGGTAGTATCAAGTCGAAAACAAAGACTACTATAAATCTACTGAGCGTTATAAAAGTCTTATTTTGCCTTTGCAATAATTGCATTAGCCAACAGCATTTCTGTAGTTGTCCAAGAAATCTTCGTATATACGTATGTAATTTGGGTTTTATCTTTGTAGCTTTATCTTAAGGTTTCATTTAGTTTCAGCTCCATTGGTGGCACTGAACTTTTCAGTCTGATTCTATTTTTCAAGCCTTGTCCTACACACGTGGTGTGAAAGAATAATTATAATTCACTTCTTTAGTTTGCAAAGAAACTCCTCTTATGTAAGACTTACACCCCCCCGGACTTACAGGCGGGTGCCTGGGGTCAGAGGCCCGTCGAGGAGCAGACACTCATGGATCAGACAGAATATCCAGGATGGGTGATCAGCCCGATGCCTGGTATGGGAGGAAGGAATTAGATGAAACGAAATGATGGTGAAATGGATGAAAGAAAAGGCGATGATGGAGCAGTTGGTAGAATGAATGGCGGGGGGAACCGGAAAAACCAGGAGAAAACCCGCCCAGACGTCGTTTTTTCCACCACAAATCCCACATGCGGGTCTTTGGGATTGAACCCGGACCGCCTCCGTGAGAGGCGAGCTGTCTAACCACTCGGCAACGGCTCCGCCGAAATACAGCGCAAAATTAAAAAGAATGTGCCAAACAACTACAAATAATTATATAAAAAATGTACCTTAAATTTTAATTTGGCACACTTTTTACTTCCCGGATGTTTTGTGTTGGAATGTTGTGCATGATGAACAACAGCGTTAGGTTTCCTCAAAATTATCACTTAAATACCTTTGAGTACCGTTTGACACCCAGTATAATGAACGCTCAGATAAATGCTTCCAGACTTACTAAATTATATCCACTGTCGATTAATGTTGGATTGAAATGGTCTGCTCTCTTTGTAAATTTTCGTTCGGCTTCTTCTTAGATAAGCGGCTCTATTACGGGGCCAGAAAGTAAATCACATATACCTGCAGACTGCACGTTATTGAGAACAGATTTCTCAAACAGTAACGTGTGTTCTATGCTTCGAAAGGAACAGTCAAAAGCATCAGGAACTATGTATTCTTTCAAATAATATATCAGAACTTCATAAAATCATGTACTTGAAATAACTTTACCTAGCAGGAGTCCAAGTATACAAAATAAGTTTTGCAGAACAAGACAAAACAGGGAATCACCACAAAAAAATTTCAGATTTGAGATGACATCATATAGTTTGGTTATAATTTCTGCTGCGAAAAATAAATTCGTACTAATCTCATTATTTTATACTCTGCTTTATACTCCTTTATGTCCTTATTTTACATTTATAAACATTCCTCTAGGAACATGTATTATTTCAATGATGCGTTGCAATATTTCTATTAACGCCTGCTGATCAGCTATGTTATTCGGCTAAATTTAAATATTACTCGTATTGAATGGATAGTAAACCTATGAAGTACTACATTTATTCCTCTAACCAACAAACTAGGTGAATATTAAACAAAAACTGCAGAATAATGCTACTGATTATAAAATTCCGGAGTATCAGTGCGCAGTGTTAGTATTATTGAAACTTCCCTTATGTATTTCACTGCTGTACACCTTGAATACACTATCTCCAAGTAACACAAAGTATACACCTACTTAAAGTCGCCATTAATCACAGGAAAAAAAACATTTATCTACCTTAAGCACAATTCATAATTACTGCCCAGTGAAGTTATTTAATATAGCTAGAACATATGATTTATATTCAATTCTTAGTCATACCGGCTCAACTAATTAGGGAATTATTTATTTAAGAACCTTCATAGGAAATCTATCAGTGGGCTTCCGAAAGGTTATGCTTCTACAACAAGATATAAGTTTTCCAAATTTTTGTACAAAATAGCAAAATGTTAGCACTAAAATAACACTTAGGATTTGGATACTTAGAATTTGGTCCACGTACTAATTTCTTCGAGCATACATTTACAAATACATGAAAAAAATGACTTGCAAACGAGATTTTATGCTCAAAACCTTTGAATATCATCTGCTTATAATAGTAGACTATAACACAAGGGGTAAAAGTAGGATTTTTAAAACCACTTTTAACACGTGTGGCATACACTATTTTTTATACAGCGCTCGAAACCGTAAAATATCAATACTATTATATTGGTTACTGAAACTAACAGAGATCACGTTTAGAAGGCGGTTCTTGAAACAAAAGAAATGACGTTAAAAAAGCGAAAGTCAGATGATTTTGTACTTTTTTAATTCGCTAGCAGTCCTTTTCAGTGAAATTATTTTCAACGTGCTTTGCACTTCACCAGCCAATGAACGATTAAATGCTATATTATAATGCTTTCCGGATTTTTTGGGTAAGTACGTTGTTATTCCATTTGCTGATTCTGTTATTTCATCTGGCTATTTCATTTCAGTTTATTCTGAATTAATAATTTTCGCGTTTAATCTTGATGCATTATAGTAAATAAAAGAATACTGTTTAGATCAATGAAAGCAACGAGCTGCCAGTATAACGTATAAGAAAAATTTACAACAAATTGCGATAAATTGAAGTATGACGATTTGTATTGTGAACAGATAATGCGAGCGCCCGAGAAACTATGTAAAATGACATAATGAAAAGTAAAACCTAATAAAAATAGAGTCATTAAACATGTACAAATACACTGGTGTGCAAAACCTAAGGACGAGATGGGTAAAGTAACATAACAAATTAACTACTTGGTGGAAGTAGATGAAGGTGTGCGAGCATGTTGCCAAAGGTCTCTCACGCATACGCAGAAAGCTGGACATCACATTGCGTGAATGTAGCGAGCCTATAGTGCCAAATGGGTCTGATTCCGCCACTCGGGACAGTTGAGAAAAAAGGACAAAACTTAATTTCTACACCTAATAAAATGTTATGAAATTTAATTATCAATAAACTTCATGAAGAATTTAAATTATTAATTGGAAAAAAATTAACAAAGGATCAACATTTATTTTTATTTCAACATTCTCAATTATTTTATATAATAATTTTATAGGATTATTTCCTTATATCTTCACTAGAACAAGTCATGTAATTATGTAATGTGTGCGACAAGTAGTGAAGTGTTACGGTGCACTGTAGTGGTGTTCTTCATTGCAACATGGCCCGTAGACACCATTTGGAGACTTCACACGGGGAAGAATCATCGCTAAACTGGAAGAAGGGCAAAGTGTGACGAGTTATGCTCAGGAGTTTGGAATTGCTCACAGCATTGTTTAACGTGGATGGGGAACCTTCCAAACCAATGCACTGCGGTCCCAAGGAGAGGTGGTGGTCTACCACACTCAACTACAGCAACAGATGACCGCCACATTGTGCAACAGGCAAGAAAGGATCCACGCCAAATAACGGGTGCAATTGCAATCACATTTAACAGGACAGCTAGGCACGCTATCTCATGATACACAGTGGCACGGCGACTACACAGAGGTGGTCTCTTTGCCCGACGGCCAGTACGTTGTGTTCCATTGACATCCGCGGCACCGTTTGCGATGGTCCCAAGAGCATCAAAATTGGACCAACGAGGAATGTGGCCGCGTTCTCTTCTCAGATGAGAGCAGATTCAGTTTAAGTAGTGATTCTTGACGTACCCTCATCTGGTGAGAGGTGGGAACACTTAATGAACCCAGGAACATCCTTGAACATGATCGTTTTGGTGGTCCGGGTGTTATGGTTTGGGGAGGTATAATGTTGCATGGTCGCACCAACCTCCAAATTTTTGAACACGGTACGCTCACTGGTCAACGTTATTGCGATTGCACTCCTTCCCCACGTCGTCTTTTCAAGGGTGCAGTCGGCCCTGACTTCATTTATGTGTATGATAATGCGCGACCGCATCGAAGAGCGCAGGTGGAGGATTTCTTGGAACGAGAGGACAGGCAATGGACTGGCCTGCCCGTTTCCCCAATTTAAATCCCATCGAACACGCGTGGGTGCTTTGGGGAGACGCATTGCAGGACATCCACATGCACCAACGACCATCCAACAGTTGTCAACAGTGCTGATGGAGGAATGGAACGCCCTACCACAAGAACTGCTTACCAACCTTGTGGCCAGCATGGGAGCACGATGCAGAGCACGCATTGCTGTCCGGTGATCATACACCCTTTTAAGCACCATGTATCTGTTTCTGTAAATTTAGAGAGCCATCATAGGTCGTATTGACTTTAGTGTAGCTTATGGTCTATGAATAAAGGTGGCATTTCTGTTCGTCTCATTGCATATTTCGTTTAGTTGCCTACTGTACCATACCGTAGCGGTTCCCTCTATGTATGATTCAAGTTTCATCGAGCTATGTTACTTGGCAGTGTCACAGCATGCGAATATTACTTTCGTCCTTAGGTTTTGCACACCAGTATACAAAGGGTAATTGCCATGATAGGAAACCAAAGTGTTTGCACTGTTTGCACTAATGCAATAATCTAAAGCTTTTAGCTTTTGTGTACTGTTTTAGAAGTTCCTTTCTTAGGCCATGCTATTTAAAAATGTATTATTCTAGGCATATTAGGTTATTCAGGATATGTTTACTTTCTCTACTACGTATAGTAAGTAGGGGAAGTATTGTATTTCACCCAAAAATTCGATACCGAGATTTCACCGGAAATACATGTTTTGAGACCCCCTGAATACAAAACAAGCATTTTTGGAAACATGTCCGTGTGTGTGTCTGTGAACAGCATAACTCAGAAACGAACAGTCGGATAAACACCAAACTTGGTATTTAGGTACAGTATCTTCCAGAGATGTGACACGATGGTTTTAAAGAAAATCCCCCCACTCCAGATTACGCTTTACATGCAACATTTTTCGAAAATTTTCATTTTTTCAAAATTCGCTCTAACGATTTTGATTAAAATATCATATGTTACGATATTTTCATGACAAATAAAATGTATATCTCGAATTTTCTCGGAATGTCTCCAAAAGTATTCTTCATTGTGAACGATTTTTGCATAACTGGTAAAGCATAAGAGATAGACAAAATTTCATTACCAAAATGTAGATCGCATTAAAATACACAGTTTATGTCATACACAATTTTTTTGTTGAGTGAACCATTTTCGAGATATTGCTTGTTATTCCCTTAAATTTTCCAACACATACCTTTTCTCAAATTTTGTATTCATTTTTTTTGTCCTGGTAATGCAAAGAGAATGGAATACTCCACATAGCAACCAGCTCTTAAGATATTTGACTAGCGCTTAAAGCCTACCAATTCCCCTTGCATCTACAAGAAAATTAGCAATAAGATTAAGATCTCGATATCTCGAATAACATGAAGCATATAGAGAATAAGCGTTTGTAAAAATAGTTTGTACAAGAGTAGAGAAAGTCATGTGAGTGTAACATCAGATTTTTACTTTCTCTACTACGTATAGTAAGTAGGGGAAGTATTGCATTCCACCCAAAAATTCGATACCGAGATTTCACCGGAAATACATGTTTTGAGACCTCCTGAATCCAAAAAAGCATTTTTGGAAACATGTCCGTGTGTGTGTGTCTGTGTGTCTGTGTGTGTGTGTCTGTGAACAGCATAATTCAAAAACTAACAGTCGGATAAACACCAAACTTGGTATTTACGTTCAGTATCTTCCAGAGATGCGACACGAAGATTTTCAAGAAAATCCCCCCACCCCAGACTACCCTTTACATGGAACATTTTTCGAAAATTTTAATTTTCTCAAAAATGGCTCTAACGATTTTTATCAAAATATCATATGTTTAAGATAATGTCATGAGAAATGAAATGTATATCTTGAAATTTCTGGGAATGTCTCCAAACGTATTCTTCATTATGAACGACTTTCGCATAACTGGTAAACCATAAGAGATAGACAAAATTTTACTACACAAAAAATGTAGCTCGCGTTAAAATACACAACTTATATCATATACATTTGTTTTGTTGAGTGAACCGTTTTCGAGATATTGCTTGTTATTTCCTTAAATTTTCCAATACTTATACATTTTCTCAAATTCCTTATTCATTTTTTTATGTCCTGGACATGCAAAGAGAATGGAATGCGCCACATAGCAACCAGCGATAAAATATTTGACTATCGCTTAAAAGCTACCATATTCCCCTTGCATCTACAAGAAAATTACAAATAAGATTGACATATCGATATCTCGATTAATATGAAGCATATGGAGAATAGACGTTTGTAAAAATAGATTGTACAAGAGTAGAGAAAGTCATGTGAGTGTAACACATCAGATTTTTTTCATAACAAATCACTTCACATTATATAATATATGCATCAGTCTGAAAAAGCTCTCAGATATTTAATCATACTAATGAGATGTTGCGAAGGAAAAAACTCTTCTGTTACATTCATATGACTCTTTATTCACTCTTCTGCAAACTATTGATACAAAAGCTTATTCTGTTAATACACATAAACCTTAATTATTTACTTACACATTTTGCTGTAGATATAAGAATACAGTAGGCTGAAGCGATAATCAAATATTATGAAATCGTTCGAATAGCTTTGAAATACTGTTTTCTTTGCAAGAAGACGAAAAGGAAACAAGGAAGCAAAAAAAAAAAAAAAGGAATACTAATTTGCAGTTTAGAACAGTAGAAAATATTTATAAGTTCAAGCTAAGAACAAAGATGATCTCGGAAATAATTAACACCTCAAAAATGGTTATTTGACATAATGTGCTTTAAAGATATCTACATTTTTGTGTAACAAGATCTTTTCTATCCATTATAGTTTACTAATTATAGAAAAGTCATTCAGAATGGAGAGCACTTCGAAGGCTATTCCCAGAGAATCAAGACAAGATATACGTTTTATTTGTAATGAAAAAAGCTTTAAAATGTGGTATTTAATCAAAATGGTTAGCATCCTTGGAAGATACAGAACTAAATACCAAGTTTGGTATTTATTCATTGTTACGTTTTTGAGATGCGCACACACGCACACGCGCACACGCACACGCACACGCACACGCACACACCTTTTCCCAAATATCTGATGTGACATTGACAGTCTCTACCCTCTATTGGTCATTAGTGGGTATACAAACTAATCTTACTTAAGCTTATTTTTCTGTCTACTTATACTTCATTTTAAGCCAAATAAACCGTTGCAGAAATAGTTACATTACAGCTTTCGTTATGGATTCAAAGGGAACACATAGCCAAATGTTTAAGATCTGGAAGTTATATGCTGGCGTTAAAATTCCATATTGTTTCCATGCAATCGCGAGAAACAGTTGAATGTTGATAGTACTTTAAAAGAATGACCAAGCAAGAATAACTCGAACCATTAATAACGGATGTCTCAGAAATGGTTTATGCCACAAAAACACTTATTTGAAATATGTTGTGTGTTTTAGAGAGATCTATATTTTTTGTGTAATAACTTTTGTCTGTGTAGTACGTTTACGTGTTGTTTGTTATTTATCCGACTTTTCGTTTTTGAGTTAAGCTGTTCACATAGACAGACACATACACACTCACACACGCGGACACGTTTACAAAAATGCTTTATTTGGATTTGGGGTGCCTTAAAACATGTATTTCCAGTGAAATCTTGGTATCCAATTTTTGGGTGGAATGCAATACCTTCTCAACCTTCTATGTACATGGTAGAAACAGTAAATATGTATTATTGTATTCAAGAGGCCTGAAAATATGTATTTCCGGTGAAATCTCGGTATCGAATTTTGGTCGCTCCTTCAGCATTGCTATACAAATCCGTTCGAGCAATAGCGACAACTTACCCCACCTTTCCTTCACTAACTAATGCTAACGATGTGAACAAATATGAATGAGTTTCACTTACATTTATAATATTATGTGTCTGTAGAAGCCTGGCAACAGTTGAGCACATTACTGATGATTCGAAGAATTTCTGCAACCGAAATATTGCAAAATGCACGCCGGACAGTAACCGCTAATTCCTGGAACGTATGGGAATTTCTTGCATCACATTTTTCTTTAATCATTAAACACAGAAAATAAGATGGATTCAGAGCAAGTAGGGCAATGAACTATTCTGGCATAATAACCGATTTACTTTAAAATAAATAATTTACACTCATCTCAACCTTAAACATAGGTAGACCCGTTTCGGCTTAGAAGGGATCCTACCAGCGACTACGTGGTCGTCCAAGATCAGTACTAACTGGTTTGTATTGCAAGACCTAGTTTGTCATTCTTTATTCTGGCTTTCGAGAGATATGATGTACTAATTTCATTTTATGCTTCCTGATTTTTTTTAATTTAAATTAAATATTTTTAATTTTTATTGTTTCACTTTTAATGTGATCTATAAGACTACAGACAGCTATGAACCTCAAAAATTGCATTTCGGTTGTTTCAATTATTCTTTTATCATTCCTACTCATAGCGTAGATTCTCGGATCAATAAGATATAATGCACACTGTCATAGTTTTATAACATTTTAATATCGTATCCCTTCCTGTTTTGTTTTTCAATGTTCGTTTTATAATATCACATATATATTGTAATTTATATATACTTCTTGTTTTATAAATAATTTGCTATAGATATGTAAATAACTGCATTATTTGCATAAAGTATCCATGAAAATGTTTGTAATATCCATGTATCAGGTAGAAAGACAGGCAGAAATATCTTGGCTTACGATTTCTTAAAAGAAACATACCAATTATCTATTCTTGTTGCACCGAGAGCACACCAGACTCTCATCTTTGCATCACCAGAGTTTTCTAATGTAATTTATGTGGATTTTCAGAACTCCATTATCTATTGTGGCGTGAGTTCACTTGATCCGATAGATGCATCCCAGATTTATCAGAAAAATATAGTGGACCAGGATCGACATATTCATCATGCACAGACAGAAAAATCAAGTTGCAGTAACAAAGTCGTCAAACATTATCCAAATGCATCAGTCTTGGAAATATGTTTACTTTACATGACCTTCATTTTAGTTTCCGAACAGTTCTAATGGCAAATGAAGCTGAATAGTCGGTTTGAAGCGCTGAACAAGGCAACCTATCTTGTCGGACTTCTTTCCACGACAGTCGTCTAATTTTTCCTGGGTTACAGCTGTTGGCTCGAATTATGTTACCTTTTCTCTAACGCAGTCCAGTATGTTTAAATTTTTCTAACAAACCAATTAATTGTGAATATGTTTGCAACAAATTTCTGTTTAAAGTCAATGTGTCAGTCCACACGAGATGCGTTTTGAACAAAACTTACAATAAATACATCTACACCATTAAATGGAAAACTCAATCAACAAACGGCTTCCACAACGTTATTCCCACTATACACCATGCCAATTAATAACGTAATATTCAATTTCAAAGGTCATTACTCTCCGTAGCCGAACGAGCTAGGCTACAGCTGAGCATAGGCTGGTAATTGGCGAAATGTAGTGAGCTGACAAACAACAATGATGAATTTCACAATTAATACTTCTTCCCTAAACTTGACAAATAAAATGGAATTGAGTTTTGTTACTTGTAGTTTTACTTGTACTTATTTTATGGAGAATAGACAGATCTCACGGTTGAAGCTTAACTGGAGTGTGCAGGGAATAACGGACAATTATGGCAGGAGAATATACTTATTTTGTGTTTAGGATGAGGACTAAAAGCATATTTTAACTGAACGTACACAGTGGGTGAAGCATCGAAAAATTGTATTAGCAGAAAACATGTGTAGTTACGTAAAGGGGCAAGTTTGCGACCTCTGGCTTAGCACAAGAAATTGCAAAATAACGACAATTTTCTAGGTTAAGTGCGAGAGGAAATTTGATTAGTTATATTAATATTACATCAAAACCGGTATATTTGTAAATAATTTGAAGACTTTGGAACCATTTTATTCTCGAAACTAATTTAGTTAAATAATCTTAAAACTGTAGTGTTTTACTTTATGTAGATATAGCTTCAAGCTTTTCTCTGCTCCCGTATTTTCTTAAATCCTTTATTCGTATCGTGTATGACGAACTAAGTCAACATCACTGACTCATGCAACAAGCGTTTCTTTAGTATATATACGATGTCAATAGAGAAACACTCACTAATTAATATAAGCGAGAGGCAACGGTCGTTACCTTGACGATGTAAAGAATGCACCTAACTTTTACTACTGGGATATCGGTGGCGCCTGGCAGGCTGGCATAGGAACAACAGGCAGCAGGATCTTGGTCCAGACGGTGGTGGGGGCGACGCATGCGCGCAATTGGCACATCTGGGTATGCGGGAGGGGAGTGAGGTCCCTGGACCGTCACCACCGTCCGCGCGAGAGAGAGTTTCTCTAGTTTCCTCCGTCGCGACACTGTGAGTAAAACTGCATAATCGGTTCGCCGCGGACGCCTCTTGTGTACAGCACAGAAACTCTCCGGTGGTGCTCCGAAGATCGTGACCTAGAGAGAGTCGCACTGCCGCTTCCGGTTACTGCTCACCATCATCCTCCATGGACATCGAAATGACAATGTTGTGAAGAGCCAGGTTTGCGCCGTGTGTGCTATCAATGCGTGTGCAAGGTGTCCACGTGGGTATACAGTTCTGAAGCACCTTCTTCGTTATGAATCTGTGAGGAGACGACCACGTTTGCTTATAAATTACATTCTTCGGCTGGAGGAGGCAATTCTGTGTACCGCGGATGTTCTGAAGCATCCCATTATCAGATTCAAGAGTACGAGCATGTTGCACTTTGGAGTCTTACCATTATCTTCATCATCCTCGATGTGTAGTACAAGCATATCGATTTAAAACATACTTCATAGAAGTGTCACTCTACTTCACTTCACATCATCCCACAAAAGTGACATTCTGTAAACAACCCAATTTCAAGATTCAATTACTGTGAAATTTGCAGCAACAAACAAACTTCTAAACAAAATTAGCCTTAACAAATAAGAAACTATAATTCGTTGCGCTCCTAAGCTCTGAAAATTTATATTTAATTTATTTTTAATTTCTCGAGCTCTCCTGGTGTGTAAGTTTGTTCTAACGCATTAGCGGGCACGTAGAATAAAATCAGCTTTAGCTTTCTGGAAGTTGTATTAAGGTCCACAAGGTAACGTCGCCATTCCTCCAGGTGGGCGTACTGGATGTATGTTGGTGAGTCGCCGCCACCCCTCCCCCTGGGAGGGCTGTCGCGGTCTCTTGTCGCCCTTCGCGGGACGCCACACCCGGGTCTTCCAGAGACCTGGCCTACTAACTAAAAAATAGTCACTTCCCTTTCTCATTTATATACTAAATCTTACTGTAAGCAAAAGATATGAGAGTCTGAAAGGATAATCGTAAAAAACACTTAAAGAATTTTTACTAGTTTACTGGTTTTGTTTATCCTAACAAACGTTGGTCTCTCGTCTAGGTTCTTCACCGCTAGAGTAAGTGCCTGCAAATATTTTTTGGTTTTTCTGGTAAATATGAATGAAGCCAGCTTCCTGGTTTCATGCCCTTGCTTTACAAAGAAACAGTTCAAATTAAATTCAATATTTAGGATTAGAAACTACCCACGTTAAATTAAAAATACTTAGCTGTGTTTTGGGTCAAGGGTATTCCCACTTTTGCCTCCTAGAGTCACTAGTGTAGTTGCTGAGTTAGTATGACATTAAAACGCACAAATGCGAGTGTTTTGCTTCACGTGATTGCTATGTAACTTAACAATGTATACACCCGGTTTCAGTACAACGATCACTCTGTCTTCTATAGTTAAATGAACATAATTAATCTTTAGTAATCATGAGGAATTTATAGAAGAAATTACCTCACCCTTTGTGCAAGTACTATTTTTACCATTTCCAGTAAGATGATGTTTTAGACATCATTAAGTTTTAGGCTAAGGCAATCTCTTAGGATTACTCTGTACCAAAAAATGCCAACAAATCTGATATATAAACTTCGGTCTCTAGTATGAATAAAGGTGTTACAAAACTGAAAAAATTAGCAATAATGTGAATTACCAGAAATAGGTGCAGTGTGATATAATTAGATATGGTTACATGTGAAATAAATTCTTTGCTTCTTTATGAATAAAGGAAAGAAAACAAATCGTTTATGAACACGGGATTGCCAGAATGTTCACCGAAAGGAGTTAATAAATCTCTTAGCGATAAGAAAATAATTGTCCATGATTACACATAGCTAAACACATGGAAAATAAAATGTTCAAAAGTTGTGTACATATTATGAGCTATGATCAAATAGCGATTATGGCGGGTAAATGTGTACATTTGATACGTCACTAAGATTAAGCAGCGCTCCACACCTTTTGCTATTGTAACGGCATTTTCAAAAAATACTAGATCGCCCCACTAGTAGAATATTTTTCTAACTTGAAGTTAATTGAATAGCATTCTGGGTATCACAGAAATGTGAAAATTATAAGTGTGTATATAAATATAGACTTTAAGTGTTTAAAATATTTTTCATAATATTTTAGAGATTAAGGAGATAAAATAATACTAATAATTTTAAAGTATAAAAGTTTTTGAATGTAAGAACTTTATAAAAACGAATTTTCCAAAAACTATATCACTTTAAATGTAATATTATAAAAGTATTACGCGTAATATATGGTTTATTTTGTTTGTTTTTAAGAAAACAATATTTGATTTGTGTTTTTGTGATTGAGTTGACAATTCTTGTGGTCTCTGATAAAGAAAATCGAGCTCCCCTCGGGCAAAACGGGTATAAGAAATTAGTTGTTCCTGGTGCCGTACACACTGCGAGCGAGCTAGGTGTGCAGTAGCGCCACAGGACTTCTCTCCTCAATTTGAACAAACAAAAAGCGCGTTTGTCTCGAATCACCAGCTTTCCACCCATCCTTTTCTTCATCCACATTTACACCCTCCAAGCCGGCGGAAACCACATCGAAAACAAGTAGCTTCTAACTTGAATCCCGCTTTACCTAGCACGCTTTCAGCTCTTGCAATTCCTCTATATTCAGGCACGCACCGCTGAACTTGCCGATTTTTTCCAGAAGCTTACTTCATTTACCTTGTAAAATAGTGAACATAGTTTTTATAAACTCTATGTTCCATATGTAATTTTAGAAGCCTTCAAGAACATTAAAACAAAAGATATTTTCTGCACTTAGAACTGGCTCGAGGGCATTAGCTCTATTCCAATAACCAATCGTGCGGAAGGTTATAAACCTCCTAACAAATACTTCCCCATATGTTTTCTTGAAAGGCAATTGTATACTGGCTACATTGTGGCATCTTATCGTTCCAAAGCATTTAATGCTCATTTCATTTCGAAACAGTCCTAGGCTTTTAGTACTTCACTGTAAATAAAATAATATGCAAATACCCTATAGAGAGGTAACTAATAACTGTTAGAAATAGGAAAATTTAGGCTACGGTTTTGTTTTGATACTATAGATCGAATTGGTTTTCCTCTTTGCTCAAACTGGTTCTGAGTGTTAAACATTTTAACAAATGCATAATTATAGTTGTCTGCATTTGCTGCTGAATAAATGCGATTGACTTTAGTATTAAATAAGCAATTGTAGAGAACGTATTTTGTTTTGTTAATTTCATACAACGTTTCTTTCGTACCTTCAAGGTTTTCTGGATATATTATTCTTATACTTATTTCTGGGTACCCTACATTATTGAAGCAGTTCTGAGTAGTGGCCTTTATGATAAAACCTTCGCTTCTACACATAAAAATCCCTACGCATAAAGGGCAGCATGGTAACAAGTGTCCTTAACATATCCGCTTCTTAAACATTTGTCATTCCATTTAGGTTAAATATTTTCCCCAGATATTAACGTTACAAAATTAAAAAATAACTAATTTTCCATATCCAAACTTCTAATACTTCTTTGTAATTTAGAATAGCAGTTGTTATTTTTTTAAAAGGCTGATAAACGGCAGTTAAGTAAAATTTTGTTGGTCTCGGACATTTATACATTTTTAAAGTAGTTAATTAGTCGCTTGTCTAAAGTGTATATTTTCTTACAATTAATTTGGACGCCACGAGAGAATATTTTATAATCAAAAGCAATACGGGTTACATGATTCTTTCTTTCAGCCTCTCTCATCTCTTAGGCTTGATGAGTTCAGCTTTTCTTCGCGCTAACCTAAGCAGATAGAGAAACGCGCCTTCTTACTATCACGCTGTACACCGTAAGCTCGCCTGGGGGAAATTGGTGCGACGTTTTAAAGTTGATGGGGCATCGCTACCAGCCAGTGTTTTCATGCTTTAAACAATTTGTGCAACTTAATAGTGATTTTAAACAACGAAACTGTAAACATATAAGTTTTAATCTGTTTATAGGGACCAATTTCTGTGACGGAACCATGTCAATCGTGTGTGTACTTTGTAATAATTTTAGTACTGAATGCGTTATCACAGTACTACAGAAAACCATAATTCTAATACTAATTCTTCCAATTTGTTCGTGCCTAAATGCTAGTTTTGAAACCGCATTCTGCTAGAGCGTAAGTAAATGGTTTGTTCTTTTGAGAGTTGGGTGAAAATATTGATCCAGAAGACAGAACCACACTCCATGCTTAGGTTTGACTGTGCAACGAGAGTAGCTTCCCAGAGCTCATTTGAATTCGTCCGTTCTGCCTTCGGAAAAGCACAAGGGAAGAAATTATTGCTTCATTGCCGCATATTTTGAAAGGCGGAAAGGCACATACCTGAGAAAGAATGGAGATTTATCCGTTCCAAGGTGATGACAGGTACATCAACGACACAGCATCCTCTCCGGAACTCTTGGACCGCTTCAACATCAACTACCTCCTCTTGTACGACAGCGACGACACTGCAACATCCAACACATCCACCACCACTTCGGCAGCTCCGGACTACTATGATATTTCCGGCAATGATTCTTTCTACAATTCATCCTTCAACCATACCTTCGTGATTCTCAGGAGCGACACTCTTTACCCTTCAGGATATACTCTTCCTCATATAATAATAGCTTCCATTGTCGTTACTCTGCTTATGATTGTCGTCGTTGTGGGAAACATGCTCGTTATCATAGCTATTGCCACAGAGAAAGCCCTCAAGAACATTCAGAACTGGTTCATTGCTTCCCTGGCCATCGCGGACTTCTTTCTAGGACTCGTGGTTATGCCCTTTTCATTAGCTAATGAGATCATGGGTTATTGGATATTTGGAAACTGGTGGTGTGATATACACAGTGCTATGGATGTGCTGCTTTGTACGGCGTCGATCATGAATCTGTGCCTCATCTCTCTGGACCGCTATTGGTCCATCACACAGGCGGTGGACTATCTCAAGAAGCGAACTCCGGTAAGGGCAGCAATCATGATCACCCTCGTCTGGATCCTCAGCGGACTCATCTGCATCCCTCCGTTGCTGGGCTGGAAGGTGGATCGACCCTTAGAGGAATTTCCAAAATGTCAGGTAATTTATGCAAATATTTTAACATTCGGCAATATTATTTAAACCTCTTACAGATATTTGATTATTACATCCTTCTACTCAATGTGATAGCAACACATTTTAAGGAATAATCATTCCAAAATCATTGTTTATTTTAGTTTTAAAATGTGATGCAGAATTAAGCTTTAGAAACTGTTAAATTCAAATGTCTTTGAAACTATTATTAATACTGCAATGTTCCGTTAGGCTAAAGGATCCATAATTTATCGCAAAACCACATATTGAAGCAGTAACTGTTTCACAATTATATTTTACTTTGTTCCAGTGGCAATAAATGTATCAGAAAGTGAACTAAAATATATCCACAATGAATAAAGCTTTTATCCGATGTTTTATGAAAACACCTGATGTCATTTAGCTTCTCTTTTGAAATGCAGGTGTTAACACACATGCAAAATGTATTAAAAGAGAGGGAAAAGAACATGAGAATTAAAAGTGTAACTTCACCTGCGTTCAGTATTTTCCCTTTACATTTATGTTTAGGATGCATTATGTCCCTTGAATAGCAACACATTTAGGCCATTTTTTAATTTCAGGATAAAGTGGAGGTTCGGATCAATTCTTATCATTATACTAAACTGACCAAATTCATGATCCATTTTCTCAGTGTCTATAATCCGTAGAATTAAAAACAAAATGTTCTTGCTATGAATTTTGGTATTTCTTACCGTTTTGAGGTATTTTACGAATATTTCTGAAAACATTTAATTTTATTATTTCTAAGAAAATACTCTATTTTCAAATACTCGCTTTATTATACAAGAGGGACCTTTAAGTTGAGACTGTACAACATTTCCAAAACTAAGCATTGTAGAAAGAAATGTCTTCAATAAAAGTTGCTTGATATTATGGTGGAAAGTAAATGCCATTAGTAATGTTTTGTTTGGAGGACGTTATTATAGTCATTTTAGGGTTGATAGTCATTTTACAGTCAGTTGTTTTTAAATGGAACCTACAATTAAGTCAAATTAAATTTACCCTAAAATGACAATTTAGTTTCCCCATAATATCAAGCAACTTTTGTTCAAGATATTTCTTTCTACAACGGTTTGTTTTGGAGATATTGTAAAGTCTCAAATTAAATGGTCCACCCTGTATATATGCAATTTTCTTAGCACTCATTGTTTGGAGATTATTAGCGAAACAGTGCCGCAGACTGTGGTATTGGTGTTTATCCAAATTTTGAAAACATGAAATTAAAAATAATACAGAAGATTTCAAGAAAATGCAAATCTATAATACAAACTCTCTATGAAAGATAAGGAAACACATCCTGAATATTTCTTGTCCAAGCCTAAATGAATCCTGAGAAATAAATATGCCCAGTTTAATATTAGCGACATCAGTACACTGTTCTCGTTATTTTGCAACAAAGTAGCCTTAGATATTGATGGATAAGGTAGTAATTATAATGAATGAATGGGTTTTGCAATTATCCATTTCTCTTAAAGAATGCTCGTGCAAAGAATCATTACGACTAGCACGGAAATAACCAATGTAAAAAAAAATTAAATTTGTGTACAACTTTATCAAATGCACAATATCTTGTAAAGAGGTACATAATTCATACATGGAACCGTAGCTATCAGTGGCACAATACTCATTCGATACTTGACAATTAATGCAAATGCTACGATGAAAGAATCTTCATTTCGATTGATATAAAACGGAGAAATAGTTTCTTCCTCATCGAGCCATGAATAAACAAATACCAACGGCAATAAATTAAAATGGACATTAAATATCGTAGCGAATATTATATTACAAGCCTTCCTTGCCTCTACTTAGGGAATAATCAATAGAAGCGGCTACGTCAATGCTATTCTAGCACCAAGATTTCAAGACTCCATATGTCAGATAGCTCTAAGCTCATTACACCGGAGTGATTTGAGCATTTATTTCCTTAGAATCCTTCATCGTTGAATATATGGAATTAGACTTGCCTGGCGTGTCACATTCAGAACAAATTGTCTATCCATTACGATTTAAAATAATGACATATTTTGCACTGCTTACATAAAAAGTAACCCATTTATATATATATATATATATATATATATATATATATATATATATATATATATATATATATCTCGAATTCAAGATTTCACCGAAAATATATGTTTTGAGGCACCTTTATACAAAAGAAGCAAGTTTAGGAAAAGCCTCTGTATGTCTGTGTGTCTGAACAGCATAACTTAAAGCCCAAATGTTCGACAAATACCAAACTTGCGGCAAAGATGCGGAAAGAAGATTTTAAAGAAAATCCCCCACCTCAAACTACCCTTTTCATAGAACATTTTTCCAGAGTTTTGATTTTCTGAAGAAGGCTGTCATTTTGATTAAAATTCCATATATTAAAGATATTTACATGAAAATAAAATTGAATTTTCTGGAAATAGCTTGTTAAGTTCTCTTCATTCGGAAGGGAATTTATATAATATTGCACAACTGGTGAAGGTTAAGCGACAGACGAAAACATATTACACTAAAAATGAGATGGGTTTAAACACAATTTATTTCAAATAACTTCTTGTGGCAACAGCCATTTCCAAATATCCGTTATTAATGGCTGGAATTATTGAATACATGTCATTCTTTTTCTGTCGATTTTCAGTTGTTTCCCGCAATGTCATAAAAAGAGCATGGAATATAAAGGCCAGCGTATAGCGTTCAGTTCTAAAACATTTGACTATCACTATTCCCTTTGTATCTGTAAATAAATGTGTAATGCAGCAGTTTCAGGAAAGATTTATCTCGATTAAAATGAAGCAGATAGGAAAATATACTTTTGTAAGAATAATTTGTGTATACACTAATAAGCGATGGAGAGTAAGGAAAGTCATATGTATGTGCATGAGATTTTTATTAGAAATTATCTTAAATTAGGCATAATGGACTTAGTTACAAGCAAAACGTCTGTTATCATATTCAAAGTCAGCTTTGTTACTAATGAACACAACTCGGAAAACTTAAAGCGCCCTTTTCGTAAAGTAAGTGTATATATCACCTTTGGTTTACCATATCCATACAAATATAAAATGTTTATTCAGAAAGAAAAGAACTAATTTTTCAGTTTTCCTATTTTCCCCACATAAACACAAGCCCGTGCGCACACAGTAGCGCACTGCTTTTTTTGGATTCAAGGGAGCTCAAAATTGTATTCGCTGTGAAATAGTACACATGAATTTTTTTGGGTAGACAGCATTGTGTTCTCTACATACCACAAAAATGTGATAGGAAAACAAAAAAAAAAAAAAAAAAATCTCAGATTTAACTCTTCTGTATATTCACTTGCCTGAATACTCATTGTAAGGAAACACGACAAACTTGAGTATCGGATTGCTACAAAAGGTAATTATCGTAGCGAAATTTCAGATACATTGTGAGAAATTCAGAGTGCGGTTTCTTTTCCTTTTTATGTAACAAGGCAGACTTTATATGATATGCTACTATGAATATTTTGTGAAATAATTATAAAAATCACGAAGTTTTAGTAAGCTCTTAGCATAAATTATCCGAACTTTTGTACATCACACCACATTCTATAATTACATCCTGTAACTGATTACTGCTAGTTGCAGAATTATAGAAATGTTTAGATTATTTACTGAGGTAGAATGAACTAATATAATGTTACATTACCATCGTAATGAATGGAACGACTTATAGGAATACAGTATACTGGAAAATATATAGCTTATCCAAGCAATAACATAGATATACTTTCTTAACTTTGAGAATGGTTGAGAAGAAATTTAATTCAAGTTAGCACTGAATGATAGTAATTTAAAGTATATGTCACATATTCTTACAGACTTGATACATTTTCAAGTACAGAAGTATAGAACAATTACTGGAAGGAGTAGCACTAGTTACTTTAGTTTAAGGTACAAGTAAGATAACGCACAACATTTTCTCCTAACAAGCCTATAGATATTAAAAGTCCATTTTATTTTGAACTGTATTTTTGCACAAGTATTTTGCTAATTTTAATTTTTATAATGGAATATTAAATAAAATGGTTACCTTGAAAGAAAGGAAAAGGTGAAGTCGAGAGAAACGGTATGTTTGATGTTTGAATGGAATTTTTATTCCTTACTAAATAAAAAAAATTATTTTAAGTATAAAAACGTAATTGGAGGAAAAATTTATATTAGTTTGGTTTATTATCATTACTGTCAAACTTCCATATTTTCCAGTTTTTACATGGTTAGTTTCAACTTTGTAAAACTTTCAAAACTTTGGTTGCAGTGATCGAAACGTTTCAAAAGTAGAAATCGTCATTTTGATTTAATTACCTACCGCGAAACAATTTTTATCCTACTGAAACTTTGTGTAGATTTTGTAAAGGACCAAGAATGTATCCGAGTATCGACTAGGGGTCATGGGAATATTTTTTTCTGGCCGCGTTGATTATTCGAGGAAAAGCTCGATAAAGAGCTGATACATAATACATAACACTATTATATTATTGACTACACAGAAGCTTTTGTTCATGCAGTCCCAATGAAACGAAAGGCCAATTGAAAATCCTGCTATAAACACAATGTTTAAAATTATCAGGGATTATTGACTGTGAACATACAATGAAACAAAGGAAAATCACGGTCTATGAGCATCAATATGCTTACTCAATTCCTTGTTACCTTTTATGCCACAGGTTAATATTGAATAAAGTACATTTATGCTATAAAATCTCGCGATTATATCATTCTTGCCCTTCGTGAAAACCACCTTATTGCTGTTGTCATAGAGTTGCTTGTACTTCAAAGGAACGATCCTTGCCGTCCTGTCATAAGTCAACTAATGCTCGTATTCCTTAGTGTTGATAAATGAGCAGTCGTTTTGGTATTCCTTTATTATCCGTTCCATGAATGTCATGGTACCAGTCTTCTTTTATACTATTGACTCTGTCATTCAGATTGAATAGGTGTAAACATTCATCTTTTTCTCTTATTATTTTATACCCTGGCGTGGAACATAAGAATCCCATTCTTGCTGTTTTGGTCCTTCTTTTATTTGATTTTCAACTACGTAATTTTCATTATTATCAGACAACACTATCATTAGTGCTTTCATGTTCTTTTCTTTTAGTATTCTGTTTAAGTTACGCACAAAGAGTGAAAGCTACTTGGTTTTGAACTGATATAGTCCTATTGGCAAATAATGATGTCAGAATCTAGTAGTTGACGTTATTAATATGTATACGAGGGCGGATCGAAAAGTAAAGCACAATAATGTTTTTTACAAAAACGTTTAATAGTTAAAACAACAACAAAAATCACAAATGAACTTACACTTTACTTACCTACTTTTCGAGATTATCACAAAGTTTCTCAACACATTTCTCCCATCGTGATACCAGTGTCAATATGCCCTGTTCGTAGAAGTCCGTTTCCTTGTAGTATAGCCAACTGTGGACTGCTGATTTCACTGCAGTGTCGCAATGCATTGGCCGGCCAGAAATTTCTTCATGGGACCAAACTGATGTAAGTCCGACGGTGCAAGGTCCGGATTGTATGGTGGATGCTGGAGCACCTACCAACCAAATTTGGTGATTTTCTGACGAGCAGCAGCAACATGGGGCAAGCGTTATCATTTTAACATGGTCAGCATTCATGTTGTGGCGTTTTTCACGAAGGGGACGACGCAACGTCACCAAAGTTTTTATGTAGGTTGCAGCATTCACAGTGGTCCCGTGTTCAGCAAAGTCCACCAATACAACACCATACATATCTCAGAACACCGTCACAACCACTTTCCTAGCATATTGAGTCACTTTGAATGTTTTCTTCACTTGGGAACCAGCATGTTTCCACTCTATACTTGCCTGCTTGGTTTCGGGCGTGTAGTAGTATGCCCACGACTCATCACCAGTGATGATTCCTTTCAGAAAGGCATGCCCTTCTGCAGTGTACCGTGTTAGCTCATTATTCGCTGGCCCTTGTGGCTGTCTGTCAGGTTTTTAGGCATCCAGTGAGCACTAACTTTAAGAAATTTAAACCCGTCATGAACAATATCGTACACTGCACTATAGGAAACGTTGAACTGTTGCGATAAGGTTCGCAGTTACACACGCCGGTCGTTAGAAATTGCCGCCTCATTGCCTCTGACATTCTGCGGTGTTGCAGCATTTACCGGCCTCCCGGAGCGTGGCGAATCACTAAGATTCACATGGCCCTCTAGGAAGAATGCACACCACCTGGAGACATTGCTACGGTCTCTGCAATCATCACCATACACACCACGCATGTCCCTGTGAATGTCACTCGGTTTATGCCTTTTGGCCCACAAATATCGAACCACACCTCTCTGCTCTTCACACGTGGACGACAGTAACATGCGCGCGATCCTTGTTGCGTAGTTCACGTTTCCCTCTTCAAACTATATATGTGTGAAATTGCAACAATCCAGCTGCCATACCAAGGCAGAAAAAAATTATTGTGGGTTACTTTTTGATCCGCCCTAGTATTTGTATTAATTACATTAATATTTTTAAAATTAACAATATTTTACATATATTTTTCTCTCTTTGGGTGATTCCAAATTTGTTGTAGCTTCAGAATACTTGATATTAAAAACCGCTTCAGTTTATTAAACATTCTGGTCCTTAACCCTGAAAACAAAAAATAAAAGTAACCCTTAGGTTAAATTCTAATTTAATACATTAAAAATGCCTGAGAACAAAAGATCTCCCTGTTTTGTAGTTTAGGATAGTGGAAACGGGATCTGCCGACCGATTGTCCATTTAGTTTGCTGAGTGGTGTAGCACGTATTGTATATTTGGTGACTCGTGGAATGAAGACATTTTCCCTATCGCTATTTTAGAAGATCATAAACGGTGAAAAAACTAATCCGTCTGCATTGGCAGCTAGATTTGGACTTAGGATATTTTAAAAGAGAAATATGACGCAACTTATTGATGTTCTAGAGTAGACTAGTAGTGTACTGAAACAAAATGTTTCTTTACCAACATTTTATTATATATTCCCAATTTTGTTTTTAACTTCCATACAGACTAATTAAGCTTAACGTACTAGAAAAAAGATATTCTGTATATGTGTATTAATATTTTCAGTTTTGCCAACATGATTTATAAAATTATTCCAATTAGAAATGAAATACTTAGTATTTTTAAGAGTTACTGAAAAATTTTAAGGATTTTCTGAAGCTCTCCTAAAATTTACAATAATTTAAATTAAAGACTATAGTCGCGGAACATTACGAATGGTGACAAACGCTGAAAACAAAAACAGGGCTGAGTAAAATGTGCATTACTTTTAAACTATGCTGTAGTTAAATGGTGTGTAATCATTTTATTTACTCTAAAGATGATTAAAATGACCAGTATTAAAGAAATACTATAATATGTAATTGAATAACACTGAAGTATTTTATTTTAATGTGCTCAATTTTCTGGCTTTTGTGAAAAACGACAATTTTAGTAATATGAAATCTCGAACCGCTTGTGTATGAGCATATGAATATGAAGCCTACGGATTATGAATCAGCTATAAAGCCTCCGTTTATTCCAGCAAGTTACATAAAGCGGGCCACCCGACATGGTGGTAGTACTGTGTGACGCAAGTAGTTTAAAACATGCTCTACGTAAGTATTACTTCCTCCAAAATTACACAAGGAATACCACTTAAGTTGTTCATGTTCGTCTAAGGAATTTAAATAAGGCTCTTGTAGATATTTAGCTGGTGTTGGAAATCCGCTGTAAAGCCGCCTGTCTTTCTGAATCCCTTTTACGCGCTAAACGAAATGAGTAATTATTTTCTTACAAAAACTACAGTGAGTGAACAAGCATCAATATTAGATTTATTGTGAGGAATGAAAGCAAAATTTAAAGAATTATGTTTCGAAATTACAACTTAGTGAAAAATTAAGAATTTCAAAATATATTACCTGTATAACAAATGATACAGCGGTCACCTATAAATTTTGTGTTCAATATTATAAACTAATGGACTCCTAAAACAGTAACATTTTAATGATACAAATATTTGTTCTCGAACTCCATGAGCAGGACCATATCCCTTTTAAATGAACGCTGTAACACACGGCAGGTATCCGAATTTGAAACGGGTAGAAAAGCTTGTGTGCTACACCACATCAGGTCCTTTTTTTCATTTTTGTTACCTTATACTCTTAGTTCTAAGCACGTAAATAAGCAACCGAACTAAGAGCTGATTACAGAAAAGGAAAGTAATTGGATGGATTAAACGATGCTTCGATTTGATTTAGCTTATTTTAGAATTTTATGAGGTTTTTTTTTGCAAACAAAAAATTTAATAGGTATGGTAATCCTGCATATGACGATTCATTCAAGGACTAAATTAAAATGTGCGCTTGTTCTCAACTCCAAATATTTGCGTGGACATGGGAACTTCTATCTACCCAAACGAGAGCCTGTACAGTCATGCTTATTTCGCCGATCCATAACGCAAATCATCTCCGCTTCTCCACCAAATATCAGATTTACAACCATTTTTCAAGCTTCAAATACTTTGCCAAAAGTGAATCAGTTGTAGGAGGTTATTTTCATTTCATTACAGTCACATGTATTACAACAAGGAAATAATTGCATGTTTTTTGAAATGGACAGAACATGTGCTATTGCTAAGACTTATTTTCGTTGAAAGAAAAGGCTAGATTTACTCGTCCACCGCATTTTGGTCAAGCGGAAAACCAGCTAATCGGCTTCATATCATTGAGGTCATGCATCTCTCATTAAATAAAGTTGACTAGTTGACCTAATGATTCACGCGTTTATACATTTGACCATCAGTTGAAAAATGACCTCTTCTGCTGAAATGAAGAGAATAATTGAGGACTTAAAATGCAATCGGAGAGCGCGTGGTTCCCGTGTACCGTAAGATGGAGTGACTTTGGCTAAAATCTCATTTCTAACTTCCCATCTAATTAACTATAGGAGGCTAGCGAATATTAGCTCAGCGAATATTTCAGGAATGGCAAACACAACGTAAAGCTTTTTTGAAAAACTATATATTTATATGTATATATATATTAACCGTTTTTACAGCCTTACATTTTTCATCAAATAAGTTTGTTTTTACCTGCCATGTTTTCACAGTTATAAAAAATTCTAAAATGGTAAAAGGGAATGAGGACAGCTGTAAAGGCTATTTCCAGAAAATCAACACGTACCGTCATTACATGTTACTAAGTATAACATGTCTTATAATAACAATAATAATATTTCAGATACATTTTAAACAAAATCATTAAAATCATTTTTAGAAACTAAAAACAAACACATTTTCCATGCATATAAGACAGTTTTGAATTGGAGGATTTCTTAGGTATGAAGTTTGGTATGCATGCAATTTTTACTTTGTCTACTACATATTTACAGTAACTAAAGGAAGAATGATATTTTTAGAGCAAGGACCGTTTGTGTGTGTGTGTGTGTGTGTGTGTGTGTGTGTGTGTGTGTAAGTGAGAGACTACAAACAGCATAACTCTAAATCGAAAGTTGCTTAAACACCAAACTTAGTTGGTAAGTTGAGCACTTTCCAAGGATACAACATGCAGATTTTCAAGATAATACCCCAACCCAAACTACCGTTCACATAGAGAACTTTGTACAAGCATTTCGATTTTCTCAAAAATGACTATTTTAAATAAAATACCATATGTTTAAGATATTGTCATAACAAATAAAATATATCTCTCTAATTTTCTGGGAATAGTCTTTGAAATTCCCTTCATCCTGAATGACACTTGCACGATTGGTAAACCGTAAGATATAAGACAATCTTACTATATAAAAATGTAGATCTAGTTAGAGCACAGATTTATGACAATTTTTTTGTAACGCTGGTCTTTGTTGTTGGTTTGAACGTTCAAATACTTTATTCTTTCCTGAACTGCAAATCGCTATTTTGTTTTCTTTGTTTTTTCTTTATTTTTCGTATTTATGCAAAGATAACAGAGTTTCAAAGCCATCACATAGCGACCGACCTTGAAAACGTATGACTATCGCTTTAGGTTTCTGTAGTTTTTTTATACTTACAACGAAACGTGTATATGTGATGACGGTTTATCTGAATTAACAAGAAGTAGATAGAAGAATAAGCTTTTGTAATAATAGTTTGTTAAAGAGTGAGTACAGAAGTTCATTTGATTTGTGTTTACGAACTATGCTATTCATGGGCACACAAAGCATCAGCAGAGTCAATGATACACGCGTCCACCATTTTCTAAGCAGTTATAGTTATTTTATCGATTTACTTTTTCTTTAAATTCAGTGGTGTTGGGTACGCGTGTTTCTAGTGAAGCCTTAATATCGACTTTTAAGTTTGAATACAAAACTTACTTTCTCTACTCCACAAAGATAAAGGAGTAAAAAGTATAAATTGAAATTTCTATGCAGATGCTGTGAACCATAATACTTATTTGAATGAACATTATTAGAATATATTTAAAGGTAATTATATACAAATACATTAATAGAATACTTGGTAATAATCAGCCATCTTTGTAGTATAATACGCAACGCGAAACATGCACTAATCTGAAGGACTTATTTTGCCTCAATTTTGTATAGATAAAGCGTTTTCAGAATCTGGAGATAAAATCTCTGTTTTCTCTTTGCCTATTTGTCCTCTAGGCCTTATGAACAATCGAAAAACCTCATGCAGACTGTAAACATTAAACAGTCCAAGGATATCAATCTGAAGACGTGAAAACTTATTGAAAATAGGTGTTTGTATTAGCGCACAATCACAAAACAGGGAAAAGTTAATTTTCATTTTAATTTTGCTTTGAAACACATCGCCAATGCTATTTTAGTTTAGACACTAAATACTCTTCACCAGGCAGTACCAAATCACGCTAACGTTGATTCTAACGACGTTAATTGCAGAGCAGAGATGCATGTTTAGAGAATCTTATCTGGATCTTAATTTGTTTCCAAGTACCATCTCTGTAACCTGTAAGGCCGAAAACAATCTTATACTTAATCTAAATCGTACTTCGAACACGGTTTTGATAGTACGAAATGGAATAATATTTTACAATCCAAGATTTTGGAGAAGGATCAAGGTTAGACGAGTGAAAAATCCAATGTGGATAAGCAGTTGTAGACGGAATACCATATCTAGATTTGGGGGATGCTATTCCTAAACCAAAATACTGACTACTGGTAGGGTAGATGTCATTTTAGCCGGAACTAAACTTGAGACTGAAAAAATGCTAAAAAGTATTAAGAACGTTCCTAAAATAATTTATAACGCTTATTTTGAAACAAAATGTGTTTAATTCGAAACAATTTTCAATATTTCATATAAAAGAATATATTTTTCTACCCATCTTTTGTTTTCTATAAATGTGTTTCACTTCAACACATATTTAGATTTAGCTTGCTGTCAGATTCCTTCATGTCTTTACAACATAGGCCAGAAAACATTTTTTCCTCCACTAGAGTATTAGAAGTATTCTGCAGTACTTTTAAAGGAAGTATTTTGTAAAAACTTCCGAATGATATTAACATATTGATTATATCGTATACCTAATTACAGTAAGGGTGCCAGTAATTTATAATGAGACCCGCGTATGTAACAAATACAAATGAACATCCAGTATCAAATCGTTCATTTTCCAAAGGACAGGTGGTATTTATTTTTACTGGTATACGAGGCCAAGGTCGCTATCAGTGCGCAACGACCCGTATACAAAAAGAATGTGAACTCTTTGGGTCAACATTATGGAGGATGTGCTGTCAACAAAAATCAAGTGTTGTGGCACATGTTCATATCAGCACATATTACGAACATCTCCATTTTAAAAACGAGAATTTTACTGTCATACTTTCGATACCTTCCTTATCAAAGATAGCAGTCGGAATTCAAATAGATGCTTATAATATTGTGATTTGAAGCATGAAACTGCGTAAACAAGCAAACAAAGCCGAAATTTAATTAAATAAATGCATATTATGTATTGTCATTTCTTTTACAAATACAAACTTAATTGCGTACATAAATAGCTAACAGATTCTCCAGTATTAATAATATACAAAATTATAATATGGATGGGAATATTAGGTTCTTATAAATCAGTCTTATTTTTACTTTTTTTAGTTCCATTTATACCCCGCCTTTAACTGCATTGGTCTTATCGGCGGCCTTTCCTTTGGCACTTTATTGCGTATTGGCAATGGTGTTAACTCGTGTAACTCTTGTCGTTGGGTTTCTGGAACGGTTTTTAATCATTAGATCACACACAGATTCACACTCTCATTCATACTTCCAGACTCTGGGGAGGATAAGGAATAATCTTGGCTAGAGAAAGATTCCCACCCCGTAGGGAATCGAAGCCGGGACCCCTAACACAACAGGTAGGTGTTCTATCGATTGAGCTATGGGGCCAGCCAAATCAGTCTTGTAAATGTTAAGTCATCAGAAATGCATGGAAGAGGAGCGAAACATTCACACTTTGACGCTGGCATTGTAGTTCATTAATATGCATTAAGATAAAATTATGAAATCATCAGAACTCAGCTTCTTTCATGCTATTTTAATAATTCTAGAAATTCTTCTTTCCCATTTTCTTTCCTCACCCTCCATTTCTCTGTTCTGTGACTGTGCGCGCTTATGTTATGTGGAATGTACATATGTCATATGGTGTTCCGAAAACTGGCAAGTGAACTTCATTTTCTGGAGTGATGATAAACGTAAAAACCCATGTAAAACGTTTTAAATAAAACACTTATGTTATTCCTTATGCAATTTGAGGAACCTCCCCCCACCGCTAAACGCTAATAATGTCTTTAAGGATCCTACTTGGCTGACGTAGAAACATGAATATTGGCAACCGAAAAAAGTGGATCACCTCTTAAATATCAATCGTGCTGAACTATTTTAAATTAAAGAATTTGACAAAAATATTATGCCAATAACATTTTTCAGAAAACTTGATAATAAACAAGATGTTTAGGTTATAAATGTAGAATCACACTGAAAAATTCAATACCATAGCCGGGTTTTGAAACACGGATTCTCCGGTCTCGCCCGGTTGCTCTATCCAGCTGAGCTGCCATGCCGGAACGATATTAAATTCCTCAACTGACACTCGTTTTTCCCGGTAAAGCGCGGTTTATGTGCAAGAATAATTAATTACAAGTTATTTAGGCATTTTTTAAAACGTGCCTCATTATAACCTTAAAATTTTAGGGTAAGTGATGAAGTTGTCATATGCTGTAAGTGAAACCTAAGGTATAGCATATCGATTCAGCTGTGTAAAGGTAACATACACGTGCGCGAAGTTGAAAATGCGATATTTTACTTCTAAGTAACCCATTATAAGCATTAATTTTGGCTAATGGTCTAATCTGAAAGCTATCATAAATTGTTAGGTTACATTTTATTTGTACCAACAGTTTGAGAAAAATAGCTGATACTTTTGCCAGAGATCATTGTTTTGTATGAAGTTGTTCATATCTCAAAATATGTAACTTACAAAAATTAAAAGGTCTTCAAAATAACACCATATTTTAGTTTTTCAAGTTATAAGAAAACGCTTGTGTTTCAAACATAGATTGACTGCTTAAATCGTTGTGTTCTTTAGGAATCTACAGACAAATTTCATTCTCACTGCTGTTTTCTGGGATTAATAATGAAAATGACAAGACATTTTCGAACGTTGCATTACAGACGATATTACGATCTTACCGGCAACTTCTTGGCTGTAAACTCCCTCATTCATGTTAAACGTTTTTTGCTGCCTAGATAGACTTTTCAAATTTTGAATAACTAAACTTCAGGATATAACCAATAGAACTGCTTGAAAGAATGTAGCCAATGAACAAAACAACATACCAATATACTTGCATTTTTCCACCGGGTGTGGGTAAAAACATTTCGGTTATGAAGCCATTTCCTGTCATGGTGCCGAGCACGAAATGGATGGAAAAATAAAATTTAGTTGCGAATATTTCGATCCTTTCCTCCCTTCCTTTGCTAGGAGGAAATGATGGAAATGAAGAGGAAAAAAGCGTAACAAAGTAAATCAATATTACTGTTTACTCTAGTTTAGATAAGTTTTACAGACAATATTTGAAGACAAGAAATACATCAAATATAACTTAATGAATGTGTCAACATCTTTACACTAAAATCACATTTAAAAATAAAACGGATCTTCAGACAAGATGTATATATATACATACATATACACATATGCATATACATATATACACATATTTACATTGGTATAAACCTATCTACACACACACATCCCATAATTAGTAGGATGAAAAAGTCTAATTAAAAATCTCCTTACTAAGAAGACTATCAAATATAACAGAGTGGTAGGATATTTATTAAATAACAGTGCATGCAAATAAACGGTTAAACAAAATAAAATGTAGCAGCATTATTTCACCTTCTTACTAGTTTCAGAACCGACTTGCTCCGCCTTACGCAAAAATAACTACTGCTGCTTCTTCTCCTTTTCTACTTCCAGTAACACCTAACACACTCATAATCCTCAATTATATGCATTTAATATGACAATAAATAAATTATACATGTTATTGGGTGTTGAATGTATTCAGGTTTTACGGCGATTTCTTTTTCACTCATTTCTATACTGGATTAAGAGATGCAGTTACTTCCCTATTTTATCTTCTGATATTGTATTAAAAAACATGGTTTTTTATATCAAGTACTGTTTTTAAAGTATTTTATTCTCTGTTTTGGAGATAATGCAACATTTATGACATCCCGCATAAAACAGTCCAGTTACAGCCATAGTCCAGATAGTTACACTTGTACTGGAAGAAGAATTTCTTGTTTTAACTTTAATTTTAATAAAGGGAGCTACAGATCTGTGTGCTTTCAAGTAATTAACGGCTGCATATTTATAGTATTTAACTTCTGAAATGCATTTTAGATTCCTGGCCAGAGGTTATAGTAATATTTACAAAATAAGCCGCAACAGAGTATGTAATTTACAAGAAATATTCATATTTACTCTTAAAATTAACAGTGGTTTATATTTAACTGGGTTTTTGAGTTATCCTTGAATAATTTAAGTACAAAGGTTTTCTCGTGTTGCAGTTTCATGTATCATTTCATCTTCTCGCAGGTCTTGCGACACTTCAACCATTTCGGTCGATAACTATGGCTAGCTTTGTTTTCCATTCGTTGTATAGTATGTTCTCACCACCTATTTCTGTATTGATATATTAAGTAATATGAAGTATATTTATTCTGTTCTTATAACTGGGTTTCTTATTTTTCCTACCCTATAATCTTTCATTGAACATAAAACCTAATTACTACTGTACTTACTATGCTCTAGTCTTTTTTTCTGTTTTACCTCTTTTAGCCCATGCTTCGTAGCCGAAAAAAATGGAGGGAAGTTATTGTTTTACGTAATAAATAATAATAGCTTGTTATTGTTGTTACTCTTATTATTAATATAAATTCGCTATTAAGTGGCAGTCATTCTGTTGGTTACAAACTATTTTATGCACTGATAACTAATAATATGAAAGTGTTGCGCATAAGTCAGGCAGTATTCAAAGCCAGGAAGACCATTCATGTTACCCGGTAATTAAAATTATTTATTATTTTTAAAGATGGCCTTTTTTACTTCAGCACGTGTTAACAAAAGTTTAACATCAAATAAAGTATCGATTTTATTAATATTTAATAAATTACGTTTCGGCGGAAATATAAATATCTAAGGAATAATATTAACACACTATAATATCTTAAAATATTCCTCCAGCTTATAAATCCTCAAGCTTTTCAGCCACTATTAACCGGTTAATTTAGCCATTGCTTTGATGAATTTAGGTGTAAGATGTTAAACACCCTCTGCCATTAGGATAAAAATTTAGCTTGAGAAAGAATTACTTCTCTAAAATTTTAAGCCTTTTATAACAATTATCAGAACTGTATACCTAATTAGAGGAGGCAGGGCAAAAGAAAGGTTTCTGGAAGAAATGGAGAGCACGAATTTAAGATATTAAAGTGCAACATCATTTAGTATCTTAAATTGAAAATGTTTGCTTGAGATATTTAAAAAATATTTGAGGTCAAGCGTGGCGTAGAGAAACATATCCGAAAATAATCAGGCCTGTAATGCTCGGGACCGACAGTTTGGAATGCAGTGCTTTCAGATTGCTTACATCCATAACGGAATGTGTGTGTATGTGGTCGTATCAATAATTCAAGCAGTTTTACACTGCAAGAAATAAACGTGTTATCGGTCCAGAGAACCAACGGGCAAGTGCATTAAGAGGGTTTAGATCAGGCTGAAGCATAGCACATATCTTTAAGGTGGACAACAGAATGCATCAGTAGACTGCGTTATGGGTGTAAGAAAGCATAATTATGGAGGAGAAAGGCAGCAATTGTAAAATGGGCTATGTGGAAAATTAATAAAAGCAATTCTTAGGAAAAGGTGATCACTTTTCTAAAGGATGAGGGAGTTATTTAGCTCAAGAAGAAGATGAATTCGATCGATCAAAAAAAAAAACCAATAAAATTGAAAAAGTGTTCAAGAATACTGATACACATGCACCAAAAATCAATATTATGATGATTATGTCCTCCATAGAGACACTAGGATAAAGAGATGAAGAATTAAAAAAAAAAGTTAAATTAAACTGCGGAAGTTTCATAATAAATATATTCTAGGAACATGATTCATTTGTTGTAGTAATAAACAAAAGCCATTTATTTAACTATTCGTAAACTTTTTACATGTGGTTGGAGCAAGAAATGCAAGTTTAAATTTTGAAAATGTGCGGTATTGTTCGCTACAAGAGGTGCGCAAGTATAGTGAAAATTTAACGCATACGCATTTTTTTCCGAATCATGCTATATATCTTTTGGTGACTAGAAGTACTCACTTTCAGAGCATCACTTGAATAAAACAGTGAATCTTTATGTAAGAAACGCTTCAAGACAAATATATTTTAAATGCTAGTACCTGACTTTGATTTCAGAAAGTGCTCTGAAGTGAGCGTGGGTTGTAGCGCCTGCGTGACTGAGAAATATAAAGAAAGTCTTCTCTCAGCAACACATCATGTGCACTCTCTGCACTATCCACAAAAGGCAGACCAGAAGCACAAAAAAGTTTTCTGCTGAACTGAATGAGCCTCGCAAATGAAATTGGAGTAGAGCCTTAAATTCGAGCTTTTTTCACAACACTTTTGGGAAACCAGTTCTCTAGTCCCATACAGAAGCGAGAACGCCTTTTAACACGCAGGAGTCTGTTTCTAAGAGGTAAAATAGCTTCTAATGGAGCAAAGCCTATTCTGGCAGGTCAAAACATGCAGACTGAGGCAACATTCTACCTCAAGTACCCCCATGTACTAACACCTACTTAGACAATCTCTTTACGAGAGATTAGCTTGTATTAGCTTGTAATTTTCGATGACTTTTCAGTAGTGAAAACGGAAGAAAAGTCCTATTTTATTATCTTTCTTAAATAGAACTTTATAGTAGAATTACATTTTTAATAGCGAATATACCTAGTACATCTGTGTACGTTTTTAAAATGTTATAAAGACTATATTTTAATACGCGACTGTATTATAAAAAGGCACACAAATAATCATTAATGCCCCTAAATTCATTTTCATGACCACCTTAAGAATATATAAGTGCAGGTTTAAACACAAAACGAATTAATATCAGTTTCTCTCCGCACAAAGATATTTTGATCTTGGGCTTAAATACACCCAAAAATGTGCTAGAGGAAAAACTGAAATCCTTTGAAACGTTTATTCAAATACAAATATTCATCTTGCATAATTGTTGGTCAATATGCCCTAAAATTCCTTGTAAATTACGTACAGTTATGTCCTAAACTGTCCGAGTGATACTTTGAATAGTGAAAAATACAAACATTTCTTTTTCGGAAAATGCAAAATAATTTAAATCTTACTCTGTCCCTAATACTGTGCAGATAATAAAAAGCTATCAGTTGGGCTTTTATTACAATCTGGATTTGAAACCTGAGTCGTGGAATGGAAGTTTATTAAAGGATTTTTGGATGAAAAATGAAAGTCCGTTTTTGGGTTAATATTTATACACAAGTATATATATATACATTTACATATGTATATATACATATTTATACAAGTATACGTACATATTTATACAAGTACATATATAATATTTATATACAAGTAGAATATAATTTAAATAACTTTCACATTAAGACATGTAAATCAGATCAGTTACACTTGATTGTTAAACGAGGTACTTAATGAGCAACAGATGAGTAAGAAATAACCTTGAGGTTATGTCTACGCAGTAGCTTATGGATACTAAGCCGTATATCTCACTTTACTTCTTATCACCCATGATAACACAATTACATATATTTGGAGAACTCTTCTTAAATATGGGTGTAATAATTTTGGTTGAGATGCAATTTTTCAGTAAACTAGGAATCATATACCTGCACTAAATACTCGTCACGCTTTTCAGCTTCGAGCATTTAAGAAATTAGCAAAGGCACACCATTACTGCAGATAGTTCAAACAAAGGTACAATCCAACTCCCGTGAATATGACTGTGTGAGCTACCATAATTTATACCGCTTTCTCCAAAAAGAATGTATGTTATCATTATCACGCATTTACACTTAGAAATATTTTAAAATAAAAGGAGTTGGAGGTTCCTCTCGGTCTACAGAGTATAACAGTATACATTTAGAGTGAATTTTAAAACTTATACTGCAGTCCTGTGATACCTATTATATTTTAACGTCTCACTTCATTTTTGAAGTATTATAAGTAAAATATCCGATTTGTGTGAATGTTAATTATCGCGGCCTTCCGGATTAATCCGCATACTTGTACCGATCATATGATCAATTTGTGTTCAAACACACTGTCCTCGTTCAGCTGCGATCATTAAGCCATGTTGTTATACTTAAATACTTTAACGTTTTAGCACTGCTAAAATACAAACTTGTGACGTTAAGCTTTTACAGAATTTGAGATATAAAATTGCATCTCTTTCTGCTCCTTACTTTTTTTTAAATCATATACCTACTCTATTTCGTAAAATTCGTTTTCTTATCTCATAATGTAATATTCGTTTAAGTAATAATACAGCGTAATTTATGTATGAATTGTACAGAAGAAAAACGAAATATCCGCATTACCAGAAAATATTCTCACTTTAGGGAAATAAGTATGGCACTCCTTGTAAGTTGAACTCCTGTGTATAATAACAGCTGTTAATGAGTATTAAAGACTTTATGCAACTCTTCCATTATAAACACGTTGTTGCTGAATTCAGTGTTGTTATAATTGGCTCCTTATGGCACGCGAGCCAATAATATTAATAACATGATTAATATAGGCATAACATAACACCGGTATGCCAACTTGCCGTGGTTTAGAGGGAGAAGACGAAATCATTCTGTGATATTTTCTCTGAGGAACGAGGATGCAGAAGCTTCTGTACATTATTAAGTATAGGATGACTAAGATCTGACTTAATGATTAGTTACCATGTTGTACTGATAATAGCCTACATCGCAGTTCCTAACCCTTGCACACTTCTCTCCCAGGAAGGAAAATAATGCAAGAGACTGTCTTGTTTATTGCTCCAACACGCCAGGTAATAACAGATAAAACGCAAGGAGAGAAGCTGTGTCCCATAACATATGAAGACGCTCTCACTTGTCAGCTATGGATGGCGAATTACTTTATGATTTATTTCTCACAATTTGTTATACTAAGACTACCTAAAATGTGGTATCTAACTCGTGGATAATCTTGTGACGACACTCGTGAAAATTGTCGGATTCACTGTCATTCGTGGGACAAACGCTCATTCGTACCATTTGAGAAGGTTGTTTCTTTAAATTATTAGCCCCGCGTTTAGGTACTAATTTGAAGGAGTTCCGACGTTTAAAAATCAACTTTGTATTTTTAATGTTTATTTAAACATTATATATATATATATATATATATATATATATATATATATATGCCTCGCCTGCGTCAGTATTAATTTGTAGAAACATGTATCTCTTAGCAGGGGGTGATGCAGCTAAAGAATTTAGGCTTACACAAATTATAATTTTTACTTCACTCCTTTTATTAATCCTTCACACGATTAAATAACACTTCACTTATAGAGAGCTGTGAGATTATTTATTAAATACTTGTACCTTTAAACACGTAAACTTTATAATATTCTCGCCGTAATGAATTTTATATGTCTCACACGGAATATGCACCGAGCGAACTGCTCAGGAACGTTGCTGTCTAGCGTCCGTTTGGGAACGCTGTCTACTAGCGACTGGCGTTTACCGCTTAAGTTTCAAGTCTCGGATTGTTTAATTTTACTCCAATAGAATACATTTAACTTTCAGCTTTTCTAGTTGATTGGCTATTCATAAATTGTTTTAAATATTACATTATTGTTCCAAGAATTACTAGTAGCATTATTAAACTTTCTAATTCATTATTGCCTCAAGGTTACCTCATTGTTAGAAACTTTCTGCTGCTATTTTCACAGCTCCTACATTATCAAATTGCATAATTCATCCACATATTATTATACATGTACACAATAATAGAAGCATAATATAATGACTGTTACATACATTTTATATAATATTACATACACATATTGCTTTAAGCCGGACTGTTATTAAATTTTATTATATAGCTGTACTGAAATTATTTAAGTATTAAAAATTACTGTCTCACATTATCATAGAGATTATTCACTTGTATAATTATTCTTACATCATTATTGTAACTAGTGATGCCTAACTGTAAAAATTCAAATTGACGGAGGAGAGAGGTATATGCGAACCTGTAATCAATAAAATAATTTAAACAATTAGCTATTCGATTAACGCATTAAAGTATTTAAAAATCAAACATTAGCCAAAACATCTGGTTGTAAGGCTAATGAAATATGTATAATCATGTTTTACTTCATTTTCAAAAACTTATTAGCATCTTTATTATATCCAAATTGCAATAAATGTTAGTTTAATCTGATGTGTTACACTCACATGACTTTCCCTACTACTATTCTTGTACAAAGTATTTTTACAAACGCTTATTCTCCATCTATTCCATGTTTATCCAGATAAACATTTTCCGAAACTGTCTTATTGCTAATTTTCTTGTAGGTACAAGGGGAATTATGTAGGCTTTAAGCGAGTCTCATCTTTTAAGAGCTGGTTGCTATGTGGAGAATTTCATTCTCTTTGCATGTACAGGACATAAAAAACGAATAACGATTTTCCATTTGAGAAAAAGTATAGGTATTGGACAATTCAAACAAATAACAAGGAATATCGCGCAAACGGGTCACTCTACAAAACAAACAAGGAAAAGAAAGCCAGAGAAAAAGAAAGAAAATGTATATCATATAACGAGTTCTAAATTTGTTGTGTAGAAAACTTTTGTCTATTTCTTACGGTTTACCTTTGCAAAATCTTCAGAAATAGGAGAACTTGTGGAACATTCCCAGAAAAGTCAAGATATATGTTTTATTTGTCATGAAAATATCTTAAATATATGACATTAGAATCAATATCGTTAG
The DNA here is from genome assembly GCA_030765065.1 of Deroplatys truncata. Lineage (NCBI taxonomy): Eukaryota > Metazoa > Arthropoda > Insecta > Mantodea > Mantidae > Deroplatys > Deroplatys truncata. The sequence goes on from CM060981.1 coordinate 110,734,443, forward strand.
AGCCATTTTGAGAAAATAGAAATTTTCGAAAAGTGTTCCGTGTAAAGGGTAGTCTGCGGTGGGAGGGATTTTCTTAAAAACCTTCGTTCGCAGTTTTGAAAGATACTGAACCTAAATACCAAGTTTGGTATTAGCCGACTTCTCGCGTTTGAATTATGCTGTTCACAGACACACACATACGCCTTCATCTAAAAATGCTATTTTGTATTCTGGGGCCTCAAAAAACATGTACTTTCAGTGAAATCTCACTATCGTATTTTTGGGTGGAATGCAATACTTCTTCTACTTACTATACACAGTAACCGAGAAATAAAAGCTTGCAAAATGTCCACTTCGAATTTGAACAACGAAACAAATAAAAATGGCAATTTAAGGGGCATAAAATAGGTCTTAATTTAAAGTTATTTTAATACAATATGTGGTTATAAAGAGATTACAGTGAGAAAATACGAGGTACAGAAATTACTATGAGCTTCGAAAATGCTTTCAAGTTTGTAAAACACACAAAGTGTACAGAAACAGTAAATAAAGCTAATACAGCGAGTTACCACGAGCGAAATAAAAAATTGCGGCTGTGAATGATTTAGAGAATAGATGTAAAGGTCAATTACAGAGGTAGCAAAGCACAATAGTGAAAATAATCCTTATCGTTTCATGGCTACCAACGGAATATCGAACCACGATATATATATGAATGGGCGCAAGTTGTAGAAATCATATAGTATGGATTGAATTGTGCTCTATCATTTTTTCACAGGGATCACTTTAAAGAAGCACCGTTTCATTTTATTCCCTACGGTACCATTAATTCGATAGTAAAATGTTGAATGTAAAGTCAATATACACATTCTGAATAAGCTTTTTTTGTTTTTTGTTGTTGTTTTTTGGCAAATTCATTTTCAGTTATCACAAAGCTTGGATATTAGTATCTTAAGAGCTCAAGCACTTCTCTAAGAATGAAACTAATTTTTATACTGAGGGTTAGTTTCGAAACTAAGGAGCAGAAACGTATTCTTTACTCTCCGATTAGAAAGATCTTCCATTCATTTTTGGTAATGAAGTAACATACTTGAATTAAAATAACCTCGTGGGGCATTACTGTAATTACTTGGTATTTAAATGTTCTCGTCTCGCGTATACATTCTGAACAGAAAACATAATCAACCAAGTAGCCTGTTTCGTACATTTATTAGTGGAATTGTAGTTGCACTGATTATCAGATGTTTTATTCTTACTCCTTTAAGCCTTAATTATGTTGAAAGTAAGGATATTTTGTAGAATTTCAGTTCTAGACTAAATGCAAATTATCTTAAATCCGATAGAAAGTTTACCTAACTAAGCGTATTATTTTATAAAATTAAAATATTCTACCATTTGTAAAGAAAAGCAACTTCTTTCATGTAAGTGTAAAATAACTACAAATATGCCTAAGAAGAAAAGCATTTTGTATGAAAGAATCACAAAGTTACTTCAAATGAAAATATCAGTATTAAGCTATGTACCTCGGTTTTGAAATAAACTGCATATTTACATGTCGATGTAGTAACAAACAGTAGGTATACGCACAAATGGTACGTGAGAAGCACTGTAGCTTATATGTCATAAGCTTATCATATTAGAAATAGAGCATAAAATTAACTGTGCATTGCTTTAGGTATTTTATACCTGCAAATTAAAATGTTATTTCTGTCCCTTTTATACTTTTTTCATTGAACAATTTTCCCTCTCGCAGAGTAATGTGGTATGTTGTATTAATCCTGCTTTTAATATCAGAAATCCTTAGGAAATTACATTTCAACAGGATTTACAATTTCGGCTATTGCTATAATACAGTGCGGTCTTTTTAAGGTAAGGCTACAGACCGGCTGTATGCGTAGCACACTGTACGCCAGTTACCTCGGTACTTTACCGATGCGCAACTGGCGGAGCATGACGTTCAAGGTTATCTTTATCAGATGTGCTTCAGTCGCTGGTTTGTGTTCGTGCTATAAACAGAGTTGTGCATTATGCATTTCAAAGGTGAAAATTCATTTAAGACATCTGTGTAGTTTGTGATTTGTTTAAGAGTGTTAATGTCTTGTTATAGTCCACTACAATGCCTGCCGACAAATTCACGGTTGAACAAATTTTTATTTACGATACATACGTAAAACCTAAATCATATAGATAGGTGTGTAGACATTTCAGGAGAAATTTCCTGTATTGCAGTTCCATGTAAAGACACTGTTAGATGTCTGATTAATAAGTTTAGGACAACGGGATCACTAAACGCTAAATCTAAGAAGAAAACGTAATGTTCTAACAGAAAAAATTTACGAAATTGGTACAACTGTTTATGGCAACCCGCCTCCCCCAAAAAGGAAGTTTATAGACACGTCCTCACACCTTAGACGAATCTAAGGAAATATAAAAACAGAAATTATGAACACCACGCAAGAAGAACTTATAAGTATGAATGGAAATTTCATCCAAAGAGGCCAGAATGTCTTCACACAGATAGACACCACTTCCAATACCACTTATAATAAGGTTAGTACGCAATATAGTGCATGTTACTATCACTCGTGAAGCCGGTCGATGGTAGTCACTTTTTGAAACCGTATCCTTTGCTTTGCTAGCAAAGCCAAGCATAGCCGTATTACATAGTGCTTGGCTATGAGATCTTTCTCTCGGCGTGTGCGTGGGCGTATTTTGAAAGGATAACATCAGTTAAATTGGCTTAAAAATTGAATGTGATCTAATGCTTGAGCTGTTGAGCGAGCTGCGGACCGTTTGAAGATAAAGAATGAAAATGATTACGTATCGTAGCAGTCTAAACTCTAATTGAATTATTATACCTGCTAACTCATTCAATATCAATTTTACGGTTTGAAATAATTGTTTCTGCAATAAAGAAATTAGAAGCGTGACTTGCCGCGAGTCGCTAAAATGCTTACTTTAGAGCTACCCCTAAGTACCTGATAAGTCTTAGCGCTACGAACTGCCGATCACCGTAAAAGACTAAGTCCCTAAAGCTGTACATAAAAGAACAGAAAACAAGACGCTAATTTTAGCAGTACAAGCTTTTTATTACTTAAACTTCACCTACCTTAAAACTATACCTCCAAGGTTCCTTCATATGCGTTCCAATCACTCAAGCTTGTTGTATTACACATTGATTTAATACACAGAAATTATTTATTGTAATTATATTTTTATCGTACTATAATTTCTTTATTCAATTATTTATATCTCCCTGTCAATAATTACGGTATAACTCGTGAATAAGTAATGCGGGAGTTACGGAACGTAAAATCTTCAGTTTAATAGTGTGCGGAGCACACAAACGCACGATCCGTGGCCCGCGATCATTAAACGACCGCACGTATTTTAACAGTGCGCACAGAGACGTTGCGTCATTCTGCATTCACGGATTGACCACGTTTGGCTAAATACTGATACTTCGATTTAAATAATCGCTTAATTGTAACCAAGGCAGTATTGGATAATTTAGTAAATACGGACGGATGAATTTTCAGGTTTCAAAGCTCCTGAAAAGCTATTTTCGCCTGCTTTTACTCTATCTTGCTTTTGGAAAGCAAAAGAGTACGATTTATATACCATGATCTTCAACATATATTCTAAACGCAAGAACACGGTTTTTCTGACGCGCTGTCATTACAGACATTTTAAGTTCACGTTAAATTCCTCTGTAGTCTGGTGGTTAGCTGCTACCTTCAAATTCAAAGGTCCCGTGTACGTACCTGCCTAGAAGGAGAGTATTTTCTTTAGATAGGATTATTATTTTTCCTTTAATTGTGGAGGTATGGATGAGAGAAAGAAAATTTATATTTGGAGGAAACCCTAAATTAACAGAAAAACGTAATGAATGCCACAAATTATAAACGGAAAATATGATAGTAATAAAGCAATCCCTAATTGTTACATTACACATTTAAGTCAGGATTGGGAGCAAAAAAAAAAAAAAAAAAAAAAAGAAAGAAAGAAAGAAAAGTAAATTTCTAAGTTTCTACAATTAACTATATTCTTAACATACGTATAAATGCAGAGAATTTACCATATATATAAAAAGATACAATTTAATCTGTCAGGAAATAACACAAACAGCATTAATTCTGTGTAGCCAGGAAATTATCGCTACAATTTGAACGCTGACGGAAAAGTTTACCGATATAAAAGATATATGGAACTTAATGAATTAAGTTTTCCTCCAAGTATAAATTACTTTGAAAACTTTACTATATAGGTAAAACCCAAGTTTAAATTCCTTGCTTTTCGATTGTATTCCTATATAGAGATCCTGTGTGATATGCGCGGAAAAACAATTTGCAGAAAATTGTAGAGTAGAAAAGCAGTACCAAAGTGAATCAATAAAGAGTAATAATCATAAAAATGTTTTAATAACATTATCCGTTTTAGTAAGAGAAAATGAAAAATAAGAAAGTACATTATTACACGTTCTGCCGCGAGCTCCTATCCCCGACCTTTGTCATCCGGCTGACCGTCAGCGATGATTTAATGACCGATGTAATGCATTAGTCAGCGATAAATAAGTCGTTTTATTGCTACAAGATAATGACACATTTCCTTTGAAGTATCCTTTAGATTTTACGAAAAAGTGTTAATGTCAATTCCAGGTGTAAATTTTTTTGAATTCTCTTTACTGATTTGTAGAAAAATATACCAAATATTTAAAACTAATTTGTATGAGAATACTTGCGTAAAACCAAGTTTGTGAGACTAATTTGAGTCACTCTATAAATACAAAATATCCATACTTTTATATGCATTAATATCTTAGGAAACCCAAGCATCAGCTACCGATATTTAAGTTGAGATTCCCTCTACACTAAAGAAAATACCCACCTCTATCATCATACCAAATGCATTTTCCTCTCGTTTTCGAATACTCTCAGCGAATTGAGAATTTGATGAAAGTCTATTCACTGATATCTGTCAGAGTATGAGTGTTTGCCAACCTTTGAGTTTACTGTATGCCACATTTTATTAAGCATACACACTATATGGAGAGACTGGATCGCATATTAAATCTGGTGTAAATACTTTTCAAGTTAGTCATAGTTTCCAATTCGCTAATGCATTGCTTGGGAGAAGGAAAGGGACGAGGATAGAGTGAGAGAGAAAAATAAACAAAAGAATTTGCTCTTGCGCATGTATGCATAGTTAGAAAGTTGCACAATATCCTCCCTTCCTCTTCTCATCCAATGAGAATGCAGCACGCAACGAATGTTTAAAACACCGTGGGCTATGGCAAAATCGATCGGGAGACCAGCGGGGAGAAATTTGATTCCCTGGTTGTTACTCGCATTAAAGACTGGAGGGGGTATAAATACTATAACCATGAGTGTTAATATCAAATAAATTCCCCTGTCTAAGGTAATTTAGCAGGACAACATACAAAGGACTAACGGTTTTGGTTTAAATAAATGTTATTAGTGCAACGTTTTAAACTGTAACTTTAAGTTTGTTGATTAGGGTTGCATTTTCCTCTAATTTTTATTGTTTTATTGGACATCTTAGCAAAAGTAATACGTGTTTGAGACATTCTTTTAAAACATCCCTTTATTTTAACAAGGAATACTTGTTCCGACCACCCTACTTTTTACTTTCTGTACATGTCACTTAAGCCAGAGCAATTTATTAACCCTCGTTTAACTTTGTGTCAATATCATGGTCATATCGTGGCATTTCGCTGTATGTGTTCTGATTCACATGAGTGAATGTATGCCGGACAGCTTGTCATTGTTGATTAGCGACCTACACGTAGTGTGATGGTGGCGGTCAGATGGCCTAAGTTGCGTCATGCCCCTCCATGTATCAGATATTCTATTTTTACTTCTCTATTCTTTAAATAGAGTTTAGGATCGTGATGCGTAATATCCCATTCGCTGTTTGTCTGCACTCTAAGGTAAACCACGAAGTGGAAAAAAACAACTCGGATTAGCAGGGATTAGGACATGAGGCTTCCCGAATGCTAACAATAAACGCTCTCGACTGAACCGTCGTGCCTGGCAAGAGTAATTATTGCTTCCATCACAAAGTTTCGATATCTATACTTCATAGAAAGCAGATGTTTTGAAGTCCCGGAAGTTAAAAAAGCAATTTTGGAAAACCATTCATAACGGAGTGCCTTAAAGCAATGTGAAGCTCAAGAACTCGAAAGAAGAATGCTTTAGCAATTTAATTTAAGTATACTTTGAGTGCATTGATATTTAAGGTTTGGGCAGTAATGTGATGAATATCTCTATGTTTGGTTTATGTTCGTCGAAATCATTAATGACTGAAGTTTGCTTCTGGATTCTAGCCGATTCATATTCGACTTTATCCCGTGTTTACGACTCCCTCTTAAACCCTCATTCAGTCAATCGTGAATAGAACCGATACCAAAGTAAGAGTTCTCTCCTTATACCTGACTTCGCCAATTCTCCATCTTCTCATATGCTTATGCATCGTTTAACAGCTTTAATGCCAATGTTTATTGCTTTGGATTCAAAACATTAACGCAGCGAGGAAATTTTTCCTGTTGAATGTGCATTAACAAACGATTACAATTAATAAGATTCATTGTTTTAAGAAATGTTGTTATTTAATTTATTAATCTTATTTGAATTAAATTATAGCACGTTTGAATAACTAAAAAGGTTAGTTCACATATCACACTTGCATAAAATAAGAATTCATAATTTGTGTTCTTTCACTTCCTTTTATGGTTTCCTTTCTTTCCAATAATTTTGAAGTAATAAAATAATAAGATATATCAAACATCAAGTCTAATTTTACAAGTTGTAAGAATAGCTTTAGTTGCTTTCTTTCTGCAAGAAATAAGTGACTGCACCTCACCTCATATCGGTCTCATTTGGTTTAAAGAAAACGTCCACTGCATAAAGATTAGCAAACTTTGTATATGACGTTTTACAACAGTTTTCTTTTTTAATCTCTATAGTTATAAAGCAAAAAGTGGTTCGGTAATCTTATTTCATTGCAGACAATTGCAAAGTTTTGCTCTAGGTTTTAGAGCGGAGAAACTACTTTGCTTATTCAGTTCTGTTTTTATTCTTCTGTCTCTTGAGAGACTAATTATAATTAGCAGTTTATTCAGGAGTAACGCTTTATTTACATTAAGACCTAACTTAAAGCTGGATATTGTTCCTGGAATGATATTCTAAAACAATTTTGACTAGACAAAGAGTGTGTTCTTTATAACAAGCATGCATTCCTTTCCAGAATTTGTTAATATGGAGCAATTACGGAATATTAAAGAAGGTGAATAAGTTAAAGAAAACGTAAATAATTATCGGTACTTAGTAGAGATTACAGTAATTTCTTCATAACTCTTACGAAAGGCATACTTTACCTCAAATGCTCAGAAACGCAATGGATTTACTTATAAACTTTCGTCACAAAAACAGTGGCCTCAGTGTCATCTATCTTGTAATACTGTTTGTCTTACAGCCATCTTACCAGATTTGAATAAATTAATTTATTCTATACCTAGGAAAGGAACTAATTACGCAATAAAGCTGAATTCTACAGAGTGGACCATTTAAGTTGAGACTGTACAATATCTCCAAAACTAGCGTTGTAGAAAGAAATGTCTTGAATAAAAGTTGCTTGATATTATGGGGGAAAGGAAATGCCATTAGCTGTATTTTATTTGGAGGGTGTTGTGACGGTCATTTTACGGTCAATTTATTTTTGAAACCGGAACCTACCTCTTTTATGTTGTTTTCTCACTCCTCATAAAAAACAAAACAGCATTTGTGCACTTTGCACTGTACTTACACCAACGTAAATAACAACGAAAATTCTGAATGGCTGTGTACGAAGAGCGCAATGAATGGTTGGACCATCCATGGATGGTCATTTGAGGGCCAAGTTATGTTTCGTAATTGGGAACCAACATTTCTTTTTTGTTTTGTTTTGTTTACTTATTCCTCATCACAAAATAAACAGCTTCTTATAAACCATTTTCTATAGATATATTCTTTTTTCACTAGCTTAATACCCCCAGAACATTTCTGAAACTAGACCGTAGGTACACGTGGCTTAGGAAATGAACAGCTAGGATTGACAAATTAAAAATATAATAGTACAATCTGTCGACAAATTTATTTCCTCGAGTGAGTTTAACAGAGAACAGGATATAAATTCTCTCGGGTTCCTACAATAGCTTTTAATCTATTACGAATAACTATCCTTACGAAACGTTATTAGTGTTTCCCTTCCTTTACTAGGGATAATTCCCTAAGCATGGAAAATTACTAGGCAATTACTCAAATACAGTACTTTTTCCTTAAGATAATTCTACGCAAGTTTCAGTATTTGCGGGATAACCTCTCCGATTAAATGTTATGTATAATTAATAATGCTTTAAACACAAGGAACGGTGACTCACAGGAATATATTAATAAGATTCCGTTTTAGAAAGTATCATCACAATATATTTAAAAAGCAAACTTTTCCTTTTCTTTCTTCACGAGATGGACAATTAGAATTCCATAATATACAAATATTTTCTTAACACTCTCTCCTTGAGCCTGCCGAGGTTTATTGTTTTTGAAATACGAATTACGTTTTTTTCACTATATGTGCACTCAGTTAGTGACATTTAAGATTATTTTGTTTATATCACTACACACACACACATATATATATATATATATATATATATATATATATCAGGTGAGTGCTTCAGCCTGCGGATTGAGAAGTTCTACAGTCCCGGCATTGTACAGGATTCCGTAAATACTGTGCACTGCATCGCGCGTATCAATTTCGGCCGAAATGACTGCTTTGCACCTCTGTGCGTGCAGTGACTTCCACTCGTAGCGCAACAGTGCGCGGTTGGCCTTCAGTGGTGAAGTTCCCAGGTTCAAATACTGCCACTTGAAGATGCTTTTTATATTTAGTAAATTTAACGAGAACTGATAGTTTGGCATGGAAGGATCGTTTCACTTAATTAGTTTAATTATGTGATTTTCATTAAAACACAAATTGTTACTTGTTAGCATATGCTGTAATTAACATAAAAATAAATAAATAAACATTTTAATTATAATTACAAATATAAAGCACTATTAAATAATATTTTACCTTTAAAGTTATTCTTTCATACAAAAGAATGCCAATAAATTCTTCTGAGTTTACAAAATGCAGTACGTACATACCTAGATAACATTTGTAAGCTCATATTGTGATCGCTGTGAACGTTTCTGGTTCCCAAAGTAGTGCATTTAACAGTGACTATGACATCATGACACCGATAAACTTTTATAACTTACCCGTTTCCTTCATGTGATTGTAATAAGGGTTCGAACTGGCCTCCATGCCGGCGGATGCAAGATCTCAGTCTAAACATCATCGCCAGCCTAACACAGCGCAACATGGCCCGTTGATGTCACGGCATCAGATGATTAGTTTCCTGAGCTCTTGGAGGGGCATTTGCCGCTTCTGGTACACAATATCATTAAGATAACCACATAAGAAGAAATCTAATGGGGTTAGATCAGGTGAGCGTACTGACCACCCTATTGATCCATACCGTCCGATCCATCGCTCGGGGTAGATGGCATCGAGATAAGCCGTTACACGACGGGCCGAATGAGCTGGCGCCCCATCATGTTGGTATCACATAGTCGGTTCTGCAACAGCGTTTCATCCAGTAGAGTAGGCAGCTAGTGTTGTAAGTGGAGATAGTGATTGGTCGTCGTAAAAATACGGGCCTAATTTACTAGCCCAAACGTTGAATCCCGTTAGCACTTGTAAGGCCGCCTCTGGCATTCAATGTGGGTTTACCGTGATCCAGTAATGCACGTAATGGCGATTTACATGGGCTGTGTTGTGGAACCCTGCTTCGTCTGTAAATAACACAGTTGCCAAAAAATGTGGATCTTGTTCAGTTTGTCATATGATTCACCTAGCAAACGCCACTCTCCATCCATGGTCCGGCAGCAGTAGCTCCTAGTGTAATTGAAGATAAGGGTGAAACTTTGCATGATGCAGTATTCTCCACGCGGAAAATTGGCTAATATTGAAATGCCTGTGAATTTTCTCGTTCTACAACGCAATTTGAATCACAGTCACACTATCCGTCGTTGCTTAGTCACAGACAGGGTGATCTCTTCGTGAATGTGTGTCTTGTGCACTGTTGCTGATTCCAGAAGGCGGTTCGCAACTCCCAAAATGTGTGATCTGTAGGAAGTAATCTCTGTGGAAACCTCTGTTCGCATACACGACGTTGCATTTTGCTGCGCTTCCCCGTATACTATCAGCATTTCCAGATAGGCTCTATTCGAAAACATTGCTCCACAGTGAGCATAAACGGCTGGAACTTCGTATTTATAGGCGAATCCAGCTTTTAGTGAAGGAAGAAATCACGATTTTCTAGAACCTTCTCGAAACATGAACAGAAATAAATAAAAAGCACATTTATTCACAGGCACGATTTGGACCTCCAATCTTCACCATAGCTTTCCAGCATGTTAGCCATTGCGCTACTAGAACACGTTAACAACGAGCACCACCGTAGCCCTAATCAGTGGGCTGGCGAATGCGGTGTCAACACCTGCATTTCGCACCGTCTATAAAATGCAGGGTTGTCTAGTACCAATCCGCAGGATGAGAAGTTTCACGTGTTATATTACCATTTCTTTAACCATTCACGATAAAAAATATTTATGCACTTGAAACCCACCTCCAAGTGTCTGTGTGAAAACATTCAAATAACAAATTTTAAATGGTGATCTCTAAACTATCCCCTACTACTGGTACAAAATATCACTGCAAAATCAAATTTAATAAACATACCATATGTGAAGTCAAACAACGCGATATGTTATAGCAGTCGTGCAATTTCTACCTTCCACCAATCCATGTAGCTTTTCCACTCTATGACTGACGCATTGCAGTCGTAAACCATCCGACCAGAATGAGTAGGTCGCAACCCCCTTGTAACCAGTGACGCTGTCCTGACTACCATTTTCCAGAGTGTAACACCTCGATACATCTCACCCGCAACCTATCTTTGTCTGGTATCATCACTGAGTTCGCGAACTGACTTTGTCTCCATGAACCCCATAAAGGAGCAAGGGAGCAACATTGGTGCATATGTTAGAATTTTATAGATTTTTACCCCTATATGAGTATACTGTGTAGAAAAGGTGGAGAGAGCAGAGATCGAAGTATTACGCCAAGTGATTGGTGATGCCCATCATAACCATCAAAAGAATGAAGGAGTCTTCAGAACAATCGGAATTCAAACATGTTAGAAACGTAAAAGGGAATAAAAGAGTATATGGCAGTGTATACCTTGCAAGTGTTCAGTTATCCGAAAGAAGGTAAACAAAATGTATGAAGACCTTAATAACAAAGGAGAGATCAGCTGCTCACAATCTGTCGGAATGGAACAGAAAGTTCAAACCGTGCAAATGATAGTGATGTTGAAGAATGACACTGAGTAATTATATAGCCAGAATGTTTGATCGAAGCAAGATTCGCACGCTCCTTATACTGTCAGAAGTAACATCTTAGCATCTTCGTGGTCTATAAATGAATTCTTGCTCTGTTAAATCCCACTCATATCAAATAATCTCCTTAAAGACGTCGTTACCTGCTTAAAACGCCAGAATTTGAGACGTTGGAATTCTTTCCCTTTATTTCATTCAATCTCTTTTGAAAATTTTGATGTCTCGCGACCTCCGCCACTAATGTGGGGCACAGACCAGAGATAGAATAAATCAAAGAATCCTAATCTTTCAAATCTTATTTAAGCTGTTTATATCTTCTTGATTCAGCTGTCTGCTTTATAGCTGTTGCTTTTGGTTCCTGTCGGGCATAGGAATCTATTGTTCCACTGTCCATCTTCTAATCCAAATGTATGCATAACTTTTTTCCCATACTACCATACCGACTTAAACGAGTCCTCTCTTTTTTCCTTCTTGCTGTGGGCAAGTTATCCATTTGGGCAATCTCCCCTCCTCCTTGAACATATCCGTATGAATGCAATATCTGTTCAATTCTATGTACCATCGTATTTTCTGCCTCCATTTCTTTTCTACGAGTTTTCCTTGTAGGCTGTAATCGAGATTTTCTCATACGTCTACATAAATCTTTCCATTTTTGTGTCCTCCAGTATTTTCTTCCATCTATCATTCAGTATCCGGCACTCTCCCCCATGCATAAGGACACTGTACACCATTGTTTTCACGATAGGCTTTTTGGTTGTTTTTTCATTTTTCTATTCCATAGGACGCCATTCAAGGAGATTTATATGCCATTGATATGATTAATTCTATTGTAATTTTCTCTTCCACATGTAGAGCTGTCTATGATTGTACCTAAATATTTGAACTCATGGTTAAAATTGTCCTATAGTGCCTGAAGTAAGCCGGTAGCTAAACTAACAACATGACTGTGCGTCTAAACTGTGCCGAGCTCAGAGTGACCAAAACGAGGAATACATTACACCTAGAAAGTGTTGGGTCAAGAAGTGCGATCTGGAATCATCTTGAAGGTAACACAGGATTAACCATGCTTTCCTAATAACACAATTTTTTAACCAATTTAACTACGTTACTGGCAGCCAATGATAACGGTTTGATGAGCGCAACAAGTTTTACGCTGAGCTATTGAAAACAACTTTGTGCGGGTTTTTATTAAGTGTTTTTCTGCAAGTGTTTTTCAGCCCTTGAAATTTATATGATGCTGCAAATTTAACAGAGTAGTTTTGTTTAATTTTTAAAAATAAAATTTAGATTTAGCTGTGATTTGATCAATAGTGAATTGAACTATGTTACCCAATTACTACTTATCACTTATTTTGAACAAATAAACGCCGAAAACATAATTAGGCGTTCAATTGATGATTTTAGTACAGTGGATCATATCACTGAATATTATGATGAAGCAATAAAATCCTTTACTTCCAGGATAGAGAGGCAGGGAAAGTTTAACAGCAGTGTGTGCAGAGATGGTGAATGAAATAAGTGAAAAAGAACGGAGTCCATAGAGTGAGTTTTCCAACGTTTATCCTCTCAGGACAAGGGAGAACGATAAAAAGGAAGCCTTATTCAGGCAATGCTGCCCAACAAACACTGAAACACGGCCTTCAGATTAGAAGGTAAACACGGATGCTACCCCTACACCATGAAGCTGAGGGTGGGACTTTAAAACTTACAATAATTTCTCTGCCGTGTGTATACAAATCGGGAATTCTTAAAAGTTGATTTTCCGCGTGTCTTGTTTTGTTTAATTTCGAAAGCCCTCGATATTTCAGTGCTACTTTTGAAAGGTGCTACTGGTAATTCTCCCAGATGACAAACACGAGCTTACCTGGTTTCATAACAGCGTTCACGTTTGCAGGGGTATCGTTGATGATGTATTTATGCGCTCCTGTATTACACTTCCTGCATCTCACTTACTACACTAATATACTACTCTGGTGAAACGACACCTGTGATGACAACAGGGGTACAAATAGGGAAGGAACTCCTAGCACCATATAAACATGCAAATTAGGACACACACAAGCAACTGCAATGTATTACGTGAGCTCACGCATGGGAGCGTGTCAGAAGTGTTTATTATTAATTGTTATTGTTATTATTATTGTTATTATTATTATTATTATTATTGTTGCGAGAAATGGCTCATGATTTGTTGTACACTATTTGTTTTCATTTACTGGTATTTAAAGAGTTTTCCCAAATTTGCCCGTTAGTTTGTTCTGGAAATCTTCCGATGAAACCAGCTTTATAAAATTAGATACATGGAGATAGATGTATTATCTGTCCTGTTATTAGTTAATATTTGTTTTTTCCTAAAATTTTATCATTGGTAGTTGATGCGAAGAGTGCTTATTCATGATACAACGATTTCAAAATAAGTGTTGCAATTTCTCCTTCTGCTGGTTGAAAGAGCAGGAGACAGGAAACTAATGCGACATTTCGATTCCGTGATGTAAATCATTAAACAAAACATCGTCAAATGTGGATAAATTCATTTTCCGGTCCAAGTTTGGAGCCCCATAGTTCTTTTGATTACTGTCCACAACAGTTATAAATTTTGTAATGTGTATTTTTGGAACAGTCTATTCGATACACTACACAGAAACTGCAATCGTGCGGCAGCGCTTGGCACATCGTCCTTGTTGGAATAGAAACGGAAAATTTAATTAGCGAGGCTATTACTTTGCTTCGATCACCTTTTTCGGTTCTCTACCGTTGGTACCTGTTTTCAGGACTTATTTAAAAGATATAACACCGCAGGCTCGTAAATACTTTGACTACTACTCACCTATAGTAAGTAGAGGAAGCAATGCATTCCACTCAAAAATTCAATACCGAGATCTCACTTGAAGTATTCGCTTCAAGACCCCCTGAATTTATAAAAAAATCATAAAAACGACTGTGTGTGTATGAACAGCATAACTAAAAATGAAAAGTCAGCATGTTACAAGAGCGACACCTTCAATAAAATTACCTCATCTCAAACTATGGTTTACATAGAAATTTTTCGTTGCTTTTTATTTTCTCAAAAATGGCTAACGATTCTGATTAAAATGCCATAACATTTTCTGTAACAAATAAAATGTATATCTTGAATTTTCTAGAAATAGCCTCCGACGTCCTCTTCGTTTAGAATGAATTTTGTATATTTGATAAACTGTAGATGATCTTGCCACAAAAAATTAGAGCTCATTAAAGCACAGTTTATGTCATGGCAACACGCTCTTTAAAATCAGACTGTCGCTTTACCTACCGCATCGTTCAACGAAATGTGTAAATGTTAATTAAAGGGTGTTTGGATCAACAAGTAGACACACAGTTTTGTTCTTTTCTTTTTAAGTCAGTCCATTATTTATCTATTCTTCGAATGCTGAACCCTCTAATTTCTTGTCGACTTTTACTCACTATGATTAGAACGTGTAAGCAATATTGCAAGTCTTTACTTATATTGTTTATTTTCTATAGTCTTCTTTAACTTCTATATCACATTGGATATTTGATTTGAGAAACGATTCACTGTGTCTAAAACTCTTTGGACTGTAACTTTTAACATGTTATTGGTTTCATTCATTTGTCACATAAAATCTCGTTTTCACTCCCACATACATAGGGAATGATCCTAAAAATAAGAGACTCCGTTTAGGCTTGGAATCTAACCCGGGACCTCTGGGTTGGGAAGCTCGGTTACAGAAGCAAAAGATCGGAATACTTGCTCCACTATTGCATAGGTATTTGTTAATTTATTTCATGATGTAATTTAATATCCTAAAACAAGATTGCTTAGTGTAAGCCAGCTTCCAGAAATAAAAGAATGGACAATTATATCACATCCTGAGAGGAACAGACCATCATCTTCCACACAGAGAGGACAATGGCAACCACGTTCACCACCTCCAGATCGACGCCAAGTAATGATTTGTTTTAGGTGTGGACACCAGGCCATACAGCAAGATTTTGTTGGCAGCAGGTGCCTCAGTCCAAAAACAAGTAGCGCCACGCTTCACAGCCACCTAAGTCACCTCGCAGTGACTTTTAACACATTATATATGAATTCCTTAAATGCTTAATGCTGCAATAGTATTATTTCAAACAAATTCAATATATCGGGCATACATCCTTTTGGTAAATATAATTGTTTTGTCTTAAATTATTTTTCAGTTATATAAACTGAAACTATACATTGTACACACACACACACACACACACATATACTGATCAATTATGATTCTGGAATATAATACATATTTTAAAAAAATGATATAGCAGCTTTGAAGCGTGAAGAGGAAATATGCAGCTCAGATATCTGAGGGGGCAAAAGCCTGCAAAGGAGAAAAATTATTATTGTTTTGCAAATAGACAAGGAAAATTAATATTAGAAAAAAGTCGCAGGGAGCCCTCCTAAAAACAATCTCTTTCTTACTACGGACAATTTGTTGGGAGGCATATATTCTCAAGAATATTCTTTACGTTAATCATTAGGTCTAACTTGTATTTAATTGAGAAGTTAAGTGAAGCAATAATATAATTTAACCTACGCCGCACAAAAGAAGGTTTCTTGCTGGGCGGTAGGTTAATATAAGTAAGACGGTGCTCTCTTTTCCTTAGCAATATGCTCCGTGGCTTAGGGATGGCACATGGTTATAATGCAGTTGTAAATGTTTGGACTGTGAAGTCTGTAGATTTTTCTAGGAATTAATTAGGAGCGCAGTAAGTGAACTGCCGTTTTCTCGCGAATTGGTGATTCCAGTATATTGTAGTTTATTGAAAATGACACTTGGAAAATAAAATCAACAGGAGCTCAAACAGTTACCGACGTCTTAACTTTCCTGATATAATTACCGAAGAAAAATTCACATGGTGTGAAAGAGAGAAGAAATCCTGACTCGTGGTCTACTGATCACCGCATCACTGCAGGTACAACCTTCCCATCCTAAAATTCCCTCTACCATAAAAGCGCAGAATCCGTCTTCTAAGTTGAACCAGCTACAGTGCATGTGTATAACATTAGCTATGGCATTCTTATACTGTTTATTTTAGCAGTAAAACCTTACCATTACCCTAACTCACCCCACGACCATAGAGCGACAGACATTTTAGAACAAACATTTCCAGCTGTCACTGTTACTGTCAAGCTATTCATCCTTTCCTCCCTTCATATTTCTTAAAAGGTTTCTCTCCGCTCTTAAGCAAATTCTCACCAAAATCGTACTCTGACAACGCTAATTCTTGAAAGTTTGGCTTTGTTTTAGTTGGTACCTTGCCTAATTCTGGTCATATATAGTTACGTGTTTAGCCTTTTCTTTGTCAATGTTTTTATTTCTATAAACAAGGTATACAACTTCTCACATACATTCCATACATTTTAAATATACTAGGTATTTTTCAATACGTTTTTGTGTGTTTTAAATCTGAAGTAGGTATAGGGTTTCGAATTAAAATCTCAAGGTTACGGCACTGAAAAATTATTAATGGAAGTAATACGTTATTTTCAAACATATTATTAATGCAATTGAACAACCAACCGATGTAGAATTTTGATTGTAAACTAATATAAAAAATTATTTAGGCGTAATTTATTATTGCAGGCTCTGCACTGAAGCCCTTTCTGCTTTAAGAAATATCGGTTCTTCTCACGCTTAGGTCAAAGTCTGTGATTGAATACGATCTTTTAACTCTTCAAGCTCTAAGACGTAAGACCGGAAGCTTAAATTTCAAACAACTTGTCTAGGGTGCAAATTGATTAACCTTTATCATACCAAAAATAAAAATATACACAAATTACCAGGATAGATACAAATGTACCAAAACGGATACCTATTTATATATTGCTTGAAAAACAGTATAATGTTATCTTCAACATAATTGGCACCATTGTCAGCATAAAGCATATGCATTTCTTATTACTGCAGTTGCTTTCCGACACTGTTCAGGTGCTCAGACTGATCGATTTCATTCCTTACTGCTCACAGGCTAATAATTATAATCTAAAACAAATCAGTTTCATGCGGTTGAAATGTGCATTGTTGTTATATCAGAAATAAATGTTGCATTGTTGAAACAGTAAAGAAATAATTATTAGCTTTCAGGGTAAACAAAAACTGTACATATTTTTACAAAGGTTGGTACATGTGTCCATTATTCTAAGAGGCTTTATTAAATAAATTCCACTTCATTTTTACTTTTTGCTAATCAAACAATTCAGAAATATGTATTTCATAATATAACAATGATGAAAAACCTACAAGAAATTTGTTGCTAATTAAAAAAACTACAATTTAGGTACAATTTTTCCCAGCTGTATACCGAACTTAACTACAAAACATGACGGAGAAAGAACATGAACATGAAAGATGGGAATTAGGAAAACATGAAAAATATTATTGAATCAACCAAGAAAGTCTTAGTCTATTATAACTCATTTTAACTAAAAGCCTCTTGGTTGTTTTTGAAGCAAACACCGCCGAATTAGTTATATACGTAAAAGAATATGGAAATATGCGGAATTCTATGAGTTAAAACACATGTTAGGGCTTTTAGTGCTATCACCCAAATGTATAAATATCATGCCCTTAACCAAGGTGTGCTGAAGTATGTCCAGAAAACAAAGTGGGGTATTTTCTTTGAAAAGATCATAAAAAGTCAAATCAACGGTAAAATTTGTTTTTCCCTACATTTTAAGTGCATTTATCTTGGTAAGTACAATAAGAATCAAAGTGCTGATGAATCCAATTGTTATCATTTCGTTTATTTATGAATTATCTAAATTCAGTAATTTTCCTACAACCTATTCATAATTGTATTTCTCTATAAATCGCTATTCTCTGCGTTCTCATTTGTAAGTTATTAGACGCCATGCTTCTTCGCACCCCATTCAGCCATTGTTCTCTTGGTCTTTCACCTTTCTCTGTTTCCTTCAGATTCCCATTAAAGCACATTCTTTATTTTTCTGTCGTTTCCCACTATTTTCACATAGACGAGGCATTTTAACCTTCTCTCTTCTATTATATCCAGTACATTCCTTTCCATTCATTATTTCCCGAAGTTTTGCACTTGTTATTTTATTCCTTATTGAGATTCGAGAAGGCCTCCGCGAAAAATCCATCTGTGTTGTTAATAATCTTTTTTTCTTGTTGTCTGTTTGCCCCATCTATGCTCTATACAGTAATGTACTTTCACTATTGAATTATTCATCAGTATTTTAACTTAATTTAAAATATTTTTGCTCCATAATATCGATTTTAATATTGCAATTGTGTTTCTTCCTTCGCTTATTGTTTTTTTTTCTATTTCTATTTTATTAATTAATAAACCTGTTCTCTTGGTCTTTCACCTTTCTCCGTTTCCTTCAGATTCCCATTAAAGCACATTCTTTATTTTTCTGTCGTTTCCCACTATTTTCACATAGACGAGGCATTTTAACCTTCTCTCTTCTATTATATCCAGTACATTCCTTTCCATTCATTATTTCCCGAAGTTTTGCAATTGTTATTTTATTCCTTATTGAGATTCGAGAAGGCCTCCGCGATAAATCCATCTGTGTTGTTAATAATCTTTTTTTCTTGTTGTCTGTTTGCCCCATCTATGCTCTATACAGTAATGTACTTTGTACTATTGAATTATTCATCAGTATTTTAACTTAATTTAAAATATTTTTGCTCCATAATATCGATTTTAATATTGCAATTGTTTTTCTTCCTTCGCTTGTTGTTTTTTTTCTATTTCTATTTCATTAATTAATAAACCTGTTCTCTTGGTCTTTCACCTTTCTCCGTTTCCTTCAGATTCCCATTAAAGCACATTCTTTATTTTCTGTCGTTTCCCACTATTTTCACATAGACGAGGCATTTTAACCTTCTCTCTTCTATTATATCCAGTACATTGCTTTCCATTCGTTATTTCCCGAAGTTTTGCATTTGTTATTTTATTCCTTATTGAGATTCGAGAAGGCCTCCGCGAAAAATCCATCTGTGTTGTTAATAATCTTTTTTTCTTGTTGTCTGTTTCCCCCATCTATGCTCTATACAGTAATGTACTTTCACTATTGAATTATTCATCAGTATTTTAACTTAATTTAAAATATTTTTGCTCCATAATATCGATTTTAATATTGCAATTGTGTTTCTTCCTTCGCTTATTGTTTTTTTTCTATTTCTATTTTATTAATTAATAAACCTGTTCTCTTGGTCTTTCACCTTTCTCCGTTTCCTTCAGATTCCCATTAAAGCACATTCTTTATTTTTCTGTCGTTTCCCACTATTTTCACATAGACGAGGGATTTTAACCTTCTCTCTTCTATTATATCCAGTACATTCCTTTCCATTCATTATTTCCCGAAGTTTTGCATTTGTTATTTTATTCCTTATTGAGATTCGAGAAGGCCTCCGCGAAAAATCCATCTGTGTTGTTAATAATCTTTTATTCTTGTTGTTTGTTTGCCCCATCTATGCTCTATACAGTAATGTACTTTGTACTATTGAATTATTCATCAGTATTTTAACTTAATTTAAAATATTTTTGCTCCATAATATCGATTTTAATATTGCAATTGTTTTTCTTCCTTCGCTTATTGTTTTTTTTCTATTTCTATTTTATTAATTAATTTTACTTCTACGGTTGATAGTCCGAAATATTTAAATTTATTGACCATTATGATTTCCTCATTTATAACCTCTAAATTTTCTTCGACATTAAATAATAATAGCTGTAGATTTAAGAGAAGCTATAGCAATAAGTGAAACTCTCACATTTTTGTATTGTTACATTTGTGCAGCCTCTCCTAATTTCTATTATATCAGGGGCTTGGACTTGAGAAATAATTCGTTGACTGTAGCTTCTTTAATTTTGGTTTTCACTCATAGTTAACTTGAAACATACTCGAATTCACTTCACATTCATACTACCATACTCTGCGGAGCGTATGGAAGATTTTATCAAAGAATAATTCCCGTGCCTCAGCCGAGAATTGAATCGCGCACTTCTGGGTTGGGTAGCTGGAAAGCTACAATCGACCACAATCCCTAATGTTCATGAATTCGATGTCATTTCTTTGAACGGAGTATGGATAATAATTACAACTAAAGAGAGAATAAAAATTAGTTTTTATAGACTGTATTATAATTTCGCTTTAATCCCGTAAAGTATGTGTAAGTAAATTTAGAGTGTGTTATATTCGCCATGAGTCCGCTAATGTGTTATACAGAGAAGGATCATCTCGAAAGGAAAAAGTCTGACAGTGGTGCAGAAGTAAAAAATGTGGTATTCATTCATCTGCCATTTTCTGCCGTCCTGGATAAGAAGATAATTTTGGTGGAATTTTAAATGGGGTTGAAACTTGATTATAGCGCCCCGAGGCCAGAGGATAATTAAATAAGCAGAGACACTGCAGATCCCCCTGCTCCAAGAAATTTCGCACTTGAAATTCTTCTTTCTCTCGCACTCAAATGTCTGTGGAAAAGTCGAAGTTTCTGTCTGTTGGGACAAATTAAATATGCCACGCACTTGTGCTGGAGAAGTCAAAGACAGCGCTGGGCTGCTGGTTAAGTTGAAGCAGGCACTGAGGAGAAAGCTTATTAGGGTGTGTTCACTTTACAAAACAACCCAAAAACACGCAGCGCGCAACATAAAAGACATTACCGCCTTAATGCTGTCAGGTAATAATTAATCTTTCTTTTACTTCTCACACTAATGAACTTAATTCCTAAAAGTGCAAAAGGGTAAAGAAGTAATTTTATGACACCAAAAATCGAAGGATTATTAACCAGATCTGTATTTATAATTCCTTTATGGGTTAAAGCTTAAGATAACATGGTATTAATACAACTGCATTTTAATAAGCATACTAATTTATTATTATTATTATTATTATTATTGTTAGTATTATTATTATTATCATTATTATTATTACTTAACAACGTTGTAATCACCAGGATCATGTGTGTTAATTGTGTAGAATTTTTCACTGCAGAAGTTCCCTAAAGTTAAATCCGCGACATTTGTGGACCTTGGCCTACCAACCCGGCTGCCACTCACTTGCACAACCAGAGATGGATGATAATCCAGCCGACGGAAATGATGTGTATCAACACCATGTTTCTCCCAGCGGAACGTTGGCTCTCATGATCAACAGACCGCTACCTATTGTAGCTCCTCAAATGCTGAAGACGATGTTGAGTGAGTACCAGGTCCTATAGGGGCCGAAAAAGCCGCACCCCAATAGGTGGACGCAAGCATTCCACGTTTGGGAATCAGGGCAGCATCCTCCAGCCCATTACGCAACGGCACAAAAAGTTGCCTTACAGGTCACAGAACCAATGACATATGGTTTGTTGGATTAAAGTGCATATAAATGTCATCATCCTTAGCCATAGTTGAAAACGCAACTTCGAATGTAAAACATCAGCGCTTAACTCAGTTACAATGCTGCGCCCCATCTTCACGTGGGGTTGATATGCTACTTCTAGATGTAAATGTAAGTAGCGATTGGCTTTTGGGTTAATGCTATTGAAGGAGTATATCCGAGTTATACGACCTCTATGAGATAACATATTCAATGTCCTACTTCATGAAAGGGATCAATAAAATATGTGAAACCAGGATGTAGCATTAATTTCCTAAATATATTTCATAACTATTTACTTTACGAGTTAAAATTAAATATTTCAAATGTTTACTTGATTCAAACTGAAAACAATGTAGAAAATGCAATATAATAATTATTCTGGACTTATTTCCTAAATCCGCAATATACTCGTACTAGGAAAAATAAAATTTTGGAATGTAAGCACTTAAGAACTGTAGGTTGTTGTCACTAGAGGTGCAATATTATTTATATAATAAAACTGGTATTTTGACCAAAGGCGTTTCATTGTTTTAGATATGAGTTGAAAATAGTATTCGTATTAGAAGAAATGAAATATTATAGTGTGTTTACAAAATTGTGTTTTTCAATAACACATTAGTCCATGAGTTTGCCTTTATAATGCAATATTTAAAATAAAAAACTAATATTCCCCTTGTTATGATCACTACCTTATCTAATCTGAGGAATTTGAACAAATCACAAACTTCAAGTTTCGTCATCTATCCACTATATTTTTGACAAACAAGAAAACGTCATTTCCAACGTGACTACTAACTTTCGAGCGTATGTGCATACACCAACATCATACTCAGAGTGCACCGAATCGGGTATATAACCTGTATCTGAATATTCGACTGGAAAACTTTGTAACAAAACTTGTTGAAATCAGTGAAACTTGGCCTTGAAGTTAAACATGCACAACTAATTTCTGCTACCTTTCCATCAGTAAAGATATATACTTATCAAACAACGCAGAGCATGAATATAACAATGTAAGAATAAAATGCTTCAGACATAATATGGCGACAGAAATACGCTTGAAAAGAACAACAATGATACCGACAACTTTATCATCGTTATAGTGGAAAAAAAGACTAACAATTAAATGGTTAAAAGACTCGGACTTCAGTTTTAGGTAGTAGTGAAAAGCTTTACTCTTTGGAGATTAGTGTTGTTTTTAAATCCTAAAGAAGCACTTAACATTAGATTATGAATAGAGTATGCACTTTAAATGAGTCATAATAACTTCAGAAGTAGTTTAGGATGTAAATTGTCATTTAACTTACGTATTGAATTATCCGTGCCGAGGTCGTTAAGGTACGAACTCATGAATGGAAGTTTTGCGGTACAAATTTCACCAGGACCGCTCTCCCTGACTGAGGTTTTTTCCAAGTTTCTCAGTCCTCGCGAATTGCAAATGGGGGGAGGTACCCTAAACTTAGGCCTGGATCGTTTCCTTCTCAAACCTCCTTTCCCCATTATTATTTCACTGCATATAACACCAGTGTCTACAGGTTGAAGTGTCATGAATAGTAAAAACGAGCATTAAACGCTACTAGAAAAAAGAAACCCAAACTCAAGGAAACAAACCAGCGAAACATCTAAATATCAGCTTTATCGCCGAATGGCAGGGCGTCTACGTCTGCAACGTAGATTCGAGTGTTTAATCAGAATATAAACTTTGTTCCGTAAGAAGCAGAAGACAATACGCAACTGCTCAGTGTATAACTTATTTGTTAGCTCTTTGTCTCCGTCTTTCCTTCCTAAAGAAATGCGTCATTTCGATAAGCAGTTGTGTAAAAAAAATTCAAAAGTATCACAGGGCTTATTTGGCCTAAGTTCCACACTAGCTATGGGGTGCAAATTTTTGGGGCATCACAGAACCACTGCTCATTTTGCTACATGAGGGATATGGCAGCTAAACTTTTTAGCAATCTCTGTCTCACAAACGCTGAGGGACAGGTAGTATTGACACCATCACCTCCGTCTACCAGTTATACAACTGTCCACGTCTGCTTTCCCATGTGTGAGAGGCCGGAAGTTGGGCATGTGGACCTTAGCTTTTCCAGACATTATTATTATTAGTATTATTATTATTATTATTATTATTATTATTATTATTATTATTATTATTAATATTGAATCATTTGTGTGAAGAATACATCCTTCATTAACCTAAACACACAGTCCCCCACATAGTGGGGCCTGGGTACAATATCCACCTTCCAGGATCGGTGCTGATTCGCCTCCGCTTCACAATCCAATCCAAATACGCATTACTTTACCCGAGTTTAAACTTATATAACTAACTAGGTTAAAGTATAGTTTATTGCTTAACTCGGATCAAAGCATTACCATCCGATTCTCCTAAAATGTTCAAAACAAATTTGTGATGAAGGTCAAAAGGCTAACGGATAACACCATAACTTAATCCTTGTGTTGCGCCTTAAGACTTCTTTGAAATCAAAGTGTTACTCTTACTTAGGTAGTGTATGGACATATTTATTGCTGTATAGTTTACGTTATTTACAAACTATTTTACAAGCGTCGTGCAACCAGATTTGTTTAAAATTCTCGTTACCAAAGCAGGTATTATTTTTAATGAAATGCTCCCCAGTATAAGCTTTATAAGAAGCTTATGCAAGTCCGGCACTGTTTCAAAAGCTATTTTATATTTAACAATAATAAGCTGTTGATTACTTACTGTGATGCTGTATATTTTGTAAACCTCTAGCCTTTTCGCCATTTTAATCCATTCTGTACAAGGTGACTTAACTCACTTGTCCGATGTAACAAACTATGATATTAAGCCAACAAATAAGATATAAACATGCATAAATGCGTGTACTAAATAATAGGTGCATGGCCCTAGCTCTATGGCCCATTGCATTCAGACAGGGCCTACGAAGATGTACTAACATTCACCAGCACTAAAAGCGGAGTATCACTCCTTATGAACATAGATGATACTTTCTGCAACACAGTATACGTGAAGAAGTTGCCTATATGTTTAGGCGCACGTTTTTCTTCCAATGTAACAGCTCGAGTCTATGCTAAGAGTCAAACTGCGAGAGCCTGCCGTCGCAAGCATACCAACTAAATGCATAACGCATGGAACTGATGGTTTTCAGACCTGTCTGGGGCTGTGGTGTTTTTAAATATGAGTGTGTGTGTCGCGGACATGAAAAGCGAAACAATGGGGGGGGGGGGGGGGAAGGCACCAGGATCATTCAAGGTGGAATAATTTAAGATATTCGGGTTAGCTTAAAAATATAAATAAATATTAAATCTCTATAAGGGCAGCATTTTGTTAAAGGTTAGACTATAATTTATAATATCATATTCCTTAATTATATATATATTGTTTAACCACCTTGCACACAAAATGAGTAATATTTAAATCGCCGATAAGCACAAATTCACAAAAGAAAAACACTTAAGAAGTATATACTTTTAAATGCTTAAAATTGATAATCTAAAGAAAATAGTTCTTAGAGGTGTTATAATAAATCGGGCGTATCAGAACTTATATATTAGTACATTAAAATTAAATATTAAGCTATTTAAAGTTTATGGTCGCATTACACAAAACTGACTATTTTTAAAAGGTTAAGCATTTTATGCTTATTTGAAAAATACTAAGTCTCTACGAGTTGCCTCTAGCAGAAATTCTTCTGGTAGAAGTATGAAACATTTTAGCTCTTCAGTAACAGTTCCGACTATTCTAGTTACAAAACTACTACTTTGGAAATAACCGTTCAAAAACATTGCCCGGTAGTATTTAACAACAACCGTAAACAGCAAGATACTCTTCGTTCGATGCAGCTTTCTCGACTCGGACATTTTGGCATCGTCATGGTTTCTCATTCCGTTTATAACGAACGATGGGCGCGAGAATTCGTAAGGGTTCTTAAAATAAATATATGTGCTTTTTACTATCTCTACTCACCTGAAGCACGTTAAAGAAATTCACATTCATCAGTATTTTTAACACTTGAATAATTTTAATTAAATTATATGGTATGTAAATTGAATAACAGCCCGCCCTGAGGCAATATGTACGTAATAATTTGTAAAAATGTATGTAACAGTCATTGCAAATGCTTATATTATTGTAAGCACGTTTAATAATGTTATGTGAATGCATTGTGTAGTTGAATAATGTAAGATGTGAGAATAATAAGTTTAACGTTGCTAACAATGAGGTAACAATGAGTTAACCTTGAGGCAATAATAAGTTTGAGAGTTTAAATGTTACTAGTCATGATTAGAGCAACGACAATGTAGATTTTGTGACTGTTTAAAAATAGCCAATCAACAGCTAGAAAAAGCTTTAGTAAAATGCAGATATTCTATTGGACTAGGATTGGCCAATCAGAGACTTGAAATTTAGAAGCTTACGGGTTCTAACGGTTGAAATATGTTCAGTTGCTAGCAGACCTTGGCAGTGACCGGGAGGAAGATGTGTTTTCTAAATAAGTATTACGTATTCGTGTGTAACGAAAATTAAGTACACCTGATAACAAATTGCAAGTTTTAAATTAAAAAATCTCACAGCTCTTAATATCAGTGTAGTGCTATTTAATTTGTGCCAAGGATTCATAAAAAGAAGTTAATTTAAACTTAAAATCTGTGTAAGCCTACATTCTTGTCGAACCACGCCCTGATTAAGAGAAACATGTCTTTAAAGTAAGACTGGCGCAGCCGAGGTAAACAAACATAAATACTATCTATAGAAGCAGTTTAATAACAAAGTTAAAAATAGTAAATTGTTTTTTAAACTTGGAGCGTAAAAACAAGAATACATCTTCAAAAATAGGCTTTACATACGTAGCAGCATATTACGTAACAAATAATCTTCTTCAAATTAACTCCCAAAGCGTAAGAGCTAAATAATATACTTTTATTTATATATGCGGAAGATTTATAATGAAGGTTGTTGTGTAATGGAACTTGCGCTCATGGATGGTTTTATTGCAATGCCACGTCCATTTCAGCCGGTTTATACTCGCATGATAATGCAAATTTCGGAAACTTATTTTGAAACTGTCTAACTGCAACTATATTTTTTAAGATTCTATTCTCGGAAACGTTCAAAATTAACACTTTTTCTTATTCTGTTTTTCTTAACTATATCTTAAAATTGGTCGCTGGTTGTATGGCAGGTTTAATTATTTACTTTCGGTATCCTTGTCATTTATTTCGTCATATTATGTTTCTTCCTCAGCACATTTAAGTGCTTTGTGTTCTTCACACTATGTGTTTTAATCCATGGTTACTTGCTCTTCGTCAGATGCAAGGACAGGGTGATGCAATTAAGAATTACAATAATATAACTGAAAGATGAGCAGCGAATAAGCAATAATAATAATACTAATAATAATTATATCACTATAAATCATCTAAAGAAATCAAGGATGTGCGAGAGATCGTTGAGCTAAATTCTATGCTAGGAGGATTGACTATGTGTAATCCGATAGGTGCAAGTTATTTGCTTACCTAAACAGTGAGCGTAGTTTAACCTTCCGTATACAAGCTGGGTACAGTTGTAACCAGTTGTCATTTTTTAATTATTGTATACATCAAACTTCCCGTATTTTTTTATCCACTGTTACTTTGTCAAATAGACATTGCTGAATATTACGGCAGCAAGAGGCAAACATGAAGTGGATTTTATTTAATTAAGCCCCTGAGGAAGAGTTGTGCCCAGCTTGGTAAACACTATGTGTACAGTATTCTCTCTCTCCCCCCCTACGCACCGCGTGCTAATTATTATTTCTTTACTGTATAAACAATGCAACATGTGTTCCTGAAACAGGATAAATGTATATTTCAACTGCGTGAAATTGAATTTTGTACATTATTAGCTTGAGAAAGAGCAGTAAGGAGTTAAACACAGCATGTGAGGAAGTGTTCGTGATATATTCCTATCCTGCTCAAGGTATCAAAAAAATGCCTTCTTTACTATCTTAGGAAGCAACGGAAAGAATATAATCAATTCTAATGTTTGACGGTGCAAACTATGTATAAAAAAGAACAGGACCAGGAAAATAAGTAATAAGTACAGACAGAAGAAGTATCAAATTGCATATTCTAGACCATTCTTGCTATCATAATGGGAACAATTATTTTTACGTTTTGCAGGGCAAAACTATCAATGCATGTAACACAAAATCCATATTTAATAATATTTTAATGAAAATATTCCTATACTACCTTCATATTTTGTAAGATTTATGATTTTTTGCTTTTAAAATAATTTCCAATAAACCGTGGCTTTCCAGATATTTTATTCGGGCAGTTTTATTTGGGACACACCTAGAAATCCCAAGCTACCCTCTCCAGGAAACCGCCTGGAAAATCTCCCATCAGAGAAGAGAAGATGCATCATTTTCTCTATATGAGGTTTCGTACGAAATTAAACCTGTCTATTCTTGAAGAGCTTCTATTTTCTCGAACGAGTTCCTTTAGTGGTATATTGTAATTATTGTTAAGCAAGGACAGAGTAACCAGAAACCTGTATTAAGTTCAAAGGCTTTATAATAATTAAAATTTATAAACCCAACGTAATTTGTATTTCCTTAGATATTTTGTTAATAAATAAGGATCAAAGTCTATAAGGTCTGTTTTTTTAAAATAACGAAGTGAGACTTCTCCAAATCCTAAAATTATTATACGTTTAGGCTTAATTTTTTTATATTTTGGTTTTTTTTCTTTATATCCTATTCATACTTTGGAAAAACTTATTTTGTCAACTTTTTCTTCATGTTCTGCCTGTCTCTTATGATAAGTGCTTTCAGGTTTGTTTGTAAGGAGCATTCTGACGAGAACTGCAACAACATAAAAGGTCTTGTTCAGGGAGTAAAATGTGGGTTACATATTATAAGCATATTTAATTTTGTCCTAAGTTGATAGGATTTAAATTAATTGGGAAGAATATAACAATACTCTGTTTGTGTATATTTACACTCACATGGATAACATTTGTATGTTTTCAAGCTTGGTACAAGAAAGTTTAATAAGAAATATTACACCTGCAATAATGCTGTATTGTTAACAAATTGATCTGTATTGATTACTAGTAAACTTGAAAACATGAAGGTCAAGTTACTAATTCTAAGATAAGAATATTGTAGGAACCGTTGATTACGAACAGTATATTTTCTATGGATGTCATCTCACCCGATTCTATTAAAAAGAAACTATAATCTCACTTCGTCTGTTTACTACTATCCTTGAATTTTTCATTTCTTTTAAAAAGACAGTTCTATTCAAAGTATCTTATAATTCTTTCAGAGAGAATCATAAAGAAAAGGGCCAATCGATATGTTTAGTAATAAATAAAAGTTAAATGAATGAAAGTTTGCTAGAAAGATCCTAACACGAGGGATAGTTTTACCTATCTCCTGCTTCTTACAAATAATAAACATTAGTGTTCTCTCAAAATCTTCCCCGCTTAAAAAGTCAGTCCTCAAAAACAAAATGGAAAAGCAAAGTTTAGTTGCTTCTTTTCTTAAAATTCAAAAGTTTACCTAATAACTCGGTGAAGTGTCCTAAACATTTAAAGTTAAAAGTCTAATGTGTTACATTCACATGACTTTCTATACCCTCTAGCGCTTATACAAATTATTCTTACGAAAGATTATTTTCCTATCTTCTTAATTTTAACTGAGATAAAACTTAGCGGAAATAGCTGCGTAACATATTTCGTTACAGATAAAAAGATAGTCAAATTTTTTAGAAGTGGAAGCTGTACGCTAGCCTCAAAATTTCATGCTCTTTGCGTGCAATCGCGAGAAACAACTAAATATCGAAAGGACTTGAAAATAATGACAAAAGTATTGAACCAGTCGAACCATAAATAACGATATCTCGCAAATGCCTGGTGCCACCATAAAAGTTATTTGAAATAAATTGTATGTTTTTTAAAGAGAGCTACATTTTCTGTGCAGTACGTTTTCCTGTATCACTTAACGTTTACCAGTTGCACAAGATTATACAGAACTACTTCCGAATGAAGTGGACTTCACAGGTTATTCCAAGAAAATTCAATACATACAGTTTGTTTTTATGAAAATATATTTAATATATAGTACCTTCATCAAAATCGGCAGAGCTATTTTTAGAAGATCAAAACTTTGGAAAAATGTTCTACGTAAAGGATAGTTTGGGGTAGGGGACTTTCTTAAAAATCTTCTTGTCACATCTTTGGAAGACTCTCAATCTGAATACCAAGTTTGGCATTTATTCTACTTTTCATTTTTGAATTATGCTGTTCAC
This sequence comes from Deroplatys truncata, assembly GCA_030765065.1. Taxonomy (NCBI): domain Eukaryota; kingdom Metazoa; phylum Arthropoda; class Insecta; order Mantodea; family Mantidae; genus Deroplatys; species Deroplatys truncata. The sequence goes on from CM060981.1 coordinate 110,764,608, forward strand.
AGACACCAAGAATACATACACACACATGCATACACGCGAACAATTTTTCTAAAAAACGCTTTTTTTGGATTCAGAGGACCTCAAAACACGTGTTACTGATGACATCTCTGTATCGAATTTTTGGGTGGAATGCAATACCTTTTCTACCTATTATGTACGCGGTAGAGAAATAAAAAATATAGGATGTCAATGTTGATTAAGCTGTATTTCATTAGTAGAGGGATGACACTTTTAGATGTATGCCTTATGGAATACTTGGAAATCTAAATTGTCCACATCTTCTGTATTTCTCAGTATTTTTGCTGTAACCGAGATCAATTTGGAAGTCATATTGGAAGTCTTAGGCACGAAATGAAGTTCTAAGTTAATTTTGAAAGGTTACTCGCATGCGAATGCTAATATCCGGCAGGAGGCTAGGACGTGGCAGAAAATTCGTGCGGTCTATATGGTTAACAGTTTACGGCTACAAGATGCTACGCTTACGAGACAAATTTCTTATAAGTTTTCCTTCATATTTGTTCATACAATATTGATTCTTTGTGCGAATTCATAGACATTTGAATATTGTTTTTATGAGGGCAATAAAACCGTTCTGAACATATAATATTATGACTCCTTTGTTTTTGCAAACGAGTGAGACAGCTTTTGTTTCCGTTTGTATTTACCTCCTTTTTTCATCATTTTTGTTTATTAAAATCCTATTTTTTCTTTAACTTAACGAATTGATAAGCTTTGCTTACATTTTCTAACACATCCACTCTATAAAGTTATCACAAGTTCTTATTTGAGTAGTAAAATTTGTAAAACGCTTCTGTAAGTATCTGTATTCTAAAGAGTATACAGCCACAGGTGGCCGAATTTAAGTCATGAACTCGTGAATGGGAAGTCAGAGGTTCAAATCCCACTAGGGCCATCCTCCCCGAGTTTTTATCCAGGTTTTCTCCAATTCCTATAACTAACAAATGCCTGGGAGGTACCCTTTAGGCCTGGAATGGTTTCGTCCCAAAACTCCTTTACTAAATATAATTTAATTCAATGTACCATCAGGACCACCTCCTGTGGTGCCGCATTCAGTAAGTACGGTGGAATTTACATTTCACCTTCACCCTTCAAGTGCTTTGTAAGATTTTTTTTACGTTAGATTAAAGGTATCATTACTCTTCACATCTCAGTACTCACATATAGCCAGTTCACCTTTATTCATGCCTTTTTATTGGATTAAGTTCAAACTTATGAGGGTCTGATTTAGACACCACATATGGTTGTTTGTCAACAATAGATAAGGAAAGCACTATGTAAGGAGAGATCCATTGGTTAATAGTGAAGTTAGGTGTGCAGTCCAAACCTAAAATAAAATGGCATATTTAACTGCTGTTATTTTACTAGCCCCTTCTTATTTATACAAAATATTCGAATAGGCTGCATAAATTACATTCCAGTGATGCATTACCCACCCCATAAGGGCGCCTATAAATGATGTACCCACCTGAGAGCAGGTCCTAACCCCCCTTTGTATCAGGTGCCGATATATAGGATTCTCGGTGTAAAATGTAGCGGCTTGTGAAGTAATGTTTACATAAAATAATGTAATTTAGTGTTACTACCAAAGTTTGTAATATCTGGTGCACGTAGCCTCTGTTTAATCATCATAACAATGCAAAGTCTCATAACTTTCCAGTTTTTGTAATATCTCGGCTGAAAATGATCATTTTAAGAGACACTATTCTTACTTTCTGCGTTTAATGCAGTGAAATAGAATGTATTTACGAATTGCGTTATGTTTACTGATTTCAACATATGTGTATGAAAATAACCGTACACTTTAGCATATAAATAAGAAGTTCTCACACCGTAGATATCATTACAAAACTGGTTTTAATTTGTGAGATTATCCTTAATATTCCTTAATCTTCATAACTTTTATTTCATAGGGTATTTATACTCAACTTATTCAAAATTAACTTCTCCCATACGATATTAAAACTCCTCCTTATTTCACGTTCCTGTTAGCTATAAGTATACTCTGAAATATTCTAGCCGAAGGCTTATGCTAACCCTGTTATATGTGATACTGTACATCGTTAGGGATGTCGCCTAAATCATGCTCTCTAAGTTTATAGTTGTACTCGGCGATAAAAATAAAGAAAAAAGAAGATCGAATGTGTTACATGCATATGACTTTGTCTACCCTCTACCGCGTATAGGCATATATGCAAACTATCTTACGAAAGCTTACTTTTCCCTCTACTGTATTTTAATTGAGACAAACCTTTTCAGAAATAACTACATTACACATTTTGTTATAGATGCAAAGCGAACAGCGATAGTCAAATGTTTAAGAACTGGACGCTACACTCTGGCCTTAAATTCCATATTCTTTACATGCAATCGCGAAAAAGAACGGAAGTAAACGGGAGTTGAAAAGAATGATAAAGTATTGAATAATTCGAACCGTTAATAACGGATATCTCAGAAATGGCATATGCCACAAAAAGTTAATTGAAATGCACTATGTGTTTTAAACAGATATGCATTTTTGGTTTGTCAAAAACATACGCAGGCTTTTTTCTAATTTTTTTTATTTTCTGGTAAAATCCTGTGCTTTTTCTACCTACTGTAAATACGTAATAAAGTATAAGGAAGGAGAAAAGTTGATATACACCACTCTCTTGACTTTTTATACCCATTACATCACTAAATAATACTTTAATGTATTCTACGTAGTATTCATACAAAAGTGAATTTTTACACATATTATCGTACTGGTGATAAATAACCAAAAATAATTTAAAATTAAGCAGTATTGACGTGATTTTATGCTCAATACGGAGCATAAAACAACTTTTTGCATATCGTAAGTCAGTTTGTTGCTAATGAATCCATGTGGAAAAAAATAAGAATGGCACCAGATGCTTGACACGTGTTGCATGGTAGTGCAAACTGGGAAAGTTACGACTAATACTACAAATAATTCATTGTACATGGATTGTGTTATTTCAATCAGTTCTAAAGTTTTTCACAATAAGGTTTTGGTTATATCTTATAGCTTAGCAATTATGTGGAATTATATAACATTATAATATTCTTTCAGAATGAAGATCTCGTATGCTATTCATAGAAATTCAAGAGGAATATTTTATCACTCGTGCAAATAACTTAAATTCATGATAATGTAATCAAAGAGAAAATGAAAATGAAAAATAACGAAAATTTTCCATATTCGTGAAGAGTACTCTAGGTTGGGAGATATTTTTAAAAGCATTCCTGTTACATCCTTGGAGATGCTGAACTTGAATAGCAAGCTTGGTATTTATCCGACTTTTGGATTTTGATTTGTGCTGCTCTCTCTCTCTCTCTCTGTCTCTCTCTCCCGCTCTCACTCCCCCCCCCACAAACACACAATGTTTTCTGGGAATACTTCGTGTGGAGCACAAAATGCGTTTCCGGTGAAATCCTATGTCGTTATTTTTGGGTGGAATGTGGTAAGAAAAAAGGAAGGGAAAAAAGAATAGCTCGTAAATCGTAGGCCGTTGAAAAAAAACGAGATTTAAATAAGTCATTAACGGTGACGTTAACATTTTTAAGCATTTTTATTGAGAATAAATGAACTTGTGCTTGAGTCTGACAGCCTGCATTCGTAGATTTACTGATGTAATGTTACTTTACGGATGTGCAAAGTAACTCCAGCTGTACAGTCCAGTATAACAGGTATTTATTATCTGGCAACTCCTGGCATTACTAAAATTAAATAATTTAACCTTACTGAATAAAGCTATTGGTTAATATGAGATGAAATCGATGTTAGTGAAAGAATTGTAATCTAAGTTATTTAGGGAATATTTAAGATTAATGCCAAAGTCAACCAAGTCAATTACGTGTGACGTGTTTAGTGACGTAACATCGATTCTGCGATTCGGTGCTAAAGCGTGTGGAGGAAAGCGAATGTCAGTATTAGTGTCTTATAACCACCTAGGTATAAAGTACAACATACCTTCCACTTACCTCGCTAGTCCTTCACTAATGGTAATTTCGCCTTTGCCCACCTGCCCCACCATCACTGATTTTCTGCTGAGAGCAGGGAGTAAGAAGACGCTTTACTCCAGAGGCCAGAGAAAATTCAGAGATCCGATAGAGAGAGGAATGTACCTATGGCTGGAGTGTGAAAATTATTTATAGGCAAGTTTTTAGGTATTTTTAATTTTCGTAAAAGAACGTACAATTGCTATAGAAAGAACACTCCTTTATATTTATATTACTGTGAAAAATAAAATAGCTAGCTTTGATCAAAATGGCAACATTTTCTCCTTTTATGTTTAGCAATTCCTTTGTTTCATTAGTAGAAATAATATTTTTATTCCTAAGAAAAGTAGTGTGTTTTTTTGACAATACAGAATTAAACCAATCATCAGCGAGGGGATAACAATTCGATTAGGTATAAATGTAGTCATATACATTTGTTGCTAGCCTAGCATTCAATGCCGAAGCCAGTTTTTTCAAAATTCATTGCAATAATTCCGCAATTTAACCCAGTAATAACAGCATTATTATTAATTATTAATAATAATAAATCGTGTAAACAAATGTTGAAGCTTCTTCAAGAGAATATCCAAATAAGACATAACTGATGTAAGTTTTATTGAAACGCTTTAGTTTGCTACTTAGATGAATGGTATAAACACCTCGAAAACAGTTCTAAAACTTTGACTATTACTATTCCCTTTGTATCTGTAACGATATTTGTAATGTGGTCATTTCCGGAAAGTTTTATTTATATTGAAGTAAAGTAGATAGGAAAATAAACTTTTGTAACAATAATTTTTATACTCACTAATAAGTGACAGTGGGTAGAGAAATGTAACACATCCGATTTTTCTCCCTTTCTATAATAAGGTACTACAACTAGGTATTTGAATGTTTCTTCCACATGTTGCGTATGATAAGCACTTATTGCTCTCTAGGAGTTCCTTGCTAGGAAACATTCGTTTACTGTGGGTAAAAGACTCGCTTTTAATATAAGTATTCTCATGCTTAGTGAAAGTCGTTTCTTAATATGAGTTTCGTGATTTTCATTTCTTGTTAGCATTCCTCAATAGAGAATAGACGCTGCATATTACATTCCTCATAACATTCATAATACATCCTCACTCTTGGAATCATTAAATCAATCACCTTCTTGCCGGTTTCTCGAAAAAAAACTTCATATTTATTGATATATGTGTAATCTAACCGGTTTTGTTCATGAAGAAAGGTTAGAAATAAATCAGGTACACGAAGAAACATCCATAAAACATTTAAGTATGACTTAACATTACATTATGAAATACTGCAGGAAAGACAAAGCTATTTCTTCTCAACATGTGAACGCTAACTCACTTCCTGTACACAAGGCTTCCTACCAAGCTTCAGATTTTGAAGCGAAAACATATTTTCCAAACCACTGACTACAGAGCGTTTTCTAATATATTTGGCTCAAGCATAAGCAGTTCACTGTACTGTGATTCTCCAAGATGCTGTATTCTTAATCCACCAACGAAAACAGGATCATTTTATTTTTCTTTCCCCGTTTTAGTTTGCTATCTTCTCTTATTTTTGGTGGATCTTCAGAACTAATGCTTCGATTGATTATTGAGAGACATATTTATTTTCTTCTACATGGCAAGAGAAGCCTATTAGTTTTGGATCGCTGCCTAGAACCTTCAAGAATGTGCTTAACATCAGTGGATTCTGAACATTCTTTTTCAGAAATCTTGTGAAAGGAGGCTATGTATCGCAAAAATATTTTTATAAGGGATTATAAACATTAGTGACTCTTAATGATTCCTATAACACTGTTGATGCAATGCACACTGCACGCTTTATGTGTTAATATTTCATTTTATAACCTGTTAATCTCTGCTAGATATAATAATTTAGTTAATCTATATAAGTACGGTTCTTCAGATCTCTTAAGCATCTTAGCCACGTCTTACTATTGTCTGTCTATATTGTTACAAATTTGGTTTTCATAACACACTTTCGTTCTATAACGTGAGAAGCTCCAATTCCAGCATTTAATAGCACCAGCAAATTTGAGCGTTTGAATATACGGGGGGGAGTACTTTTGGTTAAATTCATTATTTTGGTTGTATATTACTGCAAGGATATACTAAACGTAAGGAAGCATTCATAATTCACTATAAATCTGCTACAAATCTGCTAAGGTAGGTTGAATCGGGTCAGAAGGCGAATAGCGTAAATTTTTTATATTTCGTCCTTGCTGTCAAAAAAGAAGTGCTCAAGGAAGTACTACCATCTAGCGATAACTATTACATCTCTGTCAGAAGCTGAAAGCAAGAAGTTATTGCAAGGCCTGTTTGTTGCTGTGTAGTTTCTTGTGTAAATTTGTGCTTTTTAAGATGAGTTAATGTTTGTTTTTCCATTTTAAAATAGTATAAATGTTATAACGAAATGATTGGAATAGTTTTGCTAATTATTTATTTAGTATTAGTTGTCAAATAAGTTAAACTATTCTGTCGGAGGATATGTCGTATTTACACTTTATCATGTTTATTCAAGTGTACCAACAGAGTGGAAACAAAATCCTGCATTTCAGGTGAATAGGGTCACAATATTGCGGGTGTAAAAGGTCAATATTTTCGAAGTCAACATATCATTTTTTTCTGCTTCCTTTAGTTTATATTATAGATGGGTAAATAAAAGCGCAAAACATCAGAAGGCAATTAAAGCTTTTGTGGAGCCAGAAGCTCGCGTCGCGCTGTAGTGTTATATAGAGTTCCGCATTCTTGTCTTCAAATGCCGCTTCAAAGCGGCAAGGATTCTCCAGCAAAGGCAAAGGGTGGTCAAACAATATTTAATAAAGATCAGGAACAGGAATTCTGAAACTATCTGCTTTAGGATTTCCATTGGATTCAGTTGAAGTCAGGAGGGGTGCCTTTGATTTCCCAGAGTCCAATAAAATAAAACACTTTCTTGGATGCAAATAAAATGGCAGGTAAAGACTGGTTAAAAAGGTTCAGGGAACGAAGCCCAAATATTTCGCTGAGGAAAGCAGAAGGGCCCCTCTTCAGACGTTTCAATGGCCTGAATAGAAAAGACGAGGCTGAATTCTATTCTTTACTAAAGAAAACTATTGAATATCTTGATCTGATGGACAAACCGCAGATGATGTATAATGCAGATGAATCTTGTTGTCTGCTAAACAATAAGCCTACGAAGAAATTATTTGCTGAAAAAGGAAGCATTCTACACAGACTTGTGTAGAACGAGGAGAGTTTGTGACAATATTAGCTTGCACTAATGCCACATAAAACTTCATCCCGCCTTTGATTATTTTCAAAGAAGACAAATTATTACCTGAATTTGGTGATCGTCTCCCGAATGGGTCACTGGTCACAATTTCGGACTCCGGATGGATTAAGAAAAGGAATTTCTAAAACAACTGAAACACTTTAACGCTCATCGGCATCCTTGACAGTGCATCGTAATTTTAGATATTCACGCACCCGATAAAAGTTTACCAGCGCTCTGTTTCAGTGAAGTAAACATAAGTATAATATGTCTACCCAGTCGCACAACCCATCGCTTACAACCGTATGCCATTTTAAACGTTTAAAACCTACCACGGCAATGAATATATGAACTTCATGCGCAACACAAAAGGAGAAAGAAAGTTCAACAAACTTACTTTTGGGAGAAATTTCAAGGCAGCATGGATGAAGGCAGCCACAGCAGCGAATGTTGAAAGCAGATTTCGTTTTGCAGGCTTCTATCTAGTTAATGAAAATGCAGTGGCTGAACAACGGTTTTTGCCTTGTGGTTCTAACCCACACCCTGAAAATCCACCGTTTGAAAGACGACTTGAACCTGAGTTAGCTCCAGTAAATCCAATGCAGAAGAAAACCAATATCTAAACCTTCGGTCTCATTCCACGAGTTGGTGTCATCTCCAAACAAGACGACACCAAAACTTTCAGGCAGGAAGCAAACAGCAGTTCTTACTTCTTCAGAAAATATTATAGAGATCGCAGAAAGATTGCAAAAGAAAGGTAAACTGTTTCCTCAGCAATACAAAATTAGGCAGGTTAGTACTAAACGACTGCGTAAACAGTCTACGTCATCATTAGAATCATCAGGAACCAATGAAGAAGATAACGATGAATCTTGTGAACTCTTCAATACAGAATACAGTGATCAATATTCATCAAACCTGCTGACTGGATTCAGTGTCAGGGTAAGGGGAAAAGAATAGTATCATAATAGATATGTTAGTGCAGTGGGTAAAAATAAACTTACTGTGAGAAATATATTGTTCTGGAATGATATGTCAACATCTCTTTGACCCGATTCATCCTACTTGAGGAAGGCAAATAGGGTCACGAAACGGTATAATCAAACTAACTTCGTAGAACTGTGGGCAATATTTATGCATTCCTAAATAGTGAAATGTGTCCATAGAAGACGTTTGTAAGCATGTAAAGTGATCGGAGGTTATATTAAAGTCTTATCCGCCATGAAGAGTTTTCCAAGTTTTGATCCCATTCCCCCGACCTTACCCTAAATTAGAAAGACGTAATAAAATTTCCCGTGGGGGTTGATTGTTGTTGTTCTGCACTTTTTACATTTAAATATCCTTCAGAATTGCACATATTTTTTCTTTTCTCCAGTGTTTCACATTAGCAATATATATGAAAAATCTTATATTTAGAGATTTAATAAGATATACAATAGTAATATGAATATTTAAGTAATGCATATACAGTTTCTTAAAAATAGAAATTTATTATTTCTATTAGCCTATTATTATTAATTATTATTATTATTATCATCATCATCATCATCGTCTCCTAAATGGATTAAATTTTGATTTGCTAGTATTAGTTGTGAACATTTATGTAGACATCTTATTAATTAGTAAAGTTTGCTGGGCTTAATATTTGTACTTGGATTCAGCATGTATACAGCATTAGTTTAAAAAATTAATAGAGTTTAATGATTTTGTTCAGCTAAATTTTTGGAAAAGATTGAGAAAAAATGTAAAATATACTTTCGAAAAACAAACACTTCATTTTAATTTTACGTTTATTCTAAGATATTTTGGCGAAAAAGTGCAATGATTTGAAATAGATTTTAAATATGGATAGCAAGGACTGCAAATTGGCATTTCCCCAAACCATTTCATAGTTGAAAAGCATGAATCTTATTTTGTTTTCTTCGGATAGTCATCAAACAGTCTGAAAAAGGATGCAAAAGTTATTGATTGAGATATTGAAAACTATTGGGGTATTTATATGGCTATTTTTATGAATCTAGACTGAATTTCACTTTTTAAAAAACAGCGCGGTAATACTCATTTCAGCAATATTTATGGTGGCGGTTTCAGATAATTGTCCCAGTGTAAGCTGCTCTCAGTCCTTAGCTAAGTTATTTTGGCGACTTAAATATAGTGAAAACTAATTATTTTTATTATATCAAACCGTATTAGTATAACATTATGCAATCATTCTGATAAAGAGTCTCTAAAGTCTCTTTTGGAATCTGCTTACTGGTGTTCTATTAGGCGAGGGATGTGTACGCAAAATGTGACGCACGCCGGCTTAAGTGTAAATAAATGTTCTTTCCCGACAAAACAACTATTTCAGTGGGCGTCATCCTGGTCAAACACCAATAAACGTGTATCAAATTTTCAAACGTTTTCAACGTTTTCTAATTTAATGTAAACTTGTGTTTCACTTACTATACACTAAACAATTTCGTATCTTAGAAAGTACCTGGAAAAAATGATCCTGAAAAGTCATTTTATGTCGCAAATTATAATATTCTCGTAGTTATATAGTTAATATTGATCATTTAGTAATTTCCCTAAAAAGGAGCGTATTGTTATTTTAACTGTAACTTCACTAAATGATCTAGTTCAACTTCCATTGTGACTTCACTTAGTTTTCATTGCCACTTCAGTTTCTTCGCGATGTAGCGGCGTAAAGAAATACACAAGACGTAGCCTGCTCTTCCGAACGGTGCACCAGCTACGGAATCAACTACAAGACTTCTTTAATCTCTTGCAGTAGCAGCACTTACCTCACACAGTCGTCATAAACTCGTTCGGAGAACAGTGCTTTTTGTCACACCAGAAACGTCTCACTCAGTAAATTCATTACTCGCAAGAACACTCGCTTATATAGTCAATAGAACTTTCCACAGAGTTCCAGAATATTCCAGGATCGGAAAGAAGAGAAACTTCCAGAGGATTCCGGTTATCTCTTGATAATGTTTCTGTTGTTTACGTTGCACAAGAGCGCTCTAAGAAACACACTTTTGTATTACTCCGCGCAACACATTTACAGCATATGCAATCGATTTCCGATTACTGTTCAGTTTCAGTAAAGTGATTGGTGCCTATTTCCAAATAACAGTGAGAATATAGCATATTGGAATTAAATCATTAGACTATCCATTAGCGCATTTTAAAGGTCATCGTCGTTTCTAACGCTCCCCATGGCATATGACCTACGGAGGATACCTCATTCCAACAAGAATAACTGCACTCATTTGAGGTGGAGGCACCCAGCTGTGGAATCCGTTCCTCTGATGGCAGGGGGATGAGGAAGGTAATGGAATGAGTGGAACTACAGATTTTACCGTGGACTCCGAACCACATTGGGCCTTGGGGATACTTAACGTGAGCAAGTCAGAGGTGAAGCCGTGGACAGAACCGATTTAAAATCGCCACCCCAGAGCCGGTAATCGAGTCCCGGATCCTCAGTATAAGAACCGGAAACGAAACCACTGCGCTATGCTGGTTCCTCATATTTTAAAAGTCATAACGTAAAGAAAATCTCAAGTCTATTTTCCACTCTAAGGCTGAGTGTTGCGGTTAGGGGCCAATAAGAGCATTTACTGCGGCCCACGTATCCACATAGACATTTTCGTTTACCTTCAGTATTGTTCTTATTTCGTAAAAGTAGGGATACCTCTCCCCTCCCTATCACCTACCAGCCAGCCAGCCAGCCAATTGATAGCTAGGCACGTAGCTGGTCACAATATTTTAAGCTTTATTTTTAATTTTCTAAAACCTAGAAAGCAACCGAGTAATTTTGGCTTTATGAAGAGATATAATAAGAAAATAGCAATTACTTATTTTGTTTATCTTCCATACACTGTATTGAATATTTTGAAACAGTATTCATTACCAAATCTTGTATAACCTAACTTTTCTCATGTACGTTGATGTTGATTAAATCTTCGTATCCTTCAAGTTTCATTATTATCCGAGGAATAAATTCCAAATTCTTCCAATAAGACAGACCTGGGCTTTGTATCTGAATTCTGAGCTTTGCTTAATTCTTTTGGCAATCGCTCAGGTAGAATTTTGGCTCAAAATATGCATTATATGATCGTGTAACTATATTAACAGCTAAAGCCATTTTCAACAAGCAGAGAATTAAATGTTATCCTACACATAGCGAACTAGCTGACAAGAATGGTTAAAAGGAAACAGTCATTAATAATTGTCTACGACTGCAAGACTGATCACACCACTACAATAGCATGCACGTACTGAGTCACGCTTTGAAGATGATAATCTTTAGATGCAGGTGTATTCAGGTGCTCTGTACTCAGCATGATTGCACTTCATGCCTCAAGAGACCTATATGAAAACACAATTTCTTCTGTTCGGGGAGCATCAAAGTGAAAGGATAATTATAGTGTCACTAATCGTCTTTACTTTTGATGTGTTTATATACATGCAAATTCGAATTACTATTGAAATAATAATCCCAATAGTACAAATAGAACTCAATAAAATATTATTTCCAACCCCTTCCCCAATATTCATTGCACCCTATTTGTAATTTCGATGAACGTGATGCAATGAAGTTTTCTCAGTCATTGCTGAATGATGCCTTTTGGTTTAGTTGTGACACACTAATCACTCTAACGCCGCGTTATCCTAAGTATATTGTGTTATTGCATTTTATTATTAATTCCTGTTATTGTTAGTACAGTCAAAAATTACCTTACAAAAATGGAGTGGTATCTAAGGAGCAGAGTTCTTTAGGTTATATGTTCAAAATATGTAATTCTTTCATAAACGTATTGAAGGTTTTTACTGTAGGATGAGTAAAAGGCAATTTAGAAGCTTAAATTTTATCTTCGGAAGATTACAGCTTTCATTCTGATTACCTTTTGTTCTAACTGTAATTTTCGGAATTTTTCTCCGATCTACAAGGCCTTTTATTGATTTACTTAACAAACAGTATGTAATACTAGAAAGTATTAATTTCTGAAAAAATAAATGTAGAAATTATCGAAAAATTAGCATAAGAAACTAATTAAAATATAAATATATGAGCTATAAAACACATTATTTTAATACTTTTCCTAAGTAAGTTCGTCACCCACAAAGGAAAACCGATACAAAAAATTTAAGCATCAGAAAAATGAAAATAATGTAGCGTAGGAATATATTTGCAAATGCTTCTAAGCACCAAAGTATGTTTTGCCTGCGCTTTAAATCATTAAATTAATAAATTTTAATCAGGATCACATATTTTAATATATGTTAGCTGAACCCATGGATGAGATTTCACTAAAACTAAACATAGCCCCATAATAATTTTCTCACATGTTATCCTAAATGCAAATTTCTGTTAACACCAAATTTAAATTACAGCAACAAAGAGCTTAGGTTATCATACCACATGTTCTATTATTAAAAATGATGACAGAGTATTTCAAAATGCGGATAAAAGTGACAGATCATGAAAACAAGAAGGTATCCTATTTGTACCTGAATAGAGGAGGAATATTGGATCAAGTTTGTGCCCGAGATACAAAGTCGCTGTTTTGGAGGATACACAAATAGCCTGTCTAGATTCCATGGTTATGTTTTCTAGAATGCATTTTTTTCCAGTTGCATCGCCGTGATGTATCCCTCATCTCATGTCGCTTTATAGTGACTTTAAATGGTGTATTATGTCTTATCTATAATGCATACTGCAGCTCACGGTGTTTAATGAAACCATTTCCTGATTCCACTTCAACAATGTAATGTTTTGGGTGCATGTGAAATTTCAGTATGCAATAATTAATTGCACACGTTTAAAATCCCACGTCATCAAACGCATATCTGAATTCACGGATTCCTGTATAATAAAAGAAAAACTAACTAATGTTGTATCACACGACTTTATCTATTATCATTTCACAGATATCCAATATTTATTACTCTATTTATTTAAAAGGTTTTTAGTATAACTACTTTTATCTTAATCACAGAAACGCTTGTCTAGACATTATTTAAAATGGTTGGAGAAGCTGAAAGGTCAGTCAGCCATCTCAAGACTTTTTGTTCGTCATGAGTCGTGCGGAAGGGAAAATCGGGGAGAGGATCACACAGGCTCATGGCGATCAATCTAGCTTCAGCCTGGAAAAAACAAATTTAATACTTCAAAATTGCTTAATGCACAAAAGAGTTGCTTTATACGAATAATTAAATTAGATACGCAATTCTTTCGACGCATTCAAAAGCTAGAAGCATTTTTGATACGAAGTTTTGTGAGTGTCTTTTTATCTGTATATAGCGTAGCTTAAAACGAAAAGTCGGATATCTTAGTAATTGAAGTTCAGCATCTCCCAATGATGCAACACAAAGTTTAAAAGAAATTTACGTGAAAAATGTGGTTTGTTACTTTCTCCACTACGTATAGTAAGTAGGGGAAATATTGCACTCCACCCAAAAATTCGATACCAAGATTACCGGAAATTTATGTTTTGAGAACCCCTGAATCCCAAAAAAGCATTTTTGGAAACATGTCCGTGTGCGTCTGTGAACAGCATAACTCAGAAACGAACAGTCGGATAAACACTAAACTTGGTATTTAGGTTCAGTATCTTCCGGAGATGCGACACGAAGGTTTTCACGTAAATCTCTCCATCCCAGATTACCCTTTACATGGAACATTTATCGAAAATTTTAATTTTCTCAAAAATGGCTAACAATTTTGAATAAAATATCATATGTTTAAGATATTTTCATAACAAATGAAATGTATATCTCGAATTTTCTGGGAATGTCTCCGAAAGTATTCATAGGGAACAACTTTTGCATAACTGGTAAACCAGAAGAGATAGACAAAATTTTACTTAACAAAAAATGTAGAACGTGTTAAACTACACAATTTATGTAATATTTGTCATTTTTTGTTGAGTGATCCATTTTTGAGATATTGCTTGTTATTCCCTTAAATTTTCCAATACTTATAGTTTTTCTCAAATGGGAATTCGTTATTCATTTTTATTTTCTCTAGTAAGAGACCCTTAGTAAGTAAGGGAAGTATTGTATTCCACCGAAAAATTCGATACCAAGATTTCACCGGAAATACATGTTTTGAGATCCCCTAAATCCAAAAAGAAGCCTTTTTGGAAACATGTCCGTGTGTGTGTGTGCCTGTGAGCAGCATAACTCAGAAACGAACAGTCCGATAAACACTAAACTTGATATTTAGGTTCAGTAGCTTCCGGAGATGCGACACGAAGGTTTTCAAGAAAATCCCTCCACCCCAGATTACCCTTTACATGGAACATTTTTCGAAAATTTTAATTTTCTCAAAAATGGCTCTAACGATTTTGATTAAAATATATGTTTAAGATATTTTCATGACAAATGAAATGTATATCTCGAATTTTCTGGGAATGTCTCCGAAAGTCATAGTGAATACTGGTAAACCAGAAGAGATAGACAAAATTTTACTACACAAAAAATGTAGATCGCGTTAAAATACACAATTTATGTCATACATTTTGTTGTTGAGTGAACCATTTTCCAGATATTGCTTGTTATTCCCTTAAATTTGCCAATACTTTTTGTGAAATGGGAATTCGTTATTCATTTTGTTTTATGTCCTGAACATACAAAGTGAATGGAATTGCGCCACATAGCATCCAGCTGTTAAAATATTTGATTATCGCTTAAAGCCTACCATATTCCCCTTGCATCTGCAAGAAAATTAGCCATAAGTTTAACATCTCGATTAACATGAAGCATATGGAGAATAAGCGTTTGTAAAAATACTTTGTACAAGAGTATAGAAAGTCATTTGAGCGTAACACAGATTTTTTTTGTTTTATTTTCTTAAGAGGGTCCCTAACGATTTTGATTAAAATATCATATGTATTATATATTTGCACGACAAATAAAATGTGGTTTTTGAATTATCTGGAAATAACCGGAATTCAGCTTCATTCAGAATGAATTTTACATAATTTTGCATAACTAGTAAACAATAGATAAAGCTTGTTATACATAAAATATAGATCCCATTAAAACACAACTTATGTGAAGTATGCATTTTGTGACACGAAGGACTGCGTTATTGTTTTGAAGTTTTCAATAATTTGATCTTTTTTAAACTGCTGATACTTTGCAATTGTTTCTCCCAGTGTCATGGAAAGAGTATGGAATTTCAAAGCCGGCATGAGGCAGCCGTCTATTTAAAGACTGGACTACCCCGTCAGTCTCTTATCCCCTTTGTGTGTACCAACAAGCAACTGCGATATGAAACTGTTTCTCTAAAGATTTATCTTGATGAACATTAAGTAGATAGAAAAATTATCTTTTGCAGGAAGTGTAGAAACTACACCTAAAATGCATGATAACATGCACCAAAGTCATGTGATAATGTCAATGAGAAGAAACGATAAAGAAACTCTTTCACGTCAAGGAAGTTTGGGATGCAATAATTTCATAAAACTCTTTGTTGCAACCTTGAAAGATTCTGGATTTTCACAAGCACTCTTTCCTTTACTACCTTGTGTTTTAGAAGTGTTCAAGTAGAAGTGCGCGCCTGTGTAGTCCTTGTTTCTTTATTTCTTTTCTTATCTGAAAATGCAGAAACCTAATGCAGAATATTTTGGTGGATTTCAGTAAATGCTTCCTCTATAACAGGAAACCAAAGATAATAAAAATAGAAGTCAAGAGAGGATGCACAGCTTTATTGACTTAGAGATCAAACCAAGTAACCCACACTGTTAACGATTGTGAACAAACGCACCATAAAGTGGCGGTTCGCAGCATAGGCACCTTATTCCTTGCATTTTCTTGTTTCGCTTTATTGACCCACAACTTGAAAACTTAAGGACGAGTAATGGTATTGTGATCACATCAAACTTTCTCAATTGATATTTGAAGACGAATGGTAAGGGACTCCTCTATTTCAAGATGCAAAAACCGAAATGCACAAAGCAAATATTCACAAGTATTTGTCAGCCTCGCGAGTAAGATTAGGGATTAAAATGTGACGAAGGAGAGCAAAACTTTCAGAATCTTTCAGAGAATATATCATTGTAAAAGGAACACAAAATTAAACTGTTCAGATTCTGTAAAACTATTTCATTTTCAAATAGTAATGTTTGCTACTGCATATTCCGTTGAAAATGTTATTCCACCAGACTGCAAGCATTGTATGAAAACATATATTTAAAAATAATGTAACTTCTAATTCACTCTTGAATAAAAACTAACTTTTCGCAACATAATAACCGCGTGTTGTTGGTACCTCTAGTTCCACAGGGATAGCGATAGCTTCATTTACTCAATCACTAATAAAATGATTAATGTTATATAATAAAATAAAAGGAATTTGACTTAGGTGAAAATAAGTCTATGCGATTTATGGATATTATTTGAGGTATTAATTGTAACAATAATTTTAGTATGTTAATTCAGGATTATACACCAGCTTTCGCAAAATAAGATATTATTCTGCTTAACTTGCCTTAACGATGTATTAATCCAGCAAGGATGCTACCCTCGTGTCTGTGTTTACGGTATAGCCTTCTACATCACCCCCTAACTTCCCCAACTCTCTAAAACATTTGTGCTCTGACTGCAAATGAGTTACCTGTTGAAGAGATACCACTGCAGCGGTTAATTCCTTCCTTCCTAAAATCCTCTCGGTGTTGTATTACTGTTATTATCAGTATTGTTCATACTCTGCTGTTACATCTTATCTCCAACATCTTAAAGACCAACTCAGTGTCTCTTATTTTGTTTGTATCTCTCCAAACACTATATTAACTGAAAGTAAGTTAGTAAATGAATACTTTAATTTGGACAGAGAGTGCTAAGGCGTTTTATTATATTTATGTACGCTTAGGCATTGTACTTTCTGTATTTCAAATTTTAGAGAAATATAGAGAATTCAACATAACATACAAAGCATTTATTGTCCACGAAGAAGGTTTGAACAGGGTTAATCGTCTATTCTGGGAAACTGTAATGAATAGAGGAGTTTGAAGATATTTACTAAGACCAGTATAAAGTTTACACCCTCTCAAGAGAGTAAACGTCTGCTTTTTAAAAACATTCTAGCAACCAAATTAAAGAAGGCAAGAAAACCCAATTTTTGGGACATAAAGATCAGTTGGTAATACAGTTTACATGTTTTGGTGGATTTTAGATCGCTCATTTTATTAGTTTTATAAATTTTTGAAAAATATGCAAAAATTGCAACGTTTTTGTACGTGGAGTTTTAAAAATCATTTTTCATACATTGAGTAGAGCATTTTATGTGCATATATCCATACACTTTCATCTACATGTGACTTAAAACAGTGGATAAATAAATTCATGAAGTCGTAAAAAGTGAGCCGAAAATGAGAATTTGGACAAAAAATTCCCAAATTTAACATTTTATTCTTCCTTCAAATAAAATTATATTTCACCGCAAAATAACGTCAATTGCTCTATTCAATGCATGCAAGATAATTTTGAATATACCACGCACGAAAGAGTAGCAATTTTGGTATATTTTTAAAAAAATTATAAAACTAATAAAATGAACCACCTGAAAAGCCGCCAAAACACGTAAACTCTATTACCGTTTGCTCTATGTCCAAAAAACATAATATTTTTCCCCTACATTAATTTGGCTAGGATGTTTTAAAATGTAGACGAATACTTTCTAGAGGGGGTGTTAGTTGTTTGCCGTCTGGAAGTGTTTATTCTGTTCAAACTTAAATTCACCCAAAACATAAACAAGTGTGTGTGACATCTTTTGTTTGTAAAGCCAAAAGTACACAAATGCAGCTTGATTTTAATTTTACAATATTAATATTGCTTAAAACAGTATAATTGACTAATAATCGGATTGTTTTGCAGATTCGGAGCAAAACTTAAAACTTAACCACGTTTTATTTGTTCTTCTATTTGCCTATATCATTAGGGAGGTATTCTATTCCATCCAAACATTCGATACTGAGATTTAACTGGTTTTGAGGGTCCTTGAATTAAAGAGAATGGTAACAGGTGGTTTTGTGAGTGTGAGTGCGTGTATGTATATATATATATATATATATATATATATATATATATGTGTGTGTGTGTGTGTACGCTGGCGCGTGTATGAGTGAGAGGGAGAGAGAGAACAACATAACTCGAAAATGTAAATTCGCTTAAACTTAGTATATACTTTAGTGTTATACCAAGAATGAAACACGAAGATTTTAAAGGAAATCTTTCCACCTCAATATCTCGTTACTTTTTATTTTCTCAAAAATGGCTAACGATTTTTATTAAAATACCATATGCTTGAGATATGTCCCTGAAAAATAAAATGTAAAACTGCGAACGGCCGGTGAAGTCCTCTTTATTCTGAACGAATGTTGCATAGTTTGTAAACCGTAAGAGGAAGACAAATTATTACTATGTACACAATAATTTTACATCTCGTTAAGGCACACAATTTATGTCAAGTTTTTGTGGTGTTAACTATCCCCGAGAAGTCACAGCTACAACGAATGTATAATTAATGTGCAATGAAAGCTTATCTCGATTAACAAGAAAAAGATTTTATAAGAACAGTTTGCAGAAGAGTGGGTAGAAAACTATGTAAATGCACAACAGAAGATGTTTATTACCTGTACTACTTACCTGTTGTAATTAGAGGGATTGGATTGGACTCGGCACCGATCCACATAGGGAATATTGTACTTACGCCCCACAAGCGGGCGTCCCCGGAGGGGGGGAAGAATGAGACGAGAGGCGACACCGAGCGGCTGGGTCCAGGAGTGAAGACACAAGAATGGCAGGGTCCCTAAGTTTCCAGATAGACTCCCCGGCAAACCGGGGACTCGCACAGAAGCGGTACAACGCCCCTAAAGGGAGTTCCGATACTCCCGACAGTCAGCCGAAATCCGAGGGAGGAGAATATCACAAAGAGCATATTTTTCTGCCACAATGCATCTAAACAGCATTGCCGACGCTTTCAACCCTGAAAGAGGCCAACAGATGAAAGAGAAAGTGAAATGAGAATGGAGATGAAATAGAGGGACAGGAAATTTGGGGGATGTGAGAATCCTTCCCAGCATTCGCCTGGCCACCCGAGAAGGTTGGTCATGGGAATCGAACCCACGACCTCCCGTATGAGCCTGAGTCATCCCACTCGGTTAATTAGAGGAGGCAGATCATTCCGTTCCAAAAATAACATACTGGGATTTTATCGGAAAGAAGTGTTTTGATCCTCCATAAATTTAAAAAAAGAAAAGCATGTTTACAAAAAGCCCTGCGTACGCGCGCTTGAACAGATGAATCAACACCAAACTGGATACTTGAGCTCAGCGTCTTCAAAGGATTTGAAGAGGTGTTTGTTTCGTTATATTTGTTATCTTGCCCCACTCTTTGGGAGCCAATTTGGAGAAGGTGTTGTTTTATGGTGGTGTTGTATTGTAGTTCAAACGTTAAGGAGCCGAACTTGAAGTAGTTACAACCGCACATATGGTAAAAAGTTTCCGGTAGTCTTCGCCCCAAGTATACTTTCCGGTGGCCTTTGCCCCAATAAAACGTTTTAAAAAATATTAAACTTGTAATTTTGACTGCTTCTTTAAATATATATTTATGTTTGCCTCGGCTGCGTCAGTGTTTATATTTTTAGAGACATGAATGTCTTAGCAGGGAGTAGTGCGACTGAATAATGTAGACTTACACATATTATAATTTTATTTTACTCCTTTTATTAATTCTTTAAACGATTAAAATAACACTTCACTGATATAGAGAGAGAGCTGTGAGATTATTTTACTAATTACTTGCACTTTTTAACACGTCAACTGTTTTCGTCTCACACTGAATACGTATTAAATTTCTCGTGGTGGACGCATCATGCGTCCGGTTAGAAACGCTGTCTACAAGCAACTGACTTCTGAATTTGTAAATGTTTCTCCATTTTAGTTTCTGATTGGTAATCCTAGTCCAATAGAATACCTCCATTTAACTAAAGCTTTTTCTGGTTGTCGATTGGCTATTTGATAAGCTGTCACAGAAATTATATTAAGTTGCTCCAAGAATTACCAGTAGAATTTAAAATTTCTAATTCATTATTGTCTCGAGGTTACCTCATTGCTACCTCATTGTTAGCAACTTTTACCCTATTTTTCTCACAGCTCCTACATTATTAAATTACGTAATATATTCACATAACATTATTACACACGTATACAATAATATAAATATTAATGGCTGTAATATACACTTTTTATATCTTGATATATACACATGTTGCTTTAAGTCGGACTGTTATTGAATTTATATATTATATAATTAGACTTAAATCATTTAGGTGTTAAAAATACTGTCTCAAATTGCCACACGAATTTCAAGAAAATATTCCAACCTGGACTATCCTTTTCATTGGAAGAATTTTCTTTAGTTTTGATGTCTTCGAAAACCTGAAGCAATTGTGATTAAAATTTTCTTGATTTAAAATATTTGTAAGACAGGTAAAATGTACATTTTGAATTTTCTGTTAATTCGTCTTCATTCTGAGTGAATTATATATACTTTGTGAAACCGTTAAAATCTAAGAGATAGACCAAAACGTACTACACAAAAGCATCAACTTCATTAAACCATATAATTTATATCATACACTTCTGTGGCATTAAACATTTGTGATACCGGGTTTATTATTGGTTTAAAATTTCAGATAGCTTATACCTTTTTTTGTAGTACTAAGTCGCTGTTGTTTTCCTTCTCGTGCTCATACAGTGAGTGATACTTCAAATATATCACATAGCGTAACCCTTTTCAGAGAGTTGATTACCCCTTCAATCTAGTTTATCGGACTTTGCTCACAATGAAATATATAATAAATGAACTTCTTAAAACTTTTACCTGGATTAACAAGAAGTAGATAGAAGAATAAGGTTTTGTAAGAATAGTGTGCAGAAGAGTGAATACAGAAAGTCACGTGAATTTAACACGTTACATTTTTCTAGCAGTAAGAGGGTATTCCTTATTTTCTCTCGTGGCACGCGAAACGTGAAATTTCAAAAGCAATGGGAAAATATAAAAACTTAATTGGATTTAAGCATCAATATTCACTAAGAAAAGAAAAAAACAAGTAATACATTTGAGTATCTTGAAGACTTATTAATATACCGATATTTAAAGGATATTGGTGTGAAACATTGCAAAATTCCAGTATTTACTGGGAGCGCTATGCTGTCAAGTTACGAGGGATGCGGTTTTAAAATTGGGTTATTTAACCACAGTACCAAATTTAGTATACGTATCAACTACATAGACGTTAATGACAACAGAAGAGAACTGAACCAACACAAATGAAATTTTTAAATCTATTGACAGGCTAACTCCTAGAAATGAAAGAACTGAAGATATTATAGTGAAATATCCAATCCGGTGTTCACCTGGTGACAGAGGAAACCCAAGATGATGAAAAAAAGACAATCTGTCGGCCACAATTGATTTAAATATCTGGGACCTGCGAAGTCATTTCATTCACCGACTGTCTCGAGCATGTTCGCCGATATATATTCGCAGGAGCTTCGAGAGGGTACGCGAGAGGAGTGGAGACAAGCATCCAGAAATATCTCTTTGCGTTCGAAGACGTTTCTTTAGAGAACCAAGAAAGTTAAGTCTGTTCAAGTTAAGTCTGTTCTATTTTCGGGGTTTCGTAAAATGCTTAACAGTTTCTTAATGCATAACATTTTTTAACATTGTAAAATATTAGAAGCACTATTAACATAAAAATTCAATATTTATTAAAATTTGTTTCAAATGTAACAAGTAAAACCTTACAAGTAAAAATTAAAAAACAAGAAAGAAAAGAAATGCAAAGACGGAACCTTGAAGTGAAGAAGAAAAAGAAAAAAACTTTAAAAACATTTGTTTCATATGACCATTGGGATTAAAGGTTGGCATATTTCAATATCGTGGCCATGAAACACTATTTTGTATCCTGTTCATTAATCTCACTATCGGAAGCATATGGGGCTTTTTCAGTATCACATAGCAAAATCTTGATCCAAAGAAAAACAAAGCAATAAACGGAATGGTAATCTCAATAATTGCTAAGGGTGTACATTGCTTTAATGTTACGTCCGCTTGATAGTTGGTTGAACGCTGGATAGTTATGCTCGGTGTTAGTATTTTCACCAAGATCAAGAATGCTTAAATATAATAGTAATTTTATTGGCACGCAAAAGAACTCCTGCAGGACAAGAGTTTGTGATATCGTTAATACTGGTATAACATTTGTCAGTTGATAGTGTCATTAAATAAAAGTACTGCTTAATATTAAGGTTGCTATATTTGTTTTACTTTCTCATAGGCCCAGTTTAGATTCACATTAAATATGTATTATTATTTCATTATTATGCATAACTGAAACCTTTTTCAGACATCTATTGCATTGTCTTATCGTATTCCGTCGTTATTGGCTGATATAAAAAGAAGGAGTTCGTATTACCTTTTCTAGTAGGTAGAGCAAGTATTATATTACACCCAGAAATTCGATATTTAGAGTTCACCGTAAATGCATGTTTTGAGGGCCGGATAAAAACAGGATTTTTAGAAAAACGTCCAAGAGCGCGTGCACGTATGTAAACAGCGCAACTCCAAAGCGAAATGTCTGATAAACACCAAACTTCCATTTCAGTTTAGCATCTTCCAAAGATATGGCATGAAAATTTTCAATATATTCCTCCACATCATTACCATTTCTCGCTAGCTTTTATTTTTTAAAATGTCTAGTAATATTGACGAAAGTACCACATGTTTAATGTATCTGTATTTATAATAAAATGTGTCTTGAATTTTCTGTGAATAGCCTATGAAGTACTCTACATAGAAATTAATCTTAAATAATTTGATACCTATAACTGGTAAACCATAAGAGAAAAATAACACTTACTGTACAAAAATGTAAACATATTTAATAACCACATCTGTAGTGTGACGGTTAGCATGCTAACTGCCAAACCCAGAGGTCGCGGTTTAGATTCCCGGTTGGAGGGTGTGGATTTTCTTTAGACAGGATTATTCCCCATCTTCCTTAGAACCTGGAAGTATGAGTGAGGGTGTAAATGTGTTTGTTAATTTAGTTTTAGAAAGAAAACTCAAAGTAAAGCGCCCCAAGATTAACAAATATTTAACGAGTGAACATCATTGCTGATGAGCAATTGTTCTAAAGGCAAAGTCGCTGATATGACTTTAGGTGGTAAAGGCGGCATATAAATGGAACAAAAAATTGCTTATATGCTTTTATCGTGACCAGCCATATAGAGATGGCTGATATATATAGTTTTTTAAATACTTTTGTCATTTTTTAAAGTTCTACCGCCATTCAGTTGTCACGATGTCGTAGGACTATATTTTCAACGCCAGCATATAAATGCTTGATAATCGCTTCAATCGTTCCGTAAGCATCCACTGAGTAATTGAATAAAATAACATTATAATAGGAACTATTCAAGTATGCAACAACGGAATTGTTTCTGAGGCCCCGTTAGAGATTTTAATTAGAGGAAGTAGAGAGTATTTTCCAAATTACTAATCATAGTGCTCTAGCTTCATGAAGGAAATTGCTAGAATGCTAGGCAATCGAAGAATTTAATTGTTTGTCTTGATTAGGCAGCTTGAAAGGCACATTTCGATACCTGGACGGAACCTGCGACGGCCGTCGGAGCAATAGCGAGCTAGAATAAAAGCTTCTTTGCACGCCGCTTACTTCTTCCGCAACCTTCATTTCGGCGTGTTCTAGTAGGATCTTGTTCTCGAAAGTTGCGCTTTGTATTCGAGGCTTATATAAGGGACTGCTGTCCGCAGGATGGGTCAGTGTTCAATTGAGTTCTGTTAGAAGTGACAGTGTAAAGGGACAGTCTAATTTAATTTTGAATTGTAAGTTAGCAGTCAGTTGAGAGTCCTGCAGTTCAGCAGTTCAGTTGCGATTTGATTTGACGGATCAGTTGTATTGTATTCTACCAAAATGGCTCAAGTGTAACGCTTGTGGTACAATGAGTGCCTAGTGATAAATGAAGTGTTATTTCGCAATAACAGTGTTCTCATTTGTTTGAAGACAGAACGCTATGAAGCATCTCTGGGTTACAAAAATAATGTTATTTCTTTCTTACTTTTAAAGAAGAATCTCCAAAATAGAGTTTTAATAAAACGCGATGTTTTTCCGCAAAGGAAATAACCTCATTCAAGAAGCACTAGGATATATCACCGATCTCGTATAGCTAATTTATTTACGTGTGTAGTTTCTCCAAGCTACCTAGATTAAAGGGACCTAATTGAAACGAAGCAACGGAGTGAGAAATGGGGTCAAAGAAGCAGAAGGGGTGGACTAGGAACTTCTTAGGCGGATCTATAGAAACAAATGAAACAACACTACAAAGGTTATACCACATTACTTACAAGCGATTTGTGGCTTAGATAAGTTTTCGTGAACAGCAATTGGAAGAGAGAATAGTCACTAGGATTTAATGTACGCTCAAAGTATTTTCGATTGATGTTTTAGGATTAATGGCGAATTAAAGTTTGGTTCAATATCAAGAGTTATTCCCTAAACCAAGAGTAGCGAAAATACCCTTTTCCCTCGAGTCATCAAACATACAAAACATACCATTCAGCGGCACATGAAAAATAAATGAATAGACACCTAGAAAAGGAGTAGCGCCTGCGTGTCACACTGTCTAGCTAGTCCGATTTTCGCCAACACTGCTCTAAACGGTGACATTAAGAACTCATAATTAATGTTCTGCTTCTTATGTTGCTCTCTGTAGTGTCCTGGAATGAATAATAAAAATATCAAAAGTTTTGTCTCTAAGTAAATTCCGAATACCAAAACTACCCTCTCGCTCTGTATGAAGTCTAAATTATCGCAGAAGTAGTATAGCTTTGCTTATTTCGTTAACCACCTTTAGCAATAATTGTATGAATGTGTGTTAATTCATAGAAACCCATACAGTATTTATCACATTGAGATGGAGAGTAGTCTTAGGTGATAACGCACTCAGGCAATTGTACATGTACAAAGAGCACCAAAGAAAATTTTCGGCGGATTTTGTATCGTTTTCTGGGGTCTTTTGAGGTGTACTTCACCTTACCTAGCACAGAACGCGGTGGCTTGATAACACAGCAATAAAGGGGAAAAGAAGGAGATCGATGGCTTTGCTTTTTCTGCTGTTATTGAAATCAAAACATGTTTATTGTCTCAGAACTATCATGCCATATACTAGCATAATTACTCATGGACGTACCGTGGGTATGTGGGAGGCTGGTCGCACTGTTAGCGATTGCAACGGCAGTGCATAAAGCTTTTTGTAGTAAACTGCTGGATAAAAATATTCCAGGAATGTGGGGAAGACGGTCTGCCTACTCGTCAGAAAGTGGGCACTCCCCGTAAAACATCCGCAGATGATAATATTCGTTTACTAAATGCAAATTACTGTTTTGTTATAATTCCCTGATCATGTTTAGAAACTAGAGATAAACATACCATATTATGGCAATGAAATTGGGTTACATTTTTGTCTATAATCCTGTTGTATTCCAATGATCGGCAATACGTTAGTAAAGGTATATTAACCAATTATAGTTTGAATTAGAGGGAAAACATCCTGCTTTATTTATTATTTAATTATGTTTGCTTCTATGTAGCAACAAGCATTGATACCATTGTGAGAATACAGTTCTGTTTATATTTTGTTATAAAGTGCTACCTTGCTATGTATTTAATGAATACCATCAAGCTTTAATTTGCACCCCCTGTAAATCTTCTCTCACTACACATTCTACAATTCGCTAACCTTCAAGTTTTCCCCTTAGCTTTTAACTCTTTCAGAGGCGTTTCCTGCTCTAGCCGATAAGGTAAGGACTGTCAATGACAATAAGAGGTCTGCATGACAATCTCAATGCACTCACTCTACCTCCTCCTGTTTTAGCCAATACAATCGAGAGCGAAAACGTATATTTGGTTTCTACGCCATTTTTTTTAACCTTTTTGTGGTTATTGGTATAACTATTTAGCAAACGGAGTGGCGCACCCTTGCATCGTGGCCTAAAGCAACCAATGAACTGGCCATGGCTTCGCAAGGTCACGTACAAGATAAATAATGTGACATAGACGCGAGGTGCAGTGGTGGGCGGTTTTATCTCTGAAATATTGTTTCGTTGGTCGAAAGGTATATGATTAGGAATTAGGCTTTACTTCTCCTATTTCTTCCATATTTCGTCTAGTATTCCATAAATCTTAAAAAAAATAATTTGAATGGAATGTATGCAGCCTTCGAGTGATACTGGTAAATATCGACATTACAAAGCGATTACAAACTATTCAGACCTAGCAGCACTTACTCCGCCTCTAATTTATTTAAATTTCATTCATTCATTATCTGTTTACCCTCCTCTTGTGTAGGACTTACACCCCCAGGACTTACAGGCGGGTGCCTGGGGTCAGAGGCCCGTCGAGGAGCAGACACTCATGGATCAGACAGAACATCCAGGATGGGTGATCAGCCCGATGCCTGGTATGGGATGAAGGAAGTAGATGAAACGAAATGTTGGTGAAATGGATGAAAGGAAAGGTGATGATGGAGCAGTTGGTGGAATGAATGGCGGGGGAAACCGGAGAACCCGCCCACACGCCGCTTCGTCCACCACAAATCCCACATGCAGGTCCCTGAGATTGAACCCGGGCCGCCTCGGTGGGAGGCGAGCTGTCTAACCACTCGGCCACGGCGCCGCCTATTAATTTATTTAAAATCTAATTATATTCCCTCAAATTATTCTAACAGATATATATTGATTGCGTAAAATTTAGAAATAATATGGATATAAATATAAATCATCTAATATTGAACATAATTGTAAGCTCGTAATGCTCAAACTGCAATAATTTATTACTGTGTGTGAGTTGTATTACATTTCTAGATATGCTATACTATTTTTAAAATAATATCTCAAGGTTTTGGAATACCAGAGCACAGAGACGGTGTAAAAGGTTTCAAGTGCCGTTATTCAGACGGTCTGAAGTAGCGAACACGCCTAAAACTGAGCTGGTAACAGTCATGATTACAAGAGTTCTCATCCTCGATCTAACTAGCTAACAGCAGTGCCGTGAAGCAGGTTCTGCCTTTGCTGGTTAATACAGAGATAGCAAGCTTGTTAACCACCGCTGTAGCTTATTCCAGTGATGAAGCTTTTAAGATTAACGACAGAAGGGAAAACTTCCCTCTTCGGTCTTGTTAATGCAGTGCTAAGTATCTATAACAACGAGTGATACGGCAATGCCATCATCAGAATACTGCTGCTAATTCCCTGCACGAGAAAACCATAACTAGCTTTCTTGCAAGCAATTAGGATGATAGGGTATCTTCTTTGCTCTTATTTGCCTGCTCCACTTGAAAGAAAGAGGGTATACAATAGAATTTATAGTAGCCACAAGTTTTTTAATTCCACGTGTAGACGTTTTAAGATGTTGACAACAATGCATATAGAAACTAAGCTTAAAGTTCATAACAGTTAAAGGAGACCTCTGAGAATTGTGTTTAAAACATTACAATAATGCACCAGTCACTGATAAACCACTGTTTAACAACGGATGGACTGAAAAAAGATTCTTGGAACTTATGCTCGTCAGGCTCGTCAACTGTCCCAGGCTGAAACCCTTGTTTCACATGTCTCAGTTTGTTTTATCAGAAGAGAGTTTGAGAAGTTTGTTGGCGAAAGATAAACTTAACTGGATTAATGTAAAAGACGAGGATAATCTTGCGACGCCATGGGAACTGCGGAATTAAATCGCACTACAATGTTTTGAATCTCTTAGATGTTTATCAGGTTGTTTAGAGAATTTCACCGAGCGAGCTGTCGCCGCGGTAACGTGTGCAACTTGCATTCGGGGGGTCCCGGGTTCAAACCACCGGGACAGACCAATCTGACCGAAGATATTTTCGTGGTGCTCCTCAGTCGCTAGGCGAATGCTGGATTGGATAATTTGATCTGCGGATTCACCTACCATCACTATACTTCCAATTCCTCCTTAGTCACTGCCATGCTAGGCGTTGACTGATCACTCATCCGGGATATGCTATTATTTAAGTTTGTTCCTCTATAGGCTACTGACACAAGGCATTGGTTTGGAAGTGGCTGAAAGAGTAAGACCTGCAAAGATGAGGGTAATCTGTTAAAGAAGAAGCAGTTTGGAGAAATTCCATGCTTCATTTACAACTAATTAGGAGATTCAGATATAAAATGTATAACAGAGATAATGAGAGTGATCATCTGCATTCAAGGTTTATGATGAGACCTATTCCAGTTTCATAGTTCCAGGTATCTTTTACATATTTTTCAGCGTTTTTATAATATTTGGGTCTGTAATTCAGTATTTGCTTCAGAAATCTTGAATCTTCATATTTTCCATGTAATATTTCCAGGTATCCGTTTATAATCCTCTGTTTTATCTCTTACTGGAATGATGTATACATATGATAAAATATACACGTTATTCATGTGATCTTTTAAAGTGTGTCCTTTAACATGCCTTAAACTCTTAATTTCCAGGGAGTAAATATTTTTAATCCCTCTCTTTGTTAATGTCCAAGTTTTGAGCCAAAAGGCAAAAGTGGAATTTCAATTAGTTTATAGAGTTTTGGTTGTTCTTATTTTTCTGTTAAACCATTCTGACCGCACTACATAAGGTTTGAAAGTCGTTTTTAAATGCATCCTAAGTAATGAAAATCAATAACTTGCTTCGACATTCCCCTTTGCTTTTAAACAGAAATTTGTTAACACTTATAGTTATCGAATATATTTCATCATTCTGAATACGTACTTGGTCGCCAGGTTACATCAATGTATTTAAGTATGTATACTCGGGTGCATAAAATGTGGCCCATAATGGATCGGAGCTGTTTATGTTGGTATTTTTTTTAAAGTTACCTTGTTGTACTCAGTTTATGCTACTGTGTTTTACTGTTTTCATACCGCTTATTTCCGCAACACAAATACACACAAACACCCATGCCCGAGGCGGGACTCTAACCCGCGACCCTCAGTTTGGCGAAGCGACCACGACGGCCGGCAGTATTGACAAAACCTAGCCACAACTCTAACCAGCGTGACCAGTTATGTTTCTCGAGGATAATTCTAGCAACTGGATTGGCCGAGTACTTTATCTCCCAAAAAGTAGGTATGACTGAACTCCGAAGGGTAACATTACAACTTAAACCTTATATTTTCATGCTACACTGCCGTTTTCTTAAAGCGGTGTTCTTATTACCATTTAGTTGCAGCAATACCTTAGCCTTCATCTCTATTTCGCTGATGAAAGTTCCCATAAGTAAATGTCCTAGCTGTCATTCAGTTTAACCAGACATGCAAATTGTTTTCCAACCCTTCGGCTGGAAGGCCGAATTATTTGTAATTGGTTTAGCCTTTTCTTGTATACCAATCGTACACAATCGTATGTCTCTGAATTGTTTTTCAGGTCAGTCCATAGAGTACTGATGCGGCCGGTGTAGTCAAAAAGGTGGAAACCTTACAAAGAAAAAAACACTATAGCGATCTAGGGAATGAGCCACTTTTTATGCACGACAGTGTACACGAATTAATGGCGAAACTTCCATTTACAAACAATTTCTCTAAGATCGTCAGTGTTTATATTAAATACTGGGTGATAAACTAAACCGTTGTCTTTCTCCTTGGATTATTCGAATTAATCCATAAGCTACTTTGAGCTTTTATTGTAGATTCCTTGTAATAGCCGAAATAATCGCTTTAATAGGAAGTTCAGTCTTATTCATGTAGGTCCATTATAGCCTTCAGTATAGCATTTTACATAAATGCAAATTGTATTGCTAACTTTAATTGTGTTACTTTTCTACTGTATGCTTTAATATAAGCATATTAACCGAGCGGGATGACTCAGGCGGTAACGTCTATGACCTGGTTCGATTCCAGGTGACCGCCCACTCTGACCCATGGGTTTTTATCGGGGTTTCTCTGGTCATCAGGTGAATGCTGGAGTGGTTTCTTTCAACCTCCGAATTACCTCACCCTTCATTTCGTTCCATTAATCATTTCATTTATCCTTCACCCCGTTTGGCCTAATTCAGGGTTAGAAATATCGTCGATGGTGTTTCAGTGCAGCGTGGCATGGGAAAAGGATGCTCTCTTTGAACATTCTTCGCCGCTGGTTGCCGGGTTATAAGGACCGTCCCTGGTGTGGTGTTGGATCCTATGTGGAGTGGGTTCTCCAATCTGCCTGTCCGACGGCCAAGAAGTCTATATATGGAAACAATAGGGACCCTGTCATTGCTGCGCCGTCACTCCTGGTTCCGTCCGCACGCTGTCTCCCTTCCCCTCAGCCCTTCCTCCCGGAGGCGCCCCTTGTGAGTCGTCAGTACAATATCCTCATTCCTGGATCGGTGCGGAATCCCCTCCGCTTCCCAGTCCAGTCCAATCCAATAAGCAAATTGTCCGTACAAGAGCTACGTTGGCTGAATTCTGATTTTTGTTTTCAATAAATAGCAAACGAAATGATTCGAAGTTACTCTAATTTTAAAAAGATTTAATATATATTTTACATTATATTTAATGTACCAATATGTCCAAATCATTAAGACACTCTACTTCTCTTTGTGAGATTTATTATAAACCCATGGACATGCGAGAGCTAATGCGGGCCCCACCAGTATTCTCTGTCTCCTTCACACTGAACAGGGCAACATTAGTAAGGTGGCAGCATGTAGTTTGTGGTCACGGTTTAATCGCAATTTCCTGGACCAGTAGCCTCTACTTTCCATTTAATTAGCGCCTCTACTGATACCCGGGATCTCAAGTCGAAGCCATTAATAATAATCAACGTGTAGCTTTATAAACATATTAGGATATTTTTGACGATGGCGTGTATTTTGTTAGTACCCACGTTAATCAGAAATTTCCTTTTCTCTTCCGTAACCTTTGTGAAGCTGTTAAATGTAATAGTCTCGTACACAATGCATGATATAAGATGTTTTTGTGTTTCATAATCCAATAACGTAGAATTAAGTGAGTCGTTATTATTCCTTTGTAAGCATATATTGGCATCCTTTGGTATGTATTATTTGGTATGTATGAATGAATTTTTTATGTATGAATTTTTCTTCCAAAATAAGATGAGAATGTTTTCTTTAACGTTACAATGCTTTACTCTTTCAGCGACTGCAATTTGTATAAAAATAATTCCGTTTGGAATTTCTTAGTTTTGTTGGTATTTTGGAGGTGTTTTCTACATAAATTATAATAAAACATTATAAAAATGTTACTAACACGCGATTTTGTAAGAAATTAGTACATCTTAATTTACTTTAACATTTGATGTTTTATTTTGCATTCACACAAAAAAAAATTCCTTTTTAAACAAAACTTTACCTGCTTTCAAAACATTGCATTGCTATGTATGTATGTATGTTGCGCAGCCAGGATGGGAGAGCAGTAAATGTCATGCAGGAGAAGAGTGGGGGAGAGGGAAGAGGAAAGGAGAGAGGGTAAGATATGGGGAGAGGGTAGGAGAACAGACGCTCTGCAGTTAAGAACAATATTTTCAAATGGTTTTGAAGATGTATAAAGCATACAGTATGCTAGGATGACAAGTAAAATGTTGTAATATCTTGTAAACGTCTGAAGCCATAAATAAGGTTAGTTAATACAAAATGTAACTAGTTCTATAGTTTTTATCCATAACACTCTATTTAATACGTATTGGTTATATGCATTTCTCTAAAAGTTAACTAAATTCAGAGGGCTTCATAGGCTAGTATTTAAAGAAAATTCTAGATTTAGATTTCATTTTTATCAGTATCTCAGACCTATGATATTTAAAGAACATTTTTAGAACCATGTGAAACGGTAGTTTAGTGTGGGGGGAATTAAATAAGATATGTAGTACTTATCCTACTTGATTTATGCTCCCTCTCCCACACACATTCACAGGGTCTTCTGCGAAAAATAGTTTTTGGACTTTTGGGTCATGAAGGGTGTATTTGCGGTGAAATCTCTACAATATTTTTTCGGTGGAATGCAGTGTTTCCTGCACCTACCATAGGCAAACGGTAGAGAAATTATGATGCGGAAATTTTAAAAATTTTAGAATTAATCATTAAAATGTTGTTACATATATAGTCTACATGATTAAGTATAGTGTTCCACAGTAGTTTGTATATTGTGTATAGTCCAAGCACGTTTGAGGAAAATCGACGTCCTTCAGTCCTGCATATGCATCGAGTACCTAATGAAAAGACAGGGCATTCTGATTGCCTCTTTTCACAGAGTCGTTTACACTGATATGCGTTAGACAGCGAATGATTTACAAGTCAAATGTCCAATAAAGCTCGCCAACCGCAATCGTTAATACACAAGCAGTCAAAGATGTGCTTAATCTACTGTAATAACAACCTGTGACAGATTCTTCAAAGTTTGTTTCATGGACTAATGCCAAAGAGATGAGACCTCAGAAACTT
Organism: Deroplatys truncata; assembly: GCA_030765065.1. NCBI lineage: Eukaryota > Metazoa > Arthropoda > Insecta > Mantodea > Mantidae > Deroplatys > Deroplatys truncata. The sequence continues at coordinate 110,797,403 of CM060981.1, forward strand.
TAGCGACTCTCCCTTTCTGCTTCTAGTAGTAAGGTGAATTTACATTTTAACACTCCTGGCTGACGCGCGACTTTAGTGAAACTGGATATAGCAGCAGGTGATACATATATCAGTTACTCCACTTGCATTTAAGATAGGGTTGTTGATAATAAAGTACCATCATCTTTTTCTGTCCGCATAAAATAGAAATTTACACTAATAGTGTGTTAAAAGAGGAATAAGAAAATACATTTTTATATTAACCTGTCGTTTTATGGATAAAAAATTATGAACTGTATCCACACAAGTAGTTAAAAGAGTTGAAGTGGCAGAGAGATGATTCTTACGGTAGAAGAATTCAGATTATTTGATCACAAAAGAAATTTTCATATTAGGAAAGGGAAAGTATCCGGTATTTCGGAAACAATAGAGAAATACGCTCCATGATAATATGAGCATGTATTTCAGCATATAATCAACACGTTACTCTAAAAACAGCGAACATAACTTTTGGATTATGGAGGAGAAGCTAGAGGAATCAGTTTAAATGTAGTTTAACAGATTGTGTAAACCTAGTGGCTCATGAAAATCTTACCTCTAAGCAAATTACACTGTCCTTGTGTATTTGTATTGTTAAGCAACGCATGTTGGGAAGCCAGTTTATACCACCAATTGGCGTAAATTGAACCACGGGTGAGAAGAGTTTAGTGCTTTAGTCTTCATAGTCTAATTTCTGCTCTGCTTTACGATTAACAAAATATATTAAATAATTTTAATATAATATTCAAAACTGAGATCTGAATACTTTGAGAGTAATCCGGATTTCGTGCTGGTAGGTTAACATCTTTTAGGTTAAACACGAATTTTTTGCTTATATTAGAATTATTAAATAATCCTGGCCTATAATTCCTCTAAAATAGTAATTATATGTACAAACATGGTGTTTCTATGTAGTTTCTGCATGATATTTTTATACTTGTGTCTAACTTAGATTTCTTATCCTGAAGGGCCGCATATTTTAGGCAACTTTTCATTTTCATGCAGGTTTCTATTTTACGGTAATTTATTACACTGACCACTTTTCATATGTTAGAATGTGTATCATACTCGTAAAAGAGAAAATTTAACTTACTATGAAAGCTTACAACAATAGACCCAGAGTTTCCACCAAGTAAAATAATGTGAAAATTAATGTGTTTGAGCATTTCTATTGTTTGAAAATATGCAGAATATAACCAGAAAATAAAATATAAATAACCGTGTGAAATATATAGCACAGCAGAGAATGTACCTTCTTAAGTACATTGATTCAGTGTTGCAAATTTCAGATTTGCTTCTCAGGAAAGCAGTATTATGTTTTAACTACTAATTATTTCTCTGTTTGCCCTCCCCGTATGGAGGACGTATACGAAGCAGCCTGGAAGGGAGCAGACAGACTATTTGGATAGAATATTGAGGATGGGTAATCAGCTCGAAGCTTGGTATGATCATGAGAAAGGAGATGACCTGAAATGATGGTGAAATGGATGAAAGCAGTTGGTGCAATGAATGGCGGGGGAACCCGGAGAAAACACACCCAGACACCGCTTTGTCCATACAAATGCTGCATACGTTTCCCTGGGATGGAACCCGGATCACCTTGGTGAGAGGTGAGCGGTCTAACCACTCGACCACGACGCTTTCATTGTGATTTAAGAATGTCATTATCAGAAATAAATGGTTCATCATTTGATATGGGCAACTTTTGCCTTGCACCTTGGAAGAAATTTTCAAGGTGCATTATAGACCACTTTGCGTAATCGCTTCTTGTCCGAGAAATGTAATAAAATGTTTCATAGGTTTTCTTTCAACTAACACCGCAAATAATTGCAATGAGTCCTTTAAAATTATCGTCTGTAGCTTAACTTCTCTGGCAAAGTAAACATTTATTATGCTTTCTTCATTTAGTTGTGGTTAACTCTCATTAAGGTTTATTTCCAAGGAACATGTTGTAGAAATTTAAAATTAAGTGAAACCACCAACATAGAGCGATATAACCGGTCAAGTGAGTGGGCTTTATGCGTCTAACGCAAAGCCGACAGCTCAAAACTTCGACCCTCGTAAACGAACTATACATTACTTTGGGTCAAAACTGTTTCAACTTCTTAGTAATCACCTCAGCCAGCTACTCGTGAAATTCAAACGAAATCTCAAGCCGATTCAGTTGACCACGACATACCCAAAGCTATCCAGCGCGAAATCTATCAACCGAAATGATATTTGCTAATCTAAGCATATTATACCTAAAATTCATATCACTTCAACTAAAATCAAGTTGCGCAACATGTTGCATTATGCAACCTTATTTCCCATATTCTCTTTTATGCGACAACACAAGATGTGCCATATCTTAGCACAAAGCCGCCGTTTTCTCTGCCTTTCTATACGCAGGACATAGGTATACAGCCAAACTAAAATAATTTAGGTCAGCATTCTGAACCGTTCTAAGCAGCTTTCATGCTGTTTTCTAGAAAATAACTTGGCACTTGTCCATCACATAGCTTCTCTGCTGGTTCACTGGATATTATGAATCTGAATAAGCTCGCTTACATGGATAGAAGTAGGTCCATCCTTAGAGCAGGCAGCAACGCAATGATGGTGATGCTTAAGTTATATAAACCTCTTAAACGTTTCACTAAGTTAAGTGTCACGCTTTGGCTTGAGTCAACTGTTATATTCAGGAAGGGGATATGAACTTTAGATTTTATCAGTCATTCATTCATTATCTGTTTACCCTCCTCTTATGTAGGACTTATACCCCCCAGGACTTACAAGCGGGTGCCTGGGGTCAGAGGTCCGTCGAGGAGCAGACACTCATGGATCAGACAGAGCATTCAGGATGGGTGATGAGCCCGATGCCTGATATGGAATGAAGGAAGTAGATGAAACGAAATGATGGTGAAATGGATGAAAGGAAAGGTGATGATGGAGCAGTTGGTGGAATGAATGGCGGGGGAAACCTGAGAACCCGGAGAAAACCCGCCCAGACGCCGCTTCGTCCACCACAAATCCCACATGCAGGTCCCTGGGATTGAACCCGGGCCGCCTCGGTGGGAGGTGAGCGGTCTAACCACTCGGCCACGGCGCCGCCTATTTTATCAGTCAGTTCCACAGAAAGCGAACACTCTTTAAGTTCCGATTTATCTTCCACATGGCGTATAGCTATCTCAGTCTGTAAAAGCTGTCGTGATTTGCTATGAAGATTATAGCTCAGAATTCTTAGAATTCATCATTATCGGCCACAATTTCCATGTCAGAAGTTAATTCCGAACTCTTGCTGCAAACAACTGAGTAAACAGCAAAGGATGGGAGTAAGCCCAAAGAAAATAAACAGTACCTGCGCAGGAGTTAAGAGCTTTGGTAGAACCACGGTTAAACGTGGTTTACTTTTAAACTATGAGACAGTAACTATGATTATATATACCATGTATATAATAATGTAAATTATAATGTAAAATAATATTAATAAGCAAAATACTGGTTATATAAATAGAAGTTAAGGCATAACTTTTATGTATGTGCAAGTGCTGAGCTGGAGCTGTGGAACCTGTTAAAAGCCGAAAAACATATCTTTGTCTTAGAATTAGGGCCCAGGCAAAAAGGACTTGTACGGGAAAGTCATAAAAGTCTTTGAGTCTTGAGTCTTTGTGAAATAGAAAAGGCGACAATCGAACACAACATATTTTTGTAGAGAGGTCACATGTTTGCAAACAACGAACAATAACCTGGTAAGTCTTCTAGAAGGTTTCAAGCTGAACGAAGACAGACAATGAGATTTTAAGGAAGAACATGTTTAAAATGTTTAAGTGCAGCAAAGTTAGTTGTAGCGTCCCCATCAGCCAGGGCGGTTGCGTATAAAGTGCTGCGATGTGAATAACATACATCTCATTCTTTTATTTTCTAATTAATCTAGTTTAAGCGAGGCACACAAACGTTAACTACCGAAGCTTATTAAGAATATAATGGTTTCTTGCAGCTGTTTGCTTTTTGGCATCTTAATTTGAAGTTTGTATTATAACGAGAATGGGAACTAAACATTGTTTCTTTTTTATCTAGCTAAGAAATACCATGGATATTTAGGAGAAGGGAGAGTGAAATGCGTTGAAGTAAAGTTCAATTAGAAGAGTCTCATCTAAACAAAGTATCAGATTGCTGAGCAGTATTATCATAGAGTAATTTGTTTATTTTCATTCGGTACATACAATGTGTATTAAATATACGTATTAGTAGAAACATAATTTCTACTACAAAATTATTTTTTGGGTGAAAAGATGAAAGCCATATTGATCATACAAAGGTTAGAAGTCTTTTCAGTATTCTGCTTAGTAGATAAACTAAATGTGCTGCATTTGAAACAGCATAAGTTAATATTTGTTTAAGAATGTATATAACCTAAAAGTAAGTTTGTTACATGATTTATTACTTACGCTGCTCTATTTATTCCTTAGTTGTCTTCTGTAGTGTTTAACGTAGGTTCCTACTATACAGGGTGACTGTGCAATATATCCAAAACTAAGCGTTGCAGAAAGAAATGTGTTTAATAAAAGTTGCTTAATATTATAGGAGAAAGCAAATGCCATTATTGTTGTTTTATTTGGAGGTTCCCAATTAAAAAATGTAATTTACCTTAAAGATTAACCACGTCCTCCAAATAAAACACGACTAATGCACTCACTTTTCCCATAGTATCAAGCAACTTTTATTAAAGACATTTCTTTCTACAACGCTTAGTTTTGGAGATATTGTACAGTTCCAACTTAAATAGTCCACTCTGTATATGGCATCACAGGTGGTGGACACTGAAGCATGAAATGAAATGATAATTGGGTAGGGACTTTTGGGAAGGAAAAGTTTAGGTTACCTCCCCGGCATTTGCCAGGTATGAGGACTAAGGAAAACCTGGAAAAAAAGCCTTACTCAGGGAGGACGGTCCTGGCGGGATTTGAAAAGCGGACCTCTCGTTCACGAGTCTATGCCTTAATGACCTAGGACACCTTCATCGGTGTTCATTCGTTAGTAATTTATGCATATACATCACACGTTCTTCCTTGTAGCGTATTTATTTCTCATATTGTCGCCTTGGTTAAATGTGTCAACAGGTCGCTCTACACAGTTTTTAGTGTATTTTACATTTCACCACTAAGAGTATTCCTACATTTTAGGTTTTAACTAAAGAATCAGTACTTTTAAAGTGTGAAGGTTCTGATTATCAATGGAATTGTAAAATCCTTTCTTTTCAACTCATTTCCCATTGCTTATATTAATCGTGATTACATCATACATTTCCAACATTTTCACTGCGTTCCTCTCTCTTCAGCATAGCTTGTTCCACTGACCACTGTAGTGGTGCTTATCATAAAAACGCTGAAAATGTCTTCTTTTTCCCTTCAATATTTCACTGCAGTGTATTCTCTATTTCATATTACAGCTCTGCTTAATGTCAGGCAGACATGCAGGCACTTCACAGAATCAATACTGCTATTACATGAAAGTAATTAGTTCTTTGATGAAGGAAATGGGACTTTTAATGGGGTACGATCTGTAAAATGCTGCAAAACACAGGCTTTTGGCAATGGGTCCAATGCGCAATGAAGTACGCATAACTAGAGAGATATGGATCATTTCCAGAGCATTATCAATGTAGTGGAATTATTTACGATTCATTATCGAAGAGAGATTTATAACAGATTTTCGTTTTATTTTACTTATTCTGTTTAAAGTATTTAAGCAATTGAATAAATAAGAAAGCGCATAAGTGTATGAGGATTATACTTATAGATGGAGTATTCCATTCTCCCCAAAAAGTTTAATAGAGAGATTTCACCAAAAATACGTGTTTTTATGTCTCTTCTCTGTGCATAACTAAAAACGAAAGGTCGGATAAAAACCAAATTTGGTATTGAAGTTCAGCATCTTCTTATGATGCGGTAGAAAGCTTTTAATAAAATACACCGCTATGGTACCCTTTACAAAAAATAATTTTAGTTACCTTTATTTTCTCAAAAATGCTTCTAAAGATTTTTATTAAAATTGTATATTATATTATTTAATATTATAATTTAAATTGCTCGTATTATAGCATATTATGTCCCCAACTAGATATTATGTTGTATAAACAGATGTGTATCCTGAACTTTCTACGAATAGCCTGTGAAGACCTCTTTGTTCTGAAGGAATTTCTTATGATTTTGTATAACTGTTAAAACGTAAAACTGAGGCAGTATTTTTAACACTTAAATAATTTCAGTCTAATTATATAATATGTAAATTCAATAACAGCCCGCCTTGAAGCAACATGTGTATATAATAATTTGTATATATATATGTCATTGCATATGCTTATATTATTGTATCCATGTGTAATAATGTTATGTGAATGTATTACGTAATTTAATAATGTAGGAGCTGTGAGAAATAGGTCAAAAATTGCTAACAATGAGGTAACCTTGAGGAAATAAACAGTTTGAGAGTTTAACAATACTACTTCTGATTCTTGGAAGCAATAATGTAATTTTAGTGACAGTTTATAAAATAGCCAATCAACAACCAGAAAAACCTTTAGTTAAATGAAGGTATTCTATTGGTGTAGGATTAGCCAATCAGAAACTGAAAAGGAGAAAATTTTACAAATTTAGAGTTCAGTTGCCTGCAGACAGAGTCACTAACTAGACGAAAAAAGTGTCCTCAAGAAATATAATATGTATTCGTGCGAGACGAATATAAGTTTACGTGTTAAAAAGTGTAATTAATTAATAATTAATAAAAAGCATCTCACAGCTCTCTATATTAGTGAAGTGTTATTTAAATCGTATCAAGTATTAATAAAAGGAGTGAAGTAAAATTATAATCTGTGTAAGCCTACATTCTTGTCGCATCACAACCCTGCTAAGAGAAACGTGTCTCTAACAGTAATACTGACGCCGCCGAGGCAAACATAAATATTAAATATTTAAAGAAACAGTTTAATTACAAAGTTAATTTTTTTAAACTTGGGGCATTTTTTTAAACATTTGGAGCGAAGGCTACCGGAAACTGTTTACTATACGTGCGGTTGCAACTACAAGTTCGGCTCCCCAACAGTTGAAATACAATACAACTCATACTTCAAATCGGCTTTTCCATACGTGAAACAATAACATTTACAAAATATAGAGTACTGCTTCAAAAACATGGAGCTCACTAAAACACACAGTTTATGTCAATAATTGTTCCATTAACTAAGCATTCATTGTTACTGGTTTGAATTTTCCAATGCTTTATACAGTGCTGTTTCCGGCTATGTCAAGAAGAGGTATGGGATTTCAAAGCCAGCATATAAGGACTCACATTTTGAAGATTTGAATTTCGTTTCAGCCTCTTCTATTCCCTTCCATCTAAACCTAAAAATGTGTAGTGAAGTTATTTCTGCAAAAGTTTATCTGGATTATCATGAGTTGGTTATAAATATAAGTTTTTGTAAACATTTCGTAGAAGTCATAGAAAACGAAAGTGGTTAGAGAAAGTTACTTGTCTGTTATATAGGATAGAATTTTTTTTCCTTCGGTACGCAAGCTTCATCTGGGATTGTATGACATCACCGAAAAATGTGCACCCCTTGTATTTATCGAGACCCATAGATGAATGTGCATTCAAGAACAACATAGTGTAGGAAATGTATAACTGATGAGGGGACAATAAACACTAGTATACAGAACAAGAGAGAAAACTCCAGTATAAAACCTTATCCAGGAAACTATTACCAAAACATATTCAAATGAGTTCTTTAAAGCATACCACCCACTAGTGCATCATATAATTGGGGTTAAACCTACCAGAATGGAGAATTTCAGAGGAACTAAATTAGCCTTTCACGGCAGGCTATTCCTAACATGTGACTGTGCAGTAAGGCAGTATCCAGAAATTATGTTGTAAAGTATTATACTTTAAATGTCCAAAATATTTGTAATGAAATTGCAAGTCTTGAAAGTTTAAAGAAAATGTAATAAAATGTTCCTTCCTTTTAGATATTTGTGAACAAACAAACCTCAATGAACCTCTTCCTTAAATCAAATGTTGTCAAGAATATGTTAAAGCTTCTACTACACGGCGCTAACATGCTTCCGTTTCTCATCTCATCCCCATAATAGCATAATGGTGTAAAACACTGCTCACGTTGCCCCTAGCTGAAGATAAGAGCCCTACCTGAACAAGGATATCACTGGGACCAATCACAAGTCTGTGGCTCAAATCCTTCAAAGAAAGCATAAAATCCTCTTTCTTTTGAACATCCAAGATAACATCAGGCTGAAGGGCTTTACGGCTATTGACACCAAAAACGGATTTGTCAGGAACAGGCAGGTCATGCAAGCCGTCTTTCTCCTATCCGTTCGCTCAGGAAAAGTAATGATCTCGTTTTACAGCAGAATGGAAAAGGCAATTTGCTTTGGTCGTCCTCTTGTTTTCGTTTTTCTACCCTGTGAAATAGAATCTCGTTAATTTTTTCGTTGCTTTAAGTGAAATGAACATTATTTACCTGAGCTTGGAAGCTGGTAAAACAAACTTCCTAATAGCAGCCAGGAATGCTTTGGGAGGAGAATAATCAGAATACACATGCAGAATGAATTGATGGCTGGATGAATTCAAATGTTTTAATATAGCTGAGAACGACGAGTTAAATCGAAATATTAAATATTTGTTATATATCTGAAAGTTAATTTCATATTTTTTTTCTTTTGTTAAATGGTAGTGCAGTTGTATTGTTCATTGGCAGTAAATGGCAGTTTTGTAACTCATACTCTTGTAGCCGACAGAGGCCATGGGTATTCACATCACTTGGGTCTAGAAATCTATGATCAAATAGAATTTTAAACCTGAAAGAGAGAGATAAATAAGCAAAGTCACTTCAATGCCAGTAAAAGCAATTCCTTTTTAAACATACATAATCGATATATTAATAATACATTATTATTTTCAGTAACAGAGGAAAACATGTAGGCAGTGCTCCCATTCCAGTTTCCATACAATTAGGTTTGATAAACCTTAGACGCTATCTGCGTACAAGTGTATGTCCAGGGTTGAAAACGCCTGTGACTAATGCATGGCAGTGATTCACCGACGTTGACTAAATATTACCTTCCCAGTGCCATCAGCTGCAACAAACGGCGAAGCAAGTTATCCACCATCCATCTCTGTGCAATAACAAATCTAAGTATGAATATGCAGTTCAAGTTAACTATGTCAAAAACTGATTTTAGCTTTTAATATAGTTCTCAAGCAGTAAAATATCTCATTTTTTCGCGTTCCTGATTTCAAATAAATATTACACTTTGGCTTAGAATTAATCACTAGAAATTGTTTTCCACCTTCGATAGATATGCATTTACATTTTGGAATACTTTATTGAATTAGCGACTTGCAAGCGAAAGGTTTCAATTTGAATCAGAATTTTATACGAAAATGTACATATGCCTGACTCTCCATGCTAACACAAACTGAAAAATAATTTGGTTATGTAATAAATACTTTGGTAGTGATAGGCCACCTTGTGTCTTCATAAGTTAGGATGAAAGTTATCCATAAAGGTATTTGAATATAATGTGTGGTCGTAAAAGCAACACGAAACAAAATGAATACAAGCTTCACGTTTCGAACGCGAGATGTTTGTTTTAACACAAATTTTTGCTATTAAAATCCGCATTATCTCTCTTCGCTTCAAGGAGTAGGCAAATTACACGCTCCAGTGTCGTGATTCTCCTAAGTGTTTCCTGCATCTTTAATGGTCTATTTTTTTAACACTAAGTTACTCTTAGTAATGCAGATACGTCCATTGTACCTTTGAGATTTAGAAAACCAACCTATACAGGAAGTAGGTGTGCTAACTCTATAAGTACCATAAGCTTACCAATAATATTGCAGCATATAACCGCTTATATGTACGAAGTTGAAAAATTAAATAAGGAATAGCCAGTTTATATCTTGATTATCGGCTAAATTATATAAATAGTACATTTTGGTAGGTATTACTCGTGGATATACAGTCCCCATACACATTAGTAAGTTCAAATGAAAATTTGGCATTCTGTAGAACGTGATTTAATAATAACAATAATAATAATACAACTAAAGTATAAGACTATATTAATAATTGATTATGCGATTAGAAGGCAGAAAAATCCAGTACGTATACTCTACACATGTGAAGTATATGTGCTGGATTAGACTGACGGACAAATTATACACGTTTTGTATTCTTCAGCCAGTCGTAGCGTATCTTTTCTATGGAAATAAATTTGCAACAGGCTTTCTGAATTACAAATTTGTTGCGAGGATGAGGGTAAAGCATAATATGTTATTACATCTATGAGTAGGTTTAAATGACCATCTCAGAGCAGCTTAGTAATGCAAATTTGTGTTCCGTGTATGTACTTATGCAATTACTACAAAGTTGATCAGTATTGATTTTGCTATGCACAAACTTCTTCGAAAGACACCTTTCGTTTATTTTGTTTAAAATTTTTATTTTGTAATGTGTTTTTCAAACTAAATCAATGGGTAAATCATGAATAAATTGTTAATGAGCACAATAATGTTTAAAATAAATAAAACATGTTCGTACATACCTGTGTTATATATGGGCACACATTTCCAAGTTGCAAAAATATAAGTCACTTTTAAATAAATTGTCCAAAGTCCATTGTTTTAAAGTAGATCCTGTTTTTAGCAGCAATGTCGCGCCATCTTCTAAGAAGCATGGTGTCACTTGGAGTAGCTTTCGCTTGCTGCTCGATATTCAGCGGGCTCACTGACCATTTCAACAATTGCAAGATCGGTCACTTCAAACTGTTCATCCATTGTGCAACCTCACTCGCATTTTCACATCCAGCAAGCTATTTCATCAGTTCTGCCAAGCATTCGATGCAGCAACAACTATTAACCTCTCTTTAAGTTTTTTTGTAGCCCGGGGCAGCCTTTTCTTCTTTTGAGTCTAATGTTTTAGATGGAAGAATTTTATAATTTAGTCCTGTTTCATCACAAATTATACAGTTGATCCGGAGTAAGATTTTCTTCTTGTATAATTTTTCTTAATATCTCACAAAATTGTGTAACAGTTTAAGAATCTGCAGAAAGTTTTCATCGCAAATTTCAAGCCGCCCTATGCCGTATCGCTTCTTCCATCTGTCCAACCATCCTGAACCTGCAGTAAAATTGTTCTCACCTTCCTTTAACTCATTCCTAAAAAATACAACTTTATCTTGCAGAATAGGCCCTGAAATTGGACTTCCTGTTTAGCTTTGTTGAGTAAATCAAATGAACAATGCTTCACTCGTTTTTTCATACTCAGATTTCTTCATTGACTCTCGTTCGAATGACGAAATAGAAAACTTGTTAGATAAAAACTTCTTAATTTTATCTCTGTTTCTACGCCAATCTCCAACAATCTTCACCGACTCCAAACTCAACAGAACGATGTTTTTTAATGTTTCTCCTTTGACTAGTCTTTTCAAAGCCTCCAGTTTCACATTAAACGGCACACATTTTCTCTTACTCCTGCCACTCATTGTAATGTATGAATTAAAACATTAAGAAACATACAGTTACATATGTACAAAACTTTAAAATTAACGTGACACAGGTGGGCTAACTGCAGTACAGATGTTACTGCACAACCATCTACATATAACAACGGTCAGCCTATGTTGTAATATGTGTATGTTTACTTAAGCGTGTTTTAATGACCACTATCGCTCAGTAGTGACAACAATAGGGGTAACAATAAGGATGGTATGGACTGTACAACTGATTGTCAGGCGGTTACAATTAGTGAAGGGTCGACAAAGAAAGAGCATACGCACTCCTCGAAACCAAATGGTACCTGTTCATCTGTAACAGAAATGCATTAGCAGTCTGAGTTCAGGGTTATTTCTGTGCATTATGAACGTAAACCCTAAGTGGGACAGTTTTACCTGCATGGAAAATTGATCAGAAAGTTCAAAATGAAACACATTTGGAAGTGCGTAAAACATACATGCGGGCAACGTATAAAAACGGGGTTTTGCTCTAGTTTTATGTAAAATTTTAATTTTCTTAAGACCAGCTCAAATTACGCGGAACATCGAAATAACGAGGCTCTACTGTATCACAAAACTGAACTGAATAGCACAGGCTGTAGCACACGTCTGTCGTGTCTAAAGAACGTTTCTATTTTAAAGTAGGTCAATATAGCATATCAGCAGGAATACGCCTCTACAAGAGGAAGGGGTATGTGAGCGTCGTTCAGCTCTAGGGAACAGGAGAAACTATGTCATGAAGAGCTTTTCTTTCTTTTTAAAGCAAAGACAGTTAATGGAAATGTCGTCACTCACAGAGACAAGGAAGCTCTGAGAGGGCTAATCAGCATATGAAGGATATCTTCGTTTGTTGGATGGCTGATAATCCCAGCATCTCATGTGGAGATGGGCTTCAATGTCAGTGGCTGAAAGAAAACTCTTCTTTGTTCCAAAGTGGCACAAACAAAAGTTCTTATAAAACAGTGTTTGTGTCATCGCCTAGGAGTCCCCTCGTTTCCTGCAGTCAGATTAACACGAATGAGGACGAGCGATCATGCGGATAATTATTAAGGATCAAAAGGCGACAAGAATCGCCTGCTAATCATGGAGAAACGAGAGTACTTCTCTTTCATACTAAATGTAAAAAAGAAAAATATTTCCAATCAGTGCAATCACTTTGAAGAATACTGTGAACTGCCTACCGAA